>JAZKJV010010210.1:0-656543 GCA_037367405.1 Ottelia alismoides | reverse complement strand
TAGCGGACTTGGCGTGCTCCGGCAGTGGCCGTGGTCCCGTGAGCCACAACCAAGCGAGGGCCCAGAGTGGGGTCACTTGCCTCTACAGGTCCAGGCTATCGAGCTCCCGGGAATTCCTCATCAGGGTCTGATGGAGGATGTTGAATGGGATTTGAGCGTCAGCATGAGGCAAGGACTGGAGCTTGGAAACGCCCCAAATTTGGAGGACATCTGCAGCCCCGCAGCCGAGTTGCCCCTACTGCGGCGGAGCTCAAAGCTCCCCCGAGATGGTGCCTGACCACCTGCAGCCCTGCAGCTGAGGTTGAAAGCCCCCCTCCTTTCCGTGCACTTTCCACAGCCCACTGTTCGTCCGACCTAAAGCAGGATTTTTTTTCTTTGTTTCCTATCTGTTTGATCGAGGATGAGTTAAATTAACTCATCTATATGGTTGAGTTAAGGTATCAAACTAACGGAGGGTTATGAATTTGAGACAGAGTGACTATTCAGGGTTTGTCGTGTAATTCACGATTATGCAGGGTTATGAATGTTATTGCGAAATTACTCAGGGTTATGGGTGTAATTATCCCTATTAATTACTTATTTTACTTTTTTTGCTAATCAAATATTTTTGACATTACAGATAATAGACATTTTTATGGACGTGTTGACATAGAAATACTGCACCAAAGATGATCATGTTCTGTATCTTATGAATCCATGTTCATCACTCTTTATTCTTTTATTTTAGCTAAATATCTTGGCAAAGCATCATGTAGATAAGTGTAAATACAATAACTTATCAATATGCATGCTTGTGTTAAGATTATATAATTAGCATGCATTTGTGCAAAAAAAATAAAAGAATAAAGAAAAAATAAAAAGGAAGGAGGTATTTAGAATAAATACAGAGTGACCCGAACCCCAAGAGAGGGCCAAGCATTGGCCTGATCGCCAAATAAAATAAGTAGAGAGAGATAGGGCCTACTATATATTGTACATATCATGGGTGTAAATAAATAAAAATTTTTGCCAAAATAAAAATAAAAATATGTTTTTACCTCCTTGTGTATATTTCTAAAAATAAAATAAAAATCAAAAAAATAAAATAAAAATAGAATAAAATTCTCTCTCACTTGTACATAATACATGTATATATATACATTCCCTTCTCTATTTATTTTATACATGTAAATTAATAATAAAAAATTTATTTTATACTTCAAAAATTATGTTGTAAATAAATAAAATATAAAATTAGAGTATTCTTGTAAAAAAATAAATTAAAAATAATAGTACAAAATATATAGGTATAATATAGTTGTATATATTACTCTATACAGTGTATAGGCTAAATTATTTTTCAAAAAATAAATAAAAATCACAGAAAAATTCTTTGTAAAATAATAAATATTTTTCATTTTATTTATTTTTTAATTTAAATTCATTTACTATTTTTAATTTATTTATTTTTGATTTTCCTTGCTATTTTATCCTGTCGCGGTTTTTGTCCTTTTCCTACGCTGCTCCTGATTGGTCCACGTATGCATGTTGACCCAGGTCAACCCCCTTTTCCAGGGCTTGACCCGACCCGACTGCGTGGTCGGATCGATTTCTTGTATTTTCCCCATCGGATCACGTATCCTTTCACCTCGATTTCTCGCCTGCATCTTCCCTATGGATCCAAGATCCTCACGGATCCCTAGGGAGGCACGGATCTTTCTTGGTTTGCGTGCTCTCACTCAATTTCTCCAACTACCTGAGAGAGCTATAAAGCATCTCATCCTCTTCCCTACGACGGTAACTCGTGCCTCTCTCCCTTTTGACACCCTAGCCACCTCAAGTTGAGTGACAGCCGTCTGGAGCGTCGCCTGGCGGTCGATTTGGTGCAGCGACACCGCAGCTCGACCATCGTGGCTGGGAGTTCCACTGCGAGCAGCCTCCATTGCCTTCCGCAGCTCGGTCGAGGCCATCACCCCGACGTCCACCTTTGCCTGGAGCTCAGGAGTCAATCCAGACCTTCAGGTGAACCTTTCATCCTTCGCTTGAGTCCATTCATTCAGGTCTTCCATTCCAACTCCATCGTCCCTTCGCCATCTCCTACCAGTCGATCGGAGCTCCATCACCCACCTTCAGCCGCTCCGATATCACTGCACGATCACCCTCCATCTCTCTCTGCATCATGATCACCATGATATTCGTCCATCTAGTCAAGATTAGGCTTGAGATCTCCTCCATCACCTTCGCCGAAGATCGAAGTCCGCCACACGCCGCTTCTTTTCTTTTTATCCCAAATAACCCAGACTGGAGTGTAGCTCCGAGTCAGATCTACCCTTTGCAAGACCTTGCGCGCATTGGGAGCCCTCCTTCCATCCATTCTAGAGCTTGTCGGAGTAGCTCCGGGTGCTCGTCGTCACGCCTATCCAACTGTTGGAGCCTCCATCCGAGCCATCCAGTCGACGCAGAATTGTCTCACCATCACGTCGGTGCCTCCCGATCTTCCATCGGAGATAGGGATCTCTTCCTTGGCTCTGGTGAATTTCACCTGACGCATGTTCATCCAGACACGCTCCGCATCGTTGGATCGACCGGGACCCTCCAGATCACATCTTGTTCGTCAAATCCAGCCGTCGTGTCAGACCGTTGGATTTCAAATCTGATGGCCACGTGCGTACCATGTCCCCGACCATTTTGACACAGTCAGATATGACACCTGACGCCTGATGAGTGCTCCGCTGATCGAGGTTAAGTCTTAGAAAATCAAATCAAGGTCATTGCGACCCCAACCGATGGAGCATGGCTCAATCAAGAAAATGTAGACCACCAACGAATCAAGCAAACATAAAAACCAAGGCAAGCGGTCTTGGTACTTATTTAACCTAGTATATCCACCAGGGTCGAACACAAGGAGCACGAAATGAAACCTACGAAGTAGTCAGGTAATCCAAGAAATAAAGGTATTTTTGGTGGTTTTTAATTTTTAAATTTTTTATGATGTTCTATCGAGAAAAGAAATAAAGAAAAGGCAAAGAGTAACACTTAAAAAATTATTTAAAGGCATAAATTACTCAAAAATTCAAAATAAAAATATTTTTATGATTTTAAAATATTCAGATGTTTTCGAGAATTTTGTGATGTTTTTCTGATTTTTGTGATGTTTTTCTGATTTTTATATAATTTTCTAAAAATGAAAGAAGGCCAAAAATAACAAGCAATGTACAACCTGGATATAAAGGCAAATTAAAACTATTTAAAATGCTATAAAATCCTAGCAGCAATTTTATGAGAAAGTATAAAATAAAACCTACCTACAGGAATTGAAAATACTTTTCTTGATTTTTGTAGATTTTTTAATGATTTTTATAAGGTTTTTAGTCTTTTGCAATTTTTAGGTGTTTTATAAAGGGAATGAAACAAAAATCACACAGAAATTAATATCAGATAAAACAAGTGCATAGAATTTTTTTGGAATTTTTTAAGATATTTTTATATTTTGAAATGATATTTCAAAACAGACAGGGACACTTTTTAGGGTTTCTGAATTTTAGAAAATATCAAATAAAATCAAAATGCCCTCACAAAAATTACTAAAAATACTACACGGTAGTAGGATCTATGGTGTAAAATTTTTGGAATTGTTGGAGTAGTTTTGATATTTATTTGATTAAAACCAAGACCCACAGGTTACGGGGACCTAAATGAAAATATCGAAAATTTAAAAGCTAAAATATAACATGTGTAAATAGTTCAGGGCTAAAGTTGCAAAATGTCCAAGTGACATGTGAACAACACGTGAATCAAGCACTCAGGGATATAAATGCAATTCCTATTAATAAACATTCATTCATGAACAATAATAAAGTCCAGGATCCATATTGCAAATAACCCAAAAGGTCACATGTCACTTCGCGTGATACACTAAAGGAAGGACTGGAATGCAAATATAAAAAACATAAGGTCCTAAATGCAAAAAGGTTCAACAATAACTTTATTTTACAGACTAAAACATAAAACATCACAAATGTAGGGTAAAAAGAGCAATGTACCCTTGAAGCTCGTGAGAGGCACGTGAGGACACCTGGCGGCCCGCTGAAAAGGCCAGGACATGCGTCTCTGATGGCGTTAGGGGTCAGATCTGAGGCTCCAGAAATGGTCAGATCGTGGGGCGCATGTGGAGGCAAGGTCTGACATCTAACGGTCTAGAAAGGATGTTGTGTCAGCGGTCCGGATGCTATCTGGAAGAACTGGGATGATCAAATGGTGTAGTTGGACGAACAGCTCGAGGTGAACTTCACCGGAGCATAGGAAGTGATCCTTAGCTCCGGTGACCGATCACGAAGCACCGGATGAGTCGTGGAAGGCTTCTGTGTCGACTAAGCGGACCCGATGGAGCAGCTATCGGTCGGATAGGCGTGACGATGAAGGGGACCTAAGACTACTCTAGTGAGTCCCAGATGGCTGGATCAGGGGTCTTCAGCGCACTCTCACCTGCAAAGGGTAGCTGGGACTCGGGGCAGTGCTCCGGTCCATGTTATTTGGACTCTAATCAAAAGAAGCGGAAGGAGGCGGGTGTTGGTCTCCGGTGAAGATGGTAGGGGAGACCAAAATCCTAATCTCGACGTGATGATCGAGGCTCAGGGTGATCAGGTTGTGAAGCTAGATGGGGGGCGAGTGTATGGATCGATCGGAGCGGCTGGAGGCGGTTAACGGATCTTCGACCAATTGGTCGGAACTGGTGGTCGAGTGGCAGCGCAAGATGGAAAGAACGGATCGAAATGATAAAGGCGGACGATAAAAGGGCTACCTGAAGGTCGGAAGGTATTCCTCAGCTCCAGACGAAGATGATCGGTGTGGTTATAGCCTCGACCAAGTGGTGGCAGGCGAGGAGGCTTCTCGCGGCGGAGGTCCGGCCACGAAGGGGGAGCGTCAGCGACACTGCACCAAAATCGACCACCAGATGGCTCCTCAGATGGCTATCACCACACTGAAGGTTTCTAGGGTATCGAGAGGGAGTGGGGCGCGAGTTGTCGACCTGGGGAGTTGGATAAGAGATTTTATAAAGCTCCTAGGTGGTTGGAGAAATCGGGTCGAAGCTCGCGAACTGAGGAAGATCCGCGCCTTCCTAGGGATCCGCGAGGGTCACAGATCCACAGGGAAGGTGTGGGCGAAGAATCAGAGCATGGGCACGCGTAATCCGCCCGAGATAAATGGGAGAAGGAGGTCCGGCGAAGCAGTCAGGTCGTGTCAAGCCCTGGAAGAGGGGGTTGGCCCGAGTCAACGATCCGTCGTGGACTAATCTAGAAAATCGGATTTACAAAAATATTTACATATTCAATAAAAAATAATAAATGATTTTAAATTAAAATGTGTATAAAATGAAATTGTTTGTTATTTTTCAAGGGATTTTTTTATGATTTTTATTTATTTTTATGAAAAATAAATTATTCTATATATAGTATATTGTATTATTCACTGGTATAATATACCTATGTATTTTGTACAATTAATTTTATTTTATTATTTTTACAAAAATACCCTAATTTTATATTTTATTTATTTACAACAAAATTTTTGGAGTATATAACAATTTTTTTATTTTATTGTTTATTCATAGGTATAAATAAATAGAGAAGAAAACAAATATACATGTATTATGTATAAGTGAGAGAGAGAGAGTTTTATTCTATCTTATTTTATTTTTCTTATTTTTATTTTATTTTTAGGTATATATACAAGGAAGTAAAAACATATTTTTATTTTTATTTCTACAAAAATAAATTATGTACACAACTGATATATATATGCAAGGTAGAGTGGCCCTATCTCTCTCTACTTATTTTCTTAGGTGATCAAGCCAATGCTTGGCCCTCTCTTGGGGTTCGGGTCACTCATTATTTATTCTAAATACTTCCTTCCTTTTCTTTTTATTCTTTATTCTTTTATTTTTGTACAAGTGCATCCTAATTATGTAATATTAACATATGCATGTATATTGCTAAGTTATTGTATTTACAATTATTTACATGATGCTTTGCCAAGATAATTAACTAAAATAAAAGAATAAAGAGTGATGAATAGGGATTCATCAACACCATCAGAGTCATACGTCCACGCCTTCTCCAGTGGCCGATACGTGTCTCCTCCATGTGTGCCTCACATGTTGCAAGGGTATATATCCCTTTTTACCCTGCACTTATTTTATTTATATTTTAGTCCATAAAATAAATGTTGTAATTGAACATATTTGCACTTTAGTCCTTGTAGTTTCTGTTATTTGATATTTAGTCCTCCTTGTCTGGAGACACATGCGTCGTCACGTGAACTTTGGTGTATTTGCATGTTTAGTCCTGAAGCTTTCCTATGATAATGTTTGGTTGATATGTTTTCTAAAAATTGTAAATATGCCCCTGTGAGTGTGGATTTGACGCATGTGCGGATTTAATTGGAAAAATTGCATGATTAAACATGGACTTTTAGAGCTTCTTAATGTTTAGTATAGAAACTTAAATAAATTGCATTTAGGTCCCTACGAACTATGTGTTGAATTTTTAATTAAATAAATGTCAAAACTACTCCGAAAATTCTCAAAAAATTACAGTAGCTCGTGCTACTATGTAATATTTTTGGTAATTTTTGTGATGCATTTTGATTTTATTTGTAATTTTTAAAAAAATCAAAAACCTTAAAAATTGCTTCTGTCTATTTTAGAAAATCCATAAAAAATAGAAAAATCCCTTTAAAAATTCCAGAAAAATTGGTGTGTGCTTGATTCGTCGTGCTTTAATTTCTTTATTGTTTCATTCCATTATCTTTTATAAACTCCTAAAAATCTCAAAACCACTAAAATCTTATAAAAATCATTAAAACTTTTATTAAAAAAAATAAAAAATGAGTTTTCATATTCTGTAGTTAGATTTTATTTTATACTTTCACATAAATCTGATGACAAGATTTTATAGGCATTTTAAATATTTTTAAATTGCCTTTCTATCCAGGTTGTACACTGTTTGTTATTTTAGCCTTTCTTTTATTTTTAGAAAATTTTATAAAAATCAGAAAAAGCTCATAAAATACCCAAAAACACTTGAATATTTTAAAAATACATAAATAATTTTATTTTAAATTTTGAATATTTTTAGACCTTGAAATAATTGTTTGAGTTTGACTTTCTCTTTTTCTTATCGATTTTTTTCATTAGAAAAGAAATATAAAAAGTTAAAAAAAAATAAAAACCATCAAAATTATTTTTGTTTCTTTTTGGATTTCTCGACTACTTCGTAGGATTTTTCTCGTGCTCCTTGTCTTCGACTCTGGTGTCTGTACCATGTTAAATAAATAACAATATCGCTTGCCTTGATTTTCATGTTTGTTTGATTTTGTTGGTGGTCTGAATTTTCTTGTTGAGCCCGATTCGAGTGGTTGAAGTCGTAATGACCTTAGATATCACTCTGCCTCTGTCACTCGGGTCGCTCATCAAAATGGCACCGTTGCCGGGGAGCACGGGTTAGTAGTCAGTTTTTCGTGTTTTCTTTCATGGCCGACATACGTAGGGAGATGGATCAGATGCGAGCGGACAGAGGAAATCCAAATAAAGCTGGTGGAGGAGAGATACCAGAGCTAGGAGGAGATGGACCACATCTCGATGAGCTACAGGAGCTAGTCCGACCAGCACGCCCGATGAGAGAGTTGCACAAGCCTGGTGCAACTCTGACACACCGTCGGATCCAGTTGCCTGCGATTCTGAGAGATTTCAAGCTCCCTGCTTAGACTATTCAGTTACTACCCAGATTCACGGGCTAGCCATCGAGGAGCCACACCTCCATCTCCAAGAGTTTGAGATGATCTGCAGTACGGTCCATGACAGATTCGTGGACGAGGATACCATCAAGATGATGGCCTTTCCATTCTCCCTCGTCGACAGAGCAGCCTATTGGCTGAAGCATTTGGGGAGATACGTGACATCGTGGGAACAGCTCCGGAATGAGTACTTGAACAAGTACAATCCACTCGGCCGGACGAATGCAGCGAGAGCCTTCATTAACAACTTCCCCATGCTTCCCAACGAGCAGTTTCATGAAGCATGGGATTGATTCAGAGAGTTTATCGACCGGTGTCCCCTCCATGATATATCCAAGCCCAACCTCGTGCATAGTTTCTTTTGTGGGCTGACACCGGAGTTGCAGGGGCTATTGTACTGATGAAAATCGATTTCATCATCTTTATTTGCCTATTTTAACCCTTGCTTAAATGTGTGTCAATAAAAACCAGATAAAGTCTTGTAATTATCAGAGTCTTGAATAAATTAAAAACCACAAAAAATCCTAAAATTAAAAATCGTGTGTTTTTAGCCTTAAAAATACGCTTAAAAATATTTTGTACCTTTATTTGACCTCATCTCCGTTCTTGGTCAACATGAAACTTATAGATCTCATCGAGATCTACAACTTTCATATTTTGAATTTTTCCAAATTCGGTCATTTGCCCCTTCATATTTCAATTTCTTCTTTCAAATAATCTGATTGGGCCACGTGGCTCCTTCTGGTTGAGCCACATGGCCCGGTGCCTTTGCACTATCCGCCCTCGCCCCCTGTCGTTGGATCTCTTCTTGATCCAACGGTTCCGCTATCTCCACGTCCTCTCTTTAATACCCGCCGTCTGATCACACTCAAAGCCGTCACAACCGCCCGTTGGCGCTTTGATCTCCGCCATTTACGTGGCACTCTGTGTGCCATTCGATCGTGCCCTCATCCCTTCATCTCCATCGTTCTTTGACACACTCGATATCTACCATCCGATCACACTCCTGATCTAATCACTCCTGTGTAATTGTGCCCCTTCCACAGCACGACACGTGGCGGACCCAAACACCCTTCGATCGCGTCGCCCCATACTTCATCCAAGCCGCCCGTTAACGCCCTTATTTTGGCCGTTGGATCTCAAGATCCAACGGCCAAAACACCTTCGTCTACCTCCAGACACCTTCTCCCCCACGATCTCCATCTCACAAACCACGTTCCCCCTTTTAATTTTTCCCGAATCTTCGTCCATCTTCTCCACTCACCAACACCCCCATGATGTTCACCCATCATCCCTCATCCTCGCGACCTGCCGCTCCATCCACGACGTCTTCTCAGCCGCTCCATCTCGCCCACTCAAGTCACGACTGCCGCCCCATGAACTGCCATCTTTGCTCGATAAATACATCATCCCCTCCACCTGTCACAACCGTCCACCTTTACGTGAGGGATCACCCAGCAAGCCTCCACCCCCCGATGACAGCGAGGGGGCAGCGAGGAGCGCGAAGACGGTGGCGCCCTCCGGTGTCCGACCCCTGACCATGGTAGGCCAGGTCTGCGGTGGTTGAACCCCGCCAAGCTGCTCCCCGTAGCCGGGGGAGTTCAGCGATGACCAGAGGTTTCATGGAACCTCGAGCCCAGGCCCCGCTCCGCCTTAATTTCAGGTAAGAACCTCAAACTCTTTCTCTGTATTTTCTTTTTGCTTAATTAATTAGGTCTCTACACCCTCTTCGTCTTCCATTGATCACTCCTCGAGCTCTGCCTTGCATCCGCCATCCACACGCTCCGTTCCGATCACGTTTTCCCTTTCTCCACCACCTAAACACCTCCTCCACCTTCATCCTCGCTCGCCGGAGACGAAGACCACCGGGGCTCCATTTCCTTTTGCTCACATGCCCTCCATTTCACTCACACACACACACACACAAGTCCTTTGCTTCGCCTTTGCAATTTTAACACTGCAGGTACTCGATCTTTCAATGGTCAGAAGTCATCGCCGGAGCTTCTTCTCTAATCTTGTTTCTGGTTACTTGCTTCGCCAGGCTCATCCAGACATGCTAGTTTGCTTCGTCGAGCTTCAAGGCTTCTGTCCAGGTGGTCAAGAGCAGCTGGGGACCTTCACCGAAGCAAGAGAAGAGCGGCAGAGCTTGGGCTCCATCGCCGGAGCTCGAACATCACCGCCGGCTGCAGACGAGGAAGGAGTAGTATGTGTCATTGGATGCTCCCTCTCGGAGTTCATCCAACGGTGTTGACTTAGCCACGTGTGGAGCCGATAAGGATGCAGCGACCGTTGGATCCTCACAATCCAATGGTCCACAGACGTCCACGCGTTAGCACCAGATGCTTCCCCGAGCCTCAGCACTAGACCAGTAGGTTCGGGTGCTCCGAAGCAGCCCGAGCCTTCTCCGAGCCTCAGAGCTGCCACGTGCCTTAAAGAACACGTGCATATCACGTGCCCTCTAGGCGATTCACAAAGGCCCACCGACTTCTTCAACATTGCAGACAGGTCCTGGATCATGTGCGGACCTCGTACGTAGGGTATTTTGCATTTATACCCTCGCGGGTTTTCATAATTACAAAAATACCCCTGTATGTGTGGGTCATTTACAGGGAAGGTCCCGAACTTTCTTGTATTTACATTTTAATCCCATCCAGGGACCTATTTGCTAGTTATCTTTCATGTTTTCTTGTGTTTATGCCCCTGACTTCACTTGTGTATATCTTGAGCATCCTAACTCCGATTGAGTCGATTTTAGTGGTGTTTTGAATCTCGTTCAATTGTCTTCTTTATGGCATGTTTGTCTTTCAGATTTGACGCTCCGAAATTTAATGTATTATTTTATTGTCTAAGTGTCTTGATTTCTATGTTTCTCATGCCTATGTCTACATGAATGAAGCGAGCTTTATTATTTGTCCATGATTTGACTTCTTATTAAATGGCTCAAGTATTTCTGATCTAGGGCATATTTTTTCATTGCATTTCATCGCATCTAATTGCATGATTTATAAATAAATAAATAAATGCATGTTTTAAATTTGCTTCATGCATCTAGTCTTGTTTTCATGCATACATTGACCTATTTTTCTCTAACTCAGCACTTAATTAATATAAGAGTCTGAATATCATGAGAGAGGCTTGTGTCCCTGAGTTCAACCTTGGTTACTTACCAAGTAAAATAAATTTATGACCATTTGATTTATCTGAAATATCCAAATCAGATGGTCTTTGACGGACCTAATCTAGCCTGGCTGCAATGACATATTAGTGCTAATTCCGCACTCTTAAAGGGCTGGATTCATAGTTTGTCAAGAACGCGTCCTGTGGAGGATCCTATTTTGCCAAGGATGAGGATCAGGTCTGGGTTATCAACGAGGAGATGGTAGAGAACTACACCATCATGTCCTAGACCCAACTCTACACTTAGGGAAGCCCCCACCACAGGTCGTATCCTATCCTTCCACATATTCAGCAGCCGCAACACAGGCAGAGTCATCGGTCGCTGATATGGGTATTATCAGCAAGAAGCTGGACCGCATCGAGATCATAGAGAAGAAGCAGTGCCAGTGCATGTCACAGATAGATCAGATGGCACAGACGATGAGTGACCTGAAGACCCAGATCATGTGTCTCCAGGAGGTACGGACGGCTTCTCAATCCCGTCTCAAGTCATGAGCTGATCTCAGTAGCAGCAGCTCGACCCAGCCCTCCGCCCAGTACAGATAGGTCCACCACATTTAGGCGAGCCATTCCAGCAGCTGCAGCACCACTACTCCAGTCACCACCATCTCAAAACATTCAGATGGTAGTGTACCAACAGGAATAGCCCCTGGCAATCCTCTTCCCCCCCCCCTCGTTTGAGCAGGAGCCATTGATGAAAGTCAACAGGATTTGGTACGACCAACCGTAACACGGGATCTGCAAAGACCATTTAGGATTTCGATGGTCGACTGGAGGTGCCTAATCCCAGCATCAGCCTCTAGTTCATGGTGGGCAGTACAGCCAACAACAGTAGCAACCACAATTCCCACAGCCACAACAGCATTACCAGCAGGGTCCTCGTCCCTACCAGCAGGGAGAACCGTGGAGGCAGCAACCACAACAGTACTCTCAGCAGTATCTCCCTCATCCTTTCCAGTAGTAGCCCCACTTCTAGAGAGGCAACCCGTCCGGTTCTCATGGGCTATCCTATGAGAACCCAGCACTCGACAATCTAGCCCACCTTATTTCCGAGCAGCTAGCCACTTTTAGACAGGAGATGGACGAGTTCCATCAGGAGATGAGGGATATCATCAACGGCAAGGCCGCCATACCCACTCAGATAGAGCCGAACCCGAACAACCTGAAGAGGAAGTCTGAGCAGGTACAGTTTACGGAGGTTACCACTCCTAGTGACTCGTTGGGTGATATTACTACATATACATTTGATGATGACTTTGTTACACTTAGGAGCGGTAGGATGCCAGCCAGCGGTGCTTCGTTTGAGAGATGACAGCATGAGGACTCAGGAGCGCTAGACGATGAGGAGAGTGGTACTGATGCTGCTCATGATGATGA
Organism: Ottelia alismoides; assembly: GCA_037367405.1. Classification (NCBI taxonomy): domain Eukaryota; kingdom Viridiplantae; phylum Streptophyta; class Magnoliopsida; order Alismatales; family Hydrocharitaceae; genus Ottelia; species Ottelia alismoides. Next base: position 644,216 of record JAZKJV010010210.1, on the reverse strand, counting down.
TGACGAAGGTGGGGTTGATGCCACCAAGGATGTAGATACATCTGGCGGTATTGAGTCCAATTCTTCACCATATGCAGGAGGTGGTGCTGATGCCACCAGCCAGTCAGATGCCTGAGCCAGAGATCGGTGCTGATGCCGCAGTTTGTGATGCCGTGGGTGGTACTGAGGCCACCCCTTCTATTCCTGTTGCATTTCCTATTATTTCTGTGTCTCGGGACTATCCAGAAAAATCCAAAAATTTAATAAAGGAAAGGATTCTTTATCTTCAAGTCCATATGCGATGCCTGATGATGATTGTATGGACTCCACTTCGTCTCAACAGCAGGGCCCCATTCCTAGCCCTATGTCTAAGGAGGGCCCATCCATCCCCTTCCCTCAAGCACTCTGCTTGGATGAGGGGAATAAAAAAGAAAATCCAGAAAAGAGCCAGCAGTTAGAGTTCAGCCAACAGATGATAGACAGATTTCAGATTCAACTGACTCTGCAGGAGACACTTGAGCACATCCCACTCTTCCAGAGGAACCTTAGAGAGAAGACTACCATCCGCGGGAAGAAGAGGAACCATCATGCAGAGATCCACGTGCTTACCTGCGCCACCTGCTTCACCATCCAGAACCGTCTGCCAGCCAAGAAGCCCGATGCAGGAGCTCCCTATGTCAGATTTCACATCCATGAGCAGAGGTTCGATCAAACTCTATTAGACAGTGACTCTTCCATCAACCTACTTCTGTAAACCTTACTCGACCGATTCGAGTTTGGCCCTCTTTGACAGAGTAGGACAATCATTTAGTTTGCTAATAGATATGTCAAGAGGCTGAAGGGTTGTTGAAGGACGTGGTCGTCACAATTCAGGGCATGAAATTCCCCGTGGACTTCGTTGTGTAGGACATGGAGATCCCTGAGTCTGTGACCATTATCCCCATCATTTTAGGATGTCTATTCTTGGCCACAGCCAAGGTGGTGTCTGATCATGATAGCAGGAAGGTGTACTTTCACGTCAAGGGTGAGAGTATACAAACATAGACGATCGACGAGACCAGAGCGCGAGATTCAGCCTGCTCAAAGCAGCTCAGCGATTCAGAGCAGATGACAGAGGCAGAGCGAGACGTCCACCAGGAGTGAGATTTTGTGATTACAGATGATGAAGCCGCTTGGTCTGATCACGTTTCACGAGCCATCCTCTCACATTCAGACTCTACATATTCCCAGATTCCAGCAGAGGAGAGCTTGGAGAGCACACTCTTGGCAGAGGACACATTCGAGGCTGCAGACTGCGTTCCGGATAGTGAGGTAGTTTCTTTCCCTTGTGATTCGGATTTAGATCCCTCGGAGTCAGATACCGATTAGACAGAGTTCGGTGAGTTGATATCGTGTCTGACTCCTATAGAGCCAGCAGCTAGGTGGAGACTGGTCCAATATAAATCACAGATATCGGTAGAGCATTCTACCCCAGATTTCCATGATCAACGAGAGTTCTCCCTCGCAGATTTGGTAGCCTTCACTCAGACTTTTCAGAGGCCAGATTTGCCAGCTCCCAGGTGCCCAAAGCTGAAGCCCTTGCCGCAGTCGCTGAAGTATAGATTCCTTGCAGGCGATCATGAGATGCACCCAGTCATTATCTCAGCAGATTTGACTGAAGAGCAAGAATCTCCTTTGATGGAGGTTCTTGAAAAGAACCGCAAGTCGATAAGGATGGAGCGTAGCTGATCTCCAGGGGAAAAGTCCGGCCATGTGCTCCCACCATATATATGTCTAAGAAGATGCTAGGCCATCGCGTGAGTTCCAATGATGGTTGAACCCGAACCTTCGAGAGGTTGTCATGAAGGAAATCTCGAAATGGTGGAACGTCGATTTTATCTATCCCGTCTCCGACTCTAAGTGGGTTAGTCCATTACATGTGGTGCCCAAGAAGATGGGCATCACTACAGTTGTGAGTGAATCTGGAGAGGAGATAGCTACCCAGGTACCCACTTCTTAGAGGGTCTGTGTGGACTACAGACAATTGAACCAGGCCACCAAGAAGGACCATTTCCCGCTACCTTTTATTGATCAGATTATAAAGAGGCTAGCTAGGAAGAGTCATTACTGTTTCCTTGACGGGTACTCCGGCTACAATCAGGTGGCCATTGCGCCCGAGGACCAGGACAAGACTACATTCACCTGTCCGTTTGGGACATATGCTTTCAGACGGATGCCCTTTGGTTTGTGTAACGCCCCGGTGACATTCCAAAGGTGCATGTTGTCCATCTTCTCAGACATGGTGGGTGACTTCTTAGAAGTCTTCATGGACAACTTCTTGATCTATGGCGATGGGTTTAATGCTTATCTTGACTGCCTAGACCGCATCCTTCAATGATGCATCGAGGTCCAGCTTGTTCTATCCTGGGAGAAGAGTCACTTCATGGTGACTCAAGGAACGGTGCTTGGTCATATCATCTCCAACAGGGGCATGGAGGTTGATCCGGCCAAGGTGGATATCATCAGGAAACTCAACACCGTCCAAGCTGTGACATTACGGTCTTTTCAGGGGTACGTCGATTTCTACCAACGATTCATTCATGACTTCAACAGGATTGCCCGACCGTTGACTGATTTGCTGACCAAAGACATCGAGTTCATTATAGATGATAAGTGTCTTGCGTCATTTCATACTCTCAAGAGTCTAGTTATTGAGACTCTTGTCCTTCAACCGCTTGATTGGTCTCTCCCATTGAAGATCATGACAGATGCCTCTGATTTTGCCGTAGGCGCCGTGCTGGGACAAAGGAGGGATGGAGTGCTTTTTGCTATTCACTATGCTAGCCGTACATTGGATGTCGCACAGCAGAACTACACCGTCATTAAGAAGGAGATGCTAGCCGTAGTGTTTTCCATGGACAAGTTCAGGTCATACATCATTGGATCAAAAGTGACTATCTTCACCGACCATACCGCCATCAGGTACCTCATGGCTAAGAAGGATGCCAAAGCGAGACTGACTAGATGGATCCTTCTACTCCAAGAGTTTGATACCTGGAGTCAAGAATATGGTGGTTGATCATCTCTCCCGATTAGAGCGTCTTGAGGAATCTGAGCAAACTGATCCCATCTCTGAGACCTTCCCGGATGAGGCGATCCTTGCTATCGTCTCGCTCACGTGGTATGCTGACATTGTGAACTATCTTGTTGTCAAGAAAGTTCCACAAAGTTGGCCCAGGCAGCGACTTGAGACCTTCCTTACGAAGGCCATGTTCTACCACTAGGAGGATCCCATCCTTTATCATGAAGGAAGGGATAGCATCTGGCATCGGTGCATTCCTCAGGAGGAGCTCCATAGCATTCTCACATACTGCCACAAGTTTAAGGCAGGAGGACATCACTCTAGGAGGAGAATGGCATAGAAAGTGCTCCAATCTGGCCTATGATGACCTACCCTAATCAAGGATTCTGATGAATTCGTGAAGAGGTGTACTGACTGTCAGAGGATGGACACTTGTAGACAGTGTGATATGATGCCGATGCAGCCCATTCACTTCTGTGAGGTTTTTGACGCATGGGGCATCGATTTCATGGGTCCATTCCCTAAGAGTCAAGGGTTCGAGTACATTCTGTTGGCCGTGGATTATGTTAGTTGTTGGGTTGAGGCCATTCTCACCCGAACCGTAGATGCTAGGACTGTTTGCAGATTTTTGAATAAGAATATCATTTCACAGTTCGGGGTGCCTAGAGTTTTGATATCTGACGGGGGGTCTCATTTCATCAACGACAAGGTAAAGGCCTTTTCTAGCAAGTTCAGCATAGACCATCGAGTAGCCACTCCATATCATCCTCAGACCAATGGTCTTGTTGAAGTGTCGAACAGGGAGATCAAGACTATATTACAGAAGGTAGTCCGCCCAAACCGAAAGGATTGGTCACAACTTTTGGACTCGGTCTTGTGGGAATACCGAACTTCCTTCAAGACTCCTTTGGGTACTTCTCCCTTTCACCTCATTTATGGCAAACCATGCTATTTACCTGTTGAGATTAGGCACAAGTCACTTTGGGCTGTCATAGATATATTATTGGATCCGGTGAGTGTAGGAGATCAGAGGAAGGCAGAATTGGCAGCCCTGGAGGAGCTTAGAGACACAACCTTTTCAAGTAGCCTACAGTACAAGGAGAGAGTGAAGATATGGCATGATTCTCACATCAGCCATAAGCAGTTTGAGCCAGATCAGAGAGATGATTGTTTGATGCTAGGCTTAGATTATTTCCAAGGAAGTTGCAAAGCAAGTGGAAGGGACCATACCTGGTTCAAAAGGTACATGACAATGGGAGTATTGACATATCTGAGATGTCATCTGAGTCTACCTTCCGTGTTAACGGTCAGCGACTCAAACCATATCTAGATCATGAGACATTGGTTGTTGATGTCGCCCCGATTCATTTTGCATGAGATGTGGTCTTCGACTCACATCTATTGCATCTCATACCTGATTATCACTGTCTTTCGCTTTGTATAGATCCAGATGTCCATATCATATCATTCTTTAGTCCAACACCCCATATGTATCTTGTGATTATGCTATACTTAGGGTGCACTTTACCCTAAGTATAGGGGGGGTGTCCGACTTTTGATTTTTTTATTCTTTTTACCTTTGTTTTGCTACCTATACTTAGAGATATTTTACCCTAAGTATAGGGGAGGTAGACCATGTACATTCGATCACTCATATTTTCCTTTTATGTACAGTCTTCTATACTTACGATTACTTGATCCTAAGTATAGGGAGAAACACTGAGCCCTCTTCATTCTATAACTTGGTTCGTCGTTGTGGTATAGTATTCCTTTTCACCGCCCTATACTAAGCACGAGTTATATCTTCTTCATCGCTCTTGATCCACTCTGAGGACATCATTCGAGCTAAGTACAAGTGGTGTCGTATATATTACATATATACTTTAGCCATAACTAGTACATTGTCTGAGTGTGTTAATAAATAAAATGGCCGAAATCCTTTATCTAAAAACCGTAAAAATTTTAAAATTTTTCTTGTATATAAAATCCTTTCTTGCACATACATAGCTATTTAAAAAAATATACAAATGTTTGTAAAAATATTTTGTTTGTAAAAAGTTGTGTAAATATTTTGATATCAGAATTATGTATATAGTACAAAATTTTTGTAAAATGTTTGAAAAACAAAAGTTTGAAAAAATCCTTGTGGAAATATCTGTAAATAGTTTGCAATACTTCTGCATTCATGCATTCATTCAAACATTTTTCAAAAAATTTTCTCATTTTCAAAAACTTTGCAATTATTTGTACATTCTTTTGAATCGTAGATTGACATTTAAACTAGCCTGGAATTAAATTGGAAAATGGAGCTTGTTTAAGACCTTAATCCACTTAACTATAAGAGGAACCTTATAGGGCTTAGGGTTGAGGCTTTTCAGGTCCATTGGTGACTTAATTCTTTGAGTCCACTAGGCCATGATCACATGTCATCTTGATGAGCCTAAGTAGAACATTTAACAATGCACACATGACTCTCACAGACAATGGCTTTACTTGCACGAACACCTTACGCATAGCTCTCTACTGATGAGGTGGTGAGGACGCAGTTTCCTTTGTCTTGGGGTAGCATACGAGGGTAGTACTTCTAGGCGGAACCTCTCATCTTCTTAGTGAAGGAAGTGCGTCTCAACTTGGTCTGGTGGCATTGAGGTCTATAGACAGGAGTTGTGGGTTGCAATAATGCTTTAAAAGAGGGATAGTCTACTGGCTCAAGAGGAAAAAGTCCTTATGTATATATGTTGCACCATGTAGATATGTTGTACAGATGCCCATCGAAAGAAAAAATGTGTGCAAAAGAAAGAAAAACTCCAAAAAAGTGGTGGGTTTGATAGAAAATGAAATACCCACCGGAGTGTATATAGCCAAATAAAGCAAAGCTTATGTTACCCATTCTTATCTCATGAAGCTTGCAGCAGGGAGACTTAGCTACACTAGTTAGGCTCCCAGAGATACATGGCTACACTGGTCATGGTCTATTCTCTTCTTCCTCCTCTTCTTGAGCCGGTTGAACTTGAACTTAGAAGGGAATACCCCGCTCCTCGAAGAAAGAGCTGCCATACTAGGGCATTAGAGTTACCTTGTTGAGGGGGACTGTTACTTTGCCATTTCTGAGGAGGGGAGCTACATATCACTTACACATTAGAAGAAAAGATTCATGGTCATTAGAGTTTGTGTAAGTAGACTTGTTCTAATCTGGATTATTGAGGAATCTTGACCATATATTTGTGGAACTTAGAGGCTGTTGAGTTTTACACCTGGGTCCAAATAAGGTTCCGACAAACTAATAATCCAAAGGTCTGACTGAGCTCCATACTCCAATTTAATGAAGACAGGTTTAATAATCAACATTGATTCTCCTTCTTTTTCTTTTCTTTCTCTTTTCACTTCTTTTTCAAATAAGTGTTTGCTAAGGGACAAGCAAAGGTAAAGTATAGGGGGTGATGAACTCTTGTTCATCACTCTTTATTCTTTTATTTTAGCTAAGTATCTTAGTAAAGCATCATCTGGATAGGTGTAAATACAATAACTTAGCAACATGCATGCATGTGTTAAGATTACATGATTAGCATGCATTTGTGCAAAAAAATAAAAGAATAAAGAAAAAAATATAAAGGAAGGAGGTATTTATAATACTCTATATAGTATATAGACTAATTTATTTTTCAAAAAAATAAATAAAAATCACAGGAAAATTCTTTGAAAAATAATAAACATTCTTCATTTTATTCATTTTTTAATTTAAATTCACTTACTATTTTTAATTTATTTATCTTTGATTTTCCTTGCTATTTTGTCCTGTAGCAGTTTTTGTCCTTTTCCTACACCTCTCCTAATTGGTCCACGTCCGCATGTTGACCCGGGTCAACCCTCGCTTCTAGGGCTTGACCCGACCCGACTGTATGGTCGGACCGATTTCTCATATTTTCCCCATCAGATCGCGCAGCCTTTCACCCGATTTCTCGCCCGCATCTTCCTTATGGATCCAAGATCCTCGCGGATCCCTAAGGAGGCGTAGATCTTTCTTGATTCGCGCACCCTTACCCGATTTCTCCAACCACCTGGGAGCGCTATAAAGCATCTCATCCTCTTCCCCAAGACGGTAGCTCGTGCCTCGCTCCCTTTTGACACCCTAGCCACCTCCAGCTGAGTGACAGCCGTCTGGAGCGCCGCCTGGCAATAGATTTGGTGCAGTGACGCCGCAGCTCGACCATCGTGGTAGGAGTTTCCGCCGCGAGCAGCCTCCCTTGCCTTCCGTAGCTCGTTCGAGGCCATCACCCCGACGTCCACCTTCGCCTGGAGCTCAGGAGTCGATCCAGACCTTCAGGTGAACATTTCATCCTTCGCTTGAGTCCATTCGTTTAGATCTTCCATTCATGCTCCGCATCCCTTCGCCAGCTCCGACTAGTCGGTCAGAGCTCCATTACCCACCTTCAACCGCTCCAATATCACCGCACAATCACCCTCCATCTCGTTCAGCATCTTGATCACCCGGATCTTTGTCCATCTAGTTGAGATTAGGCTCGAGATCTCCTCTATCGCCTTTGCCAGAGATCAAGGTCCGCCCCACGCTGCTTTTTTTTATTTTTAGCCCAAATAACCTAGACCGGAGCGTAGCTCCGAGTCAAAGCTACCCTTTGCAGGACCTTGCGTGCGTTGGGAGCCCTCCTTCCTTCCATTCCAGAGCTCGTCGGAGTAGATCTAGGTGCTCGTCACCATCACGCCTATCTAGCCGTTGGAGCCTCCATACGAGCCGTCCAGTCGACGTGGAATCGTCTCACCATCACACTGGCGCCTCCCGATCTTTCATCGGAGCTGGGCATCTCTTCCTTGGCTCTGGTGAAGTTCGCCTGATGCCTGTTCTTCCAGACGCGCTCTGCACCGTTGGATCAACCGGGACCCTCCATATCACATCTTATTCGTCCATCCAGCCGCCTTGTTAGACCGTTGGATGTCAGATCTAACGGCCACGTGCGTCCCACGTACCCGACCGTTCTGGCACCATCAGATCTAACACCTGACGCCATCAGAGCCGCACGTCCACACTTTTTCCAACGGCCGACATGTGTCCCCTCCACGTGTGCCTCACGTGCTACAAGGGTATATATCCCTTTTTACCCTGCACTTGTTTTATTTATGTTTTAGACCATAAAAAATGTTGTAATTATACCTATTTGTAGTTTAGTCCTTGTAGTTTCTGTTATTTGGTATTTAGTCCTCCTTGTCTGGAGACACGTGTGTCGTCACGTGAACTTTGATGTATTTGCATGTTTAGTCCTGAAGCTTTCCTATATTAATGTTTGATTGATATATTTTCTGAAATTAAAAATTTGCCCCTATGAGCATGGATTTGATGCATGTGCGGATTTAATTCAAAAAATTGCATGATTGACCCTGGACTTTTAGAGCTTGTTAATGTCTAGTACAGAAACATAAATAAATTGCATTTAGGTCCGTACGAATTGTGTATTGAATTTTTAATTAAAAAATATCAAAACTACTTCAAAAATTCCTAAAAAATTACCACTAGCTCTTGCTACTATGTAATATTTTTGGTAGTTTTTATGATGTATTTTGATTTTATTTGTTATTTTCTAAAAATAAAAAACCCTAAAAATTTCTTTTGTCTATTTTAGAAAATACATAAAAAAAGAAAAATCCCTTTAAAAATTCCAGAAAAATTTATACTTGTTTTGTCGTGTTTTAATTTCTGTATTATTTTCATTGCATTATCTTTCATAAAACTCCTAAATATCTCAATATCCCTAAAATCTTAAAAATTTAATTAAAAATTCTATAAAAAAAATAAAAAAATGATTTTTTACATTCTGTAGTTAGATTTTTATTTTATACTTTCACATAAAATTGTTGTCAAGATTTTAGAGGTATTTTAAATATTTTTAAATTACCTTTCTATCCAGGGTATACACTGTTTGTTATTTTAGCCTTTCTTTTATTTTTAGAAAATTTTATAAAAATCATAAAAAAACTCATAAAATACCTAAAAACACTTGAATATTTTAAAAACACGTAAATAATTTTATTTTGAATTTTTGAGTATTTTTAGACCTTGAAATAATTGTTTGAGTTTGACTTTCTCTTTTTCTTATCTATTTTCTCATTGGAAAAGAAAATATGAAAAATAAAAAAATTAAAAACCATCAAAATTGTTTTTATTTCTTTTTGGATTTCTTCACTACTTCGTAGGATTTTTCTCGTGCTCCTTGTGTTCGACCCCGGTGGCTATACCAGGTTAAATAAATAGCAAGACTGTTTGCCTTGGTTTTCATGCTTGTTTGATTTTGTTGGTGGTCTAGTTTTTCTTGTTGAGCTCGGTTCGAGTGGTTGAGGTCGCAACGACCTTTGATATCACTCTGCCTCTATCGCTCGGGTCTCTCATCAATTTCTCTTTACTCTAATATTCCGAATGGTGAGTTTTTAAGAACTGAGCTTGATTTTTTAAAAAAATTGGAGCATTAACTGTCATAATATGTTAGCCTTAATTATATTTTCAGCAATATTTTGTCAATCTTGTGGTGAATGCTGCCGAACACAAATTTGATAAACTCAAAGAACTATATGACAAAGAAATACACATAGCAGAGCTGGAGAAGATTTTCACTGTTATTCATATAAGAAACCACTAACATCTTCTTATCACTGATTTTACGACAAGAAACTTCCTTTCATATAATTCTATGAAAAGAACAAGATTCCATAAGAAAGATATATTGAAATGGGTATGAGATTAAAAAAATAAATGGTTATATTATTATTGTTTGATTTATATTTCAGCATGGATGGATTTCTGAGTTTTTTATGGACAGCAAGCCAGACGAATGCCTTGCAGCATGGGAAATTATATATGTGCCAGATTGTTCACAGCAGCCATCGCAAAGTCTTGACTTTGGTGTCTAGGCCATGAAAATGATGGAGTACCTTTGCGAAGGGAGGGCGTTGGATTTCAAGTACGAAGACATTGACCGATTTAGAGCTGAAATAGCTTCAACTTTGTTAACATGTGGTCATATTGAGAACTCGGCAACATATTGATGAAACAAGACGGACAGCATATCAAGACACTTTAGCTTTTTTGCAGTTTACAATAGATCTCTCTATTATTGGGATGTCTGAAACAATTTATGTTAAGAGATTTGTGTTTTCACACTTCTTCTTTTAACAAAAACACTTATATAAGACTTGCTTTTGAAGTGCATTATTATCATATGTTATAGTTATGACAATGTCATGCAATTTCTTAGACAAAATGATTGGCTTTTGATGTGGTACTGAATATATACATATTTGACATGCAGACAAAACTATGCATTTGATGATTATGGTTTCAACTGCGATGATTTTTTATTAGACAGGCAGGCAAACTATATATATTTTTTATTAGGGAAACAAACTATGAAAGGTCTTCTTGTATGTTATGTGTTCACATAACCCAAGCGCTAAAAGGTCTTCTTGAATGTTAATATAAGTTGTATATGTAAGGATTATTGTTAACGTAAAATTTATATATGTAATATCAAAATGTATGTATAGTTTGTAAAAGAATGTATAGAGTTTTAAAATATTGCATAGATGTTTAAATTATTGCATAGAGTTGTAAAATGTATAGCTAGGATAGTAAAATAAATGCAATATGACACTGAAATTTTTCTTTTTGTTGTACGGATGCATTCACATTACCCAAGCGCTGAAAGGTCTTCTTGTATGTTTATATAGGTTGTATGTGTAAGGATTGTTGTTAACATAAAATTTATATATGTAATATTAAAATATATGCATAGTTTGTAAAAGATTATATAGAGTTTTAAAATATTGCATAGATGTGTAAATTATTGCATAGAGTTGTAAAATGTATAGCTGGATAGTAAAATAAATATAATGTGGTACTGAAAGGTCTTCTTGATCGTTACAAATTCACATTACCCAAGCGCTGAAAGGTCTTCTTGTATGTTACACGTTCACATAACACAAGCGCTAAATGGTCTTCTTTTATGTTAATATAGGTTGTATGTGTAAGGATTATTGTTAACGTAAAATTTATATATGTAATATCGAAATGAATGTATAGTTTGTAAAAGAATATATAGAGTTTTAAAATATTCCATAGATAGGTAAATTATTGCATAGAGCTGTAAAATGTATAGTTAGGATAGTAAAATAAATGCAGTTTGACACTGAAAGTTCTTCTTGTACATTACGCATTCACATTACTGAAGCGCTGAAAATTCTTCTAGTATGTTAATATAGGTTGTATGCGTAAGGATTGTTGTTAAAGTAAAATTTATATATGTAATATCGAAATGTATGTATAGTTTGTAAAAAGATAGAATAAAGTTTAAAATATTGCATAGATGTGTAAATTATGCATAGAGTTGTAAAATGTATAATTGGATAGTAAAATAAATGTAATATGACACTGAAAGGTCTTCTTTTACGCATTCACATTACCCAAGCGCTGAAAGGTCTTCTTGTATGTTAATATAGGTTATATGTATAAGGATTGTTGTTGACGTAAAATTTATATATGTAATATTGAAATGTATGTATAATTAAAACAAAATGCTAATAAAGCATTGACATACCTTCTTGTACGTTACATATTCACATTACTCAAGCATTAATGACATAGTTAGAATAAAGCATAACACAAAAATTCAGAAAAAAAGGGAAAGAGCTTCACCAAGAAAAATTACATTGTATTGTGAATTATAAGATCTGAAAAAAGTGTAACTAGCAACAAAAATTACAGAAAATATCATATATAATGCCTGAAAAAATAAATAAAGGAGCAAACTCCAAGGACGCCGCAAACCTAGCTGTAAGCTGCAAACCTGCATAAAAAATGGATATTAATAAGAATATAGTAAGCAACAGTCTTCAATTTTTAAAACTGTATTATATATAAAATTTATATACGTAATATCGAAATGAATGTATAATTAAAACAAAACACTAATAAAGCATTGACAGGCCTTCTTGTACGTTACATATTCACATTACTCAAGCATTAAGGACATAGTTAAAATAAAGCATAACACAAAAACTTAGAAAAAGGGAAAGAACTTCACCAAGAAAAATTACACTGTATTGTGAATTATAAGATCTGAACAAAGTGTAACAAGCAACAAAAAATACAGAAAATATCATATATAATGCCTGAAAAAAATAAATAAAGGAGTGATGATGCGCCCGAGCGACTAAAGTAAAGAGGTATCTCAGGTCGTTGCGAACTCAACCACTCGGGTGACTCTGTCAATCAAGAAACTCGAAGACCACCAATATAAAAATCAAGAAAACAAGTCAAATAGCGTTCTCGCTATTTTATTTTACCTGGTATAGCTACCAGGGTCGAACACAAGGAGCACGGTATGGTAAACCTACGAAGTAGTCGAAAATCTAAAATAAAATAAAAGTAAATAAAAAGGTGTATTTTGGGTTTTTTAAATTTTTTTGTAATTTTTTGAATTAAGAAAAAGGTGTAAAAGAAAGGAAAGAGGCACAATCACATAATTATTTAGCATACCGAAAATGATCAAAAAATTAAATAAAAATATTTTTGATTTTTTTAAATATTCAAGTTTTTTTGATTTTTTTCATGGATTTTTCTGATTTTTAGGTAATTTTATAAAAATGAAACAAGGCTAAAAATAAAAGGTAACGTGCAGCCAGAATCTAAAGGCTATTTAAAAATACTTAAATATCCTATAAAATTCGAGCAACAATTTTATTATAAACTAAAAATAAAATTCTATCTAAAGAAACTGGAAATGCATTTTTTATTTTTAAGAATTTTTAATGATTTTTCTATTTTTTAGTTTTTTTTAATTTTTATTGTTTTTATAAATCCAAATGCAATGAAAACTTGAAAGAAATAAAAACACAAAAAAATAAACAAACAATGATTTTTTTAGATTTTTTAGAGGGTTTTAAATATTTTTAGTGGATTTGTAAAACTGGATAGAAATAATTTTTAAGGTTTTTGAATTTTTAAAAATATCAAAAGAAAACAAAATAAACTCAAAAATTCCTAGAAATTCCTACAACATGGCAGGTGCCATGTGTCAAAATTTCACGAAATTTGGAGAATGTTTGCTGTTTATTCAAACCAATCAAAGATGTACAGCACACATGGACTAAATCGCAAAGAAAAATAACTTCTAGGGACTAATTAAGAACACAAGTCAAAAGTGTAGGACCCTTCCTGCAATTTTCCCAAGAATTCTAGCACATTTCGAAACTCAGCACGCATAAGGGCATGGATGTAAATATCAAGAATAAAAAATTAATTCATAACATCCAAGAAAACCAAGGCCAAACATACAAATATCCAATCTAAACACGTGACGATGCACGTGCAGCCATACAGGAAGGACTAAAATGCAAATAATAAAGACTGCAGGAGGGATGATGCAAATAGTCCACATTGCTACTTTTATTTTACAGACTAAATAAGAACATAAAAGAAATGCAGGGAAAGTGGCACAAATTACCCAGCCACTCATGCGGGTCACATGAAGTGCCATGTGACATCCTCTGGATGGCTGGCGAACGTGCGGCTCTGGTGCTGACACCTAGTGGATCCAACAGTTGTCCAGATGGCATGAACATGGGTGTATGGAGGCTGTTAGATGTCAGATCTAACGGCCTAACAGGCGCAGGCGATGGACGGCCCTGATGCGAACTGGCGGAGAGGGAAGATCTGACGGCTGAGGAGGGTCCTAGAAGAACTCCGTCTGGCGAAGTTCACTAGAGACTCGAGGACGATCGGCAGCTCCGATGGACAATCGGGGAACGAAGTTCGACTCGCAGGGCCCCTCCACGTCGGATGGCGGGGTCAGATGAAGCCGTCAACGGTCAGATCTTCTGGAGGGGTACTGGGACTTGGACGAGCTTCGGTGAAGCTGAATGAAGGCATGCTGGGGGGTAACAGTACTCTTTTTGACCTGCAGATGAAAGCTTCGACTCGTAGGGACACTTCGGCCAGGGTTATTTGGTTGAAAATAAAGGGAAGCGACGGTGGAAGGTGAAGGTAGGTTCTGGTGGCGCGGAGGGTGGAACCTAAGCCTAATCTTGGCTCGTACGGCCAAGATTTGGGTGGTCAGACTGCGAAGGATGGATGACGGTGAACGGGGGAGTCGATCAGAATGGAAATAGGTGACTGATGGAGCTCCGACCGTCGGGTCAGAGCTGGCGGAGCGATGAATGGGAGAATCGAAATAGAAGGAACTAGGATTGAAAAGAGGTATACCTGATGGTCCTAGATTAAACCTTAGCTCTAGGGGGTGAGGTCGGTGTGGGTCGTCACCTCTACCATGCTGTGGAAGGCGGGGAGGCTCAAATGCGGTGGATCTCCGGCCACGTGCTTTGAGCGTTAGTTGCAGCTACTCTCTTCGGCCACCAAAGGCTCCGGCCGAATGTTGTCACCAAGGGGAAGAAGACTAGGGTAGTAGGAGGGTGTGCGGTGCGTGCAGGGGGACTGGGGAGTCGAATGAATATTTTATAGCAGGTCCCAGGTGGTGAAGAAGATCAGGCGTGGGCACGTGAACCGAGGGCGATCCGCCACTACCTAAGGATCCGTGAGGGTCACAGATCCACCAGGAAGAAACGAGCGGTGGAATCGAGGCATGAGAGAAACAGATCCGTTCCAAAAAATTTGGAGAAACCAGGCACGTGAAATAGATCCGCGAAGAGAGGGTCCGGAAGGGGGAGTTGACCGGGGTCAACAACCCTCCCGGACCAATCAGAAAATTCATTGGTCAAAATCATTTGTAAAATAATTTTAAAATAGAAAATGAATTTATTTTAAATATGTTCAAAATAAAAAAATGTTTATTATTTTTAAAACTATTTTATAGTTATTTTTATTTATTTTTATGAAAAATAAATTATGGTATATATACAGTATATTATATTATATACAAGTATAAAATACATATGCATTTTATATAATAATTTTGTTTTCTTATTTTTGTATAAATACCCCAATTTTATATTTTATTTATTTACAACACATTGTTTAGGATATAAAATAATTTTTATTTTATTTTTATTGGCTATTTACAAGTGTAAAATAAATACGAGTATGATACATATATACATATGATATGTACAAGGGGCTAGAGAGAGAATTTTATTTTTGTTTTAATTTTATTTTTCTAATTTTTATTTTATTTTTAGAAATATATAAAAGGTAGTAGAAACACATTTTTTATTTTTGTAAAAATAAAAGATATACATATAAGAAGGAATATTCTCAAGGTATAGTGGCCCTAACTCTCTCTACTTATTTTATTTGGCGATCAGGCCCATATTGGGCCCTCTCTTGGGTTTAGGTCACTCAATATTTATTCTAAATATTTCCTTCTTTTTATTTATTCTTTATTCTTTTATTTTTGCAAAAAATACATGCTAATTGTTGATATTTAACAAAGGCATGCTTATTGGTAACTTATTGTATTTACAGCTATCTACATGGTATTTTGCCAAGATATTTAGCTAAAATAAAAGAATAAAGAGTGATTAATGAGTATTCTTCACCCCCCTATACTTTACTTTTGCTACTCCCTTAGAAAACACTTATTTGAAAAAGAAGTGAAAAAGATAAAGGAAAAGAAAAGGAAGAAAAAGCTCATAAAAGGATCATAGGATAGCACAGGTTTGCTGTTTTAGCCTTTCTTTTATTTTTAGAAAATTTTATAAAAATCAAAAAAAGCTCATGAAATACCAAAAAACACTTGAATATTTTAAAAATACATAAATAATTTTATTTTGAATTTTGAATATTTTTAGACCTTGAAATAATTGTTTGAGTTTGACTTTCTCTTTTTCTTATCGATTTTTTCATTAGAAAAGAAATATAAAAAATTAAAAAAATTAAAAACCATCAAAATTATTTTTGTTTCTTTTTGGATTTCTCGACTACTTCGTAGGATTTTTCTCGTGCTCCTTGTCTTCGACTCTGGTGTATATACCATGTTAAATAAATAGCATTATCGTTTGCCTTGATTTTCATGCTTGTTTGATTTTGTTGGTGGTCTGATTTTTCTTGTTGAGCCCGATTCGAGTGGTTGAAGTTGCAACGACCTTTGATATCACTCTGCCTCTGTCACTCGGACGCTCATCAAAATGGCGTCGTTGCCGGGGAGCACGGCTTAGTAGTCAGTTTTCCGTGTTTTCTTTCATGGTCGGCATGCGTAGGCAGATGGCTCAGATGCGAGCAGACAGAGGAGAGCCAAACAGAGCCGATGGAGGAGAGATACCAGAGCTAAGATGAGATGGACCACATCTCGATGAGCCATAGGAGCCAATCCGACCAGCACGCCCGATGAGAGAGTTACACAAGCCTGGTGCAACTCTGACGCACCGTTGGATCCAGTTGCCTGCGATTCTGAGAGATTTCAAGCTCCCTCCTTAGACTATTCAGTTACTACCCAGATTTCACGGGCTAGCCATCGAGGAGCCACACCTCCATCTCCAAGAGTTTGAGATGATCTGCAGTACGATTCATGACAGATTCGTGGACGACGATACCATCAAGATGATGGCCTTTCCATTCTCCCTTGTCGAGAGAGCAGCCTATTGGTTGAAGCATTTGGGGAGATATGTGACATCGTGGGAACAGCTCCGGAATGAGTACTTGAACAAGTACTATCCACTCGGTCGGACGAAAGCAGCGAGAGCCTTCGTCAACAACTTCTCCATGCTTCCCAACGAGCAGTTTCATGAAGCATGGGACCGATTCAGAGAGTTTATCGATCGGTGTCCCCACCATGATATATCCAAGCCCAACCTCGTGCATAGTTTCTTTTGTGGGCTGACACCGGAGTTGCAAGGGCTAGTGAACTGATGAAACTCGATTTCATCATCTTTATTTGCCTATTTTATCCCCCTTGCTTAAATGTGTGTCAATAAAAACCAGATAAAGTCTTGTAATTATCAGAGTCTTGAATAAATTAAAAACCACAAAAAATAGTGGTATTTTTAGCCTTAAAAATACCCTTAAAAATATTTTGTGCCTTTATTTGACCTCATCTCCGTTTTTGGTCAACGTGAAACTTGTAGATCTCATCGAAACAACTTTCATGTTTTGAGTTTTCCCAAATTCGGTCATTTGCCCCTTCATATTTCAATTTCTTCTTTCAAATAATCTGATTAAGCCATGTGGCTCCTTCTGGTTGAGCCACGTGGCCCGGTGCCTTTGCACTGTCCACCCTCGCCCCTTGCCGTTGGATCTCTTCTTGATCCAACGGTTCCGCTATCTCCACGTGCTCTCTTTAATACCCATCGTCTGATCACACTTAAAAGCCATCACAACCGCCCGTTGGCTCTTTGATCTCCGCCCTCCACGTGGCACTCTGTGCACCATTTGATCTTGCCCTCGTCCCTTCATCTCCACCGTTCTTTGACACCCTCGTTATCTACCATCCGATCACACTCCTGATCTAATCACTCCTGTGCAATTGCTCCCCTTCCACAGCACGACACGTGGCGGACACAAACACCCTTCGATCGCGTCGCCCCAGACTTCATCCAAGCCGCCCGTTAACGCCCTTATTTCGGTCATTGGATCTCGAGATCCAACAGCCAAAACACCTTCGTCTACCTCCAGACGCCTTCTTCCCCACGATCTCCATCTCACAAACCACGTTCCCCCTTTTAATCTTTCCCGAGTCTTCATCCATCTTCTCCACTCGCCAAACCCCCCGTGATGTTCACCCATCATCCCTCATCCTCGTGACCTGCCGCTCCATCCATGGCGTCTTCTCAGCCGCTCCATCTTGCCCACTCAAGTCACGATTGCCGCCCCATGAACTGCCATCTTTGCCCGATAAATACATCATCCCCTCCACCTGTCACAACCGTCCACCTTTACGTGAGGGATCACCCAGTAAGCCTCCACCCCCCGGTGACAGCGAGGGGGCGACGAGGAGCGCGAAGACGGTGGCGCCCTCCGGTGTCGACCCCTGACCATGGTAGGCCAGGTCTGCGGTGATTGAACCCTGCCAAGCTGCTCCCCGTAGCCAGGGGAAGTTCAGCGATGACCATAGGTTTCATGGAACCTCGAGCCCAGGCCCCGCTCCGCCTTAATATCAGGTAAGAACCTCAAACTCTTTCTCCGTACTTTCTTTTCTTTTTGATTAATAAATTAGGTCTCTACACCCTCTCCGTCTTCCATTGATCGCTCCTCGAGCTCTGCCTTGCATCCACCATCCACGTGCTCCGTTCCGATCACGTTTTCCCTTTCTCCACCACCTAAACACCTCCTCCACCTTCATCCCCGCTCGCTGGAGACGAAGACCACCGGGGCTCCATTTCCTTTCGCTCACATGCCCTCCATTTCACTCTCACACACACAAGTCATCTGCTTCGGCTATGCAATTTAACACTGCAGGTACTCGATCTTTCAAATGTCGGAAGTCATCTCCGGAGTTTCTTCGCCAATCTTGTTTCTGGCCTACTTGCTTCTCTAGGCTCATCCAGACATGCCAGCTACTTCGTCGAGCTTCAAGGCTTCTGTCCAGGTGGTCAAGAGCAGCTAGGGACCTTCACTGAAGCAAGAGAAGAGCGGCGAAGCTTGGGCTCCGTCGCCGGAGCTCGAACATCACCGCCGGCTACAGACGAGGAAGGAGCAGCAGGTGTCGTTGGATGCTCCCTCTCAGAGTTCATCCAACGGTGTTGACTTAGCCACGTGTGGAGTCGATAAGGATGCAGCGACCGTTGGATCCTCACGATCCAATGGTCCACAGACGTCCACGCGTCAGCACCAGATGCTTCCCCGAGCCTCAGCACTAGACTAGTAGGTTCGGGTGCTCCGAAGCAGCCCGAGCCTTCTCCGAGCCTCAGAGCTTCCCCGTGCCTGGAAGAGCACGTGCATATCACGTGCCCTCTGGGAAAATTTCACAAAGGCCCACCGACTTCTTCAACATTGCAGACAGGTCCTGGATCACGTGCGGACCACGTGCATAGGGTATTTTGCATTTATACCCTCGCAGGTTTTCATAATTGCAAAAATACCCCTGTGTGTGTGGGTCATTTATAGGGAAGGTCCCGAACTTTCTTGTATTTACATTGTAGTCCCTTCCAGGGACCTATTTGCTAGTTATCTTTCATGTTTTCTTGTGTTTATGCCCCTGACTTCACTTGTGTATATCTTGAGCATCCTAGCTCCGATTGAGTCGATTTTAGTGGTGTTTTGAATCTCGTTCAATTGTCTTCTTTATGGCATGTTTGTCTTTCAGATTAGACACTCTGAAATTTAATGTATTATTTTATTATCTAAGTGTCTTGATTATTATGTTTCTCATGCCTAATGTCTACATGAATGAAGCGAGCTTTATTATTTGTCCCTGATTTGACTTCTTATTAAATGGCTCAAGTATTTCTGATCTAGGGCATATTTTTTCATTGTATTTCATCGCATCTAATTGCATGATTAAAAAATAAATAAATGCTTGTTTTATATTTGCTTCATGCATCTAGTCTTGTTTTCATGCATACATTGACCTATTTTTTGCTAACTCAGCACTTAATTAATTTATAAGAGTCTAAATATCATGAGAGAGGCTCGTGTCCCTGAGTTCGACCTTGGTTACTTACCAAGTAAAATAAATTTATGACCATTTGATTTAATTGAAATATCCAAATCAGATGGTCTTTGACGGACCTAATCCAGCCCGGCTGCAATGACATATTTGTGCTAATTCCGCACTCTTAAAGGGCTAGATTCACGGTTTGTCATGAACGCATCCTCTAGAGGATCCTATTTTGCCAAGGATGAGGATTAGGCATGGGCTATCAACGAGGAGATGGCAGAGAACTACACCGTCATGTCCTAGACCCAACTCTACACTCAGGGGAAGCCCCCACCATAGGCCGTATCCTATCATAGAATAGCACGGGTCGATGTAAAGTGATGTTGCAAATAAAGCCATTGTCTGTGAGAGTCATGTGTGTGTTACTAAATGTTCTACTTAGGCTCATCGAGATGACATATGATCATAGCCTAGTGGACTCAAAGGATTAAGTCACCATGGACCTGAAAAGTCTCAACCCTAAGCCCTATTAGGTTCCTCTTAGAATTAGGTGGATTAAGATCTTAACCTAGCTCCATTTTTCAATTTAAATCCAGGCTAGTTTAAATGTCAACTATGATTCAGAAAAACTATACAAATATATACAAAAAATGTAGTTTTTGAAAATTTTTGAAAATATGCAAAATTTTTGAAAATGTTTAGAAAACATGGATGTATTCATGAATGCAGAAGTTTGGCAAAATATTTACGCAAGTTTACAAACGGGTTTTTGCAAACTTTTTGTTTTTCAAACATTTTACAAAATTTTGTACTATATACATAATTTTGATATCAAAATATTTACAAACTCTTTACACAAAATATTTTTTCAAACATTTTTACAAAAATAATTTTGTAAGTAGCTATGTATGCGTAATAAAGAATTTTCTGTACAAGAAAAAATTTTAAATTTTTATGGGTTTTTACAGATTTTAGCCATTTTATTTATTAACACACTCACACAAAGTACGAGTTATGGATAAAGTATATATGAAATATATACGACACACCCCTATACTTAGCTCGAACGATGTCCTCAGAGTGAATCAAGAGCGATGAAGAAGACATAACTCGTGCTTAATATAGGGAAGTGAAAAGAAAGACTATACTACAAAGACGAATGAAAGAATAGAATGGAAATAGGATCTCGGGGTTTCCCCCTATACTTAGGATCAAGTAATCCTAAATATAGTAGGTTGTACACAAAGGGAAATCCGAGTGGGAGAATGTACAGGGTCTATCTTCTCTTATCCCCCCTATACTTAGGATAAAAGATCCCTAAGTATAGAAAAAAATATGAACAGTGTGGAGGACAAGTGAGGAAATAACAGAAATGAAGACAAATTTATAAAAGATGGAAGGGAGTACATTACTCCCCCTATACTTAAGATGAAGACTCCTTAAGCATAGGCAACGACAGGAGTAATGAAACAGAATGAAAGGGAACAAATCGGTGTTTACACCCCCCTATACTTAGGATAAGGTACATCATGAGTATAGCAAAAATAATCCTAAACGAGACCTGGGGTGTAAAACAAAAACAGAGGACGCATGGAACGAATCATAACAAAACACGTATATACAAAGTGGACAACGTTGAGGTGCCTCTCAACAAGCGCTAGAGTTTATGCCCTAGTTGGGCGCAAGTGCTAGGACAATGAAGTATCAAGGTTCAGGACGGCATCTGTAAGGCGAATGCCGTACTGTCGTCGTAGTCGTGGTAGATGAACAATGACGAAATCGATCATGTAAACGAAGAAAACCATGTAGGCAATCAGGCGGGTGTCTACTACCCGGCAAGGATATGAGAAGATGTAATCGGGATCCGGTAGCACAAATGATATCATCTGCTAAAGATCAGAATGGAGTGGAAGTGTAGAGCCGAAGAAATCGAACATGGAGAAGGAAGGATCAGTCATGGAATCCTCCACGTTAATCACTATCTCAGAAAGATCCAGAATATCAATATCAGGAGACTCGCGAAAAGAACCAATATTCAATGCATAGAATGAAGGAATAGCAGAAACATCATCGAATATTTCAAAGACCGACTCATCCTCGTAAGGGTCGTCGAGATGAGGCAACTCAGACTCAGAAAGATCAGAGGACTCGGTTTCGTGATCCAACAGATCGGATACATTCTCAGAAAGTGAAACCGAGTACGTATCGTATGGTGCATCCTCCCGCAGATAACCCTCGGGGAATAATGCTGGATCAGTGAGAAAGGGAGGATCGAAATAGGAATCTGCGCTACTGGCAAGCACCCACTCCTTGCACCAAAATGCATCATCAGCTGAAGTCTGCCTTTGAACCATCTGGAAATAGGAAAAGGTACTAGTCAACAACGCAGAAGCTGTCAAAATGTCTGAAACTGATTCTCGAGCTGCGGTAGCGCTGGCTATCATCTAGTCCTCATAAAAGGTATCTGTCTCATCAAACTAGAGGACAAAAGGCTCAAATACGGGAGTCTCTATATCTGTCATCTCAAAGTGGTATCCCGCATCGAGCGTCGGCTGCTGGGCTGAGTCCTGATATCTATCTAAATCAGATAATTACCTCTGCAGAGTAAAGCTGAGTAGTATGGAAATGGACATTGAAACGTCTGGACTGATGAATGTAGTAGTGTGGGCTCCTCCATCTCTTGGAATATCAGAAGATCTGATATCCAAGACTCGTCAACTGAAAAGTACAGGACTAACTCGAACTCTAGATGGGAGACCAACGGGAACTCGATCAGTCTCTGGGTCAGAACCTCCACTGTGGCAGTCATGTCATCTGTCATCTGTACTGTAGCAGAATCCATGTCCTCAATCTGGTGTGTAGTAAGTGTATCCTCATAGAGTGTAGCACACTCAACTGGTACTGCATCATTCTCGTATATTGTCCCGACTAATGTATCTCGTGAAGATGGAATATGTGAAAGTGCCTTCGAGATGGAATCAAGTAAATCAATGTTGGTACTGTGGTGTGAACCACCGCACGAGGTCGCTATCAGTGCAATCTGATCAGCGGTCATCCCCCTCATGGAGATCTCAATAAGCTCAGTTGTCGAAAGTATGTGATCTGGAATTCTCCGCAAGAGGTCAAGAAACCTCAGCCACGACTCATGCAATGGCTCATGGGGGTCTACTGAAAAATCCGTGATCAAAGACCGCATCATCTCTGCTCTATGCTGGGAATAGTATCTCTTTAGAAACTCTAAGCGTAACTCTCCCCACATAGCAAATCTTCTTCCCAATCATTTGTACCATTTCATGGCTTTGCCCTGAAGCGAAAATGGGAAGGTTTTTAACATCATCTCCTCAGAAGTGATATCTGAATATACCTGTGTCACACAGAACTCCTCAAACTCGAACAGATGAAGATATGGCTCCTCGTGCACCTCCCCTGAAAATTTCGACAGTCTCTGATTGAACTCCCAATCTAGAATGAAGTGACTGAATGTAGAAGCTGACTGAGCTTCCTGATCTGTATGCTCATCTATCATCCTAGCATAGGAGGTATCTGAAATTTGCATCTGCTCTCTGTGCTCGGCTATGGAATGCACTCTCATCCTAGCAATGAAATCGCCCATGTCTCGTATCTGGTCCGTCTGATCTCTGCGGGCATCTAGCACAGCATGCCCAGAAGAATGATGGGAAAGGGAAAGAGAGAATGGAAGGTCGGTCGGAGTTCCGACCTCCCTCGAGAGTAGACTGAAATGATGGGAATATGATGGGGAAGCCGCAAGAGTCGGCAAGAAAGGAGGACGACCCATCATCCAGGGATAGACAGGGAGAAGAAGAAAAATGAAGGGAGGGTGGGAGGGAAAAAGATAAATGACTGGAAAGAGGATAGATGGAGGAGAAGAAGGTGGATGAGATCTGAATAGCAAACAAGATCGGTCAAACAAGCCCCAGATTCACCTACACACTCAGAGCTGATGACCGTAAAGGTTCGGTCATTTATCTTGTCAATTTTATTAGGTGATCAAACAGTCTTTCAGAGCGATTATGAGAGCTGTTGGAATCCAACGTGCCCAGGAGACTGTCCCAATCCCAAGCTAGATCTTTCCCACCCAATATAAGTCGCGGACTGTTTACCGACTACCCGATCGACTCGCTCTATTAAGGATATCGCGGCCCGCTTTACCGGAGACCAGAGCGATCCCCACTGGAGAATGACTAACTCAAGACCAGTAGTCTGAAGAAGGTTCAGATTGGCTCTAGACTAGGGTGTGGGTCACTCTCTCGCTCATCCAAACCATACAAGGTGGGGATTGTTCTCCCAAGATAGATTATTAAGTCAATGTCTTTTAAGATCAAGTTTGATTAAGCAGTCCCAATTTTATGGTTTTTGTTTTTAGATCTTTTTCAAAAAACAAACAAGGCCTAACGAATTTTTCGGTTCTCAACATTTATAAGTCCAAAAATAGGGGGAGAAGACGAAAAAACCGATTCGCGACTAAATACGATGATGCATGCTGAGTAAGAAATGCGTACCTTGCCTCCAACACTCTACATGCAAAGTGATCCGCGCATAATTGAATGACAGAAATAAACCTAATCTAAATGATGCAACAAGGAAATTGGCCGTAAGCATATAGTTTCTACTCGCGAAGCACAATATCTAACGGGTCAACAGAAGGGGTCGGGGTCCGATCTCTGATGTCGATCGGTGTCTGCCACAACGAATCCTGCCAACGTTGTATACGGCCTCTAGCGGCACTTGACCCCTCAAGTAACTAGGTTAACTTTTTTATTAGTGATTCAATTAATAAGATCCAATTATTCGATCTATAGGAGCAGGCAATCAATTAGGGTTGGGCCTTAAGAATTACATCACAAGACAAGAGAAAATCCTAAAGCTAAGGCTAAAATCCTCGAGAATCAAAGAAAATAAAAGCGATAAAAATGAAAACCGACGAAAACCGCGGTGAGGTCCCCCGAGCACACAGGTGCTTGGCGAAACAGACCCCGAAAATCACCAAGTCTGATAGAGAGTTGATGAATCCTCATTCATCACTCTTTGTTCTTTTATTTTAGCTAAAAACCTATGCAAAACATCATGTAGATACCTGTAAATAGAATAAATTAGCAAATAGCATGCATTATGTAAATAATGATAATTAGCATGTTTTTGTGCAAAAATAAAATAATAAAGAAATAAAGAAAAAGAGGGAAATATTTAGAATAAATATTGAGTGACCTAAACCCAAGGGAAGGCTCCTCAAGGGCCGGACCGCAAAATAAAATAAGTAGAGAGAGATAGGGTGACTCAGCATGGTGTACATATCCCTCTAAATGTAAATAAAAATATTTATGTGTCCCCTTTATTTTGTACATATTTGTAAAAATAAAAATAAAATAAAATTGGAAAAAATAAAAGAAAAATAAAAATTAATAAAATTCTCTCTCATCAGTGTATATATACCTTGTATATAAAATAAAATACCTATTTATTTCCCCCTTGTAAATAATTAATAAAAATCCAATAAAAATCTTTTTATATTCCATATTTTATGATGTAAATAAATAAAATATAAAATTGGAATAAATATACATAAATAAAATATTAAAAATAAAAATCAAAAACACATAGGTAAACATACATGTATATAATAATATATTGTGAATACGTAACTTATTTTTCAAAAAATAAATAAAAATCACTGAAATTTTTTTTGAAAATAAATAAACAATTTTCATTTTGTAAATATTTTCAAATAAGGTCATTTTCTAATTTATTTTGAATTTTCAAAACCCTGAGTTCTCATTGGTCCACGGGGGATTGTTGACCCCCGGTCAACTCTCCCCCCAGGACCACCAGGTAGGTGGATCTGCATCCCGACCCGACTTTGCCCAATTACCCTGGACTGATCCGACCATCTTTCACCTAAACCCCGGGCTCCATTTGCAGATCTTACATCCGAGATTCACGCTCGGGGATTCTCCTAGGGATCCGTGCATCAAATTGCCCTGCCCGACTCCATCTTTGCCGGATCCCCACCAGTATATAGCGTCATCTTCTTACTTCATTAGCCGCACCTTGGGCTCTCGTCTTCGACTCCTTGGACCTCTACCGTGTTCCTTAAGTGACAGCGAGTGAGTGCGAGTGTTTGAGTGAGGATTTGATGTGTGTAGCCCAGGTCCGGCAACCCTCGTCGTCGTGCTCCGCCGCCGGCGAAGCTCGAGCCTCTGGAGGTGACGCTCCATCGAGGCGAAGATCACCAGAGAACCAGCGTCTCCTCCCCAGTCGACCACGACCATCAGGTGACTCCTTTAGCCTCCAGTCAGTAGTATAGCTTCGATCTTCACCTTCCAGCTCCGCCAGCTCCGCCCAAGTGGTCGAAGCCCCGCCAGTCCACGTTCGTATAGATCGACTCTCCGACCCATCGCCACCTTCCCTACGCAATCTGATCACCTCGACCTGAACCATCGGAGCCCAGATCGAGTTGGGTTCCTCCCATTACCTCTGTCGGAACCCCCCGTTTCCCATTCGCGCCGCTTCTCCTTATCTTTTAGCCAATAACATACGCCGGAGAGTCCCTCCAAGCAAGAGCTTCATTTTGCAGGTCAATAAGTGCAGAGGACCCCCCTTGGACGCATTTCCACCCTTCGCTGGAGCTGCTTTAGGTCGCTCCTCTCTTGTCGGAGGATCCGACCGTTGGAGCCTTCATCGGAGACCATGAACCGACGCGGAACACCATAGCGAGGAGAACCCACCTTTTCGATCTTCCATCGGCCGTCTGGATCGTCTCCGGATCGCCGGAGAAGCTTGCCCAGGAGGAGTTCTTCCTGATCCTCTCGCAGCCGTCGGATCACCCCTCTATGCCAGTTTTGATCACAGCCGCACGTGGTCTGCCACTGTCAGGATGTTAGATCCACGATCTGACGGCCACGTTTCCCCCATGTTCGCCCTTGTGCCAGCTCCGTTGGATCCTCCAAAGGGCATCATCAGGATCGTTCACCAGCAGCCACCCACTGCTCGACACCTAGCACGCACGCGCCTCTCACACGCCTCGGCTAGGTAACTTGCGCCCATACCCCTGCAGTTTTATTTAGTTTTTGTTTAGTCTGTGAAATAAATGTGCACTCTTGGGTTATTTGCATATTTGGACCTCTAGTTTAGACTATTTGCTACTTAGTCCCTATTTGTGTGAGACACGTGCTTCGACACGTGCTTTTTGGACTTTTTACAACTTTGATCCTGTAGTTCGAAGGTGTTACAGTTTGCATTTTTATTAATTAGAATTACAATTTGGTCACTGTGAATGTGAACCACGTGATAGGCACGTGATATGGTGGGCAAATTGCACGTTTAGGGTTAGGGTTTTTTGCTTGTTCTGGATTGTAGTTTAAGTTTTAAAAATTGCATATATACCCCTGTGCGTACAGTTTCAGACATGTGCGAATTTAATGTGAATTTTGCGCATGTGCCCTTCTAGTTTCCACGTGTCTTGTCTGATTAGCCCTGAAACTTTGTTTTTATTGCGTTTAGGTCCCTGTATGATGTAGCCTTTGTAGTGGTTGAATAAAATATTAAATTAAGTCCAAATCTAGTGAAATTTGGATATGTGGCTCCTGCCACTTTGTAAAAATTTCACTCAATTTTTGGGATATTTTTGTTGCTTTTTATTATTTTTAAAAAATCAAAAACCTTAATTTTTTCTACTGTTTGATTTAGAAAATCAACTAAAAATATAAAACTTCTCTAAAAATTCTAAAAAAATTAAAACTTGTTTATTTTGTTGTTCTCTGACTTCAGTTCGATTTTTGGCCCATTTGTATTTATAAAATCCATAAAAATTAAAAAACCCTAAAAACCTTATAAAAATTATTAAAAAATATATAAAAAACTAAAAAATGCAATTTATGTTTCCTTAGTTTAGTTTTTATTTTTACTTTTCATAAAAATTACCCTCGGACATTTATAGCTAATTAGTTAATTTAATTAGCCTTTCAAATCTGATTGCACATTACTTCACTGTTTTTGTCCTTTTTTATTTTTATAAAATCAATTAAAATTAGAAAATTATTAAAAAAACACCAAAAACACTTAAAAAGATAAAAAGCACAAAAACAATTTTATTTGATTTTTCTAGCTTTGTTTGTTGTGTTTTATAAATTAGTGTTTGTGAGCTTTTTCCTTGGTTTTTATATTTTCTTTCTTATTAAAAATACAAAAAAAATTAAAAAGATTTAAAAAATCCACCAAAAATACCTTTTTATTTTATTTTCCTTTTTGACTACTTCGTAGGCCGTCTCGGCCAGTTCGTGCTCCTTGTGTTCGACCCTGGTCGCTATACTAGGTTAAATAAATAGCGAGGACTGCTTTTGATTTTATCGATTTATTTTCTGATTTGGTGGTCTCTGATTTTCTTGTTGAGTCCGACTCGAGGGGTTGAGGTCGCAACGACCATTAATACCTATCTCCCTTAGCCTCTCGGATATCCCGTCTCATCAGAATGGCGGCGTTGCCAGGAGCATGTCTTAGTAGTCGTTTTTTATTTTGTTTTTCGTTAGCAGTTTTCTTCGCGGCTTTTTGTTTTCTTTCGCGACTTTTCGCGGATTTTTCATTTTCTTTTATTTCTTTTTATTTTCTTTTCTTTTCTTTTATTTTGTTTTTGTTTATTTTTATTTTTTTTATTTTCATTTTTGCATATAGTGCCATTTTATTTTATTTTATCTTGCTTATTTTTATAATAATCTGTGTCTGACACCTTTGTTTGTTTTCTTGCGAGGGCCTCAGGATCGAGGCAGCTTTTCTCGAAGAGCCGACGCAATCGCGGGATTCGGAGGCGGTTCCCTTCTGTACGGAGCCGCAGGAGAGCGCGAGGAGGCGAGTAGGAGTGCGGGAGTTGTAGTGTAGCTAGGTTTAGCTTTCTTTTATCTACAGACCATTTTATTGTAATAACACAGGTACCAGGACTCTCAGAGACTTGTGATTGTGGGGTCTGTTGTGCCGAGCACCGGTGTGCGCAGGGACCTCACCGTGGTTGTTTTTTTGCCGTTTTTCTTTTCTTTGATTTCACCGAATTTCTGTGCTTGAGCCCCTAGATCTAGGTTTTTATTTCGTTGAGCCAGGTAGCCTTAGGTCCACAGCCTTAATAAGAATATTTGTTCCTATAGATTACGTTTGGACTTAGGCAAATAAAATCAGTGCTTCACGATAATAGGAGCTTCTGTGTAGGACGGTTCTCGCATTGCATCCATATAGTTAGTTTATATTTATGCGTGGATCATAATTGCATGTAGACCGCTGGAGTCAGGTACGCCTTCTATCTCGTGCATGCATCATTGATTTTGTCGCGCATCGACTTTTCTGTTTTCCTCCCCCGTTTTTCTGGACTTAGGAATAATAAGGAAATTGGGAAATTTGTTAGACAATTTTTGAAAAATACCTAAAAAGAAAAACAATAAAATCGGGACTGCTAATCACACTTGACCTAAAAGACACATCATTTAAAAATCAGTCTTGGGGGAGAGTAACCACCTCCTTGTTTGGTTTGGATGAGCGAGAGAGGGACCCGCATCCTAGGCTAGAGCCATATCCGATTGATGACCGAAAATTCACCTCAATCAATCCGGGATGAATCAATCAAAGGGTCGTTGCGACCTGGATCAAGAGATAAATCAGGTCAATCAAGAAAATGTAAAACAGACCACCAAAATCAAAGAAAAATCAATCAAATACAATAGCGGTCCTGGCTATTAGATTAGCCTGGGTATAGCGACCAGGGTCGGACTCAGGGAGCATGTGATGGCCTCGCGGCCTACGAAGTAGTCTCAAAAAGAATAAAATAAAAGAAATGTATTTTTTGGTGGATTTTAATTTTTATATTTTTTTTGGATTTTTATTTAATAAGGAAAATAAGAAAACAAGTAAAAGACCCAACTTCAAGTAATTATTTAATGCATCATAAATCAATCAAAAATTCAAATAAAAATGTTTTTACGCTTTTTATGATTTGTACTATTTTTGGTTATTTTTTGGTATTTTTCTAATTTTTATTTAATTTTCTAAAAATAAAACAATACAAGAAAACAGCAACACTGTCAAGCCGAGCTTGAGGGACTTAGATAAAATATCTAAAGCCCCTAAAAAGCTTGGAGGTAATTTTCTTGTATTGAGAAAGAAACAAGGAAAATTTGGGCGCAAAAATTATTATTTTTGGATTTTTAAATTATTTATTAGAATTTTTATGAGGTTTTTAGGGTTTTGTAATTTTTGTGAGTTTTATATAATGAAAAATGACCAAAACTGGTCAGAAAATCAAGCAAGACAATCTAAACAGTAGCTAATTTTTTTGTAATTTTTAGATGAGTTTAATATTTTTTGTGAATTTTAAAAACAAACAGTAAAGAAAAAGGTTGTTTTTGAATTTTTTTAAAATATCAAAAGGTCTAAAAATGTTTCAAAAATTTAGTAAAAATTTTACACTATGGCAGGAGCCACGTGTCCAATTTTTACTTATTTTGGAGTTAATTTGATATTTTATTCAAGACAAAAAAAGCCCACAGTGTACAAGGACCTGATTGTAAAGAAAATAAGTTTGGAGGGCCTAACAGTAACAAAGAGTAAAACCACGGGGGTCCTGGTGCAATTTAGCCAAGAACTCACGCGCGAGGCGCTTGACCTAGGCACACAGGGACCTATATGCAAATACTTTAGGTCCCTGGACCAATTAGTAACACGTACTAAAGATCCAGGGGCTAAAGTGTAAAAAGCCCACACATTTCAACACATGTTCAAAAAAATCACGCACAGGGGCATAAGTGCAAATATAAAAACTATCAGGGCCTCTATGCAAATATCCACAAAAATCATGTGTCGAAGCACGTATCCACAATGCGCAGGGGTATAAATGTAAATAAAATAAACTCCAGGTCTAAAGTGCAAATTATCCAAAACTAAAACAACTGTATTCTATATTTACAGGACTAAATAATAAAAACTAAAAACAGAGGGGCCTAAGGACAATTACCCCTTATTTAAGATCCAAGGGCGGAGCGCGCGCCACGTGTAGATCCGACGGTGGAGAGGTGGAGGCGCCTTGCTCCTGTAACCCTTGGCGTGATCGGACGGCTGAGACGAAGACACGTGGAGGATCTGACGGTGACTGCTCAACTGCGCCTCATCTCAGGATTGAACGGTCTGGATCAACTCCTCCTTTGATCGTGCGGTGCTGGCGCTCCTGGAATGGATGGCTCATATTAAAACTGGAGCTGGAGGGCGATCAAACGGTGCCTGAAGGTCCTGGAGGAACAGGTGGCCGGCGAACTTCGCCGGCCCAGTACGTGTGCTCCGGGCCTTCGCGGGGGATGCTGATGATCGGAGAAGCTTCGGCTTGGCTCCCCGCGTCTGTAGAACGCCTCCGATGAATCAACGGAGCTCCGGAGAGCTCTGTCGACTCCAACGGAGGAGAAGCTCCGGTGCTCAAGTAGGAGGGCCTCATACAGCCCTCGATTGACCTGCAAAACGTAACCAAAGAGCTCCTGGGTCGAGGGCAAACTGCCTCGACCCCGTTAGCGGCAGTGAAAGTGGACGGTGCGGTGGTGCGGGCGAACTCCGGCGATGCGACGGCGAAGGAGTTCGAACCCCAGCTCCTGTGCGAGCTGGGTTGAATGAGAGGGCGTAGAACGTGCGTGGGAGGAAGGCGAGTGTGATGGTACGGTCCGGTGCATGAATGGAAGGTGGGGGTGGTCGGAATCGATGATGGTCGGCGACGGCGAGATTTGGGGGAAACTGGAAATTAGCGAAAAAGGAAGGAAACTAGAACTACCTGAGTGGAGGAATCGACTGTGGCTGAGCTGGGATTGCTCTGGATCGTCGCCTCGCGGGTCGTCGTGGCCCGAGGCTCGAGCTCCTACTCTGGGCGGAGCACGGCGGCGCTTGCTCGCCGGATCAGTGGTTCGAGCACCCTCTGCCTCGCTGCTACACCACCGGGGCGAGCTGTCACTCTCGCGAGGATGATGGAGGTCACTGGGTGGAGAAATGACGAGCCAAAGATCCGGAAAAAGGAGGCGGGGCTCGACTTTTATTCAGACAAGGGTCCGGCAAGATTCGATCGGGTAGGGCAGTGTGGAGCGCGGACCCCGAGGCGGGCAAGCCGGTGAGCGTGTCGGATGTGTCGTGAGTGAAACGGACCCGGGGTTTAGGTGTGAGAGGATCGGGTTTGGATGCTAAAATTATGAGAACTCGGGTCGGGCATCCATAACCCGTGTGAAGTGGTCCACAGGGGGGAGTTGACCGGGCGGTCAACAACCCCGTGGACCAATGAGAGGGGGCCACCTGGAAAAGATTTAGAAATTAATTTAAAAATAGCAAATGGCCGATTTAATAAAAACTCAAAACAAGAAATATTTTTATTTTAATTTTTCTATTTTTTGGTGATTTTTAATTAATTTTTCAAAATAAAAATAAGGTATTTACATTATATAGTTATATATAGGTATATATACAATATAGGATTTTTATTTTTGATTTTTAATTTGTTATTTTTGTGCATTTTTATTCCTCTTTTATATTTTATTTATTTATAGCATAAAATTAGGAATAAAAGGGTATTTTTATTTTATTTGTATTATTTATATACAAGGGTGAAATAAATAGGTATATAAATCTATGTACATGGTATATTTACAATATTATTTTTGGTTTTTAATTTTGTTCTTTTTATTTTGTTTTTATTTTTGTTGTTTTTATTTTATTTATTTACACCATAATAGATAGAATATATACAAAATTTTTGGAATTTTAATTTATTTATTTATAAGGTGAAATAAATATAAAGGTGGTTGTATATACATGGGGAATATGCACAAGTGAATTGGTTTTTGTTTTCTTTTTAATTTTTCTATTTTTGTTTTGATTTTATATTTACAAATATATACAATATATACAAACCACTTGATTCTATTTTTTTAGAGGAAAATATTTTTATTTTATTTACAAATATATTTACACAAATGAGCCCCTATCTCCCTCTACTTTGGCTTTTATGCGGTCAGGCCCATGCTGAGCCCTCCCTTGGGGTTAGGTTGCTCAATATTTATTCTAAATATTTCCTCTTTTTCTTTTTCATCTTTACTCTTTTATTTTTGCACAAAAACATGCTAATTATTACTTTTTACACCATGCATGCTTTTGGGAATTATTTATATTTACACATATCTACAAGCATTTGCAAAGGTTTTTGTAGCTAAAATATAAGAATAAAGAGTGATGAATGAGTATTCATCACCCCCCTATACTTAACTTTGCTAGTCCCTTAGCAAACACTTACTGAAAAAGAAGTGGAAATGAAGAAAGAAAAAGAAAAAGAGAAGAATGTACATGGATCAAGGTTGATTATTAAACTTTCCTTCATTAAATTGAATTATGGAGCTCGATCAGATCTTTGGATTATTAATGTGTCGGAACCTTATTTGGATTTAAGCTTAAAACTCAATAGCCTCTAAGTTCCACTAATCTATAATCAAGACTCCTCAATGCTCCAGATCAGAACAAGTCATCAATCACAAACCCTGAAGACCATGAATCTTTCCTTGTCCTGTGAATGTGAGGTATAAGCTCTCCACCTCAGAAATGGCAACTTGACAACCCTCCCCAACAAGGTAACTATATGACCTCAGTCTGGCCACTCTTTCCTCGAGGAGCAGGGTATTCCCTTCTAAGTTCAAGTTCAACCGGCTCAAGAAGAGGAGGAAGAAGAGAATGGACCATGGCCAGTGTAGCCATGTATCCTTGGGAGCTTGACCAGTGTAGCCAAGTCTCCCTGCTGCAAGCTACATAAGGTGGATCATGAATCTCAAGCTTTGCTTATTGCACTCTATATACATACTCCGGTGGGATTATCATTTTCTATCAGACCCACCACTTTTTTGGAGTTATTTTCTTTTTGCATTTTTTTTCAAGTGCATCTATACAACATATACATGTGCAGCATATATACAAGGAGTTTTTCCTCTTGAGCCAGTAGACTATCCCTCTTTAGAAGCTTTATTGCAACCCACAACTCCTGTCGTTAGACCTCATGGCAACCAGACCAAGTTGAGACGCACTTCCTTCACTAAAAGAAGAAGAGAGGTTCCTCCTAGAAGTACTACCCTCATATGCTACCCCAAGTCAAGGAAGACTGCCTCCTCACCACCTCATCCGTAGAGAGCACGATGCTAAGTGCTGGTGTCCAAGTAAAGCCATTGTCTCTATGAGTCATGTGTTGTTGTTAAGTGCTCCACTTAGGCTCATTGAGATGACATGTGATCATAGCCTAGTGGGCTCAAAGAATTAAGTCACCATGGACCTGAAAAGCCTTAAACCTAAGCCCTATAAGGTTCCTCTTATAAATTAGGTGGATTAAGATCTTAATCAAGCTCCATTTCCCAATTTAATTCCAGGCTAGTTTAAATGTCAACTATAATAGAGAAATTATATACATATATACAAAAGATGCTATTTACACAAATTTTTACAAACATGGAAAATTTTTGAAAAATGTTTTGAAATCATGAATGGATGAATGCATGAAGTGCAAGTTTTGCAAAAGTATTTACACACATTTACACAAGATTTTTGCAAACTTTTGATTTTCAAAACATTTTGGAAAAATTTTGTACTATACACATAATTTTGATAAGAAAATATTTACACAAGCTTTACACAAAAGATTTTTGAAATCATTTTTACAAAAATAATTTGTACACTAGCTATGTATGTGCAAATAAAAGAATGATTATGTACATGAAAAATTTTTAATTTTTGTGATTTTTAGGGTTTTTAGCCATTTTACTTATTAACACACTCACACAAAGTATGAGTTATGGCTAAAGTATATATGAAATATATACACACCCCCCTATACTTAGCTCGAACGATGTCCTTAGAGTCAAGAGCGATGAAGAAGACATAACTCATGCTATGTATAGGGAAGTGAAAAGGAAGGCTATATACAAAGACGAATAAATGAATAGAAAGTCAAGAGACTCTTGGCTTTTCCCCCAATACTTAGGATCAAGTAATCATAAGTATAGCAGGCTGTACACAAAGGGAAAACCGGGTGGAGAATGTACAGGGTCTACCCCCCCCTCTTACTTAGGGTAAAATATCCCTAAGTATAGGCAACAAAAACAGGGGTAGACAGAATCACAAGGAAACTCAACGGTCCTACATCCCCCCTATACTTAGGGTAAAGGACACCCTAAGTATAGCATAATCAAAAGATGAAGAAAGGGATGTGGGACTAAAGAATGTGATGATATGGACATCTGGATCTATACAAGTCAGAGGAACGGTGATAATCAGGCGTGAGATGCCATAGATGTGAGTCAAAGGGCCACATCTCACGCAAAACGAATAGGGGCAACATCAACGACCCGCGGCTCATGATCTAGAAATGGCTTGAGCCGCTGGCCGTTCACTCGAAAGGTACTCTCAGAAGACAACTCGGATATATCAATGCTACCGTTGTCGTGTACCTTTCTCACCAAATAGGATCCCTTACACTTGCTCTGTAGCTTCCCTGGGAATAGGCGAAGCCTCGCATCAAACAGCCATACTCTCTGTCCAAGCTCAAAATGCCTGTGGCTGATGTGAGAATCATGCCACTCCTTCACTCTCTCCTTATACTGTAGGCTGTTTGAGAAGGCGGTATCTCTCAACTCCTCCAGGGCTGCTAACTCTGCCCTCCTCTAGTCTCCTACACCATCTGGATCCATAAGTATCTCAATGACTGCCCAAAGTGACCTGTGTCTCAGCTCAACAGGCAAATGGCACGGCTTTCCATATACGAGGCAAAAGGGAGATGTGCCCAATGGTGTCTTGAAAGACGTCCTATATGCCCACAAGATCGAGTCCAAAAGCTGTGACCAATCCTTTCGGTCAGGGTGGATGACTTTCTGCAATATAGTCTTGATCTCCCTGTTCGACACCTCGGCTAGACCATTCGTCTGTGGATGGTAAGGTGTGGCAACACGATGGTCTATGCCGAACTTGCTAGCAAGGGCCTTCACCTGGTCGTTGATGAAATGAGACCCCCCATCTGAAATCAATACTCGAGGTACCCCGAACCGCGTGATGATGTGCTCCTCAAAATCTGCAAACTGTCCTCGCATCAGCGGCTCGGGCGGGGATAGCCTCAACCCAACGACTAACATAATCTACGGCCAACAGAATGTACTCAAATCCCTGATTCTTAGGGAATGGACCCATGAAATCGATGCCCATGCATCAAAACCTCACAGAAGTGAATGGGCTGCATCGGCATCATATCACGTTGTCCACAAGTGTCCATCCTCTGACAGTCAGTACACCTCTTCACGAACTCATCAGAGTCCTTGAAGAGGGTAGGCCACCACAAGCCGGATTGGAGCACTTTCTGTGCTGTTCTCCTCCCAGAATGATGTCCTCCTGCCTCAAGCTTGTGGCAGTAAGTGAGGACGCTATGGTGTTCCTCCT
The DNA here is from genome assembly GCA_037367405.1 of Ottelia alismoides. Lineage (NCBI taxonomy): Eukaryota > Viridiplantae > Streptophyta > Magnoliopsida > Alismatales > Hydrocharitaceae > Ottelia > Ottelia alismoides. The sequence continues at coordinate 608,153 of JAZKJV010010210.1, read as the reverse complement.
GAGGAATGCACCAATGCCAGACGCTATCCCCTCCTTCGCGGTAAAGGATGGGACTCCTCCAGTGGTAGGACTTGGCCTTCGCAAGGAAGGTCTCAAGCCTCTGCCTGGTCCAATCTTGTGGACTTTCCCAGCAATGAGAAAGTTCACAATATCGGCATACCACGGGAGTGAGGCGATAGCAAGGATCGCCTCATCTGGGAAGGTCTCACAAATGGGATCAATATGCTCAGACTCCTCAGGCTGCTCTAAACGGGAGAGATGATCCGCCACCACATTCTTGACTCCAGGCTTATCCTTGATCTCAATGTCGAACTCCTGGAGTAGAAGTATCCATCTAGTCAGTCTGGCCTTGGCATCCTTCTTTGCCATGAGGTATCGGATGGTGGTGTGATCAGTATACAGGGTCACTCTAGATCCAATGATATAAGATCTGAACTTATCTAGGGCGAACACTACGGCAAGCATATCCTTCTCTGTGACTGTATAATTCCGCTGGGCGGAATCCAATGTGCGGCTAGCGTAGTGGATAGCAAAGGGGACTCCATCCCTCCTCTGTCCCAGCACGGCCCCCACGGCAAAATCGGAGGCATCCGTCATGATCTCGAATGGGAGAGACCAATCAGGCGGCTGAAGAACAGGAGCCTCAATAACGCTCTGCTTGAGAGTCTCAAAGGACGAAAGACACTTGTCATCGACAAGGAACTCGGTGTCTTTCATCAATAGGTCAGTCAACGGTCGGGAGAGTCTACTGAAATCATGAATGAATCGTCGGTAGAAACCGACGTGCCCCAGGAATGACCGTAACTGCCTTAAATTGGACGGCGGTGCGAGTTTTCTAATGACATCTACCTTGGCCGGATCAACCTCCATGCCCCTGTTGGAGATGATATGGCCAAGCACCATCCCTTGAGTCACCATGAAGTGACTCTTCTCCCAAGATAACACCAAGTGAACCTCTATACATCGCTGAAGTTCTCGGTCTAGGCAGCCAAGACAGGAGTCGAATCCGTCGCCGTAAACCGAGAAATCATCCATGAAGACCTCCAAACACTCCCCTACCATGTCCGAAAAGATCGACAGCATGCATCTGTGAAAAGTCGCAGGGCCATTGCATAGCCCAAATGGCATGCGTCAGAAGGAGTATGTGCCGAAGGGACAGGTAAAGGTGGTCTTCTCCTGGTCCTCAGGAGCGATGGCCACCTGGTTGTAGCCCGAGTACCCATCCAGAAAACAATAATGGCTCTTCCCTGCCAGTCTCTCAATGATCTGGTCAATAAAAGGCAGGGGAAAATGATCCTTCTTGGTGGTATGGTTGAGTCTCCTGTAGTCAACGCAGACCCGCCAAGAAGTGGGTACTCGTGTAGCAATCTCCTCTCCCGACTTACTGATCACAGTCGTGATGCCCGTCTTCTTGGGCTCCACGTGCAAGGGGCTGACCCACTTAGAGTCGGAGATGGGATAGATAAAATCGGCGCTCCACCATTTCGAGATTTCCTTCATGACAACCTCTCTCAAATTGGGGTTTAGTCGCCGCTGGAACTCACGCGACGGCTTCGCCTCATCCTCAAGATAGATATGGTGGGAGCATAGGGCCGGACTAATCCCCTAGAGATCTGTTACACTCCATCCGATTGCCTTGCGGTTCTTTTCAAGAACCCCCATCAAATGGGATTCTTGCTCTCCAGTCAGATCGGCGGAGATGATGACTGGGTACATCTCAGGCTCACCCGCAAGGAATCGATACTTTAGCGAAGTAGGGAGCGGCTTCAGCTCTGGACAGTTGGGTGCTGGCAAATCTAGCTTTGAAAGAAGCGTCGTGTATGCTGCCAAATCTGCCCGGGATAATGAGAACGTACTCTCGCAAACTGGATCTGAAGAAGGCTGCTCAACTGAACTGTCTCTGATCTGCTCGGCATCTACCTCCTCCTCAACTGTAGGCTCAGTGGAACTCAGGTCTGGCATGTAATCCTCGCAATCTGCCCAATCAGACTATGAATCCGAGGGATCTACATCAAACAAGGTGGCATCAACACCACCATCATCACAAAAATCCATGTCGCGGTCAAGAACCGGCTCTGCTGCCTTTGAAGTATCCTGGACCAGGAATGTGCTCTCCAGGCTCTCCTCTGCTATCATCTCTGCATCAGTGGTGTCTGAAAATGAGAGGATGGCCTGTGCTGCTGGGTTTGCCCATACTGCCTCATCATTTGTGATCACAAAGTCACAATCCTGGTGGATGTCTAGCCCTGCCTCTGTCAGCTGCTCTGCATCGGAAGTGGTCTCTGAGCATGATCTCTCTCTGGCTCAGCTGTCCTCAACCGTCTCTATTTGTACACTTTCGCCCTCGACGCGAAAGTATACCTTCCCGCTATCATGATCAGTCACCGCCTTGGTTGTGGCCAAGAACGGACGACCGAGGATGATGGGGGTATCGGTCACCGAATCAGGGATCTCCATGTCCAACACTACGAAGTCCACGGGGAATTGCAGACCCTGAATAGTGACGACAACGTCTCGTAACAACCCTTCGGTCTCTTGACAGATCGATCAGCAAACTGAAGGATTGTCCTGCTCTGTCTAAGAGTGCCCAACTCGAAGCGGTCGAGAAGGGCTGCCGGAAGGAGGTTGATAGTCGATCCGCTATCTAATAGAGTCCGGTCAAACCTCTGCTCTCTAATGTGACATCTGACATAAGGGGCTCCTGAATCTGGCCTCTTGGCCGGCAGACGGTTCTGGATCGCGAAACACGTGGCTTTCGTCAGCACATGGATCTCTGAATGGTGGTTCCTCCTCTTCCTCCTGACGGTAGTCCTGTCTCTCAACGAACGCTGAAGAAGGGGAATGAGCTGCAAAGCCTCCTGAAGAGTCAGCTGGATATGGAAACGGACTATCATTTGCTGGTTGAACTCTTCCTGATCTCTCTTTTTTGGATTTTCTTTTTTCTTCCCCTTCCCCATCTGAAGGGCTCTAGGGAAGGGGATCACTGGGTCCTTCTCAGATGAAGGACTAGGAAAAGGTCTAGACGGCTCGACGGCTGGATCCTCACATACATCAAGCACCATAGTGGGACCAGAAAAAACCAAACCTTTTCCTTTATTCACAACATGGTTCCGAGATACATCAGGGGAAGGAAAAACAATAGAGCTCTCTACATGAACTCTGGTGGCCTCAGTACCACCAGTGGCTAGATCAACTGGACGTCTCGCGGCCTCAGTACCGCGCTCTGGCTCGGCATCAGGAGTGGCCTCAGTACCACCTCCTCAAACTGGTGAATTGGCGGCCTCAGCACCGCCTGTGGAGTCAGCATCCTTGGTGGCATCAGTACCACCGTCATCATCTCGAGCGGCCTCAAACCGCTCTCCTTCTCCTCATCTGGCGCTCTGGGTGGATCCTCATGATGTCGCTCAGACGAGGCGCCGCCTGCTGGCATCCTACCGCTCCTAAGTGTGACAAAATCAGCATCAAAAAGGTCTGCAGACATATCATCAAATGGATCACTAGGAGTGGCATGCTCAGTGTAAGCTACCTACTCAGACTTCCGCTTCAGGCTGTTGGGGTTCGGCTCGATCTGGGCAGGGATGGCGGCCTTCCCTCTCACTATGTCCCGCATCTCCTGGCGGAACTCGTCCATCTCCTGTCTGAAAGTGGCCTGCTGATCGGTGAGGAGGCGGGCTATGTCATCAAAAACGGGGCTCTCGTGGGAGCCCGACGGGTAGCCTCTCTAGTAATGAGGCTGCTGGAACTGGTGATGCTGCTGCTGAGAGGGGTATGGGTGTGGTGGATGTTGCTGTTGGTGAGGCTGCTCACGCCTTTAAGACTGTCCCTGCTGATAGGGATGAGGACCATAGGATGACTGCTGCTGCTGTGGTGGTGGGTACACTGGGGGCTGCTGCTGCGGCTGGTGCTCTCTCTGCTGGTTGTACTGGCCTCCCTGACCAGATGGCTGCTGCTGGGGCTGGGTACCTCCGGTCCCCCACCGGAATCTGGGATGGTCTCGTCGGATACCGGCTGAGGGCGGTCATACCAAATCCCGTTGACATCCATCAATGGCTCTGCATCGTAATGGGCTGGCGGGAGTACTGCCAGAGGCTGATCAGGCTGGTATACCACCATCTGCAAGTCTGGAGATGGTGGTGACTAATAGGTGGGTTGCGGATGCTGGTACGGCTCCGCCTGTACAAGGTGAACCTGTCTAGGCTGCTGGTGTGAGCTGGAGCGCTGGGACAAGCTGCTGCTGTTGCCGTGATCGCCTCGCGACTGAAGACGGGGCTGGGAAGCCGTCTGTGCCTCCTGGAGACACGTGAGCTGGGTCTTCATGTCGCTCAGAGTCTGTGTCATCTGCTCCATCTGAGTGATGCCCTGGCACTGCTTCTTCTCTATCAGCTCCATCCGATCCAACTTCTTGCTAATGATACCCATGTCCGCAGCGGATGACTCTGCCTGTGCTGCTGCTACTGCGGACGAACTGGATGGACCGGCGTCGACCCGTGCTATCCTCTGGTACTGCACGGGTCATGGCTGCTGGGGTCTGCCCTGAGTATACAACTTGGTTTGAGACATCACCATGTAGTTCTCGGCCATCTCCTCGTAGATGGCCCAGACCTGGTCGTGATCCTTGGCGAAATAAGACCCACCACAAGAAGCGTTCACCAAGCCCTGGAGCTCTGGTGTCAGCCCGCTGAAAAAGCTCTGCACGAGATTGGGCTTGGAAATATCGTGGTGAGGGCATCGATCAGTCAGCTCTCGGAACCTCTCCCATGCCTCATGGAACTGCTCGTTGGGGAGCATGGAGAAGTTGCTGATAAGGGCTCTCACTGCATTGGTCCGCCCGAGTGGATAGTACTTGTGTAAGTACTCGGTGCGGAGCTGCTCCCAAGTGTAGACGAACTTCCCCAAATGCTTCAGCCAGGTGGCTACTCTATCTGCCAATGAGAAGGGGAAGGCTATCATCCTTATGGTATCCTGGTCCACCTGGCGGTCGTGGACAGTGCTGCAAATCATCAAGAACTCCTGGAGGTGGAGATGGGGCTCCTCAGTGGCGAGCCCGTGGAAGCGGGGGAGTAACTGCAAGGTGTTCGGGGGGAACTTGAAGTCCCCCACGATAGCTGGAAGTACGATCCAGTGGTGCATCAGCGTCGATCCGGGGTTGTGCAACTCCCGCATCGGTCTCGGTGGTCCTCCTGCTGCCGCTGCGGCGGCTGCTGCGGCTGCTGCTGCGGCTGCTGCATCTGCATCATCTGGGATCCTCGGTCCCTCTCTGCGCTCCTCGCGCTCAGCTCTCATCTGCTCCAGCTCTCTCCTCATGTCTAGCATAAACGCTCCCTGATCCCTCAACTGCTGCTGAACTGTCTCGAGGGAGGCGATCAGGGTGGAGTTGATCGCACCCTGGTCCAACACAAAGTGCTCAGGCTGACCTCGGGAACGATCCTCTGAACTGCCGGCCATGGCGTCTGCAAAACCAAATGACCCAAACTCAGGTGCTGATAAATCTGATAATCTCTCCTCTGGCACTGGTCTCTCGGAACCGAAAGAAAGGGGGTCGAGGGGGAACAAGGTGGAATCATACTCGGGCTCGGAGAGCTGGTCTCGGCTCTCACGAGCCAACCTAGATGAACGGCTAGACGCGCCAGAAAGCGGTGCAGCCAGAGGCTGCCTAAGAGATCGTCTACCCATTATCGTGATGTAGCGAGTAAGACGGATGGGATCTGGAGAAACTATGATCAGAATACAAACCCCTCTGTTCACCAACGCAACACGAGCTGAAGACCGTAAAGGCTCAGTCAAATTATCTTGTCTATTTTATTATGGTGAACAATCAATCTATCAGAGCGATTACGTGACCTGCTGGGATACCCGATGCTACCCCAACCGATTGTCCCGCACGAAAGAGTCGGTAATCAGTCGGGAATAGCACCGGAGGGCTCTACCTAGTGAACGGGTCACTCTCTCGCACAATCAAACCAACCAATGAGGGGGTTTCTCTCCCCAAGACAGATTTCTAGATCAGGTGTCTTTTAGGGTTAAAAGCTTAAACAGACCCAATTTTATGGTTTTTCTTTTTAATCTTTTTCAATAAAAACAAAAGGCCTAACGAATTTTTCGGTTCTCCTGATTATTAAGTCAAAAACAGGGGGAGAAGACGAAAAAGCCGATGCGCGATGAAATCAATGATGCATGCAAAGACAGAAATGTGTACCTGTCTCCATCACTCTACATGCAAAGTGATCCGCGCAGAAATGTAAAGACAGAAAGAAACTACCTATATGGTGCAGCGGTGAAAATCGAGTCCTAAACAGGCAATTTCTACTCGAAGAAACCGTCTAACTGGTCACAATCCTTCAAGCCAAAGGGTCCGGTCTCGGTCTACCTCTCCTCCTCCCGACACATCGGGTTCAGGAGCAGCGCTTGGCAGGGCAGGCTACGACACGTAGGCTACGAAGGGAGTGAGTCAGTTATTTTTATTAATGATTTATTAGTAGGTCCAATTAACGCACTATAGGAACAGGAAATCAATTAAGTGTGGGGATCCTACTAATTACGGCACAGTCAAGCAGAAAATCCTAAATCTAGGGGCTCGAGAAAAACCGCGTAAAACCGTAAAAGGCAGCGAAGAAAAACAAAAACCGTGAAAAGCCGCAAAAAATCCTAAGGGTCCCCCAAGCACACCGGTGCTCGGCGAAACAGACCCGCTAAATAAGTCCAAGTCCAGCAAGTGTCCCTGTATTATTACAAATAATCAAATAAAAGAAATAAAATCCTCGCCCACTCAGCTCTCTCTCTCTCTCACGCTCTCCTGCGGCTCCGTGCAGAAGGGAGCCGCCTCCAAGTCCCGCAGTTGCTCTGGCTTCTCGAAAGCTGACGCCTCGGTCCTCGGGCCCTCACAAGAAAGAAGACAAAGTGTCAAATCAAACAAAATAATCAAATCAAAGCAGAAAATATAAACAGGGGTATATGTGCAAAAAGGACAAATAAACTAAACAAGCAAAATAAAGTAAAATAAAATAAAAGAAAATAAAACAAAAGAAAATAAAACAAAAATGAGAGAAAAACAAAAAGCCGCAAAAAGCCGCGGACTCAGAAAGAGCCGTGGAAAGCCGCGAAAAAGAAAATGAAAAATAAAGAAAAACTACTAAGCCGTGCTCCCCGGCAACGGCGCCATTCTGATGACCGAAAATTCACCTCAATCAATCCAAGATGAATCACTCAAAGGGTCGTTGCGACCCGGATCGAGAGATAAATCAGGTCAATCAAGAAAATGTAAAACAGACCACCAAAATCAAAGAAAAATCAATCAAATACGATAGCGGTCCTGGCTATTAGATTAGCCTGCTATAGCGACCAGGAACGAACTCAGGGAGCATGTGATGGCCTTGCGGCCTATGAAGTAGTCTCAAAAAGAATAAAATAAAAGAAATGTAATTTTTTGGTGGATTTTAATTTTTATAATTTTTTTGGATTTTTATTTAATAAGGAAAATAAGAAAACAAGTAAAACACCCAACTTCAAGCAATTATTTAATGCATCAAAAATAATAAAAAATTCAAATAAAAATGTTTTTATGCTTTTTATGATTTTTACTATTTTGTTTAATTTTTGGTATTTTTCTGATTTTTATTTAATTTTTTAAAAATAAAACAATGCAAGAAAACTGCAACACTGTCCAGCCGAGCTTGAGGGACTTAGATAAAATATCTAAAAGCCCCTACAAAGCTTGGAGGTAATTTTCCTGTATAGAGAAATAAACAAGAAAAATTTGGGCGTAAAAACTATTGTTTTTGGATTTTTAAATTATTTATTAGAATTTTTATGAGGTTTTTAGCGTTTTGTAATTTTTGTGAGTTTTATATAATGAAAAATGACCAAAATTGGTCAGAAAATCAAGCAAGACAAACTAAACATTATCTAATTTTTTTGTAATTTTTAGATGAGTTTTAATATTTTTTGTGAATTTTTAAATCAAACGGTAAAGAAAAAGGTTGTTTTTGAATTTTTTAAAATATCAAAAGGGCTCAAAAATGTTTCAAAAATTTAGTGAAAATTTTACACTATGGTAGGAGCCACGTGCCCAATTTTCACCAATTTTGAAGTTAATTTGATATTTTATTCAAGACAATCAAAAGCCCACAGTGTACAAGGACCTGATTGTAAAGAAAATAAGTTTGGAGGGCCTAACAGTAACAAAGAGTAAAACCATGGGGGTCCTGGTGCAATTTAGCCAAGAACTCACGCGCGAGGCACGTGACCTGGGCACACAGGGACCTATATGCAAATACTTTAGGTCCCTGGACCAATTAGTAACACGTACTAAAGATCCAGGGGCTAAAGTGTAAAAAGCCCACATATTTCAACACATGTTCAAAAAAATCACGCACAGGGGCATAAGTGCAAATATAAAAACTATCAGGGGACTATGCAAATTTCCACAAAAATCACGTGTCGAAGCACGTGTCCACAATGCGCAGGGGTATAAATGCAAATAAAATAAACTCCAGGTCCAAAGTGCAAATTATCCAAAACTAAAACAACTGTATTCTATATTTACAGGACTAAATAATAAAAACTAAAAACAGAGGGGCCTAAGGACAATTACCCCTCATTTAAGATCCAAGGGCGGAGCGCGCGCCACGTGTAGATCCGACTGTGGAGAGGCGGAGGCGCCTCGCTCCTGTAACCCTTGGCGTGATCGGACGGCTGAGATGAAGACACGTGGAGGATCTGACGGTGACTGCTCGATTGCGCCTCATCTCAGGATCGAAAGGTCTAGACCAACTCCTCCTTTGATCGTGCGGTGCTGGCGCTCCTGGAATGTATGGCTCAGATTAAAACTGGAGCTGGAGGGCGATCGAACGGTGCCTGAAGGTCCTGGAGGAACAGGGTGGCCGGCGAACTTCGCCGGCCCAGTACGCGTGCTCCGGGCCTTCGCGGGGGATGCTGATGATCGGAGAAGCTTCGGCTTGGCTCCCCGCGTCTTTAGAACGCCTCCGATGAATAAACGGAGCTCCGGAGAGCTCTGTCGACTCCAACGGAGGAGAAGCTCCGGTGCTCAAGTAGGAGGGCCTCAGACAGCCCTCGATTGACCTGCAAAACGTAACCAAAGAGCTCCTGGGTCGAGGGCAAACTGTCTCGAACCTGTTAGCGGCAGTGAAAGTGGACGTTGCGGTGGTGCGGGCGAACTCCGGCGATGCGACGGCAAAGGAGTTCGAACCCCAGCTCCTGTGCGAGCTGGGTTGAATGAGAGGGCGTAGAACGTGCGCGGGAGGAAGGCGAGTGTGATGGTGGGGTCCGATGATCGAATGGAAGGTGGGGGTGGCCAAAATCTATGATGGTTGGTGACGGCGAGATTTGGGGGAAACTGGAAATTAGCGAAAAGGAAGGAAACTAGAACTACCTGAGTGGAGGAATCGACTGTGGCTGAGCTGGGCTTGCTCTGGGTCATCGCCTCGCGGGTCGTCGTGGCCCGAGGCTCGAGCTCCTGCTCTGGGCGGAGCACGGCAGCGCTTGCTCGCCGGATCAGTGGTTCGAGCACCCTCTGCCTCGTTGCTACACCATCGGGGAGAGCTGTCACTCTCGCGAGGATGATGGAGGTCACTGGGTGGAGAAATGACGAGCCAAAGATCCGGAAAAAGGAGGCGGAGCTCGACTTTTATTCAGCCAAGGGTCCGGCAAGATTCGATCGGGTAGGGCAGTGTGGAGCGCGGACCCCGAGGCGGGCACGCCGGCGAGGGTGTCGGATGTGTCGTGAGTGAAACGGACCCGGGGTTTAGGTGTGAGATGATCGGGTTTGGATGCTAAAATTATGAGAACTCGGGTCGGGCATCAATAACCCGTGTGAAGTGGTCCACAGGGGGGAGTTGACCGGGCGGTCAACAACCCCGTGGACCAATGAGAGGGGGCCACATAGAAAAGATTTAGAAATTAATTTAGAAATAGCAAATGGCCGATTTAATAAAAACTCAAAACATGAAATATTTTTGTTTTAATTTTTTCTATTTTTGGGTGATTTTTAATTAATTTTTCAAAATAAAAATAAGGTATTTACATTATATAGCTATATTAGGTATATATACAATATAGGATTTTTATTTTTTATTTTTAATTTGTTATTTTTGTGCATTTTTATTCCTCTTTTATATTTTATTTATTTATAGTATAAAATTAGGAATAAAAGGGTATTTTTATTTTATTTTTATTATTTATATACAAAGGTGAAATAAATAGGTATATACATATATGTACATGGTATATTTATTTAACAATATTATTTTTGGTTTTTAATTTTGTTCTTTTTATTTTTGTTATTTTTATTTTATTTATTTACATCATAATAGATAGAATATATACAAAATTTTTGGAATTTTAATTTATTTATTTATAAGGAGGTGGTTGTATATACATGGGGAATATGCACAAGTGAATTGGTTTTTGTTTTCTTTTTAATTTTTCTATTTTTGTTTTGATTTTATATTTACAAATATATACAATATATACAAACCACTTGATTCTATTTTTTAGAGGAAAATATTTTTATTTTATTTACAAATATATTTACACAAATGAACCCCTATCTCCCTCTACTTTGGCTTTTATGCGGTCAGGCCCATGCTGAGCCCTCCCTTGGTGTTAGGTTGCTCAATATTTATTCTAAATATTTCCTATTTTTCTTTTTCATCTTTATTCTTTTATTTTTGCACAAAAACATGCTAATTATTACTTTTTACACCATGCATGCTTTTGGTAATTATTTATATTTACACATATCTACAAGCATTTGCAAAGGTTTTTGTAGCTAAAATATAAGAATAAAGAGTGATGAATGAGTATTCATCACCGATCCCTTGACAGACTACCAGCCTCTTATTCGGGACAGTCTGTTAAGAGTATTGGATTCCTATCAGCTCACGTAATAGCTCTGAAAGACTGACTTGATCACCTGAATAAAATTGACAAGATAATTGACCGATCCCTTACGGTCTTCAGCTCAGTGTTGAGTAGGTAAATCGGGGGTTTGCTTTTTCATCTTGTGTGTTTCCAGATCCCTTCTGCTTTCTTCCCATCTATTTTCTTCTCCATCTATTCATCTATCTTTCTCCTTTCCACCCTCCCTTCACTTTTCTCTTCCTCTTCTGTATCCCTGGATGATGGATACCCCTCACTTCTTGCCGACTCTTACGGCTTCTCCATCTTCTGACCATCAGTCCAGTCCACCTTCAAGGGAGGTCGGATCCCCGACCAACCTCCCGTTCCCTCCCTCCCATCCCTTTCATTCTTCTGGGCATGTTGTGCTAGACGTCCGCAGAGATCGGATTGAGCAGATGCGAGGCCCGGATGATGCCATTGCTGAGTTGAGAGTGCACTTCGCACGCGATCATAGAGAGCAGACGCGAGTATCAGAGGTCTCCTATGCCAGTATGGTGGATAGGACAGGGAGCTCAGTCAGCTTCTACACTAGGTCCATTCATTCGGGATTTGGAGCTTATTCAGAGACTGCCGACATTCTCGGGAGAGGTGCACGAGGAGCCCTATCTTCACCTGTCCGAGTTCGAGGAGTTCTGCAGGACACAGATCTATTTAGATATCACTACAGAGGAGATGATGCTAAAGACCTTCCCATTCACACTTCAGGATAGAGCCATGAGATGGCACCGCCGATTGGGAAGGAGATTCACTACGTGGGGAGACTTATGGTTCGAGTTTCTACAGAGATACTTTCCCCATCATAGAGTAGAGATGATGCGGTCCTTGATCACAGAATTTTCAGTAGACCCCCAGGAGCCACTGCATGAGGCATGGCCGAGGTTTCTTGACCTCTTGAGGAGATTTCCTGACCACGGACTTTCACTGACTGACCTTATTGAGATCTCCATGCGGGGGATGACCGCGGAGCAGTTAGCACTGGTGATTACCTCATATGGCGGTTCACACCGCAGTTCCGACATTGACTTACTGGATACCATCTCGAGGTTGATTTCACAGAGACCATCTTCACGAGATGTCGTAGTCGAAACAACACATGAGGACGTTGCACTACCAGTGGGGTGTGTCGCACTACATGAGGATACAGTTTCTACACACCAGCCCGGGGATTTGGATTCTACATCACCACATAGTACAGAGGAGATGACTGCTACAGTTGAGGTTCTGACCCAGAGACTACTCGAGTTCCCATTGATCATCCAGCTGGAGTTCGAGTCAGCCCCGGAGTTTTCAGTTGACGATTCTTTGATATCAGATCTGTTGATATTCCAGGAGACGGAGGAGCCCCCGTTTTTACAGCCATTGATTCAGCCACTTCAGTGTCCAGTCTCGGAGGATTCAGCTTCTATTCTGCAGAGATACTTCGTCGATTCAGACAGATACCAGGACTCAGCCCAGTAGCCAGAGCTCGATATGGGATACCACTTTGAGAGGCCAAACATAAAGAGTACCATATTCGAGCTGTTTGTCCTCCACCTTGATGACACAGATACACCTACTGAGGACCAGATGATAGCCGGCATTGCCGCAGAGTGAGGATCAGCCACAGCCACATTGCCAGCCTCCGCGATGGTGACTAGTACCTTCTCCTGCTTCCAGATTGCCAAGAGCCATACTTCAGATGATAATGCATCCTGGTGCACAGAGTGGGTGCTTGACAGCAGCGCAGATGCCCTGATAGATCTTGATCCTCTATTTCTCACCTCTGATCTTGCATTCCTCCCCGAGGGTTATCTGCAGGAGAATGCCACACACGATGAGTACTCGGTTTCACCTTCTGAGAGAGTATCCGATCTGGTGGATCACTAAACCGAGTCTCCCGATCATTCTGATTCTGAGTCATCTCACCTCGACGACCCTTGCAAGGATGAGCCGATCCTTGAGATATTCGATGATCTGTCTGACTTGTCTCCATTATATGCATCGGATATCAGTTCTCTTAGAGAGTCTCATGATCTTCACTTTCCATACCTCTTTGAGACACTGATTGACGTGGAGGATTCTATGACTGATCCATCCTTCTCCACATTTGATTTCTTCAGCTCTACACTTCCACTCCAGTCTGATCCTGAGCCGTTGATTTCTTTTGTGCTACCGGATCCCGATCAGATCTTCCCATATCCTTGGTCGGTAGCGGACACCCGCTTGATTGTCTACCTCGGTGTCATTCTTTACACTTTTGACTTCGTCACTGTTCTCATACCGAGACTGCGACGACAGTACGACATTCGCCTTACAGATGTCGTCCTGAACCTTGACACAACGTTATCCTAGCCTTTGCGCCCAGCTAGGGGTGTAAAAACTAGCGCTTGTTGAGAGGCACCTCAACAGTGTACCCTTTTGTATATACGTGTTTCGTCTTGTTTTGATCGTTCTTTCTTCCGTTTTTGTTTTCACCCCATGTCTCATATAGGATTATCTTTGCTATACCTAGGATATACCTCATCCTAAGTATAGAGGGGTGGAAACACCGAGTTGTTCCTTTCGTTCCATTTCATCACTTCTGTTGTTGCCTATACTTAAGGATTCTTCACCTTAAGTATAGGGGGAGTGATGCCCTCCATCTTGTATATATTTGTTGATTTTCTTCGTCTCTTTCTGCCTCTGTTTTGTTGCCTATACTTAGGGATATTTTACCCTGAGTATAGGGGAGGAAGAATGTACATTCCCACTCGGAGTTCCCTTTGTATACAGCCTGCTATACTTAGGATTATTTTGATCCTAAGTATAGGGGGAAACCCCGAGAATCCTCTTGCATTTCTATTCTTTCGTACGTCTTTGTATATAGCCTTCCTTTTTCACTTCCCTATATTAAGTACGAGTTATGTCTTCTTCATCGCTCTTGACTCTGAGGAACTCGTTCGAGCTTAAGTATAGGGGGGTGTATATATTTCATATATACTTTAGCAATAACACGTACTTTGTGTGAGTGTGTTAATAAATAATAAAAATGGATAAAACTAAAAATCCATAAAAATTAAAAATTTTTCTTTGTAAATAAAATTCTTTTATTGCACATACATAACTAGTTGTACAAATTATTTTTGTAAAAATGTTTGTAAAAATCTTTTTTATAAATAGCTTGTAAATATTTTGATATCAAAATTATGTATATAGTACAAAATTTTTGTAAAATGTTTTGAAAATCAAAAGTTTGCAAAAACCTTGTGTAAATTTGTGTAAATATTTTGCAAAACTTGCATTCATGCATACATCCATGTTTTCAAAACATTTTTCAAAAATTTTGCACATGTGTAAATATTTTGTAAATAGCATCTTTGTAAATACTTATATAGTTTTTCCTGGATCATAGTTGACATTTAAACTAGCCTGGAATTAAATTGGAAAATGGAGCTTGGATAAGATCTTAATCCACCTAATTCTAAGAGGAAACTTATAAGGCTTAGGGTTGAGACTTTTCAGTCCATGGTGACTTAATTCTTTGAGTCCACTAGGCTATATGATCATATGCCATCTCGATGAGCCTAAGTAGAGCACTTAACAACACACATATGACTCATATAGACAATGGCTTTACTTGGACCGCACTTTACACCGAGCTCTCTACGAAAGAGGTAGTGAGGAGGCAGTCTTACTTGACTTGGGGTAGCATATGAGGGTAGTACTTCTAGGTAGAACCTCTCTTCTTCTTATAGTGAAGGAAGTGCGTCTAAACCTTGGTCTGGTTGCCATGACGTCTAAAGACAGGAGTTGTGGGTTGCAATAATGCTTCAAAAGAGGGATAGTCTACTGGCTCAAGAGGAAAAACTCCTTATGTATATATGTTGCACTTTGTAGATATATTGTACAGATGCACATCGAAAAAAATGCAAAAAGAAAAGAACTCCAAAAAAGTGGTGGGCCTGAGAGAAAATGATAATCCCACCGGAGTGTATATAGTGCAATAAGCAAAAGCTTGAGACTCATGTTCCATCATATGTATCTTGCAGCAGGGGGACTTAGCTACACTGGTTGAGCTCCCAAGGATACATGGCTACACTGGCCATGTCCATTTCTCTTCTTCCCTCTTCTTGAGCCGGTTGAACTTGAACTTAGAAGGGAATTCTCCTGCTCTTCGAGGAAAGAGTGGCCAGACTAGGGTCTTAGAGTTACCTTGTTGGGAGGGTTGTCATTTTGCTACTTCTGAGGTGGAGAGCTATACCTCACTTACACTGTGCAAGAAAGATTCATGGTCTTCAGGGTTTGTGTATGTAGACTTGTTCTAATTTGGATTATTGAGGAGTCTTGACTATAGATTAGTGGAACTTAGAGGCTGTTGTGTTTTAAACCTAAGTCCAAATAAGGTTCTGACACATTAATAATCCAAAGATCTGATCGAGCTCCATATTTCAATTTAATGAAGGCAAGTTTAATAATCAGCCATCGATTCATTCATTTTCCTCTCTTTTTCTTTTTCTTTTCCTTTTCACTTCTTTTTCAAATAAGTGGTTTGCAGGGACTAGTAAAGTTAAGTATAGGGGGTGATGAATCCTCATTCATCACTCTTTATTCTTTATTTTAGCTAAAAACCTATGCAAAACACCATGTAGATACCTGTAAATAGAATAAATTAGCAAATAGCATGCATTGTGTAAATAATGATAATTGGCATGTTTTTGTGCAAAAATAAAAAGAATAAAGAAATAAAGAAAAAGAGGGAAATATTTAGAATAAATATTGAGTGACCTAAACCCAAGGGAAGGTTCCTCAAGGGCCTGACCACAAAATAAAATAAGTAGAGAGAGATAGGGTGACTCAACATGGTGTACATATCCCTCTATATGTAATAAAAATATTTATGTGTCCCCTTTATTATGTACATATTTGTAAAAATAAAAATAAAACAAAATTGGGAAAATAAAAGAAAAATAAAAATTATTAAAATTCTCTCTCATCAGTGTATACATATCTTGTATATAAAATAAAATACCTATTTATTTCCCCTTGTAAATAATTAATAAAAATCCAATAAAAATCTTTTTTATTCCATATTTTATGGTGTATAATAAATAAAATATAAAATTGGAATAAATATACATAAATAAAATATTAAAAAATAAATAAAAAAACACATAGGTACACATACATGTATGTAATAATAATATAATGTAAATACGTAATTTATTTTTCAAAAAATAAAAAAAAATCACTGAAAATTCTTTGAAAATAAATAAACAATTTTCATTTTGTAAATATTTTCAAATAAGGTAATTTTCTAATTTATTTTGAATTTTCAAATCCCTAAGTTCTCATTGGTCCATGGGGGATTGTTGACCCCGGGTCAACTCTCCCCCCAGGACCACCAGGTAGGCGGATCTGCGTCCCGACCCAACTTTGCCCAATTACCCTGGATTGATCCGACCATCCTTCACCTAAACCCCGGGCTCCATTTGCAGATCTTACATCTGAGATTCACGCTCGGAGATTCTCCTAGGGATCCGTGCACCAAATTGCCCTGCCTGACTCCATATTTGTCGGATCTCCACCCTATATAGCGTCATCTTCTTCCTCCATTAGTCGCACCTTGGGCTCTCGTCTTCGACTCCCAGGACCTCCACGTGTTCCTTGAGTGACAACGAGTGAGTGTGAGTGTTTGAGTGAGGATTTGAGGTGCGTAGCCCAGGTCCGGCGACCCTCGTCGTCGTGCTCCGCCGCCGGTGAAGCTCGAGCCTATGGAGGTGACGCTCCATCGAGGCGAAGATCATCGGAGAACCAGCGTCTCCTCCCCAGTCGACCACGACCATCAGGTAACTCCTTTAGCCTCCAGTCCAGTAGTATAGCTTCGATCTTCACCTTCCAGCTCCGCCCTAGTGGCCGGAGCCCCGCCAGTCCACGTTAGCCGTATAGATCGACTCTCCGACCCATCGCCACCTTCCCTACCGCAATCTGATCACCTCAACCTGGACCATCGGAGCCCAGATCGAGTTGGGTTCCTCCCATCACCTCTGCTGGAACCCCCCTGTTGCCCATTCACGCCGCTTCTCCTTATCTTTTAGCCAATAACATACGCCGGAGAGTCCCTCCGAGCAAGAGCTTCATTTTGGCAGGTCAATAAGTGCAGAGGACCCCCTTGGACGCATTTCCACCCTTCGCCGGAGCTGCTCCAGGTCGCTCCTCTCTCGTCGAAGGATCCGACCGTTGGAGCCTTCATCGGAGACCATCACCCGACGCGGAACACCATAGCGAGGAGAACCCAACTTTTCGATCTTCCATCGACCGTCTGGATCGTCTTCGGATCGTCGGAGAAGCTCCCCAGGAGGAGTTCTTCCCGATCCTCTCGCAGCCGTCGGATCACCCCTCTGCGCCAGTTCTAATCACAACCGCACATGGTCTGCCACTGTCAGGTCGTTAGATCCACGATCTGACGGCCACGTTTCCCCCACGTTCGCCCTTGCGCCAGCTCCGTTGGATCCTCCAGAGGGCGTCATCAAGACCGTTCACCAGCAGCCACCCACCGCTCGACACCTGGCACGCACGCGGCCTCTCAGCGCCTCGGCTGGGTAACTTGCACCCATACCCTGCAGTTTTATTTAGTTTTTGTTTTGTCTGTGAAATAAATGTCACTCTTGGGTTATTTGCATATTTGGACCTCTAGTTAGACTATTTGCTACTTAGTCCCTATTTGTGTGAGACACGTGCTTCCGACACGTGCTTTTTGGACTTTTTGCAACTTTGATCCTGTAATTCCAAGGTGTTACAGTTTGCATGATATTAATTAGAATTACACTTTGGTCCCTATGAATGTGAACCACGTGCTAGGCAAATGAGATGGTGGGCAAATTGCACGTTTAGGGCTTGGGTTTTCTGCTTGTTCTGGATTGTAGTTTAAGTTTTAAAAATTGCATATATACCCCGGTGCGTACAATTTCAGACATGTGCGAACTTATGTGAATTTTGCGCCTGTGCCCTTCTAGTTTCCACACGTGCTGTCTGATTAGCCCTGAAACTTTATTTTTATTGCGTTTAGGTCCATGTATGTTGTAGCCTTTGTAGTGGTCGAATAAAATATCAAATTAAGTCCAAATCCAGTGAAATTTGGACACATGCCTCCTGCCACTGTGTAAAAATTTCACTCTATTTTGGGATATTTTTGTTGCTTTTTATTATTTTTAAAAAATCAAAAATCTTAATTTTTGCTACTGTCTTATTTAGAAAATCAATTAAAATATAAAACTTCTCTAAAAATTCTAAAAAAAATAGATTCTTGTTTATTTTGTAGTTCTCTTACTTCAGTTCGATTTTTGTCCCATTTGGATTTATAAAACCTTATAAAAATTAAAAAACCCTAAAAACTTATAAAAATTATTAAAAATTATATAAAAATCAAAATAGTGCAACTTATGTTTCCTTAGTTTAGTTTTTATTTTACTTTTCATAAAAATTTTCCCTCAGATTTTTATAGGCTAATTAGTTATTTTTAATTAGCCTTTCAAATCTAATTGCACATTACTTCACTATTTTTGTCCTTTTTTATTTTTATAAAATCAATTAAAAATTAGAAATTCTTAAAAAATCATCAAAAATACTTAAAAGATAAAAGCACAAAAACAATTTTATTTGATTTTTTTGGCTTTATTTGTTATGTTTTATAAATTGGTGTTTGTGAGCTTTTTCCTTGGTTTTTATTATTTTTTTTCTTATTAAGAATACGAAAAATTCAAAAAGATTTTAAAAAATCCACCAAAAATACCTTTTTATTTTATTTTCCTTTTTAACTACTTCATAGGTCATCTCGGCCAGTTCGTGCTCCTTGTGTCTGAACCCTGGTCGCTATCCAGGTTAAATAAATAGCGAGGACTGGTTTTGATTTTATTGATTTTTCTGATTTGGTGGTCTCTGATTTTCTTGTTGAGTCCGACTCGAGGGGTTGAGGTCGCAACGACCATTGATACCTATCTCTCTTAGTCTCTCGGATATCCCAGCTCATCAAAAGTCTCTGAGTGTCCTATCCTATATTATTACAATAATAAATGCAGAAAATAAAATCTAAGCTAAGCTAAACTAGACTAAGTCCTCCCCACACTCCTGCGCTCCTCTCTCATGCTCTCCTGTGGCTCTATGCAGAAAAGAGCTACCTCCGAATCCCGTGGGTGCGTCGGCTCCTCGAAGAAAGCCACCCTCGATCGTCGGGCCCTCGCAAAAAATCAAACAGAAATGTGTCAGTCCACGATTATTATAATGAAAAATAAAATAATATAAAATAAATGCAAAAAATAAAAACAAATAAGAGAAATGAAATAAAAACACAAATTAAATAAAATAAAAAAGAACAAGAAAACAAATAACAAATATGAAAAAGAAAAACCGAAAAACAACAAAAAGTCGAAAAAGAAAGCCGACTGCTAAGCCGTGCTCCCGGCAACGGCACCATTCTTATGACGTGCCCGAGCGACTAAGGTAAAGAGGCATCTTAGGTCGTTGTGACCTCAACCCTCGGGCGACTCTGTCAATCAAGAAACTCGAAGACCACCAATATAAAAATCAAGAAAACAAGTCAAATAGTGGTCTCGCTATTTTTATTTTACCTTGTATAGCTACTAGAGTCGAACATAAGGAGCACGGTATGGTAAACCTACGAAGTAGTCGAAAATCTAAAATAAAAGAAAAGAAAATAAAAAGATGGATTTTTTGGTTTTTTAAGTTTTTGTAATTTTTTAAATTAAGAAAAAGGTGTAGAAGAAAGGAAAGAGGCATAATCACATAATTATTTAGCACAGTAAAAATGATCAGAAAAATTAAAATAAAAATATTTCTGGTTTTTTTAAATATTCAAGTGTTTTTGATATTTTTCTTGGATTTTTCTGATTTTAAGTAATTTTATAAAAGTGAAACAAGGCTTAAAATAAAAGGTAATGTGCAGCCAGAATCTAAAGGCTATTTAAAAATACTTAAATAGCCTATAAAATTCGAGCAACAATTTTCTTGTAAACTAAAAATAAATCTAGCTAAAGAAACTAGAAATGCATTTTTTTGAATTTTTAAGAATTTTTAATGATTTTTTTTCTATTTTTTTTTGTGTTTTTCAATTTTTATGGTTTTTATAAATCCAAATGCAATGAAAATTTGATAGAAATAAAAACACGCTAAAAATAAACAAACTGTGATTTTTTTAGATTTTTTAGAGGGTTTTTAATATTTTTAGTGGATTTTTAAAACTGAACAGAAATAATTTTTAAGGTTTTTGAATTTTCAAAAATATCAAAAGAAAACAAAATAAACCCAAAAATTTCTAGAAATTCCTACAACATGGCAGGAGCCATGTGTCAAAATTTCACAAAATTGGTAACGTTTGCTATTTATTCAAACCAATCAAAGACGTACAGCACACATGGACTAAATCGCAAAGAAAATAACTTCCAGGGACTAATTAAGAACACGCGTCAAAAGTGTAGGACCCTTCCTGCAATTTTCCCAAGAATTCTAGCACATGTCGAAACTCAGCACGCACAGGGGCATGGATGTAAATATCAAGAATAAAAATTTAATTCATAACAATCAAGAAAACAAGGGCCAAACATGCAAATATCCAATCTAAACACTTGATGTGCAGTGCAGCCATACAGGAAGGACTAAAACGCAAATAATAAAGTCTGCAGGGGAATGATGCAAATAGTCCATAGCCGCTACTTTTATTTTACAGACTAAATAAGAACATAAAAGAAATGCAAGGAAATGGCGCAAATTACCCAGCCGCTCTTGCGGGTCACGTGAAGTGTCAGGTGTCGTCCTCTGGATGGCTGGTGAACGTGCGGCTCTGGCGCTGACACCTAGCGGATCCAACGGCTGTCCAGATGTGTGAACGTGGGCGTACATAGGCCATTAGATGTCGAATCAAACGGTCTGACAGGCACAGGCGATGGACGGCCCTGATGTGAACTGGCGGAAGGGAAGATCCGACGGCTGAGGAGGGTCCTGGAAGAACTCCTCCTAGCGAAGTTCACCGGAGACTCAAGGGCGATCGGCAGCTCTGATGGACGATCGAGGAATGGGGTTCGACTCGCAGGGCCCCTCCGCGTCGGATGGCGGGGTCGGATGAAGCCGTCAACGGTCAGATCTCCTGGAGGGTACTGGGACCTGACGAGCTCGGCGAAGCTGAATGAAGGCGAGCTGGGTGGTAACGGTGCACTCTTTGACCTGCAGATGAAAGCTTCAACTCATACGGACACTCCAATCGGGGGGTCGGGGTTATTTGGTCGGAAATAAAGGGAAGCGATGGTAGAGGGTGAAGGTAGGTTCCGGCGGTGCGGAGGGGGGAACCTAAGCCTAATCTTGGCTAGTACGGCCAAGATTTGGGTGGTTAGACTGCAGAGAAAGGATGAAGGTGAACGCTGGAGTCGATCGGAACGGAAATAGGTGATTGATGGAGCTCCGACCGTCGGGTCGGAGCTGGCGGAGCGATGAATGGGAGAATCGAAATAGATGGAACTAGGTTGAAAAGAGGTATACCTGATGGTCCTAGATTAATCCTTAGCTCCAGGGGGTGAGGTCGGTGTGGGTCGTCGCCTCTACCACGTTGTGGAAGGCGAGGAGGCTCAAACACGGCGGATCTCCGGCCACGTGCTTTGAGCGTCAGCTGCAGCTACCTCTCTTCGGCCACCAAGGGCTCCGACCGAATGTTGACACCAAGAGGAGAAGACTAGGGTAGTAGGAGGGTGTGAGGCGCGAGCTGGGGGACTGGGGAGTCGAATGAAGATTTTATAACAGGTCCCAGGTGGCGAAGAAGATCGGGCATGGGCACGTGAACCGAGGGCGATCCGACACTGCTTAGGGATCCGCAAGGATCACAGATCCACCAGGAAGAAGCAGGCGGTGGAATCGGGCATTAGAGAATCAGATCTGTTCCGAAAAATTTGGAGGAAACCGGGCACGTGAAACAGATCCGTGAAGAGAGGGTCCGGGAGGGGGAGTTGACCGGGGTCAACATCCCTCCCGGACCAATCAGAAAATTCATTGGTCAAAATCATTTGTAAAATAATTTAAAAATAGAAAACGATTTTATTTTAAAATATGTTCAAAATAAAAAAATGTTTATTATTTTTCAAACTATTTTTTAGTGATTTTTATTTATTTTTATGAAAAATAAATTATGGTATATATAGTATATTATATTATATACAAGTATAAAATACCTATGTATTTTATATAATTATTTTTATTTTCTTATTTTTGTACAAATACCCCAATTTTATATTTTATTTATTTACAACACATTATTTAGGATATAAAATAATTTTTATTTTATTTTTATTGGCTATTTACAAGTGTAAAATAAATGAGTATGATACATATATACATGTGATATGTACAAGGGGCTAGAGAGAGAATTTTATTTTTGTTTTGATTTTATTTTTCTAGTTTTTATTTTATTTTAAGAAATATATACAAGGTAGTAGAAACACATTTTTATTTTATTTTTATAAAAATAAAATATCTACATATAAGAAGGAATATTCTCAAGGTATAGCGGCCCTATCTCTCTCTACTTATTTTATTTGGCGATCAGGCCCATATTGGGCCCTCTCTTGGGTTTAGGTCACTAAATATTTATTCTAAATATTTCCTTTTTTTATTCTTTATTCTTTTATTTTTTCACAAATACATGCTAATTATTGATATTTAACAAAGGCATGCTTATTGGTAACTTATTGTATTTACAGCTATCTACATGGTATTTTGCCAAGATATTTAGCTAAAATAAAAGAATAAAGAGTGATGAATGAGCATTATTTAACATATGGTTCAATAATGAGATCTGGATCATTTGAAATATCCTGCTTGTAGAGCTGGAAGAATGTTTGTTACTTATCATAAGATCAATATTGCAGCATAAATCACTTAATTTTTCTTTAGCAAACAAGAATATGTCCTCATCCTGATCCACTGAAGCTGAAATAATATGCGAACAAAGATGGTTCAGTTGTGATGACCTTTCTTGATGTGCAACTTGCACATAAATAGGATAACTTCATGATGTTTTAATGCTCCTTGTCCATCTTTTTAATATATATTCAGGACTCAAAAGCTCAACATTCTGTATTGTCAATACTGTAAGTATGTGCCTACATGGATATCCAAAGAATTGCATATTCTTGCATTCACAAGAAAGAAAGCCGCTTGGCATAGAATAAGAAACACATAATTCTTCTTCAGGTTTCCCAATATATGACACAAAAAATTGTCTGTAATACAAAGAGTTGGACTGAATTCAAACATTCAAATCTTTTACTTCATTCAGTTCAAAACGAAACTTGTAAAAAATGAACTTAGTGTAAACACGAACCATCTGTTCCTCCATCTTCCTTTTGAATTTGTTTTTGGAGTATATACTTCACCAATGTTATCCATGTCATTCTCTTTTTCTCTACGTCATTGAATTGCGCGTTGAAATCTACACATAAATTCCAATAATGAGTTCTGTTTAGTGATGTGGTGTTGTAAGAAAGCATTCATACTTTCACTCCTCTGGGTACTGCGTTGTCTGGTCCAAAAAAATCCTTAAGATATAAACTAATCCATTTATATCTAATGCTATATTTTTCATTCAACCATACGTTTGACGATAAATCATATTGATCAATAACCTTGCACTAGTTTTGCTCAAATTCCCTTATAGTTATACTTTTCCATACAACTATAGATAATGCTGAAATGACTTCATTTATGTCTTTAATCTTTCCAAGCTTACCTTTAAGCTTAGCCATTATATGCCAAGTGCAGAATTTATGAACAATTTGTGTAAAACAATTCTTAACAGCTGCACAAATTGCTGGATCTTCATCGGTGATTAAAGAAATGGGATGTTTCCTCATTACTTACAGAAATCTCTCAAATAATCACGAGAATGACTCAGTTATCTCTCTACTCATGAAAGATTTTCCAAAAAAATGTATAGCCATGATGATTAACCCCACAGAAAGATTCAAGCACAAGATTGTATTCATTGGTCCTATATGTTGTGTCAAATGATATTGTATCCCCGAATAATTTGTAATCTTCAATAGAGGCACTATCAATCCATATACACTGTGTAGGCCTATTATCATCATCAGTTGTGTAAGCGTAGTAAAAATCCGGAGTAGTGACCTTACAACTTTCAAAATGCTCGATCAGTAGGTGAACATCCATCCCAATACATTGTTTTTTTCTTTTTTGTTGAGGTTGTAAATATCTCTGACTATACTACCAACTTGACCACTAGACATGTTCACATCATTCATCGACTTCACTAGCATTTTTGTGGACTTTGAAAAACGTCTATTTGGTCTGAGGTATCGACGTTTGGATGGAGAAACGAGATTGTGATTGTGTCCTGGTTCAAAATGAGAAACAATCCAGTCCTTGATATCAGATCTAAAGGAAACTGACATGAAAGCTTTACATCCGGTCCGTGATAATCCAACACAGCGCTCCTCCTTGTAAAATATGAAATCATCGTTGTCATTACTTCTTGCATTATCATTTATCACAGTTTTGTTTGTAGCTTTACAAAACCCCTCTTTCCAGCAAATGAAGGATTTGCAGATAATTATCTTTTCCTAGATATCTTATCTTTACCAACCCTGGAGCTAGCTTTCCTAACATTAAATCCTATTTCTGTTGCATATGTCTCCTAAAATTTATATGCATTTTGAATAGATCCAAAAGTTTAGCCTATATGAGGGGTATGAACATTGAGATTATCATTTATTGTATAATCAGAACCTGCTAGTAATTTTAAAAATGGAGCTGTATTAGAAATTAATTAATACAAACGAAAAATCTCAGTCTATATAATATGACGATACTTTATTATAAAACCTACCAAGAAAGAAAAAAAGCTTTAAATTATAGGTATAAAAATGTATATATCGTAAATAGTAACAACAAGATGTAAAATAATGATGATTATTGTAAAATACAAAATAAAAATATGCTTAATAACATACTATTACAAGTTATGATGTTTTATTACAAGAATGAATATGCAATAATTGAAAAATACTATTTGAGGTGGTGAACAAGATAATAATTGATGATGTTTATCTGAATGTAAAAAAATGATAGAAAATGTAAAATATATGGATTAGACGTAAAAATGATAGAACTGATGTAATAAAAAGATATTTGGGATTATGTAAAGTATATATGAACTATGATAATTTGGAATTCAAATTGTAAGATCGGTCATAAGGAATTTATGAATAAGATAATTGAAATTCTATGAAGGATATAAGAACAATGATAATTTCGATTTCTGTTTGTAAAATATAAACAGAGAAATGTCGAAAATGTAAAATATGGATATAGATTGTAAATAATAACCGATAAATGTAATAAAAAGTATTTTAATGTAAAATATGTGATAAAGACTCCTAAAGTAGAATGTTATCAAAAAAAGTAAAATTTAGAGACTACTCTTAAAATGGCAGGAATATACGTAAAACAAAGAGCTTTATAATTCTCTAAAAGAGGATATATGAACTATGTTCATTTGGGATTCTATAAATCGCATATGAACAATGATAATAAAAGGTTCGGTCATGAAGCGAATGTTTGTAAGATGAGAACTATAAGAGATAAAACTGTAAAGGATACAAATTCTGTATAAGTGATGTGGGAAATCGATTTTAAGTATATATGAACTATGATGATTTGAAATTCTGTGACGTTGAGAAAACCTGATTGATGCGAAGTTGTATCAGTTGCTTCAAGAAGTCCATTAACTTCATCATCTTCGACAGAAAACTGAATAAATTCAAATATTAGTACTACAAATTACGTACGCAAAATAAAAATCAATTACCTGACACATTACCCGATTATAAGAATATGTTGCTCTTTCATTTGACATTTCCTGAAGATCACACTGATTGATGAAAATCGTGGAATCAGAACTGGAGATAGCTAGAAAAAATTTCAAAAACCGAAATGGCAAACAGGGAGAAGTTGTAGTTTAGGAAATATGTAAAATTAATATGAAAATAACTAATGCGCTAAAAATGTGGGATCTGACTCATTAAATGAAAGAGAATCAACGATATGGTAGAGAAGTTTCTAAAAATAGAATTTAAACAATTACTCTATTAGTGATTTTGTCTATCGGATTGGTGGTTTTGATGGGAACCGTAGATTACAATTAGACGGCTGAAGTATCGTGTCGCACGAAGATTGAAAAGAGGTGCCACCTCAATTCAAGTTTTTCCATATATATTGAATTTGAGGCAAGATATGCATTGTCTACCTCTATTTCTTCTCAACCCAGATTCAAATCTAATACGATTGCCAACACCCCTAGATCTTCCACCACGGCCACTTCCTTTTGTTCTCACAACATTTGGTTCTTTAACATATGGTTCATTAATGAGATCAGGATCATTTGAAGTATTCCTACTTGTAGAGCTAGAAAATTATTTGTTACTTATCATGAGATCAATATTGCAGCATAAATCACTTAATTTGTCTTTAGCAAACGAGAATATGTCCTCATCCTTATCCACTGAAGCTGAAATGATATGCGAACAAAGCTGGTTCAGTTGTGATGACCTTTTTTGATGTGCAACTTGCACATAAATAGGATAATTTCTTGATTTTTTAATGCTCATTGTCTACCTTTTTAATATATTCAGGACTCAAAAGCTCAACATTCTGTATTTTCAATACTGCAAGTATGTGCGTACATGGATATCCAAAGAATTGCATATTCTTGCATTCAAAAGAAAGAAGCCACTTGGCATAGAACAAGAAACACATAATTCTTCTTCAGATTTCCCAATATATGACACAAAAAATTGACTGTAATCCAAAGAGTTGGATTGACTTCGAACATTCAAATCTTTTACTTCGTTCAGTTTAAAACGAAACTTGTAAAAAATAAACTTAGTGTAAACATGAACCATCTGTTCCTCCATCTTCCATTTGAAATTTGTTTTTGGATTATATACTTCACCAATGTTATCCATGTCATTCTCTCTTTCTCTACATCGTTGAATTACATATTGAAATCTACACACAAATTCCAACAATGAGTTTTGTTTAGTGTTGTGATGTTGTAAAAAAGCATTCATACTTTCACTCCTCTAGGTACTGCGTTGTCCAGCTTAAAAAATCATTGAGATATAAACTAATGTTATATTTCTCATTCAACCATACGTTTGATGATAAATCATATTGATCAACAACCTTATTCCAGTTTTGCTCAAATTCCTTTATAGTTATACTTTTCCATACAATTGTGGATAATGCTGAAAGGATTTCATTTATGTCTTTAATCTTTCCAAGCTTACCTTTAAGCTTAACCATTATATGCCAAGTGCATAATTTATGAACACTTTGAGGAAAACAATTCCTAATAGCTGCACAAATTGTCGGATCTTCATCGGTGATTAAAGAAATAGGATGTTTCCTCATCACTTCCAGAAATCTCTCAAATAATCACGAGAATGACTCAGTTGTCTTTCTGCTCATGAAAGAATTTGCAAAAAAATTGTATAGCCATGATGATTAACCCCGCAGAAAGATCCAAAAACAAGATTGTATTCATTGGTCCTAAATGTTGTGTCGGATGATATTGTATCCCCAAATAATTTGTAATCTTCGATAGAAGCACTATAAATCCATATACACTGTGTAAGCATGTTATCATCATAAGTTGTATAAGTATAGTAAAAATCCGGAGTAGTGGTCTTACAACTTTCAAAATGCTCGATCAATAGGTGAACATCCATCCCAATACGTTATTTTTTTTCTTTTATGTTGAGGTTGTAAATATCTCTGACTATAATACCAACTTGGTCGTTGGACATATTATGAAAGCAGACTGCTTGGATACAGGTATGTTCACATCATTCATTGACTTCAATAGCATTTTTCGGCCTTTGAAAAACATCTATTTGATCTGAGGTATCGACGTTTGGATGGAGAAACGAGATTGTCATTGTGTTGAGGTTCAAAATGAGAAATAATCCAGTCCTTGAGATCAGATCTAAAGGAAACTGACATGAAAGCTTTGCATCCAGTCCGTGATAATCCAACGTGGCGCTCCTCCTTGTAAAAGATATAATCATCGATGTCGTCACTTTTCGCATTATCATTGATCACTGTTTTGTTTGTACCTCTAGAAAAACCCTCTTTCCAGCAGACGAAGGATTTGAAGATAATTATTTTTCCTTGTAAACATTATCTCTACTAACTCTAGAGCTACCTTTCCTAACATTAAATCCTATTTATGTTGCATATGCCTCGTAAAATTTATACACATCCTGAATGGATCCAAAGTTTGGCCTAGATGAGGTGTATGATCATTGAGATTTTCATTGAATGTATAATCAGAACCTGCTAATAAAATTAAAAATTGAGCTATATTAGAATCTAATTAATTGAAACGAAAAACCTCAATAATATATTAAAATGTTGATACTTGCTTATAAAACATAATGAGATAGAAAATAAGCTTTTTATTTAAAGTTATAAAACTGTTGTTTATTGTAAAATATAGAGCTTTAAACATCAACAATGTAAAATATTGATAGAAATCATAAATAATAACAAAGAGATGTAAAATATTGATATTTACAAATACATAATAAAAATATACTTAATAAAATACTATTACAAGTTATGATGTTTTATTAAAAGAATGTATATGCAATAATTGTAAATAAGAAAATATTGAAGTAAAATACTATTTGAGGTGGTGTACAAGGTAATAATTGATGGTGTTAATCTGAACATAAAATATTATCAGAAATTGTAAAATATAGGGATCGGTCGTAAAAATGACAAAAGAGATGTAATAAAAAGATATCTGGAATTCTGTAAGTATATATGAACTATGATAATTTGGAATTCAAATTGTAAGATCGGTCATAAAGAATTTATGAATATGATAATTTGTGATTCTGAGAAGGATAAATGAACTATGATAATTTTGAATTCTGTTTGTAAAATATAGACAGACAAAATGCCGACAATGTAAAATATAGATATAGATCGTAAATAATAACAACTAAATGTAAAATAAAGATTGTTAATGTAAAATATGTGATAAAACAGACTTAAAGAAATACTATTATCTGAAAGTAAAATATTATCAGAAAAAGTAAAATATATGTAATAAACAGATATTTATAATTACGTAAAAGATATATGAACTATGTTAATTTGGAATTCTATAAAGGATATATGAACTATGATAATAAAAGGCTCGGTCGTGAAGCGAAGATTTGTAAGAAGAGAACCATATGGGATAAAACCGTAAAGGGTGTGAATTCTGTGGTACTGATAAGGAAAATCAGTTCTAAGTATATATGAACTATGATAATTTGGAATTCTGAGGCATTGAGAAAACATGATAGATGTGAAGTTGTATCAGTTGCTTCCAGAAGTCCATTAACTTCTTCATCTCCGACAAATAACTTAATAAATTTAAATATTAGTACTACAAACTAGATGCGAAATTTTTTTGAATTACCTGATACATTTCTCGATTATAAGAAGATGTTGCTCTTTCATTTGATAATTCTTGAAGATCGCTCTGATTGATAAAAATCGTGGAAGCAAAACTAGAGATAGCTAGAAAATTTTGCGAAAACCAATAATGGCAAACAGGGAAAAGTTGCAGTTTAGGAAAGATGGAAAAATTATATGAAAATAACTAATGCGCTAAAATGTGGGATCCAACTCATTAAACGAAAGAGAATTAATGATATGATAGAGAAGTTTTTAATAATAGGCAATTACTTTATTGGTGGTTTTGTCTCTCTATATGGTGGTTTTGCTGGGAACCATAGATTATAATCAGATGGATGAATTGGCGTGTCGCACGGTGATTGAAAAGAGGTGGCCCCTCAATTCAAGTTTTCCCTATATATATAGGAAAAAATGGGGTTGCCACACCCCATTTTTCGCAAATGTTTTTATTTTTTTGGAAAAATATCACTATGTATATTCATCCCTATATCCCTACTATATGCCATTCGAATTTCGTCAGAAACAGAGACTCGTACGGCCTCCATCCAGACAATCATTTTTTTAATGGTCGCACGATTTTTAAAATCGATCCTATCTGGATGGAGGCCGTAGGAGTATCTGTTTCAGATGAAATTCGAATGGCATATAGTAGAGATATAGGGATGAATATACATGACGATATTTTTTTCATAAAAAATAAAAAAGTGACAAAAATGAGGCGGGACAGCCATGTTGGCTGCCCCAAGGGGGCAGCCCCATACAACCCATATATATATATATATATATATAGGGGGGGCCTTTCAAATAGGACGTAGTCCTTCCTGAGTTCAGGAAGATCGACCCTTTTTTGTATAAAACATGAACACTTTAGTAGAATACGTATACAGTTTGTATTATAGGTGCACATTATAAATACAAAGCCGCATACAAAACTGTGCATTATAATACAAACATTAAAACTGCACATTATAATACTAAATTATGTATGTATTCTACTAAAGTCATCTTGTTTCATACAAAAAAGGGGCTGGCCTTCCTGAACGTAGGAAGGACTGCGTCCTATTTGAAAGAAATCATATATATATATATATATATATATATATATATATATATATTCTTATTGCAAGGGGGACCTTCCAATGAGGTGGGTCTTTCCTGTGTTAGTGGAAAGCCAATACCAATTTAGTAAATTATGTAACAAAATATAAACTGGACATTATTAAAAAGATGATGATTAGATCGCTTTATAAAATATAACATCCACATGTAACTAACATTTTTCGTCCAATATAATAATATTTTCATGATTTTATCTTGACATACATGTTATGTTAATATTTATTATCAAATTTATGACATAAGAAATTGTAAAACAAATAAGAAAATACCTAAATTGAGTTGGCTTTCCTAAACTCAGGAAAATACCACCTTATTAAAAGTTATCACACACACAAGCACACACAGGCACATACGCACCCACACACCCACGCACGCACGTACACACATATAGAGAGAGGAAATGTGCCCATGGGCACACACAAGTGTGTGTTCCCACAACTATAAACTAGATATTTTAAAATTAAAATATAAATCAAAGCCATTGATCTTGATTCATACTATAAAAGTTACATATTCTATTACAATTTCATATCGTTTGGAGTTCTCTATCTCATCAATCGAGTGAT
Source organism: Ottelia alismoides (assembly GCA_037367405.1). Classification (NCBI taxonomy): domain Eukaryota; kingdom Viridiplantae; phylum Streptophyta; class Magnoliopsida; order Alismatales; family Hydrocharitaceae; genus Ottelia; species Ottelia alismoides. The sequence goes on along the minus strand of JAZKJV010010210.1, from coordinate 577,047 downwards.
GCTAGATTCATTTCATCAGAGTCGTTGATTGTTTATTAATAATGGATTGTATTTACACTAGGACTTGAGTATTTAAAACTTAGTGAGCACAAAATGTTGTGTGCGCCCATGGGCGCACATGCACAAACAATATAGGGTTAAATGGTGTTGCTCCCTAGGAGCATCTAACTTGACGACTCTCACATTTTTTTCATATTTTATGTGATTTTTTTAAAACACCTGGTGATATTTTGATAACCAAATGACAATGTTTTGTCATTTAAGTTTTCAACTTAATTAGAGATTCTTATCCCATCCATCAAGACTATAGAATTTTAGTGGTCCCATAATTACTGAAATAGATCCTTCAAAGTAAACAACTTAGCAATGTCTGTTTTACACGAAATTTAAATGATAAAATATAGTCATAGAGTTATCAAAATCTCCCAAAGTGTTCCAAAAAAATCCACAAAAAATACCAAGAAAATGATGAAAGTGTCCAAATTAGCTACTCCCATGAAGCATATACATTCATGTGTGTAAAGAGGGTAAACTTCCATTTAAACGAGTAATAATATGAGACATAGTGACGCATAACACAATTTGATGCTTAGCCATTTCAACTCCAAAGAGATGCACTTTATACTTAGCCTATATCAACTCCAAAAGAGATTCTCTCTCTCTAATAATTATTTTTTAAAAAAATCAGCTACACATGCCCAACACCTTCTCTTGAATATCTCCCAGAAAATCACATGAGATTAAACCTCACAGAATTGAAGGTATAAATGTCACCTTACATTTTTATGATACTAAACTTGTCAACCAAATAACTATAGTCGACCGTACCTCAAGGAACTACTTCTCAAGTGATTGTTTTTTAAAACGTTCAAAGACCAAGTTACTGCTATGATCCATTTGAAACTATTATAATTTAGTCGATAAACTGATTATCATAGTGATTTTTTTAGTGATTAAGGGAGAAGGGGGTAGGTTGAACCTTGGTCTTTAGAGTGGGAGCTTAGTGCTTCTACCACCAGACCATAAGGTGGTATCATAGTGGTTGTTGATAATTTCTTTACATTAAACAAATCCATATATCTTCCCTCACTCAAAAAATAACACATTGTAAATAGGAAAAAGGGCACGTGTAGCCGAGCTGCATAGAACTTGCATATCATCTGCATAATCAAATGTTGATTTGTCTTGGGATGAGGACATATGTCACAACCATCAAGGTTGTGGCACGGGAACATGTGCAATAACGTATCTCGAGATAAATGAGTGATTGTGAGGTGATGAGCATAGAATTTTGTTGAACGATGAGCTCCCCCTCTTTTTATAAACATGTTTTTTTTGTACAGTTTGTTCATAATCTTATTGCAAATCCAAGAAAAACTACGTAAAAAGGTGTGGTCTCAACAAAGTTGGAGGATGGTTTAGCAATTGACTAAGGTTGTTCTCTTAATAAAATCTCACATCATATTCCTTTTTAATTATCCAATGCTCCATCTATGAACCACATTCCCAATTAATTTCAAGTGCCCTTATCTTTTCCTCCTTGAATTACATCATAACCAGCACATGCTAACTCACAAATCTGATCGCCCACAATTCTTTAAATCTTAAGTTCATGATTTGTTAAAGGATGACAAACACTCCTAATTCTTGAGATACAGCTATCCCATTAGTAGATATAATCAGTTTGAGCCCCAAAATCACAATTGCAACTCCTAAGTCCTTCATCTCAAACTTACTGCTCAAGAATATCTTGGTTTCTTCCACTATTCTTATATTTGATTCAAATATCAAAATATCATCTACATATAGGCACAAGACAACAATCATATCACCTTTAATCATAGAGTACACACATTTATCATATTCATGAACAATAAAGCCATAAGATTGGATAGTTTTATCAAACTTTTCATGCCACTGTTTCGGAGCTTGTTTTAGTCTATAAAGGGATTTTTACAAGCTTGCAGACCTTTCTTTCATTACCAGATGCTACAAATCCCTCAGGTTGGTTCATAAACATCTCTTCCTCAAGATCGTCATATAAAAAGGTAGTCTACACATCCATTTAATGAATTGCGAGATCATGTATGGAGGCCAACACAATGAGCATCTGAATCTTAGTCATCATAGGAACAGAAGAATATGTATCAAAATAATCAATACCTTCTTTATGCTTGAAACCTTCGGCTACAAGTCTTGCCTTTTCTATGGATCCGTCCGGTCTAAATTTCCTTCTGAATAGTCATTTGCTTCCTATGGTGGAACATCCAGGAGGTAGATCGACCAATTCCCACGTGCCACTTGAAATGATCGAATCCAATTAGATTTAATGGCATCCTTCCAATGCCTTACTTCAGTAGAAGCTATGACATCCTTGTACGTGGGAGGATCACCCTCGATTTGGTAGGACAAAAAGTCGTTACCTAAATCCTTGGTTAGGCCTCTTACTTCGTCTAGGATCTACATCCTCCAAAAGTTCATTGGGTTCAGAAGAGGAAGCCCCCACATTTGACATCTTTTCTATTTGTTGTGGTATAGAACTAGATGTGGAGGCTACGTCACTAGTCAGATTTTCAGAAATTCCTTTTTCCATTGGAAAAATATCCTCGAAAAAGGTAGCATCATGAAGTTCAACAATAGTATTAGTATCTATGCCAGTGATCTCAGACCGAATTATTAAGAATCGATAGGCATAGCTATTTTCCAGATACCCCAAGAAGAACGCATCGACTGTTTTAGGTCCAAGCTTCTTTCTCTTGTGTTCTGGGACTAAGACCTTAGCCATGCATCCCCACACCTTGAGATATTATAAGCTTGGTTTCCTATTTCTCCAAAGTTCAAATGGACTCTTATCTTTATGCTTTAGGGGAACTCTATTCAGAATATGGCATGTCGTATTCAAAGCTTCCCCCCACATGTAAGATGGTAACCCGGAACTTTATAAAAATGCATTGACCATATCAGTTAGGGTCCTATTCTTCCGTTCTACTATTCCATTGGACTGCAGTGAATATAGTGCAGTGACCTCATGAACTATGCCAAATAATTTGCATTGTTCATCAAATATCTTAGATGTGTATTCACCACCCCATCTGACCTTAGACGTTTAATTATTTTACCGACTTGTGTTTCTGCTTCATTCTTAAAGATAAGAAACTATTCTAAGGCTTCATCCTTAGTTTTAAACAGATAAACATAACAGTATCTACTGCTATCATCTATGAAGGTGATAAAATATCTTTTGTTATCTCTAGTCATCACGCCACCAAACTCGCAAATAGTAGAATGCACTAAGTCTAGAATTTCAGTTTCCCTATTCATAGAATGAAAAGGCTTTCTGGCAACTTGGCTTGAGCATATATTTCACATTTAGTGACTTTGTCTGTAGTATGATCAGGAATCATGTCAAGGTTCATCATTCATTTCATAGAATTGAAACTCACATGTCCTAGCCTAGCATGTCATAAATCAGTAGATTCAATATTTGAAACAACATAAATAGATGAATCAAAACCAGAAATATTATTAACAAAACTATCAATGTCACATCTGATTCTAAATAAAAGATCATGATTAACCAAATATCCTTTTCCAAAGAAAACACCATATCTCAGAAAAACTACTTTATTAAATTTAAAATCTAATTGAAAACCCTCTCTAACTAATAAAGAACCAGACAAGACATTCTTCTTGATATCAGGAATGTGCAGCACCCTACGCAAAGTCCAAACTCGTCTAGTTGAGAATCTCAGCTCGACTCGTCCAGACCCAAGCACCTTGGCTGCAGATCTGTTCCCCACATCATTGTTCCACCGGCTAAAACCTGATAAGACACAAAGAAGGTCTTGTCAGTACAAATGTGTACATTTACACCAGTATCAACAAGTCACTCATTAGGTCGTTTACTATATAGAGTTAAGGGTTCACTGAGACATAGCCCTCACCAGGTTTGTTTCCCTCAGTCAGCACAAGAGCCTGAGGAACGACATCCGTAGACTTATGTTGGGTCTTTAGAGAAAGGCAATCCTTCTTCCAGTTTCCAACATGTCCACACTGCCAGCAAGGTTTGTTCCTTGATTTTTTCTGGATTTTTCCCTTGGCTTTCAGTTTCTTATTTTTCCCTTTAGCATTATTTCCCTTTAAGGTTATCACATTGACCTTAGGGTTCACGTGGCATCACAAGTTTTTGTTTCCTATGCTCCTCTTTAATAGCTATTGAAACTATTAAATCATCCAGAGAAATTTTCCCCTTCCTATGCTTTAGGGACATCCCAAAATCTTCCCAGGACTTGGAAAATTTCTCAATGATTGACATGACCTGAAACTTTTCAGGAAGTTTTATTGCCGCCTCAGCTAAATCATGAAGCAATAACAGAAACTCATGAGCATGTTCAGAACTCGATTTGCCCTCAATCATCTGAAATTTCAGGAACATGAATACCGGGTATTTTTCAATATCCAGATCCTCTGAGTTGTATTTCTTATCCAAATCCTTCCACAGATCTTTAGCATTGTTGGTAGATGCGCCATAGACATCAAATAGAACGTTCGATAGTGCAGTAAGAATGCACCCATGACACAGACGTCATGTTCTTTCCACGCATCCGCTATCTTAATCGCATATGGATCTGGATTCTATTCAGATAACTTAGGGCATTCAGTTTCCAGAGCCGAAATCAGGGCAATCGTGGTTAGCAAGATTTTCATTCGTTGTTGCCAATGCTTGAAATTATGGCCCTCAAATTTCTCTAGCATACCAGTGAAATCCACATGAGACCGAAACCTCAAATCCGACATTTTTCTTATCTTGTTAAAGATCTGTCTCTCTAAGATTGTTACGAAAAGCATCATCAACATACATACATAAATCCAATTTTTAATAGGTTTTCAGAGAAAATCAATGTATGTATGCATCCACATCATCATTGATAAGGAAAATATCCATTTTAAAAACACATGCATATTAAAGTAAGGGAAAATCCGGAAACAAACATCACGACAAACAATGTGACACGGAAAAGGGAGAGTTAGAGATCACCATCGAAGCGTCCTACTGTAGAACTTCCCTTAAAGAGACAACACCCTCCAATTTATCGGTGCACAGGGCCTTGACATGCCGCTCCCGGGGTCCGACGGTCCACACTCGTCGACGATGCATACCGTGCTTGAGCGTCCTCGAAAGTCACCTTCGTAGATGAAGCCCGAGATCGTGAGAGGGAGAGAAGAGGTGATGAGAATGAGAACCGTGTATGTTCGTAACCCACGCCCACGACTTTAAGAGATACTTAAAGACGTATGGGCAGTTACGCATCCTGAGAGAATAAAGGGACACGTCTCTTGGAATTCAAACGTGCGGTTACACAAAACTGACCCAATTTTCACGCCGCAGTCGCGCTCGGGCTCGAGCGGGCAGGCGCGTGCGCGCGTGTGGTGGTCCAAAGTCCTCTCTAGTCTGTTTCCAAACTAGTCTCAGGACTTCCCATATAAAATCCAAGTGCCAGTTTTGACTCTCCATGATGTAGGACTAAACGCCCCCCCAAAGGGTTGAAACATTGAATTCCAAAAATTGAGATACATTAATACAACTTGATATTGATCATCAAATTGCATCAAATATCCCAACAACATTAATTCCAACAGCCCCAACCTCCCTCCCCATTTCGTGCATCCCCGTGCGAGCCCTCCAGTGCCAACCCTACCCCATACGTGCGCTCCAGTGCGACCCCCTTCCTGTGCGCGTCCTTCCTCCCCGTGCACACCCTCCCCTTCCCCGTGAGCCTTCCTCCTCCCTTGCATTTATTACAAACCTAGCCTCTTTCAAAGTCTGTTGTGATTTCTAACTATTGCAAAGTTAGTGGTTGTTTGTTCTGACTAATTGTTATAAAGTTATTGTGGATGCATCCCATCAAATCCTTCCACTATCTAAAAACAATAACTATGTAATTTCCAAAAATTACGGCAAGTGGACATCACGCAAGAAGTTGCAAATCGTACTTTCAAGCAAATTATGGCGAGATGGGTGTATGCAAACAGAATTATTACATATGGGTGATTAGCATGATTTCTGCTTTTACAAATCTTAAAGCAATCTACAACTAATGTATGCAAACAAAATGTTGAGAAGAGGGAGGAATGAGATGAGATGTTTATTCCATAGAGCTAGGGTCTCTTATATAGAGAGAAAACCCTAGAGAGTACAAGGGTTACAGAGCCTGAAGGGTCACTAGGAGTTACGGAACTTGAAGGGTCACAGAGGGTTACGGAACCTGAAGGGTCACGGGAGGTTACGGAACCCGAAGGGTTACAAACATAAATATAAATCTAATAACTCTAATACTCCCCCTCAAGCTGGAGCTGAGAAAGCTACAGCTTGTAACAAAAAGAAAAAGTATGCACCACATCTTCACACGAAGCATCATAAGAACATATGTCCGCTGCTGGTAGAAAACCTCGCTCGAGGACGGGTCTGCGGCTTTCAGGTCACCGGAACGTATCTCTGTCATGCCTGTAGAGTCGCTGCAATATTAGGTCACCGGAACGTATCTCTGTCGTGCCTGGAGAAGAATCGCTGTAGAAGAAGTCCAACACGGAGTAGTAGTCGGGTCGTAAAATAAGTATACGCCCTGACAAAGAAGTCGATGCTCGGTGAAGACAAATGATCTGTAAAGTTGTAGTGATGATAGAAGACCTGAAGAATATATCATTTCTGACTCCCCCTTTCTCCCATACTTGATAGAATAAGAGCATTGGTCAAGTTGGGAGAAACAAAAGATGCATTTTTTTCTCTCTTTCATTCTCTCTCTCTCTCTCTCTCTCTCTCTCTCTCTTGAACGGTTCAACCATTTTTTTAATGGCTTTTCATTCTTGATTTTTTTTGAAACTTTTGCGTACGGCTTTTTAGTTTGTACGCTCCTTTTTTTCAATTTTTTTTTGGATAGAACAGCCAAACAAATAACTTTTTTTTTACCAAACGGCCCAACTTGAGCCTCTGACTTTCGGCCTCATTTTTTTTTACTTAGGCCCTGTTTGGCCTTTACCAGTCAACCCTCGTTTTTTTTCCCTCTTCTTTTTTTTTACTCTTTTTTTTTACAAACATAAATGTAAATATAATAACTCTAACAGAGGGAGGAACTTGAAGGGTCACAGAGGATTACGGAACCTGAAGGGTCACGGGAGGTTACGGAACCTGAAGGGTTACAAACATAAATATAAATCTAATAGCTCTAATACAAAATGATAATCATCCTTTGCTTAGAGCAATCTTGAATTATGCAAGCAAATCAGCAAGTGATTAGAGTCAGAAATTTTCTACAGATCTTAGAGCAATCTAGAATCATTCAAGCAAATCAGCAGGTGATTAGAGTCAGAAGTTTTTTTAGTTCGTATTATAAGATATCAACCATCAAATTATGACATGATGTTTTCCATTCATCATCCAAGATGTCTGCCCATGCATAATGCTCCTAATTCTGAATTAACAAACTGGATAACAATTGGACATGTACAAAATATTGATCTGTGTATAGCTGCTATTAGGCCATCTCAAGACACTGGATATGCATACCGATACACATCTCTATTATTACAGTTGATTTGATTCTTCTCTGACACTTGAAATTGAACCTAAATGTGATCAAAGATTTCATGATCATCAACAGTGTGAGCTGACAGAAAAGGGGATCAATCCTGCTCGGGAATCTGCAAATGAATGAGCCCAAAGCTATGCCTTAGTATTGGCATTGTATGCATGGAGTTGCACACATTTATCATCTACTATTTAAGGTTTCCTTGGTAACTAAAGTAGAACTTGATCCCACTTGCCTGCTACCCCGCATAAATGACTTACTCGTAGTTAGATGGTGAACTCTGTTTAGATTAATATATATTCTGGTTAATGGAATATCTATGAATCATATGTATAAAACAATAGCAGTAGCTACCTTTGACTCGTTGTTTGTGTGCGGTTCCATATATCCCCATTGATGAACTTCAGTGATTATGAATTCCTTAATTGATTGCAGGCTGGGAATGAGCTGAAAGTAAAAGGCACGTTTGATCAGATTCTTATGAATCGGGCAGAGAAATGATGAAGGGCTTGTGAGGAGATAATGGATATGTTAAACGTCGAGAATGATTGCAAGAGCAAGAAGGGAATATGTTATTTGTTTTGAGATGAGAATTAATACTCCTCCATTTGCAAAGATCCGGTAAGTACAGAAGATTTTGGATAGATAATGAATCTCATCATCGATAGATAATCAACCTCACTCACTGTAGATTTTTTAAAATTCTTTGCTTAATTTGCTGCAACTTCTTACAATCGATCAAATTCCATTTTAAAGATCTCCGATAAACAGTAGATGGATGCGTCTTGAAGTACATTCAATTTAATTAGATTCGTGATTCAATGTAGTGAAACACAATACTGTGCAATCTAAAGAAATAAATACTTATCCATCTTGGCTTACACAATGCTGCACGAACACCTGTAGCAACATGGACAACATTTGCCTGCTATGAACAAGATTCCCCGAAACTATTGCAGCTAATTGTCAGTGATCGTTGTGCCATATCAATTGAAGACTTCTGGTCGATATGGTCATAAATTAATGTTTATATTTAATCTTGTGTAAACCACCCCAACACAAACGGGCGATGCGGTGATGGGCGCTGGGCGACCACGCTCCAGGTTGCGCAATGTTGTAGGGTGCACACGAGGAGGGTGCGCACAGGCAAGGTGATTAGGGCATGGATGGGGTATTCGTGTGGAACGAACGGGAGGGGGGGAGGGGGTTGCTGCAGTGGTCTGGTGAAATGGGGAGGAGGCTGGGCAGTGGAGACAGGAGGGGGAGAAGGTCGGGCGGTAGAGACGAGAGGGGGAGGAGACCGGGCGGTGGAGGCGAGAGGGGGAGAAGGCCGGGAGGCGGAGGCCAGAGGGGAATGGGTGGGGGGATTGCCTTTATGGATCCCATGACTGATCTGTGATGGACGGTACAGATTAGTAGATGGCCTATGTTTGGTACATGGAGCACATTCTCTTTTTTTTTTGTTTGTAAGAAAAAATTTGAATTGAGGTATCACCTTTTTATGAGTATGTCGTGACACTTTTTAGAAGTCATTCGATTTGGATGAAAGGTGGTTAACAAAATTAATAAATTAAACTCAAAATCATTGTCGAAACAATCTCCAAATCATCATTTTTAAAAAAAAACGAATATTCTATTTGGTTGTGTCATTATCCTGCTACTTATTAATTACTCGAATTTAATTTCCTAAATATAACATCCATCACGATCTTGTCTTCCAATTACTCGAATTTCCAAAAGAAAAACTCGACGAGGGTCTTTTCTCCTTCTCTCTTCTTCGTCAACCCTCGACGTATAGGTGGTGGCTGCGTTTGGAGAAGATAAGGTTTGACAAAGACGATGACGATGCATGGCAATGGCGACGGTGGTGCATTGAGTGGTAGGAGCTAGTTGCTTGTTCTTAGTAATTTATTAATGTTCTTAGTAATTTTTTATTCATCCATTGGTCGAGTTCCATGTTATTTTACATTACTTTTTATTTTTTTATTTTGATTTTAGTTTTTCTTTTGATTTTGATTCCATCTCGATCCAATATCCGATCACCATCGATTAGAGATCTTGTTTCTCTTATGTATAGATTACACAACATGTATATAAATATCTGGTTTAAGTTAAGTTCTTTTTAGTTGCATTAATGACATATACACATGAAGTTTTTACGTTCTGTGATTTTGATTACATTATTTTAAATGTCGTGTTATATTTTACATTTAAATGAATCTGTATGTACAAGATATTTTTACATTACCTACGTTCATTTTACATTTCTCCTTTTTATGTTATCCTTTTTGAAGAATATATGGTAAATTACTTATTGATATTTTATTTTGCAGACCAACATATATTTGTTACACTGAGAGCATGGATTTTACAAAAGCTACACATACTTTACAATGGATGACGAATTTTGATGGACCTACAATATTGAGATGGACGGACATATAAAAAAATTATACATTAATAATAAACAATCGATTTTACAAAAATCACAATCATTTTATAAAAAAGACCACAAAATTTACAAAACAATATCACAGTTTACAAACATTGCTCCTACAGAATGTTCTCAGAGAAGACTACAGAATTTTTCAAAATAAATCAAATACAGTTTACAAAAGATACTACAGAATTTACAAATAAATGTTACAATTTACAGACATTGCTTCTACAGAATTTGGATAGAAACGAGATTTACCATATACTACAACATGTATTTTTCTAATTTGAGAATTAAAAAATACACCCCATATTTAAACCCCCTAAAAATTATATGCATATGACGTGTAGCACATAAAATGTGTTCGCAATTTACCCCATCCAATATATTAGGAAAAATAATTACAACAAAAAATCTCATCATTGTAGGAAATGTTTTCTATGTGTACATCAATTAATTATGTCATAAAAAGCACCTTACATTTTAGGAAATATAGCTACACATAACACACCAATTTTTGTCGAATTTGAGCTTTTTTCGTACATCAGTGGTTATAATTTTTGTAATTTACAACATGTGATTGTAAAACATAAACATATTTTCTAAATTGAAAACAATTATTTCAAAAATAAGCATTTATTCCATCATATATTTCTGGAAAATACAACATGCACTCTTCGGGTTTGTCTAAATATAGAATGTTCGGTGACATGGATTGTACTAATTAAGTATTATTTAATCTATCCTCCATTTTAGGAAGCTTTGTTACGCAAAAAAACCAATTATATCCTGGTGGTTTTAATCTCAAATGCACATTTACCATCCAATGGATGAAATTGACACCTTTCAAAAATCAAGGAAATCACCTCAGTTGAAGTGCTCCCTACACACACACACAGACACACACACACACATATATATAGATACACATATACATACACATACATACACATATATATACATATATATATGAGGAATATGGGGTTGCCCCGTAAGGGGAGCTAACTTAGCTCACCCCGCCCCATTTTCTCCATTTTTTTATTTTTTTGAAATTATTTTCCGTGAATATTCATCACTATATCCTTATATTATGTCATTCAAATTTCATGTGAAACAAAGACTCCTACGGTCTTCATCCAGATATTCATTTGTAACGGTTCAAGGATTTTTTAAATCGACACTATTTGGATGGAGGTCGTAGGAGTCTCTGTTTCACATGAAATTTGATTGACATAATATATTGATATAATAATGAATTTACATGATTTTTATTTTCAAAAAAAAATAAAAAAATGTGAAAAATGAGGCGGGGGGAGCTAAGTTAGCTCCCCCTAGGGAGCATACACATTTTACCCATATATATATATATATATATATATATATATATACATACAATTTGTATTAGTATTCTACTAAAGACATCATGTTTTCTACAAAAAAGGGGTTGGCCTTCCTGAACTCGGGAATGACCAAGTCCTATTTGAAAGAAATCCTATATATATATATATATATATATTCTTTCAAATAGGACTTGTTCCTTTCTGAGTTCAGGAAGGCCAGCCCTTTTTTGTATAAAACAGGATGACTTTAGTAGAATACATATACAATTTTGTATTATAATGTGCAGTTTTAATGTTTGTATTATAATGCGTAGTTTTGTATGCGGCTTTGTATTTATAACGTGCACCTATAATACAAACTGTATACGTATTCTACTAAAATGCTCGTGATTTATACAAAAAAGGGCCGGCCTTCATGAACTCAGGAAGGACTGCGTCCTATCTGAAAGGCCCCCATATCCTGAGTTTAGGCAGACCACCCTCTTTTTGTAAAAGACACGGGTACTTTAGTAGAATATATATATACACAATTTAATTGTATTATAACCTTACATTATAAATACAAAAATGCTCACAAAAATGTACATTATAATGCAAATATTAAAACCGCACATTATAATACAAACTTTATGCGTATTCTACTCATCGTATTTTTTACAAAAAAAAGAGAGTGGCATTCCTGAACTCAGGAAGGATCACGTCCTATTTAAAGGAGGTCTTACTTACCACATCTATGGTGAGCCGCATTCAATGTAGATGTTTCCTTATATATTTTACATTTTGTTATGTCATAGATTAAGTGATAGGCATTAACATTACATTTACCTCAAATATAGAATTAAAAAAATATCCATACCTTCGATGAAAATGTTAGTGACATATAGGGGCTATCATTTTACAAAACAGTCTGAGTGTCATTTTTTTACAAATGTGAAGCTTACAGTTTTACAAAATTTGTACAGGATTCTACTAAACTAATGGTGGCTTCTAAAAGCTCAGGAAATACCCCACCATATTTGAAAGACCCCCTAAATATATGTGTGTGTATATACATATACGTATGTGTACATATATGTATATATACATATATATAATCATTATCGATCGTTTTCGATGTCGTTCAGCATCATCCTCGACAACCCCCACTCCCCTTGTTTTTTCTCGATGGCCCACCATCTACAATGGTTTTCCCTCCTCGATCCGACGACGGTCATGACAACAGCTCCCCTTTCCATCAAAGAAACCGCTACCACAACGACTATCATCCTCGTATCGCCATCATAAGTGAGGGCATTTGTTTTCAACCTATAATCGGCGCTGACCACCTCCCCTTCCTCTCCCTCTGCCTTCCCCTCTCCTCGTGCGAGCAGCAACAGCAGCTGCTCCTTCCCCTCCTTGCCGCCAACCACCTTTCTTCCTCCCTCCCCTTTCTCAATAGGCATCACCGTATTGTTGTCTGCGGCACCTGTGAGACCTTCCAGATGTGCCTTCAAGCCATTAGCAATGCCAGTCTGCGGCACCTGTGGGAACTTCGGCTGAAGATCAATCCATGATCATTCTTTGAAGTGGGAGCCGCAAAGGAACAGCTTTAGTTACAATTTTCTGAAAATGGATTTTCTCCCCGCAGTTACATAATCAGGATAAAATTGCAGCTATTAACATAGAAGTTCCCGGTAACAAAATGGTTGATGTTAGAAGACAGAAAAATACTTCTGATGATAGAAGAGATAAATTTCAGAATGAAAATTATAGACCTCACTGAAAAGCAAGCTTATGCTCAAAATGGATCTGCCAGACAATAGCAAAGTTTCTAAATATAATGGTATCGTAAATACATGCAGTGTTACAAAATATTTTAATTACACTACTTCAAATACATGCAGTGTTAGAAGCAAAATACATAGTAAACAGGAAATGGCTCATCATTTTGTCAGAAAAAATGACTTCAAATAGAAATTGTAAAAACCTCAAAATTATCCCATACCGTGGAAATATAAAATTTCCGGGTGGGATAAAAAGTAAGGAAATTACTACCAAAACAACCCGGCTTAAGCATTTTGGGGGTGGATAATCGAGTCCGTATGGGCCCGATCCCAAGAGGTTGTCAGGGCCAGTAATGCTCCAATAACGGACCGGGACCTAAGCCCGGGACGTTACAAATGGTATCAGAGCTAGAGTTCCTCTGGGCATAGGATATCCACAATTCTTAGTGATCTAAGATTTATATATAGAGAGATTTAGTATCACAATTCATTGACCTTGTCAATTTTTGAATCAGATGGCTCCTCGACGTGCGATTGAAGCCATTGCAGACCGTGACTCATCGACGAGCCAAGAGGTCGTTATGGGTATGCAGAGGCAGATACTGGAGTTAATGACACTAATGACCCAGCAACAGAAGAGCCAGACGACCAACTCGGGTGGACTGACTCTAAAGACCTTCATCCAGCACGATCCGCCCACTTTCAAGGGTGAGCATGAGCCGGAAAAAGCCGAACATTGGCTACGAGAGATGGAGCTGAATTTTGAGGCAACAGATTGTCCTGAGGAAAAAAAAGTGATCTTTGGGACATTTCGTCTGCGGGACAATGCAAAGGAGTGGTGGACTTCATGCAAGGGAATCTATTTTTCGGAGACTCCAGTCATTAAGTGGGATGACTTTGTTGAGCGCTTCACTGAGCGTTACATCCCTGAGCATGCTAAGGATGCTAAGCGTCAAGAGTTTATAAATCTCCGGCAGGGAAATATGACAGTCGAAGAATATGCAGCAAAGTTCCAAGAATTGGAGAAGTATGGCAAGGGTATTTGTACCAATGAAAAGCAACGAGTCAGAAAGTTTATAGAAGGCCTGAATGCGGGACTAAGCATGAAAGTGATGACTACAGGTCCCACGACCTTATCTGAGGCGGTTGCAGCAGCAGTGGAGATCGATGCAGCATACCGCAGGATACAACAATCGAATCCTCGGAAGCGCCCTCACAAGCCGAACTTCAATGACAAGAGGCGTCACACTGCAACGAATGCAAAGAAGACAAAGACTGAGGATGCATCAGCAAACAAGAAGTATACATTTGAGCTGTGCCCGCATTGTGATAGGAGGCATCCAGGAGAATGCTACAAGATAACCACTACTTACTTTAATTGCGGAGAGAAAGGTCACTTTAGGAAAGATTGCAAGAAAGATGTCAGGGATCAGAAGAAGCCCTTCGAACAGAATAAGAAGGTAGCAGGAAGAGTCTTTGCTATCACTCCTGAGGATGCAGAAGATGCCAACACGACAGTGGAAGGTACTCTACTAATTGAAAATCATTTATGTCATATTCTTTTTGATTCTGGTGCCACACATTCCTTTATCTCGAATGTTTTTGCGAGAAAGTTAAATTTAGAAGCTGTTGAGCTTCCTTACGTACTTACAGTTTCTTCACCAATGGGTGATATTATTGCCACGGGCATGTGTTGAACGGGATTTTCTAGGGCTTTTTGAATTTTCTTTTTTATCTCCGGCAACGGCAAAATTTTGTTGAGCAAGGAATTTATTGCCGGAAATTAATTGATGAATAGGTCGTTGCTTTTATCCCCAAAACCCGCGTCAACAAAAAATTATTTTTTTTTATGTTTGCTACTTATTAACCTGTATAGCGGACAGGGTCGAACTCAGGGAGGCTACAATTCCCGAGGGTTATTCAATTAATCAGAAACAAATTAAAAGAAAACAGGAATCTCAAAGGACAACTATCCTTGGTTTTTTTGTGATTTTTTATCTTTTTAATTTTTTAATTTTTTTATTTCTAATTTTTTTTATTTTCTGATTTTCAATTTTTTAGTGATTTTGATTTTGTAAATTTTTTTATTTTCAAAAATACGGCTAAGCAATAGGAACAAAAAAAATCAAGAATGTACACACACCAACTCTTTATTGCAATTTTCAATTATGCCAAAAATAATCAGAAAAATTCAAAGAAAATACTTTTGGGTTTTAAAAGTTTTGAAATGTTTTTGAGAATTTTTGTGGACTTTTCAGATGTTTTTGTATTTTCCTAAAAATCAAACAAAGAGAAAATAAGAAAATGTGGCGAGCATGAAGTAATTTGCAATTTAAAAATCTTTTAAATGCCCAAAACTCCTGGCTACTAATTTTAAAATAAACTAGAAACAATTATCTACAAACAGAAATTGAAATCACAATTTTTGGATTTTGTAGAAATTTTTATGATTTTTAGAAGATTTTTGATATTTTTCAATTTTTTTTGGTTTTTATAAATAATTAATGCGTGAAAATTGGTCAGAAATTAAAAGACAATGAAATACAACTACTCTAATTTTTTTAGAATTTTTGGAGCTATTTTCGAATTTTTATGAATTTTCGAATTTCCAACAATTAAAAAGACACTGTTTTTGATTTATTTTAATAATACCAAATGAAATCAAAATGCAGTGGAAAATTTATGCTAATAAAATAATCACATCAGGAGCATAGCACAATTTTCTCAAAATTTTTGGATCACAACTGATATTTATTTCAATGAAAAGACAAGGCAAATTCAATATGCTGCAGTTCAGGGGCTAAAATGTAAATACTGTGAATGTTTTGGACTGAAATGTAAAGATTCAAAGTTTTTGTCTCTAATAAATAATAAAAGTAAACAGAGAAATGAAAGCACAATTTCACCAATAGATCATGTGCATGTCACGTGCTTGAGGTTGACAGGGACTCATTTGTAATTTCATGAACTTCTGGAGTCTTTGATGCAATTCTACCAATTTGATAAGTCTTGGACTGCTAGGGGGCTTTCTGTAATTTCTGAAATAGCCCGGGGCTGGTCTGCAAATTCGCCAAATAATAAAAAAATGCCCTAGGGCTTGTTCTTTTCTTCTCGTGCACAGAGGGAGCCACAAGGGGGCAAAGGGGATGCGCCGCCCCTCACGGCCGCGAATCTGGAAGAGAGGGCGGCGGTGGCGCGCCGCGCGTGGCGTCGCGCGGGGCTTGGAGCTCGGGCGGTGCCTCACCGTTGGCGTGCGCGGGCTGGCGTCAGAGGGGGCAGGTCCTTACGGCGGGGGTGCGGGCGGCTTCAGCAGGAAGAGGACGGGAGGCCCTCCGCCACTGGGCGGTGTCGCGCGGTGGAGCGGCGGCCTGAGGGGCACGCAGGCGCGTGGTGGTCGCGGATGTCGGCGGCTTCACGGGCTGGTGCGTGCGTGGAGGAGAGATGGCGAGGGTGGTCGGGGCCACGGCGGCGACGACCAGGTGCTGGAGGGGCGCGGCGATGCCGCGCGCTGTTGCGCTGCAGAAGGAGGAGGGAGGAGCGGGGCCGGCGGTGCGGCTTCAGGCGTTGCGCCGCTGGGAGCACCACCGCAGGAGGCGGTTGGGGCGGATACGGCAGGCGACGCCGAGTGGCGCGGTGGAGTTGGAGGGGCGGCGGCGCCTGGGGGCTGCCGTCCCTTCTGTTGTTTTTTTTGTTTTTTTTTAATTTTTTATTTTGTAAACAGTGACTGATACTACAAAAAAAATTATTTTTTTTTGTAAATCCGAAAACAGGAAATAAAAATATAAAGAAATTCTTTTTTTATGTTTTTATTTTTTTTTATTTTTATATTATCTTGCAAAACAAATGTTTAGAGAATAAAAAGAGAAAATTTTTTTTATTGTTTTATTAATGGTCCTGCAAAACAAATGTTAGAAATAAAGAAAATTTTTATTTATCTACAAAATTGGAATGTGGATGAGGATTCGACGAAAGTGGAGGATTAGAATCCGATCTCCGGCCACCGAACGCGGTCGGAGTTGATAGATCGTGAGAGATAGAAATCGAACGCGTGGAGATCAAGATGATGAGGTGAAATCGAGTCGGTGGCGGATAAAATCGAGATGGAGATTTTAATGATCTAGAAGAACAAAATGACAATAAAAAATGCGATAAAATAAAGAACGATTAAAACTATGATAACAATGCAAAGAAAAATACGGATCTCACCTTAGGAGCGGAAATGTATCGTGATCGCCTCGACGAAGGCCGTCGCGCTGTCACCGGACGACTCGGAGGCTAGACACCTTTTCTCGACAAGAAGACTCTCAGAGATCGGGCTCCTCTCACCAAAGATTGATCAAGTTGGAATGAGGGAGAAGGAGCCATATAAATAGAAGAGATGAAATTTGAATTTTTTAAAGGGATAATGGAGATGAAAAATCAAAAATGAATTTTTGAATTTTTTTGGTGGGAGGGAGATGAAATTTGAAAAAGAAAATAAAAAAGAGATAAAACTAATTACAAAATTATCTAATTTTTTTGAATTTTCGTCACTTACTTAATTTGAATTAAAAAATGTTATTTTTTTATTTTTTTATGAAGGTTAATTAAAAATAGCAACTATATACATGTACTATATACATATATGACAATATATACAAGGTTAAATGACGAATTAGCCCTTTTTGTGTTTTAAGAATTTATTATTTTTTTAATTTTTATTTTTATTAAAAAAAATCAGTTTGGTTTAATTTACAATATATACAAATATTATATACACAAAATACATGGGAAAATTGCACAAACCACCCCAGAAAACCGACTTTTCAACCGTAACTCTAAAAATTATGAAAATATAGCCATTTTGAAGATAATTTAATTTTGAGTTTAATGGAACTGAGATTGATTCAATTTGAGCACATATGGAGCCGGAATTGGTCTTTCAATTAGTGCTTAGTGGCTTTTTTTCCAAGTGTGGCTACTTTTATTATGTACAAGATTTAATTGTGCAATCAATTTTAGTAATTAGAACACATTTTTATTTACAACTTTGATTTTGAATGTTATTTGATTTGAAGTCAATTAAGATACAAATAAATTAGTGTTAGTGATATACAGATATACACAAAATAAGTGAGAAACACACATTTTTTTTTGGATTTTCTGGTTGAGGACCCTATCCCCCCCTACTTTATTCCTGGTCGATCAGGTCACGTCTTGACCTTCTCTCGGGGTTCGGGTCAGCCTGTACACAGTCTTCCTTTTTTTATTTTCTTTTCTTTATTTATTTTTTTATTTTGTTTTCTTTATTTTTCCTTTCTTTCTTTATTTATTTATTTTAGGTTAAAATTAATCAGAAATGTACAATATTTACACAGATGCAAGTTAGTAAGAATGTAGAATTAGCGTGATATGCAGGTGTTTTATAAGGGATTTTAAGCTAAAATAAATGAATAAAGATGACGAATCGCAGATTCATCATCCCCCTATGCTTTACCTTTGCTAGTCCCTTAGCAAACAATTATTTGAAAGAATAAGTGCAAAGAAAAAGAAAAAGAAAAAGAAAGGAAAAATAAAGAAAGTAGGACAACATTGAGTATTAAACTTATCTTCATAAAATTGTAGTTTGGAGCTCTGTTGGACCTTTGGATTATTTGTGTGTCGGAACTTCTGTGAGACTTAGAATTTTGAAAACAACAGCCTTCAAGTTCTACACATCATTGTCACAGTTTCAGCTCAGAAGTCATCTTAGATCAATCCTCTTCCTAAAGCACACCCTATGAACATTGAACAATCGACTCATGTGTGTGAAAGGTTTTAGCTCTTCCCATCCAGAATGCCGGACTACCATGTAAATCTCCTCTCCAATAACTCGTCCTCGGGGAGTCAGGTATTTCCTTCTAAGGTCTGTCGCGTTGTGTTCACAATCGAATAGGGGGAGAAGTTAGAAGAAAGAGAAAAGAACTGGAGGGTGGCCAGTGTAGTCACCTCTCCTTGTGGAGATGGCCAGTGTAGCCGAGTCTCCACCAAGATCTGCAGGTTTCTTGAAGCTTGGACCTTTTTGGTCAGATATTTATTTGGTAGTGGCTTCTTTGTATTTGTATTTTTGGTGGTTCTGCTTGGATCTTGTTTGCCCATACGGATATAGAATCTTTTGTTTCCGTACATTTTTTGGGGTCTTAGAAAAATTTGTGCCCAGCCGTCCATCCCTTTTCTGAAGCTTTATTTCAACCCGTACTCCGGTCTTTAGATTTCCACGCTACCAGAAAAGAAACTCACACAGTCTTCCAACATCCTGTCTGAGTTGAGCTAAGTGCATAGTGCGAGAGTACAAATTGATTCCCTATTCCAGAGTTATACACAGAATGAAGAGACCAGGTTAGACACTAAGAGTCAAACGCTGCACATTGTCATGTGGAACTCAAAGAATTAAGTCAAAGACCTGAAGCTTCTAAAATCCTATTTCTCGGTGAAGTTCCTCTAAGAATTAGGTGGATTAAGGTCCATCTAAGATCCATTCTTCAATTTTATTCCAGACATAGTTTAAATATCAATACTATCCTGAAAAATGCACATGCAAATGCAACATATGAAAAATGCAAGGTTTTTTTTTTGAAAAAAAAGGAATGATGCACATGTGAAAAGAACACACTCTTTTTTTTTGAAAAAGGAATGATGCACATGTGAAAAGAACACACTTTTTTTTTTTGAAAAAGGAATGATGCACATGTGAAAAGAACGCACCTTTTTTTTGAACAATTTTCTAGTTTTGGACTTTTTATGGCTTTTTTTTTGGAAAAATGCAAATGTGAAAGAAAGTTTTTTTTTCTAAGGAAAGATGCAAATGTGAAAGAAAGTTTTTTATTATTTTTATTTATTTATTTTTTCTTTTTTTTGAAATTTGCAAATTTTTATAGATTTTTGGTTTTGCATTTTTTTTGTTTTGTTGTTTTTTTTGTTTTTTTTGAAAGGGTTAGTAAAATATAAAAGTATATACAAGGGTTTTTTTATTTTTTTTTGTGTTTTATTTTTGTTTTATTTTTGTTTGTTTTTTTGTTTTTTTTACGCACGTGGATTTTACAAACTATACACACATAACCGCCCAAATAAACGTATTTAAAAGTACGAGTTATGTCTAAAGTATATATACAATATATACGACACCCCCCTATACTTAGCTCGAACTATGTCCTCATAGTGATCAGAGAGCGAAAAAGGAAGACATAACTCGTGCTAAGTATAGAAAAGTGAAAAGAAAAGATAAAAAGAAGAGAAGATGGTGATCCCCCCCTATATTTAGGATCAAGTAATCCTAAGTATAGTAGAGTGTACAAAAGGGGAAAACCGATGACGAGAATGTATAGACTCAAAAAAAATAAAAAGACACGATATAAACAACATCACCCCCCTATACTTAGGGTAGAGTATCCCTAAGTATAGGCAACAACAAGAGTGATGAACAAAACAGAAACGAACAACACAAATCATTCACCCCCCCTATACTTAGGATAAGGCACATCCTAAGTATAGCATATACACACACGGAAAAAGGGGTGAATGATAAAACGGGAGAAGACAGAGTAAAACGAAAGGATATACAAGAGGAGTGGATGTACAAAGGTCAAGAAGGTCGTAAACGAACCTTCTTGCGGGACCGCTGAGGTATGGATTTGACAAGGTGTATGTCGATATTTGGATCATCATTAGATATGAACTTAGTAGAATCGACCAAGAATATATCCTCAGCGGTTTCAGATTGTGCAGGCCTAAACCGATTATTGGAAGTAGTATGGTCATGTCTAGCCTGAGAAGTCTCGCAAACATCAAAGTAAAATGGCTCGAAATCATTATCCGAAAATGTAGGATCATTTTCAGCCTGGCGAGCCTCTATTGGATCATCATCTTCCTCAAAAGGCCCAAATTCTTTTATAAAAGCAATCAAATCAAATTTGGCCTGATCGGTCTCATCTGAATCAAGGTGAATAGGAATGGACTCATCAGTGGAAGTAATCAAATCATGTCCGTCATGTCTAGTCTCAGAGTCTGCCTTCCGCTCTAGGGTGTCTATCGTGTAAATCCCGCGAATGTCATCAATGCATCTCCACATTCCAGAAGGGGGAACTCCAAGGTCTATGCTTTCCGAGTCTTCCTCCTTCAAGAGGAATTCTTGGGTTTCATTATCATCCAACATATAACAAGAATCTCTGATATTATCGTCGATGTCAAATTCCTTGGGGTTGGCTAACACGGGCGGGCTCTCATGAGATGCAGGTTTCTGGGCAGTGATGGGTGTAGTGATCAACACATCGCTCCCTACATCAGAGCAGAAGCGAATCTCTCCTGAACCATAGTCAATAACGGCTCCCGCAGAGGCGAGGAAAGGCCGTCCCAGGATGATTAGAGGGTGCTCCACAGGGGTGGAGGTCTCCATGGGCATTACAATAAAATCCGAAGTAAAATTCAGGCCCTGAATAGAAATGACAGCATTTTCTAGAATACCCTTCGGCCTCTTGATAGATCCATCAGCAAATTGAACTATCATCCTGGTTTTCTTAAGAGGCCCAAGATGAAGAGACTGTACCATAGAGAAGGGTATTACATTGATTGATGACCCGCCATCAAGGAGAGTGTTATCACAGGAATAGTCAGATATGGAGCAACTCACAAGAGGTGTGGCAGTGTTCCCTTTCTTAAAATATGGACGGTGAGAGATGGCGTAGGCAGTGGCCATGGTCAAGATGTGACGCTCAGATCTTCTCCTTCGCTTTCTCTTCTTGTGTTGAGGAGTAGATAAATCTGTCATGGCCTGTTGAAGTGGAGTTTTAATGATCTCTTGAAGGGTGGCTACCACTTCGGGTTCAGTCAACATTTTTTTTGAATTTTTGGACCTCATCCATATAAGGGAGGAGGTCGGAATCATCATTTACACGAGGATTTCCAAGAGCAGTCTGTATAATGGAATCCTCGGGGTCAAGATTGGGACATGTGGTGGATGATTGTGTGGGTAAATGATTGGGCATTTGGATCCTCTCCTCACAAATTGAATCAATAATGTGTCTCCCAGAATCTTTTTGTATTTTCAAAATTTTCTCATTTTTTTGTATTTTGGATGATTTCAAGCTCTCATGATTATCCTCAAGTGAATCGATATCCTCAAAAAATAGAGCAGCGTTCTGGCTCGTATTTATGTTAAAGAGATTGTTAATCCTCGAATTCATATGCTCCAACATCTGGTTCGGTGTCTCAAGTGTGGAAATCATGAAAGGTGACTCCGAAATCTCAGGACCGGGTGGGCTGAATGAGGGTGGGTGAAAATTAAAGTCCTCCGTTTCCTGAAATAATGGGTTAGGCGGATATGCACAAACTTCAGGAGGAAGATCCTCCTGGAAAAAGGAAGGTGGATCGTCTGGAGAGTACGAGGTATCTTCGAAGATCAGATTAAAATAACTCCAGTCGGCCATCTTCGAAACAAAAGATGAGAGAGCACGAGGGTCAAGCCAAAAGATATGGAGAAGAAGGCGCAAATGCACAGAAGGATCTAGCAAGCACACAAGCAATCAAACACAATACAAACCCTCAGTTCACCAACTCAACTCAATGTGAAGACCGTGAAGGTTCGGTCTCTTAATCTTGTCTGTTTTAGAGTTAGGTGATAATCACAAAGTTGTACAAACACTTAGGCTGAATTATGGGATTTGGGCACTAACCTTAGTGTGTACGCGAGCAAGTTAAAACGAATACAATGAGGGGGTGACTCTCCCCAAAACAATGATTTTTCCTTGTATTTTTTAGGGTCGAGTTTTCTTTAGCAGTCCCAAATTTTAGGCAGTTATCACTTGGTTTAAGTATATTCAACGAATCGTCTACCGAGTATCCAATTTCCTTTTAATTTATGTGAGTGAAAACAAGGAAGGAGATCGGAAATGCCAATGCGCGATTAAAAACGATGATGCATGCAGGGTTAGAGATGTGTACCTTGTCGCCAGCACTCTACATGAAAGTGATCCGCGCAGAATTTAAATACAGAAAATAAACTAACCTATATGCAATGCAAGTGAACCGTCCTATATGATAGCTTCTATTAACGGGCAAGAACAAGTTAATTTGACTAAGTCCAAATTACGATCTACTCTATAGGCACAGAAATTCTTGTTTATGGTGTTTGGACCTAATTAATTACCTGGCTCAAGCAAATTAATTAAAGCAATCAAGAGGTAGCTCACGAAATCCGCGGGAAACAAAGAAAAATAAAGGTGATGAAAACAAAACCGGTGAGGTCCCCCAAGTGCACCGGCACTTGGCGAAACAGACCCCGCAACAAATGAATGTCCTGTTACAAAGTTTAAATGCTAAAGAAACTCTCTCTCTCTCTCTCTTTTTCATCTCTTTCACGCTTCTTCTCTTTTTCTCACGCTATCCTGCGGCTTGGTGAAGAGTCAAGCCACCTCCACGTCGCTTGGGTGCTTCGGCTCTCCTAGGTCGCCTCCTTCGCTCCGCGGGTCCTCGCAAGAAAAATAGAAGAAAATGTGTAAGAAAAACAATTATCAAATATGAGAGAAAAGAAAAAATGAAATGAATTGAATGCAGTGGTATGAATAATGGAATGAACGGCAAAAATGTAAACAGATATTTACAACCAAGAATAGCAGGTCAAAAAGAGAAACCTAACTACCCTCGCCGTGCCTCCCCGGCAATGGCGCCATTTTGTTGAACGAGGAAATTCGAGGGATTTTTGAATATTTTTTTCCCGGCAACGGCGCCATTTTGTTGTGCGAGAATTCGTGGGATTTTTTATTTTTTTTGCCCCGGCAACGGCAAAATTTTGTTGAGCAAGGAATTTATTGCTGGAAATTAATTGATGAATAGGTCGTTGCTTTTATCCCCAAAACCCGCGTCAACAAAAAATTATTTTTTTTTATGTTTGCTACTTATTAACCTGTATAGCGGACAGGGTCGAACTCAGGGAGGCTACAATTCCCGAGGGTTATTCAATTAATCAGAAACAAATTAAAAGAAAACAGGAATCTCAAAGAACAACTACCCTTGGTTTTTTTGTGATTTTTTATCTTTTTATTTTTTTTAATTTTTTTATTTCTATTTTTTTTATTTTCTGATTTTCAAATTTTTAGTGATTTTGATTTTGTAAATTTTTTTTATTTTCAAAAATACAGCTAAGCAATAGGAACAAAAAAATCAAGAATGTACACACACCAACTCTTTATTGCAATTTTCAATTATGCCAAAAATAATCAGAAAAATTCAAAGAAAATATTTTTGGGTTTTAAAAGTTTTGAAATGTTTTTGAGAATTTTTGTGGACTTTTCAGATGTTTTTGTATTTTCCTAAAAATCAAACAAAGAGAAAATAAGAAAATGTGGCCAGCCTGAAGTAATTTGCAATTTAAAAATCTTTTAAATGCCCAAAACTCCTGGCTACTAATTTTAAAATAAACTAGAAACAATTATCTACAAACAGAAACTGAAATCACAATTTTTGGATTTTTGTAGAATTTTTTATGATTTTTAGAAGATTTTTGATATTTTTCAATTTTTTTTGGTTTTTATAAATAATTAATGCGTGAAAATTGGTCAGAAATTAAAAGACAATGAAATACAACTACTCTAATTTTTTTAGAATTTTTGGAGCTATTTTCGAATTTTTATGAATTTTCGAATTTCCAACAATTAAAAAGACACTGTTTTTGATTTTTTAATAATACCAAATGAAATCAAAATGCAGTGGAAAATTTATGCTAATAAAATAATCACATCAGGAGCATAGCACAATTTTCTCAAAATTTTTGGATCACAACTGATATTTATTTCAATGAAAAGACAAGGCAAATTCAATATACTGCAGTTCAGGGGCTAAAATGTAAATACTGTGAATGTTTTGGACTGAAATGTAAAGATTCAAAGTTTTTGTCTCCAATAAATAATAAAAGTAAACAGAGAAATGAAAGCGCAATTTTACCAATAGATCATGTGCATGTCACGTGCTTGAGGTTGACAGGGACTCATTTGTAATTTCATGAACTTCTGGAGTCTTTGATGCAATTCTACCAATTTGATAAGTCTTGGACTGCTAGGGGGCTTTCTGTAATTTCTGAAATAGCCCGGGGCGGGTCTGCAAATTCGCCAAATAATAAAAAAATGCCCTAGGGCTTGTTCTTTTCTTCTCGTGCACAGAGGGAGCCACAAGGGGGCAAAGGGGATGCGCCGCCCCTCACGGCCGCGAATCTGGAAGAGAGGGCGGCAGTGGCGCGCCGCGCGTGGCGTCGCGCGGGGCTTGGAGCTCGGGCGGTGCCTCACCGTTGGCGTGCGCGGGCTGGCGTCAGAGGGGGAAGGTCCTTACGGCGGGGGTGCGGGCGGCTTCAGCAGGAAGAGGACGGGAGGCCCTCCGCCACTGGGCGGTGTCGCGCGGTGGTCGCGGATGTCGGCGGCTTCACGGGCTGGCGCGTGCGTGGAGGAGAGATGGCGAGGGCGGTCGGGGCCACGGCGGCGACGAGCAGGTGCTGGAGGGGCGCGGCGATGCCGCGCGCTGTTGCGCTGCAGAAGGAGGAGGGAGGAGCGGGGCCGGTGGTGCGGTTTCAGGCGTTGCGCCGCTGGGAGCACCACCGCAGGAGGCGGTTGGGGCGGATACGGCAGGCGACGCCGAGTGGCGCGGTGGAGTTGGAGGGGCGGCGGCGCCTGGGGGCTGCCGTCCCTTCTGTTGTTTTTTTTTTAAATTTTTTATTTTGTAAACAGTGACTGATACTACAGAAAAATTTTTTATTTTTTTTGTAAATCTGAAAACAGGAAATAAAAATATAAAGAAATTCTTTTTTTTATGTTTTTATTTTTTTTTATTTTTATATTATCCTGCAAAACAAATGTTTAGAGAATAAAAAGAGAAAATTTTTTTATTGTTTTATTAATGGTCCTGCAAAACAAATGTTAGAAATAAAGAAAATTTTTATTTATCTACAAAATTAGAATGTGGATGGGGATTCGACGAAAGTGGAGGATTAGAATCCGATCTCCGACCACCGAACGCGGCCGGAGTTGATAGATCGTGAGAGATAGAAATCGAACGCGTGGAGATCAAGATGATGAGGTGAAATCGAGTCGGTGGCGGATAAAATCGAGATGGAGATTTTAATGATCTAGAAGAACAAAATGACAATAAAAAATGCGATAAAATAAAGAGCGATTAAAACTACGATAACAATGCAAAGAAAAATACGGATCTCACCTTAGGAGCGGAAATGTATCGTGATCGCCTCGACGAAGGTCGTCGTGCTGTCACCGGACGACTCGGAGGCTAGACACCTTTTCTCGACAAGAAGACTCTCAGAGATCGGGCTCCTCTCACCAAAGATTGATCAAGTTGGAATGAGAAAGAAGGAGCCATATAAATAGAAGAGATGAAATTTGAATTTTTTAAAGGGATAATGGAGATGAAAAATCAAAAATGAATTTTTGAATTTTTTTGGTGGGAGGGAGATGAAATTTGAAAAAGAAAATAAAAAAGAGATAAAACTAATTACAAAATTATCTAATTTTTTTTTGAATTTTCGTCACTTACTTAATTTGAATTAAAAAATGTTATTTTTTTATTTTTTTATGAAGGTTAATTAAAAATAGCAACTATATACATGTACTATATACATATATGACAATATTTGCAAGGTTAAATGACGAATTAGCCCTTTTTTGTGTTTTAAGAATTTATTATTTTTTTTAATTTTTATTTTTATTAAAAAAATCAGTTTAGTTTAATTTACAATATATACAAATATAATATACACAAAATACATGGGAAAATTGCACAAACCACCCCAGAAAACCGACTTTTCAACCGTAACTCCAAAAATTATGAAAATACAGCCATTTTGAAGATAATTTAATTTCGAGTTTAATGGAACTGAGATTGATTCAATTTGAGCACATATGGAGACGGAATTGGTCTTTCAATTAGTGCTTAGTGGCTTTTTTTCCAAGTGTGGCTACTTTTATTATGTACAAGATTTAATTGTGCAATCAATTTTAGTAATTAGAACACATTTTTATTTACAACTTTGATTTTGAATGTTATTTGATTTGAAGTCAATTAAGATACAAATAAATTAGTGTTAGTGATATACAGATATACACAAAATAAGTGAGAAACACACATTTTTTTTTGGATTTTCTGGTTGAGGACCCTATCTCCCCCTACTTTATTCCTGGTCGATCAGGTCACGTCTTGACCTTCTCTCGGGGTTCGGGTCAGCCTGTACACAGTCTTCCTTTTTTTATTTTATTTTCTTTATTTATTTTTTTATTTTCTTTTCTTTATTTTTCCTTTCTTTCTTTATTTATTTATTTTAGGTTAAAATTAATCAGAAATGTACAATATTTACACAGATGCAAGTTAGTAAGAATGTGGAATTAGCGTGATATGCAGGTGTTTTATAAGGGATTTTAAGCTAAAATAAATGAATAAAGATGACGAATCGCAGATTCATCGGCATGTACTTAAAAGACGTACCTGTTTTGGTAAAAGAAGAAACCCTCACTGCTAACTTGATATTATTACCCATCACAACCTATGATGTCATCTTGGGAATGGATTGGTTATGTGAGCATTATGCAGCGATCTATTGTCGAGAAAAGAAGGTGGTCCTGAGTAGACCAAACCATGAGGAGATAGTTATTCGAGGCACATGTAAGAGTGGGAGGTTGGTTATCTCATCATTGCAAGCAAGCCAACTACTAGCAGAAGGTTGCATCGCATTCCTCGCTAGTATAATTAATACTGAATCATCACATATGCGTCTTGAAGATTTATATGTGGTTAGAGATTTTGCCGATGTCTTCCCAGACGATCTTCCTGGACTACCTCCTCATAGAGAGGTTGATTTCTCAATTGATGTGATCCCAGGAACGACTCCGATTTCCAAAGCTCCGTACAGAATGGCACCTGCAGAACTTGAGGAGCTAAAGAAGCAGTTGCAAGAACAGTTAGATAAGGGATTTTTACGTCCCAGTGTTTCTCCGTGGGGAGCACCTGTTCTCTTTGTGAAAAAGAAAGATGGGTCTCTTAGACTCTGCATCGATTATCGAGGTCTAAACAAAGTGACCGTGAAGAATAGATACCTGTTACACGCATTGATGACTTATTCGATCAATTGCAGGGAGCCACAGTTTTCTCAAAAATTGATCTGCGTACGGGTTATCGTCAACTCCGAATAAAAGAGGAGGATATACCAAAAACAGCTTTCAGGACCATGTATGGTCATTATGAATTCTTGGTCATGCCATTTGGTCTTACTAACGCTCCTGCAGCTTTTATGGAGCTAATGAATAGGGTATTCCGAGAATACCTTGATAAATTTGTCATTGTATTTGTGGGTGATATACTGATATATTCATCTGATCCGGAGCAGCATCGAGTACATTTACAGATTGTGTTCGAAACTCTGAGGCAACACCAACTTTATGCAAAATTCTCCAAATGTGATTTTTGGTTGAATAGAGTAGCATTCCTTGGTCAGGTGGTATCTAAAGACGGTATTGAGGTAGATCCAACCAAGGTAGAAGTTGTGATGAATTGGAGGCAACCCAAGAATATTTCTGAGATCCGTAGTTTTCTTGGCTTCGCTGGTTATTATCGGCGATTTATTCAGAATTTCTCCAGGATATCGCTACCATTAACAAAGCTCACTTGAAAGGATGTGAAGTTTGCATGGTCTGAAAAGTGTGAGCAGAGCTTTCAAGAATTGAAGCAGAGATTGACCACAGCTCCAATCTTAGCTTTACCATCAAACAATGGAGGTTTTGTAGTGTATACAGATGCATCAGGCACCGGACTCGGGTGTGTTCTTGTGCAAAATGAGAAAGTCATTGCTTATGCCTCACGACAGCTAAAACCACAAGAGAGGAACTACCCAACTCATGATTTAGAGTTAGCAGCGGTAGTCTTTGATCTTAAAATTTGGCGGCATTATCTTTACGGTGAGCAATTTGAGGTGCTCAGTGATCATAAGAGCCTCAAATACATTTTCTCTCAGAAGGAACTTAATTTGCGGCAGCGGCGCTGTCTAGAGTTCCTCAAAGATTATGACTTCGCCATCAATTACCATCCGGGTAAAGCAAATGCCGTAGCGGATGCATTGAGTAGGAAATGGGAAGGTAAACTGGCTAGTTTAAAACTTCAATGGAAGATGATGAAGGATTTTGAAGATTGGAAGCCTTTCTTGAGTGGATCAAGAAAGATATCATTTGCGGCGCTCCACATTCAATAATTGGGAAGATCTGGACTGCACAAAAAGTAGATGTTGATCTTCCTAAATTTATAGAAGCATCTAAAAAGGAAGGTTCTGATTTCACCATCGGAACGGATGGAGCTATAAGGTACCGCAGCAGATTATTGATTCCAAGTGATATTGAGTTGAGGCAGGAGATTCTGGATGAAGCACACAGATCGATGTATACTATTCACCCAGGTACAACGAAAATGTACAAGGATCTGCAACGAAAATTTTGGTGGCCAAAGATGAAGAATGACATCGCAGAATTGTTGCTAGAAGCTTGGTATGCCAGCAGATCAAGATTGAACATCAACGTCCAGCAGGACCTGTTCAACCTTTGGAGATACCTGAATGGAAGTGGGAGCACATAACGATGGACTTTGTCACCGGCCTACCCAAGACCACAAAACATCGTTATGACACCATATGGATGATTGTTTACCGATTAACCAAATCGGCACACTTCCTACCTATCCGTTTGGATCATTCGACAGATAGTCTAGCTGAATTATATGTTAATGAGATTGGCAGCCTTCATGGTGTTCCTGCATCAATTGTCTCGGATCGGGACACACGTTTTACCTCTCGTTTATGGAAGAGTTTTCAGGATGCTATGGGCACTCAACTGAAGTTCAGCACTTCATTTCATCCGCAGACTGATAGTCAGTCCGAAAGGACCATCCAGACGCTAGAGGATATGTTGAGAGCATGTGCTTTAGATTTTGTGGGCAGCTGGGATGGACACCTTCCGTTAGTAGAATTTGCGTACAATAATAGCTATCATTCGAGCATCAAGATGGCACCCTATGAAGCATTATATGGGAGACCTTGCAGATCACCCTCATGTTGGAGTGATGTTGGCGAGAAGCACATCTTAGAACCGGAACTTGTTCAGACAAGTAAGTAGGGTGTTGATCTAATCAGAAAAAGATTATTGGCAGCACAAAGTAGGCAAAAATCTTATGCCGATCGTCATAGAAGAGAGCTGAGTTTCGCGGTTGGGGAACATGTGTTCTTAAAGATCTCTCCAACAAAGGGCATCTTACGATTTGGAAAAAGAGGGAAGCTCACTCCCAGATATACAGGACCTTTTGAGATTCTGCAGCGGGTTGGAGAAGTGGCATATCGTATTGCATTACCACCTCAATACTCGAAACTTCACGATGTATTCCATGTGTCTATGCTGAGGAAGTACACCCCTGATCCTTCACATGTGATCGAGCACGAGGTCATTGATATTCAGCCGAACTTGACCTTTGAAGAGAAACCTATACGAATCGTTGATCGCAGAGATCATCAATTACGTCGGCGTATAGTTCATATGGTCAAGGTCCTTTGGCAGCACCACCAAAAGGAGGAGGCTACTTGGGAGCTGGAAAGTGAAATGCAGGAAGTACCCGCAACTTTTCGTTATGTCCCTCTACTAAGAAATTTCGAGGACGAAATTTTTTTAAGGGTGGTAGATTGTAACGGCATGGATATTTTTAGAAAAAAATTCAAATGAGAAGACTTGGATAAGATGGGTTTAATTAATCCATTAAATCCTCTCATTACCCTCTTTAAAACCCCAAGAGTCCCCTACCCCATGTCACTTTTTTGAGAGAAAGAGAGAGAGAGAATTAGAGAGAGGAAGGGGATATCTCACCGGCGTCCCTCTTCATCGTAGGAGAAGGCGGCGTCGAATCCGAGAAGGAGAACATGGATCCGTGATCGAAAAGAAGCGCAATGACCGCATCGGATAGAGATAAGCTTGGATCGAGGTATGTATCGGTTTTAGGTTTTCGATTTCTAAACGTATGTATCGGTTTTAGGTTTTCGATTTCTAAACGTATGTATCGGTTTTAGGTTTTCGATTTCTAAACGTATGTATCGGTTTAGGATTATGATTTATAAATATATAAGTTGGCAAAGGATTTTTACCATGAGTGATGATCATTGCTGGAATAAGATCATTAAATGTATGTGTTGGATATAGAATTCGTATGATTACCATCACACTCTATTTGGAGGCACATCATGAGATTTTGATGTTCGATTATTACCGTACGATATAATATTGTATGCCATAGATTGAACCATCTAAAATAATGAGTTGTATAATCCGTAGGTCAAGATCGCACAAATATGTGCATCTCAAATTTGTTGATTTCGGGAGCATGATTTAATTATGAGATCCCCGTAGGATTAATTTGCTATAATTTCCTATACACTGACCTTATTTACTTACATGAAAATCGGAATCAAATTACAGTGCCCAACAACATGTTCTGTTATATTATTTCTGAAGTTTTATGGTGCCTTTTTAATTACGTCTTTATTCTATTAGACAGATCATTTGAATTAAAATTAACAAGAACACATCCTCATACAATGAAGTATAGGCTTTTGGATGCATATACATACTTATATGCAACTCTGAATAATTAAATATCTAAGTTATATTTGTGAGCAAGGAAGTAATCACGGTACCCTCATAAGAAGCAATTTAATTTCGCAATCCCTGTTTGTGATGATCTAAGTCGCTGAAAATTTTGGAATTATTTAGACTATTAAAATGTTGTGACGAGCATAAACTCACAATTACGTATTTTCATATTTTATTATGTAATATGTTTTTTTTATTAATGGGAGAATAACTTTTGCAATATATATATCTACACACACCATGTATTTTTCTAGTGATGGTAGGTAATCACTGAAAGTTCAATAATGTACCATCTTAAAGCAATATGGAAAAAGTATAAGTTAAAGAAGATTTGAGGCACAGACTCATAAAGAGTCACATGGACGGCCGCAAGGGGTCGTATAAGCTAAATGACAATGCCGCAAGGGGCAACGCCGCAAGGGGCGTATGGTTGCAAGGAACCATAGAGGCAAAAGCTAAGTCCTCTACAGTTGTAGCTACACTGTCATGTCATGCCATGGACCGCAAGTGCCAGCAGTTAAAAACGTATAAAAGATACGTAAATGAATGTTGTGCAAGAAAATGGTTTATAAGGGAAAACCATCATGAAAAATGCAAGGAATGGTTTAATAAGAGAATGAACCATCACATGTTATGCTAAAATTGGTTTAAGAAAGTTAAACCATCAAAGTCATGGGGGCTAATATGTAAAGTGGTTTATATATTTTATAAGTATGTAAATTGCTTAGCATTTTTTTATGAATTATGCCCACAAGTAGAAATAAATGTTTGGCATGCCTACTTATGCAATTTACCTACTTTACATGTATAATCATGTGTATTAAAGAAGCCAAGCTAAACATGATAGGGATCGAACTTAGACATGCATGGGAATTATCTAGGCACGAAATGATGTGTTTACATGAAAATCCAAGTATATGTTTTATAACGGATCAAGGACCGTTAGAATACCCATGCATGGATCCCGATGCATACTGGGCATCAGGCTCATACAAATTATGTTTGTCATTTTCAGGTGAAGAACAAGCTTGATTGCATTTTCTGGATCGTGCTTCAGACTCACTAAGATTCCTGACGTGGTACGATTTAGCGTGTGAAGATCTAGTGGATATCTGTATGCCCACAGGAACTATCGAGTTGTTATCTTTTTTAAATTCTAGATTAGTTATTTGTTTATTTCCCAGTTTAGAGTTGTAATAATGGAACTCTAGTTGGAGACATTTTATGGAATTGATATTTTCTCTGCTCATCATGTGCCATTCATTTATAATTTTGGTAACGGTTCGGCCGTGCGATCAATTATCGCATGCTTCCGCCGATGGTCGATGCGACCCGTTCCGTTACAAAACGAAAAAAAAGTCCCACACCGTGGAACAAAATAAGAAGAGTAAGAAGAGTAAATCAGGCAGGAAAAGTACATCTGTCGCCAAATAAGAAGAGTAAGAGCTTACAAAATGTTTTAATTACACTACTTCAAATAAAAGCGTGCATATCACCATCTACAAATCGTACAAAAATACTCCGGTCAAAAGGGAGATCTGTATAAAAGATAACAGAAAAAAATCTTTGGAAAGAAAACGGTGGGGGTGCAATTTTTTCAGTGATTGTCCTCTCAGTATATTTTCCTCTCATAAAATACCTAAAATTTACAAGACAGACAATAGAACCTACAATCACAAACCGGACATTAAAAACCAATCAGGAAATCCCAAATCAGCCCTTGTTGAAGCCACGGCCGTATAAATAGCAGTTGCACTGCATTTGCGTCACTCTTGATTTTTAATATGCCGATAGATTCACCCAGTCTTAAAGGTCCGCAAGAGCCCACCTGAACTGGTAGAGAATTCAATGTTCATAAGTCAAGGGGGCCAAGGCCAATCTTCCTCCAGCCCACCCTCTCCCCTTTCTCTCCATCCGCCTTCCCCTCCCCTCGTGCGAGCAGCGACAACTGCTGCTCCTTCCCCTCCCCTCGCACGAGCAACAGCAGCAACGACACATCGTTGAGATGGAGGAAGATTAACTGGGAGGTGATGGGGTTTCAAGAAAGAGGAAAGGGAAGGAGGAGTGGTATCCCTTGTAAATAAGATGAACTTAAAGGTGGATTATATAACGAATTTCGTCATTGTTAACAGAGAACTGGATGGAAGGTACTCCCAGGGTTATGTACGTAATTAAAAAGCTACTCAGGGTTATGCTATGTAAGGGTTTGTTTGGTTGCATGGTAGGGCAGGGTTGGGTTGGGTTGTGTTGGGCTGGGTGAATAGTAAACTGTGAGGAGGGGGTATCCCTGTGAATAGTACCCCAACCCAACCCAATTTTGCCCAACCCTGCAACCAAACGAACCCTGAGAGTTAAGGATGACTCATGGTCCTGAGTGTAATACATGATTATAGAAGGCTCCTGAGGTAATTACAAAACTACCCAGGGTTATGGGTGTAAATATCCCTATTTGATGTGAATGTGCATATTTCTGCAATTCACTTGAATTATATATATATAGGGGTTGGGGAAGCTGCACCGGCGGGTGTAGCTAACTAGCTGCACCGGCGGGTGTAGCTAACTAGCTGCACCCGGCCATTTTTTCATTGATTTTTTGTGTTTTTGAAATGAAACCTAGGGGGATTTAAATCACCATATATCACCATGATATCATACCAATTTCAACTAAATTCGACATTTCTACCATCTCCATCAAGGTTATGACATTTTAACGGTTTCAGAATTATTGAAATTGACCATATCTAGATGGGCAAGCTAGGAGTGTTTGTTTTGCATGAAATTTGAAACACATATTCTTGTCAATAAACTAAGTAAATCTCCATAAGTTTTTTTCAAAAAAATAAAAAACCAATAAGAAAAATAGCGGGTGTAGCTAGTTTGTTGCACCCGCCGGTGCATATTCCCTTTTCTCATACTCCCCCCGCCCTATTTTCTTCAAATTTTTTATTTTTTTGAATTTTTTTCCGTGAATATTCATCACTATATCTCTATATTATGTCATAAAAATTCCGTATGAAACAGAGACTCCTACGGCCTCCATCCAGACAGTCATTTTTTTAACGGTCTCAGGATTTTTTAAATCGACCCCATCTAGATGGAGGTCGTAGGAGTCTCTGTTTTGCATGAAATTTGAATGACATAATATAGAGATATAATAATGAATTTACATAATTCTTATTTTCAAGAAAAATAAAAAACATGCGAAAAATGGGGCGGGGGAGCTAAGTTAGCTCCCCCTAGGGGGCATATACAATTTACCCTATGTGTGTGTGTGTGTTTGTGTGTGAACTTCCCTTCAAGTTGTGGTTGGATGTCCATCTAGTTACCCATATTTAGGATGTATATGGGAGTTAAACAATTGATTTAATATCCCACGTTAAGTTAAAAAATTACAATAGGATAAGAAGCGATCAAAAGTGCCAAATGAGTGTGGAGGATAGCATTCAATTGAGTATAGATGAATGCTCGAATATATTAGTCAATCAAATCAAAGTCTAAGATTCAGACAATATTGATGACAAGGTTCATTTCATAACGTAGCTAGTTCTCTTATTATTGCTTTCAACTTTCATAATTAGTTTTATTTCTTATTCAAACTCATTTTTTTATAGAGTAAGATGAAATCTCCATATGTTGATGACGTAAAATGATGTGTGGGCCTCACACTTGATTTGCTTGAAGATGTATTTAATTTCTACATTAAATATGCACATGGTTTTCGATTTAGTGTACGAAAATCCTCCGAGTCAAATATACAAAAACAAGTGAAATTAATAGTACATATCTTGTTTGCTTGAAACAAGGATTCAAACAAGAGAAAAAAGCCTCCATTGATCCAATTATAAATGAGAAGGAAAAGAGAAAGAGTATTACAAGTGAAGGATGCCAAACAAAACTAGTTGTTAGAAAAATATGAAGAAAGGAAATGTGTAGTTGACAAGTTCACTGAGGAACATAATGATCCATTAGAAACTCCAATAAAGAGACATTTGTTAGATCCGCTAGAAATGTAACGTCTACACATAAAACATTTAATAGTGTCTTCTCTCAAGCAAATGTTCCAACATCTAAAATGATGCATGTTCCAAAGGTGCAAGTTGTCCTTTATTGAGAATTTGAAAAACAAGAAGAAACTACACCCGTCTTTCTATTATGCATACGAATCGGACGAAGAAAAAAGATTTAAAAATATGCTTTGGGCAGATGGTATTTCTCGCAAGAATTATGATTTATTTGGTGACTCTGTTGTTTTCAACACTACTTATGAGATAAATAAGTATCTTATGATCTTTGCATCATTTACTTGGGTTAACCGTCATAAACAATCAGTTACATTTGGTGCTAGATTCTAGAGAAATAAAAAAATGATTTATTTATGTGGTTGTTTGAAAGATTCTTAGATGCAATAGAGGATGTCAAATGAAAGCAATTATTACTGATAAGGATCCAGCAATGACAGTCGCTATTAAAGTTCCTTTTAAGAATGCACCTCGTCGTTTTTGCATGTGACATATATTACAAAAAGTTTCAGAAAAAAAGTAGGAATAATTGTAGCATCTAATACTCAATTTCTGAGCAAATTTAGATCATGCATTTGGAGTTTAGAAACACCGGAAGAATTTGAACAGTCATGACAAGAGATAATTCAAGATACACCTTAAAAAATGGATTCGATTAAATGTATGCCTTGAGTGAAAAGCGGATTCCTGCATATTTTAGAGATATGTTTTGGGTCGGACTGGGGACTACACAACGTTCAAAAAGGACTTTTTTAGTCATTTCATTAACAAAGAACTAAGTTTGATTGAGTTTTGGTTGTGATTTGATAATGTTATTAATAAACAAAGATAAAATTAAATGTTGATTATAAGAGTTTATACTCAATAAAAAGTTGAAGTTGGTATTGAAAAGCAAAAAAGTTGAAGTTGGTATTGAAAAGCAAAAGGCAGAGTTGTTGACATATGAATGCTTTTATATATTTCAAGAACTTTATTTTCTCGCATACGTTGTATTTCAGCGAAAATTAAAGAAGAAGGAGATACGAGTACTCAGTTAATTGAGGAGAAAGCAAGTGATACTTGCATTGACAGAAAAGTGACATATAATAACAAAACTTGCTAATTGTACACACAAGTTTTTTGAATCTGAAGGTATTCCATACCGTCACATACTTGTAATGTTACGATGGAACTCAGATGAATCATTGGCAGATAATTACATAAAGAATATGTGGACGAAAAATACCATAAGAAAAATGTTGTTTGATGTATTTGGAAATTAACTAAAAAAGTCGTTGTGATGTTGGTGGTTCGTTAAATCTTGCACATCTATGAGATTAATTTTCAAGGTGTGTGTACCTAGCTAGTAAAGTTAATGAAACCTTTTTAACGGTAAAAGAAAAGATTGCTGATCTTGAAGAAAAAACGTGCGAATGACTACAGGTTAAAAACAGTAATCCAAGTAATCAAGCTTCTTCTGTAAGAAATTCCATGTATGCAACTGTCTGGTAGTTGTCACCATTATTTTTATTTCTTATTTTGTTGCTCATGACTAATTATGAAAGGGTGCATCATTGGGTGGTTTCTTTTGGTGGTTACCTTAATGGATAGGTAACCATCATGTTCTATAAGTATGAATTTGGGTTTCCTCTCTCTCATCTAATGAATGATTGAGGATCAATTACTAAAATACATTTGAACAAGAGTTGATAAGGAGAAGGAAATCTCATCATCTCATCTTCATTTCCTTAAGCGATTGTGTCCGGTTATTGCTTTAACTCTTTAGTATATTAGATCTATCTTTTGGATTAAGTTAATAGATCTGTCAATTGGTATCGAAACAAGAATTATAAATATAATCCACCACTAGGTTGTTCTAACGAGATAATTTTTTTTATCTTGTACATGCAACTATCTTGCAAATTCCATCTTTTATTTATTTGTTTTCAAATGTTGCATGGATTCCGTTTACATAAGATGCATGGAAATGAAAATATCCAGATACATATGCATGGAGGCATACAAATGAACTTGGTTGTCTAATGGATAGTGGTTTTTAATGCCATCAAAAGAAAGTGGGTTTTAATTGCAACACTTATTGTTAAAGCATTATTTGAGAATTTTAATGGCCAATGTCTTTTACCATTTCCATCATTTGCTAATGGATTTAATGCTATTGAAAGAGACATTGATGGTGGAATAACGGACATCTATGTTTATTATAATAAGTTTCTTGCTTTCGTGTCCACAGCAAGTCGTCGTACTCGAGTTTCATCTATGCATCACTGCAACTCGATCTTTTATTCCTTATAAAATTAATTGATCTCCTTTTTATCTATTATTCTTATTCTGTACAACTTCGTGTCATGCACCTTTTATGGAATTTGTTAATACTTGATTAATATTATAGATCGATCAGTTGCATTTTTTTGACGGACGTAGCCTGATACTCTTATCCGACTATTGATCTGGTTATATTATGCAATAAGTCTGTTGATACTATTGATTCAACAGTACATATGTTGATCTCGTAAGAAGAATTATGTTGTGTCCATATAATGTCATTTGGACTTAATTTGTTCGATTTATACAATCGAACCAGGAGGAGCAGTCACAACATCCAATCGTTTTGTATTGCAAAAATTGATTCTCCAACATTGAGTGATTATTGGTTAATTATCCTAGCCACAACATCTAGGATTACAATATCTATAATTACATTAAGTGACGGTGTTAATTTAACACACACAAAAAAACTGCATCTATTTGATGGGATGAGAAAATGATTCATTCATTTGTTATTCTAAATGCCCACAGGTACGTAATATATATGATCTTTTGGGTATTTTTTATCTCATCAACTTAGAATATCAAATGTATGTTACAAAATATTAACCACAACGAGTTTTGTGATGATAATACAATGATATTTTTTTTTCAAAATGTTAAATAAGTTAATGTTTTGAATTGATTTTATGCTTGAGTTATTGCTTATTGTGATAGTCTTGTTATGAAATTATTGCAGATAGTTCTGCTTTCATGTCTACTCAATTCACTGTCTTGAATATTGTTCCGATTCTGCATGGGAATAATTTTTTTGAATGGAAAGAGAAGATTCTTCTTTCTTTAGGATGTATGGACCTTGATTATGCACTTCGCATTGAGGAACCAGCGAAGCCTACGGTGGAAAGTAGTCAAGGCATCAAGGATTTGTATGAACAATGGGAGAAATCCAACCGATTAAGTTTAATAATCATGCAAACAAATATAGCAAAGAATATCAGGGGTTCTATTTCTTAATGTAAGACTACAAAGGAGTTTTTAGAGGTTGTTGAAAAACAGTTTAAAACTTCAGAAAAACCTATGGCAAGCATACTCTTAACAAAATTATCTTTTATGAAGTATTAATGGTTGTACTGGGATTAAAGAGCATATAATGGAGTTGAGCAACATTGTTGTTCAACTTAAAGTACTTAACCTTGGTATCTCTGAGCACGTACTTGTTGATTTAATTCTCAATATTTTACCTTCACAGTATGGGCCATTTAAGATTTCCTACAACACACATAAGGATCATTGGACTCTAAATGAGTTATTAGTGTTGTGTGTACAAGAGAAAATAGGCTCAAGCAAGAGAAGGTTGAGAGCATTCATTTGGTCACTCGTAGGAAAGAAAAAATGGAAAAGAGAGATGAAACATCCAGAAAAGAAGTCAAATGAATTTAAGAAAGCAAAATGCTTCTTTTGCAAGAAACTTGGGCATGTTAAAAAAGAATGAGCCAAGTTTAAGCAATGGGTCGTCAAGAAAGGTATACATCGATGTCATGTATGTCATGAATCTAATTTCATTGATGTTCCTTCTAATACTTGGTGGATTGCCTCTGGACCTTCAATCCATATTTCCAACTCCATGTAGGGCTTTCTAAGCACAAGGAGACTAATGAAAAATGAGCAGAGCATATTTATGGGAAATCGCATGTCTTCAAATGTAGAAGTGATTGGAATGCAAAGACATATTTTACAATTTGACTATGTTCCTGATTTGGAAAATATTTTTTATGTACCCAAGTTCTCTAGAAATTTGGTTTCTATATCTAGACTTTATAAACTTGGATACAAATTTTTATTTGACAAAATACTTTTTTCCAAATATTCAAGAATGATAAATTAATTCGCACGGGTGAATTGGTTGATAATTTGTACAAAATGCATTTAGATTCTTTTTTTGAAAGCAATCTCCTTGTTTGCAATGGTGTTGGTAAAAAATGAAAACACATTAGTGATCAGTCATCAATGTTATGGCATAAAAG
The DNA here is from genome assembly GCA_037367405.1 of Ottelia alismoides. Taxonomy (NCBI): domain Eukaryota; kingdom Viridiplantae; phylum Streptophyta; class Magnoliopsida; order Alismatales; family Hydrocharitaceae; genus Ottelia; species Ottelia alismoides. The sequence continues at coordinate 536,936 of JAZKJV010010210.1, read as the reverse complement.
ATTAGGCCACATCTCCATTAAAAGAATTGAAAAATTAGTAAATGATGGAGTATTTGATGCTCTTGACTTTACTAATTCAAGTGTTTGTATAAGATGTATTAAAGGTTAACATACCGGTAAACATGCTAAATGATCAAGGAGAAGTACTAATCTTTTAGAAATTATACATGCTGACACATGCGTCCATTTGCTATATAGTGTTTTGGTGTCAAAAATACTTCATTATATTTATTGACTATTTCCCACATTGCGTGTCTCTTTATCTTTTATTTGAAAAATCAGAGGCTATATACTTTTAAGGATTATCAAATAAAAGTAGAGAGACAATTAGAAAAGAAAACTAAAAGTGTGAGATCGGATAGAGGATATGAGTATTATCATAGGTATGTTAGAGGAGAACAAAAGCATGGGGCATTTGCAAGATTTCTTAAGGATGCATGTACTGAACATCAATTTTCAATGCCAGGTGCGCTTATAGATATGGTTCGAAGCATGACGAGTAATTCTTCATTACCATTATCTTTTTGGAGTGAAGCTCTAAAGACAGTTGTGTATCTATTAAATAGAGTTCCAACAAAAGCAGTTTCATCCACTCAATTTGAGCTTCGAAAAGGATGGAAATAAAGGTTGGAACACATATAGATTTGGGGCTGTCAAGCTGAGATTAGAATCTATTACCCACACGAGAAAAAATTGGATATGAAAACTACAAGTGGATACTTTATTGGTTATCCAGAAAGCTATAAAGGTTATAGATTTTGTTGTCCAAATAGAGAATCAAGTATTGCACGCAATGCCGTATTTTTGGAAGATGGCGAGAATAGTGGGAGTAGGATGGTATTTAAAGATATCATACTTGATGAATTATCGGATCTTATTATACCACTGGAAAGGGAGGAGCAAAATATTCAACACGATATCTTGGGTGAGCCACAACATCAAGAAATTATTGTTCCTCAAGTTCAAGATATCCCTTTGGTTGAACCAATGGTGAATGCTCCACTACCTAAGAATCAAGTTGAAAAATAGGGACTGAAAAGCTTACCCAACCACTTAGGGCACGAGTCCAGGGTTTGGGGTGTGCATGCCTCACGTGATCTGGAGTGTACCTGCATATAAGGTGAGAGTTGCTCTTCTCAAATCAATGAATCAAATATTTTTTTAAGGTCAAGTTGAGTTTAGCTGCCCCAAGTTTATTTGATTATCACCTTTTTTGGATAATTTTCATGCAATAACCTAACAAAATTTTCGATTCCTTTATTGACCTAAATGAAAGAAATTAATGGGGGAGGGAGGTGGAAAAGCCTATGCACGAGAAAATGTTGATATGTGAACGCCAAAGATAGAATATGCATACCTTGCATTACAGAACTCTACATGCCAAATGATCCACGCATAAAATTCAACTAAGCTATATGCAATGCAAGTGTGAAATCATCCTAAGATAAATTTCTATTAGCGGGAAGAATGATTTTATTTGACTAAGTCCAAATGTAGCAAACTATAGGTACAAAATTCTAATTAGGTTTTGGGCCTAATAATTACCGAGCTCAACATAGATAGAAACTTACGTAAAGGGCTCAAGCACACAAAACAAATGAAAATAAAATCGAAAAGCTCAAAACACGAGAAACAAAATAAAGCAAAAATAATGAAAGAAAAAGTGAAGAAAACTGTCAAAAATGTCAAACAATCGGCGAGGTCCCTTAAGTGCACCGACACTTGACGAAACAGACCCCAATAGTCAAAGTATCTCAAGTCTAGGTTTTTTATAAGTTCAACAAATATCTCTCTCTCTTTCACACACAAATACGAAACAAAAGTAGCTATTAAGGTGAAATTTTGCTCCTCCACACTATTCTCCTTCTCCTTTGGTGCTCTCTCCTATTGGTTGGCTAAGAATGACCAACTCTTCCTCACGTGAGTGTAACGGCTATCCGAAGACAACCTCCCTCAATAAGCGGTCCGTCGCTGCAAAGGTAAACAAGAGACAATGTTAAAAATAATTATGAGATAATATAAGAAAAATAATATGCACAAAATAATATGTAAATAGATAATCGAGTAAGCAAACCTATTATGCCTACGGCTGCTAGTCTACCTAATCGCTGCTCCCCCGCAATGATGCCAAAATATTGTGATCAAAGTGGTGATGAACTAGTATGAAAGATGTGTGGATTCCTAATACTCGGTCTTGGAGGGCATGCAGTTTTCGACAAGTCAGATCCGACAATCATTGTATCGGCACCTCTCTTGGTACTCGGATATCAATCAACCAAATCAACCAAGTATTGATTAAACATTCAATCAAAACCCATGGATGTGTATCTATAATGAGATCATGAAAGTGTGTGAGTTATGAAATTTATTTAACTGTACATTAAATGTGTATAAGGCAAGCGGGTAGAGTGTCATCCATGGTAGAAAACAAGGATAGATCACAAAAATGAAACCCAACTCAAAGAATCAAACACAAAATTTCCGATTTCGCAACCTAATTCGGTTCTTATGTATTTTTGTGGGTTTTAATCTTTTTTATTTTTATTTGATTTTTAATTTTATATTTTTAAGTATTTTAATTTTACAAATATTTTTAATTAATAAAGTATAATAATAAATATATAATAATATAGATATATGTGGGAGATATATAAAGAGATATAAAGAATGGTCTTTTGGAATTTTCTAGTATATCGATTAAAGTCAAAATAAACCAAATAAAATATTTTGGGGTTTTTATATTTTTCTATGTTTTAGGTATTTTTAATTTTTAAGATATTTTGTGGACTTTTAAAAATTAAAATACACAAAATAAAAGAAATAGAAAATACAAGAAATTCAGAAGGGCCTAAAATTATCTATCAAGTCAGAAAGGGCCCCAAACGATTTTTCTTGTATAGAGAATCAAACAAAGAAAATCTTCAAGCTTTAAAACATGTTTTTCTGTTTTTTCTACAATTTTGTATGATTTTTAAGGTTTTCTATATTTTTCTAATTTTAAGCTTTCTGTTTCTTATTTTTTATGAATTTTGGATATGTGATAAAAGATAGTAAATTATACTTACCCTATTTTTTAAATTTTTGGACTTATATTTTAACTTTTATGATTTTCGATTACAAAATAGTAAAATGTAGCTATTTTTTCATTTTTTAAATTAGGAAAATAATACTAAATACCTTAGCAAAAATGTATGATATAAATATCATATAAGGTATTTAAATTATTTTTTATAAGATTTTTGGAGTTAGTTAGGCAATTAATACAATCAAAACACAAGCAAACAATTAAATGCAAGCACAAGGACTAATTTGCAATTGAAACCTTAAGCATGCATTTTTAACAAATCAGTGAAGTCCATTGGCTTAAGCATAATTTTTCCATTTAATTTCACTATATAGAAATGTTTGGTAGGGGTATATATGCAAATAAATAAACATCTAGGGTCATCAAAACAATTTTCCCAATAAAATATAACTTCAATATATACTGACCGGGACTAAATTGTAATTTCCAAAAGTATTTTTAATATTTCCATGAAAGTCCAACAAATCCACAAGATAAAATATGCAAATAACCCATAAAAACCCTCATGTAGGACTGCACATGAGGTGACGTGGCTTGGACCAAAAAGCAAATAGCATAAATCTAGGGTTCCATATGCAAATTGTCCAAAAGTTTTTAAACTACGGAATATATTTATAGGACCGAATCAAAAATACCAAAAACTCAACGGGAAATAATGCAACTAACCCTAACTTTGAGTGCTAGTGGACTGCTGGGATTCGTCCACTTATGCACGTGGCGCACATCCCATAGTTGGTACCGCTTCACCCTTGGACGGTGAAGATCAAATCCTCATATGGATCCGATGGTTGCTAGAAGGCGTAATCTAATGACGGAGTTCTAATCTAGGTAGGAGTTCATTATCGAACAGTGGGGGATGCCTCTGGAAGAACTGTTGATGAACAAGCGCCGGACGAACTTCGATTGATGCTCCTAAGATGCTTTGGCCTCTTCCCGCTATGATGATGATCTGAGGAGCTTCCTGGGAAGATGATGGAGTGATGGACGATCGGAAGAAGGTCCAGAACCCACTGAAAGGGTCTTGGAGGTCGGAGAAGATGCTACGACCTGGAGCTTATGTTCTAATGCCCGAAACCCCCCAGATAAGGTCCTCCTCTGTCGAGACATGTATGGTTAGCACATGGGCTCCAAGGCAAATCCTTATATCCCAAAATGGAACAAGAAAATAGGGGAGCAGAGCAGGGCAGAAGCCCTCCGATGAGGGGAGAAGCTGACGGCCTAGGAACTCAAGTCGCAAAGTTGTGAGATGGTCAGGAAGATGGAGATAGTGATGAGAAGTTTAATGAGGGTGAAAGCAGCAACTGGTTGTGGTTGATAAGGCGAACTACAATGTCGGATCCTAGTGCTCTGATGAAGCTCTATTCTACTGAATCTAAGCTAAAAACAAGAAATAAAAGCATAAAACAAATGGTGAAATGAAATGTTGGAATAATAATACTAACTAACCTCAACAGAGCCCTAATGGTGTGTGGAGATGCCTTCGCCGAAGCTATGCTTCGAGCGGAGGGAACCATGCCTCACTACCATCTCCACGTTGCGAAACAAGGGAGAAACTCTTCTTGTCACCAAGAGGATCGCTCTAGCAAGGTTCCTAGGGATTACGACGCTCAAGAATAGGGTTGAAATTCAAAAGGAAAAGAAGTCGACATTATATACAAATAAGGGAATGGACTTTTTTATTAGGGTTTGGAGCTAAATGGGCGAGGAGATTCGAATCCTTAAGATATGGCATGGAAGCACTTGATTCGATCGACAAAAATGAAGAAGAGTCAGGGGCCAAAAAGAGAAAGAATTCGGTGTGGTAAATCGGCAAAAATAGGACTCCGACCAGGTCTGACAACCGCAGTGGGGAGGGGGGATCTTGACCCGAGGTCAACAGTCCCCGCACCCTTATTGGGCTACGTGGGCACAAAACGACAAAATGTAAAATAAAATAAAAGATAATTCAATTAAAAATAGAAAACAATTGTATTTAACTAAGTTCAAACATAAAAGTTGTTCCATATTTAATATACTATTTTATAAACATTTTTTTATTTTTATCATGTCATTTGTAAGGTTTTGATATTTACAAGAAATTTCTAGGTATAAATATCTATAGATTCCCCATTTTATTTTGATTATGTGTTATATAATTTGTTATTTTATGCACATAATTTTAGTATTTACAATATATTTAATTACACATGTACATATTTTTATTTTATTTTTCTAAAGTTATTTATATACCTAAATAAATATATACATTTATAATATAGGTATAGGGCTTTATAATTCATCTATGTATTTTTGTATATTATTTTATTTTATTATAATTTTTATGATTTTATTTTATTCTTATTATGTACATATGCTATAAAAAATATTTATAAAATTATAAAAATATAATATCATAAAAGATATAAAGAATAAATAAAATGAGTATTTTATTCTAGTATAATTTACAATATATGTTCAAAACCTAACTTTTGCATCTTAACTCCAAATTAGATGAATTCATTTTCATTAAATAGATTATTAAAAGTTATATAGAATTAAATATAATTTTTAGTGAATTTTGAGTTCATATGGAGAAGATACAGGTCTGTGAAGTTGGGATTTTGGATTTTTATTCTAAGTGTAGAAAGTGCATTGAGTATTATTTTGGTGTAAAATAAATTTTATATTTTTTATGTATTTTATCTACAACTTTCATGTAAAAAATTTATTAATTTGATGCATAAATAATAAAGAATGAAATAGGCCCAAAAAAAAAGATTATTGGAGAGTAAAAATTAGAATTTTATTGTGTTTTTGGCCCTTATCTCCTCCTACTTTATTCCTTGTCGACCAAATCAATTTTTGACTTGATCTCGAGATTTAGGATCAGAAAATACCTTTGTTATTTTATTTATTTGTCTTTTCTTTCCTTTATTCTTTTATTTTAGCATTAATTACAGTGTTTTGTACAATGAATACATAACAAAAAATGAATGCTATTTTGCAAAAATTAATACTATTTACATGCATTTGACTAGGGATTAAAGGTCAAAATGAAAGAACAAAGGTGATGGAATGGATATTCATCAATAATTAGAGTACAACTTGAGATACTCATATTATTCTTTGCTCAAAATGGATACGACCAGTGCACTCGAGTTATGCTGGGAGGGAGCATTTCCTTGACATTCAAGACGTTAATTAGTAAACCAAGCCAGCATACCCAGATTAGACACCTTCCCCATTCTGATTGAGAACAATAAAAAATAATGCCAAATGTACTTGCGATTTTATCGATCAACTTTGATGACCGGCATTATACTATATATAGTAATGATGAATCTCTATTTCATCACCTTTATTCTATCATTTTGGCCTTAAAAATCCCAGCAAATGCATGTAAATAGCATCAATTTGTCCATAATAGCATCTATTATTTATTGTATTTATATGTATATAAAATAAGGTTTTTAATGCCAAAATTATAGAATAAAGAGAAGAAAAGAAAAAGGAATAAAATATTGAAAATATTTTATGACCCGAACCCCGAGACCAAGGCCAGAATGGAATTGGTCGACAAGGAATAAAGTAGGGGGAGATAAGGGCCAATAATACAATAAATTCTTCATTTATCTATTCATTTATGCATTTTTGATACCTATTTTGTATATAATTATTTATTCATCAAATAGAAATATTTTGTACATGAAAGTTGTAGATAATAATGTAAATAAAAATACAAAATTAATTTTGTACAAAAATAATATACAGTGTATAGTTTATACACAGAATAAAAAGTTAGAATCTCAACTTCACAGACCCATATCTTGCACATAAAAACTCAAAATCTACCAAAATTACCTTTAATTGTATATAGCTTTTCAAGAACTATTTAATAAAATTAGTTTCATAATTTTTGGAGTTCGTCTGTGAAAGTTAGGTTTTTGGCCCGCATTGTACACAATACTGATTAAAATATTCATTATATTCATTACTCATTATTTTTATACATTTATATTTTTAGAATTCTGTAAATAATATACATAATACATGTACGTATTGAAATTAAAAGAAAACCAAAAAGAACATGTAAAATAAAATAAGTCTATGAATCACATAGGCAAAATACCTATGTCACCTATGTATATAAATAAAAGGGAAAAACATTCTTTAATTATTTTATTCTTTCATATTTTTATAATATTGTAAATATTATCTATATTGCATTAAAAATGAAAATCCAAAATAAAAACCAATAAAGTTCATTAAATAAATAAAATGTATAGAAAATATAGGTAAAATACCTATAAGTATACATACATAGTTTATATATGTATCTATTTAATTATGAAAATAAACTCATAAAAATAAAAAAAATATTTATGCCCAGAAAAATAAGTCATAAATATATAAAATAATATAATAAAATAATAAAATAAAATATACAAAATAAAAATAAACTATACAAAATACATATAAATATACCTTTAAATACATTATTAAAATAAACTCATAATAAAATACATCAAAAAATAAATAAAAATCATAAATAAATACTACATTATTTAATAAACATTTTTTATTTTATAAGCAAAATTTAATAAAATCAATTATTAGGTTTAAATAATAAGTCAATTCAAGCTGACGTGGACCAATCACAGCCCTGCGAACGTTGACCGCTCGGTCAACTCGACCTTTAGGCGGCTGAAACAACGTAACCCATCTTTTCGCCCATCTTATCCCTTAATTCCTGCTCGCGTCAATCATCTTCTAACATCGCATCCTTCAGATGAAATGCTCCCTGATCTTTGTAGATACATGTTTTCCTCTTTGATCCACTGTATATCCCTTCGATTCGTCAATATTCTCCGGTCAAATAAGGGTGCCGCCATGTTCATAAATAAGAAGCCTCCGCCTCTTCTTCAATTTTGGTCAACTTTTCTTCGTCTTCAGCCCTCGCCTCCGGCCTAGTGTGCTTCTCCGTGACAGGGAGAAGCCCCTGGAGGGTCCGAGCGGGCAGGAGCGGTCGAGGTTGCACCCACGGCCGCCGTTCGCCGGAGGTCCTGCTCCCTGGCGTTCAACCAGGTACGAGCTGTGCATTTTACTATTTGAGTTAGCTTTCGATTCCAGTAGTTTAATGAGGCATTTAGAATAACCATTAGACTCTAGGTTTAGCTTAGAGTGGATGATTCGTAGTTCGCCGGAGCTCCGCTCCAGCGAACCTTTCACTGTCATCCCACCGTATTCCGACCCCCATCACACCTCACCTTCGCTCCTCCTCGTGTTCTCCACCTCCATCTCACCTAAATCAAACCAGATCTTCCCTAGATCTGAGAATCGATGCTCACCTCCTACACATCACCGGAGCATCACCGCTCACCTCCATTTTGCGTGCTAACAGCTTCATTTTTGGGCCGAGGAGCATCGCCTCAAGCCGAGTGATCTTCTTGAGCAGGATAGGTGCATTGATAAGCACCAGGGGATGCAATCCAGAGCCGTCGGAGGCACCTGGAACCCAACTTCTTCCCCGACCTCGCGGAGGACCTCCAGTGTGTCTTCGTCCGATCCGAGACCTCCAGCAGCTAGAGCCACCTGCCAGGAACGTTCTGGGACCCTTGGGAGCAGCAAAGAGCTTCAGATAGGAGAGATCTCACCGGGAGAAACTCGCCAGCAGCGAGTTCTTCCCCTGTTCTTCCAGAACCTCTCCTTGCCGTCGGATGAAGAACAAGGTCCAAGATCTGATCACAGATGTCTGATCTTCTAGAGCCTCAGCCGTTGGATCACGTGAGTGATCTAATCCTAGACGTCAGATAGCGAAGCGTCATCGAGCACGGAGGAAGTGACGCGTGGCTAGTGAATCCATCCGAACCGTCCGCCCGCGCGCCTTAAGGGGTAAATTGCATATTTATACCCCCACCTTTTTGTATTTAATACTTAATTCTGTATAATAAATATTATGTTGTAAATAAAAGAGATTTTTGCTATTAGGCCCCTGTCATTTCTTGTATTTACAAAATAGTCCCTCCTAGCCTCACGTGTAGTCCAACGTGAGGTTAGGAATTTTGCAGTGAAACCCTGGCAGTTTTTGTAATTGTAAAATAATCTTTAAAGTTTAAATAAATGTTTATTTCTGTTGGTATTTTTGCACAGAGCCCCCTGCATGTTATTTTATTTGCAAAAATGCCCCTGCCAGGCTGTTTTATTTTTATGTCTTTTATATATTTATTAAAAATACCTAGCTTGCTCCTAAAAATCCACACAAATTAGGTTAGATGCTCCATGTAGTGTACTTTCACGTCCATATTTTTAACTTGCATTTTTTGCATTTTATCTAATTTTTAAAATTCAAATGGAGCCTAAATAATCACTATCTAATTTATAAAATACCAAAAATATATAAAAACATTTTGAAAAAATACAAAAATATTATATATGGTATATTTATATATCTTTTGAGTCCAGAAAATGAAAAACCCTAAAAATAAGAAAAATAAAAATAAAAAAATCAAAAAGCCCTAAAATCCAACAAAAAATATAAAACCCCTAGAAAAATTTCAAAAATACATTTTCTATTTTATAATTATCTATATACTATTATTTAATAGTAAAATTTATTTGGGTAATTTTAAGGCCTATTGTTATATTTAAAACCCAAATTATTTTCAGTCTATTTATTTAATCCCTTATTAGGGACATTTTTGGAATTAAAAAGACATAAAAATTAATAAAATTCCAGAAAAATAACATAAAAATATAAAAAAAATAATAATAATAAATAAATAATATTATATCTAATATATTTTGAGTATATATATATGTATCCTTATATTATATCTCTCTCTCCTCTCTTATATATATCTCTTTATATATACACCTATATTATATAATTAAAAATAAAAAAGAAAACAAAAATATATATAATATAAAAACAAAATAAAAATTATAAAAACAAAGATAAAATTAAAAATATATATATATAATCAAAAACCCACAAAAACAATAAGAATTGGACACGAACATAGAATTGACTGAATATGCATTCAACTCCACCACACAACCATTCGCCTCCCAGTGTTCGACCTCTACTTGTGCTTACACCTATACACATTTGCATGTAGAGTTATAATAAATTTTAGCTCCATATTTTTGAGATTTACCTGCTTTATTCTGATTGTGGGTTAACTGTTGATTGAATCCGGATTTCGTGAGGTCAACTCAGTGACTGAGTTCTCGCCTTGTGTGGAACTTGAGATCACCGATCTTTGGCGTTCATCAAATGGCGTCGTTGCCTGGGAGGCAATGGATTTTCTGTGGACATTAATTCATTTATTTAATTCTTTGCTCATGTCCAGTATTCATTTATTTATTTGATTATTATTGAGATTATTGAGACTATTCTGACCCATCTCCTTTATTTGTCTTTGATGCGAGGGACCGCCAAGCGAAGGAGGACCTCCTAGGAGGATCAGTGCACCCAAGTGAGGCGGTGTTGGCTCTTCTACACCAGCCAACAGGAGAGAGCATTGAAGGCACATGGAGGAGAATTTTTGAAGGAAGTTTATATTTTTTATGCATTTTATTTTATTATGTATATTTAAGTGAGAGAGTGACTTAGAAACTTGTAATAATTGGACTCTCACAGGTACACTGCGACTCCCGAGGTCCATTGCCCGAGGGATTGTTCCCTTGGGGGCCTCGACGGTTTTGACGCTTTTCTTTTCTTTATTTTATTTTTATTATTTTGTGTGAATGAGCCCTAGCTTAGGACTTGCTTGATCGAGTACATTAGGTCCAAACACCTTAATATCTTGCATGTACCTATAGTGCGCTTTGGACTTAGTTTAAACGTTAAACAGTCGCCTCATCATCTTCGACCCTTCGTGCCACGAGCCCACCCTGCCAAGCGCTGCTCCTGAACTCGATGTGTCGAGAGGAGGAGGGGAGAGCCTAGACCGGACTCCTGGATTGAAGATCGGTGACCGACTTGTGGTGCTTCACGATAATAGCAGTTACTATCCTAGGGCGATTTCTTCGGCTTGCATTTGCATATAGCATAGGTTTCAAATTCTGATATGCATCCCGCATGGAGAGAGCTGGAGGCACTATAAGTTTTCTTACTTAGCATGCATCATCGATTTCTGACTTGCATGGCTTTTCCGACCTTCTCCCTCTATTTTTGCCAACCTAGGATGCTTAATGGAAATTGGAACCTCGATAGGCACGTGCATTGAAAATACCCAAAAAAGTGATAACTTAAATAAAATCGGGACTGCTAACTCTATTGGACCTAAAAATAAAACATAATGGACTTTCTTGTCTTGGGGAAAGCAACCCCCTCATTGTATGCATTTTAATTGCTCACGTACACACTAAGGAGTAGAGCCCAAATCCCATCAAGCCTCCTAAGTGTTTGTACAACTTTGTGATTCTCACCTCACTCTAAAAATGAAAAGATAAATGATCGTCACCTGACGGTCTTCACTGTGTCGAGTAGGTGAATCGGGGGTTTGCCTTGTGTATTGAATGTGACTTGGAGTCCGTTGCGTTTTTCATTCATTATTAGAGTAGTCGGTCCCATCGTGTGAGTCATCTTTTTCATCTTTGAGTCTCTCTACCTCTCTTATATATATATCCTCATCTGCATCGAGTCGTGATATTGGCGCTTGACCTCCCCTTTTGATTGTGTACCTGACCTGTCAGTACCCGAGGCCAATAGACTGATTTCTCTCCTTGACGGTCCTCGCAAGGACGAGCCTTGATATTACAATTATTCACCGCCTAGTTCATAGCTCTCTGAGGGTTATCTGCGAGAGGCTATGACACATTATAGCTATGATGGTCTCTTCTGCTGGTAGGTTATCTATCGTCTACCAAGACCATATTCTCTGTGGATCCGTCTAATGGATCCAGCTCCTTTGAGCCTTCTCTCTCCTTGACGACACTCGCAAGGACGAGATGTACTCTGAATATTCACTATGTAGCTCACATCACTTCCCGAGGACTATCTGCGGAAGGATGTGACACTTTCTTTACGATTGACTTCACTCACTTCTGGTGCCTCCATCTGCTGGGGCACGTTGTCGATTCATCTGATATGGGCAGTTGGTCTCCCTTTCTGATTATGCGCCCGATCTGTAGGAGCATGAGACCAACTTGCTCAAGCTTCTTTGAGTCCGCTCTCCTTGATGGTCCTCGCAAGGATGAGATCTTATCTGCAATTTCCATGCCTAGCTGGCAGCACGTTCCCCGAGGGTTGTCTGCGGGAGACTACGACATATTTCCGATCTGACTGGTCTCCTCTGTTGATAGCCGACTTGTCGACTACTGGGACCATTATGTGGGTCCGTTTGATGGATTCGGCTCCTTCGAGCCCTTCTCTCTCCTTGAAGACCGTCGCAAGGTAGAGACACATTCTGACTGTTCCTTGCCTAGATTGCATAACTCCTCGAGGACTATCTACAGGAGCATGCGACACTCTCTTTACACTTGGTTCCCCCTTCTGATTGTGTCCCCATTCTATTGGAGCACAGAATCGAGTCATCGGATATATATGATTTTGGTCCCATCCTGAGTTGCATATCCAATCTGCAGATCATGGGACCCATCTGATTAGACTCCTTTGAGTCTACTCGCCTTGACGGTCCTCACAAGGCTGAGCTCCTGATATCTGCTAGTTCCATGCCTAGCTGGCAGCACGTTCCCTGACGGTTGTCTGCGGGACGCTGCCACATTCTTTAGATTCTCCGGTCTCTTCTGCTGGTAGCTGTTATGTCGCCTACCGAGATCGATACTAATGATCCGTCTGATGGATCACTGACGCCTTTGAGCTCTCTCGCCTTGACGACCCTCGCAAGGTCGAGTCTCTTTCTGCTTATTCGACGATTAGCATGTACTACTCCCCGAGGGTTATCTGCGGGAGGGTACATCACCTTGTAGGTATTCGGTTTCATTTTTGGTGTCTCCTGTCTGTTGGAGCACAAAGCCGAGTCTTCTGAGCTGTGTACTCGGTCTCCTTCTGACTGTGTCTCCATTCTATTGGAGCACGGAGCCGATATTCCTGATATGTGTACTTGGTCTCTTCTCTGATTGTTTATCCGATCCACAGATCACGGGACCAAGTCTTCTGATCATAGTATGATCCCTGGCTCCTTTGAGCTTGCTCACCTTGACGACCCTCCCAGGGTTGAGCCATGTCTTGCGGTATTCGGTGTGTACCTATGATCTTCCTACCTCACGATCATCGGATACCATGGTGTCTCCTATTCTCTATCTTCCATATCTTTCTGAGACTCTGATTGACCGGAGGACTCTGTACTGTTCCTTCTTCCTCCCGATCTTATGGTATCGGCTCTGTTCCCTCATGCTGACCCTATGGGCCGATTGACTGCTTCATGCTACCGGACCCAATATATGTCCTTTCGATCTATTTTGCTTCGGTAGCCGACACCCACCTGACTGCATGTCCGGGTGTTTTACACTGTTTGATTGTGTCACTGTTCTCACAGGGAGACGATGGCGCAAGTACGATATCCACTTGTCAGATACTGTCATGTACTTCACCAGTTCTTCACCGCTTGTATATATGTGTTTTGTCTATTCCTTCTTTCTCCCGCATGTTATGGGTGACCTAGATCTGTCGTCATATCTTTGTGTCTACACTTAGGACGTACCTTGTCCTAAGTATAGGGGGTACACACCACGTTGTTCTTTCCTCGTTCAGTTTCGTTACTCCTGTTGTTGCCTATACTCAAGGATATCTCACCCTAAGTATAGAGGGAGTGGTGCGTATATTCTCCACGATCTTTTCATCTATCTGTATATATCTATCTTTTCTTCTTTTCTTTTTCATATTTCTTTATCTAACTAAAAGGTTTCGCCCCTTTGTGTCAGTTTTCTGTACTTAGGACATACTTTGTCCTAAGTATAGGGGGTGCACCCCTGATTTGTTAATTCTTTGATCTGTTTATTCCCACCAGTGGCCCTCCCTGCCTTATGTACAGCCTGCTATACTTAGGATTATTTGATCCTAAATATAGGGGGGTCGGTCACCTTCTTATTCATTTACATCTTCATTCTTTCATTCTTTATTTAGTCGTTCTAAGTATAGGCTTTTCAATACTCAGTACGAATTATGTATTCCCTTTGTCTCTTTGACCTATGAGGATATGGCTCATGCTAAGTATAGGGGGGTCGTATATACTATGTATATACTTCATCCATAACTCTTACTTTCGTATAATTATTAATAAATATGGCTACAAATATGATATAATTCATTGAAAATTAATTAATAATGCTTCTTATTCCTCGGATTCTTTTTGTATATACTGATTAATAAATCAGGTTAAAAATATTATTCTGCAAAATGATTTGAAAAATGGTGTGAATTGTTTGGAAAACTTTTTGTGGAAACATTTTCAACCTTTGTAAAAATATTTTGATTGCAAAAATTCTTATATTTGTGTGAAATAAAGGATTTGAAAACCTATTTGCAAATGGTTTTGAAAACATTTTGTAAAAATATTTTGAAAAATGTATATATAATGTTCGCAAAATCTTTGCAAAATGGCTTTCAAATGTTTGTAAATGTTTGCAAAAATTATTTTGTACTATAGTTTTCATAATTATTTTCAAATAAATCTGAGGAATAAAAGCAACAGTACATATATATATCATAAATAAAATACACTAAATTTTGTATCAAGTGTATATAAACTTAAATAAGTCACTTTGTTAAAACCTATAAAATTATTTAAATTATTAAGTCTTGTAAATAAATAAAGCGGCACGTCCGTGTAAATAGTTGTACATATTTTATACTTTGAGTGCCAAAATTGTTTTATTTGAAAATTTCTTTGTGTAAAAATTTTCTCTTTGTTTTCATTTTTTTTGCAAAATTGCATTATTCTTTGCATATTTGTAAATAGCATTTGCATAGCATTCATATTTTTTGATTGAGCTTGATGATTGAACTAGTCCAATAAAGTTGAAGATTGGAGCTTGGTTGGACCTTACCACACCTAACTGCATTGGAACCTTATGGGAACTAGGTTTAAGGTACTTAAGGTCTATTCAGACTTAATTCTTTGAGAAATCGGGACTGGGTTCAAGTTACCTCAACTGACTAACTAGAACTTTTCGAGACACACGCATGACTCTTGTCGGCTGTGACTTAACTTGGACACTTGCACCTTTCACTTGGCTCAACTCAGTTGGAGTGGTGAGGGGGTGGATTTGCCAGTCTGAGACGCACACGGGTGGAAACATTCGTCCTCATCTAAGGAGGGAAGTGCACCCCAACATGGTCCAGTTTCAATGAAGCTGAATGACAAGAGAGTGTGGGTTGCAATAAAGCTTCAAAAGAGGGATAGTCTTCTGGCTCAAGAGGAAAAAGTCCTTATGTAAATGATGTTGTAAATAGTATGTTGAAAAAAAACTCCAAAAAAGTGGACAGGCTTGTAAATTAATAAAAAAATCAAATGCCTGCTGGAGTATGTATATACGTTGTATAGAAAATAAGCAAGCTTGAGCATCAAAGTTATACCATGTGAGCCTGTAGCTGGATGACTTGACTACGCTGGTCTTGCATCCCATGATAGGTAGCTACATTGGCTACCGTCCATTCTTTTCTCCTCCTCCTCCTCTTGAGTTGGATGCCACTTAAACTTAGAAGGGAATACCCCGCTCCTCGACGGTAGAGGGCTGGATTGGGGAATCATTGGGTTGTCATTCTGGAGAAGTCAGTTCCTTTGTCATTTCAGTTGGGGAGAGCCATTATCACTTACACTGTACAAGTCAACTTCATAGTCATAAGGGTTTGCGTATGATATAGGCTAGTTCTGACCTGGTGATAACTAAGAATTTCTGCGGTCTTAAGTTCCACACAAAGCGGGAACTCAGTTGAAGTGTCGACCACTCAGAAATCCCTAATTAATCAACAATTAACCCACACTATAGATTTCAAGAAATGATAAGCAAATGTGAAGTTAAAATTTAATTTTAACTCTACATAAAAGATGTATAGAGGCAAGAATGTAGAGAGTTCGAACACAGGGAGCAAGGCAGGATAAATCCACAAGTGTGTGTGTGTGTGTGTGTGTGTGTGTGTGTGTGTGTGTGTGTGTGTGAAAGTGATGTGTTGCCTACACTATGCAAATGTGAATATTTTTGTGAGTTTTTAATTTTTAATATTTTTTTTAATTTTTAATTTTGTATTTTGATTTGTAATATTTCTGATTTTATATTTTCTTTTTATATTTTATATTTTTTTATTTTCTTTTTCAATAATAGAATATATATACAATATAGGAGAGAGAGGAATAGAGTATTTATAAAAATAGGGAAAATAGTCAAAAATTAGGAAATAAAATCTTTTTGGTCTTTTTATAATTTTGTAGTGTTTTTGTGATTTTTGGGGAATTTTCAGAATATTTTTGGTATTTTCAAATGTCAAAATACAAGAAAACAGTGAATATCAATGCTGGCCAAAATTAAAATGGGAATGCAAAATAGCACACAGCAACAAAATTTTCCCAAATTAATTTTAAATGAAACATACAAAATAAAGAAAATTCAGGAAAAGAAAGCACAATTTTTAGAGTTTTTAGGAATTTTATATATTTTTCTGAAGGATTTTAGAGTTTTTATATTTTTTGGAGTTTTCTTTTATATTTTTTTATGATTTTTAGTCTGAAATTAAAAAACACTAAAATATGCCAAATATATTTTTTGGGGGATTTTTCTGATGTGTTTTTATAATTTTTATGGATTTTATGATGCAAACAATGCACAAAATAGATGTTTTTGAATTTTTATAAATATTAAAATGTAATAAATATGAAAAATAAAAATATGATGTTAAACTACTATGAAACAGAGACCTAAATTAATTTTTGTAGATTTTTAGGGTTTTCTAGAGGTACGGATTAAATACTAGAAGCATAAAGAAACTGCATGCTTGTAGGGGCCTTTATGTAAAATATGCAAAGTTGAGGGGCTCAAGTGTAAATTTGCCACAGAAATTATAACTAATCAAAAAGTTTATGGACTACATCACAATACCCAGAGTCACAGGGGCGCACGTACAAAAATCCCAAGCCACGTGCAAAGCAAGCGCGCCTTGGAAGGGCTAATACGCGATTTACAAAAATCCAAGGGGCAGAATTGCAAGGATGCCAGAATATATATATATTGAATATTAAAGTTCGTGGACCAAGACACAATACCCAAACAGCCGAGGGCTTCCCTACAAAAATGCCAAGTCACATGCGCGGAGCACGTGACCTGGCAGGGTCAAAAAGCAATATCCCAAACGCCTGAGGGGTTTAGCGCAAAAGTTTCAAAAGTATATAATGGCAAATGGATGATTAAGTCTGGTTTATTAAATACAAAAACGGGCTGGGGATGATGCAAAATTACCCAATGCGGGGGCGCATCCAACGGCAGATGAGAAGTCACTTAAGCCACGCGTCAATGCGGCGTTGCCCGATGCCCCTTCGATTGGACGCCCAAGATTAAAACGTGGATGATCAATCGGACGGCCAGGAGCACCTCAGATCCTACGGTTGCTGTGGCTCGTGGAGAACATGGCACGATCGAACGATCTGGAGCGGCCCTGGATGAACGCGTGTAGATCCAGCCGACGACGACCTTGATCCGGCAAGTGCTCGATGCTCCCAGTAGGACACTCTCTTCCGAAGGCCCAGCAAGCTTCCTGGAATTGTCCTCAAGCGGTCAGCGGCTTCAAAATGGCGGAAAGCCCGCCGGAGCATCGCCACGGTGGTCGAAGGGAGACGGCCTTCCAGGTTGCTCGGACATCCGCCAAAAACGACCCTAGATGGGGGTCTCTTGCTCCTGGAACCTGCAATAAGAACACAAGATGACAGAGGGTGGTTCCAGGGGCGAAAATAAGCGTATTTGGAGGGAATGGGCGGCGAAGGTGAAAATGGTGGTCGCCGGAGTAAACTCTGGTGCGATGATGGCGTAGGAGAATGAATAGGTGATAAGCGAAATCGGAAATGGGTGTGTGGATGCTACAGCTACTGCTAGGAAAAAATGCTTAAAGAAAATAAAGTAAAATGCGAAGGGAAACAAGACCTCAAAGGCGAAGAAACCCGAGATGGTACCTCGACGGCCGTTTGGCCGGAGATGATGGAACTTGGCCAAATGACCATGCCAAGTCCCGCCCTAGATGGCTAGAGACCACGCTGTCACCATGGTCGATCCGGAGCACATCCTAGGGAGCCAAAATGAAGTCAAAAGGGGTTCCAAGGGGAAAGGAGGGTGGCTGGCTCGGTTTTGAAAGGTGGTCGAGGTGGCTCGTAAATCGAGGCGTGTCGGGAGATGCAACGACCTGAAGGTCGAAAAAAACACTTGGGCGAGTATGCCCTATGGTAGGGCTACAAAAGTCGTGAAGACATCGATCCCAAACGGTGAAAGACGAGGCTTGGAAAAATCCAAGAAGATGGGACAAAAATGCACTTCAGATGAGGAACGGGCTGGGGTCAGAGAGTTGACCGCATGTCAACTCTCCAGCCCCCCTGGTTGGTCCACGTGGACCAACCAGGAAAAAGCCTTAAAAAATGATTTCAAAATTCATTTTAAAATAGTAAACTATTTTATTAATTTTAGGTTATTAAATAAAAAATATTTCTAATTTTATAAATTGCTTTATGGTAAATTTTATTTATTTTTAGGAGGTATAATTTTATAAGTTTCCTTTTATTCCCTTTATAGGTATAATACCTTTATATTTTATTAATTGATTTTTATTTTGTGTATTTTAATTTCTTTAATTATGTTTATTATTTTATGAAATTATAAAATACTTCTATACACGTAATTAAATTTTATTTTATTTTTCTGAATTATTTTGTATCTTTAATAAAATATAAGAGTAATATTATAGGTATAAGTATAGGTAGTATACCTATGTATATTATATACATGTATTTTTATTTTGTATTTTATTTAGATTTTTATTCTGATTTTAATGTACATAATTATTATAAATCATATTTACAAAATTATAAAAATATAAAATATAAAATTAATGAATAAATAATAAAATGAATATTTTAATATGTACACTTATACAATGAGGGTCAAAAACTCAACTTTCAAACCGTAGTTCCGCCAAATGCGAAACCACCGCCATTAAATAGCTTATTTTATTCTATATACAATTAAAGATGAGTTTGCTGCATTTGGAGTTTTCATTTATGAGATATGGGTCTGGGAAGTTGGGATTCTGGATATTTATTCAGACCATAACTTTTTATCTGTACATTTTTTTCGAGTGAAATCAATTTTGTATTTTTGTATATAAAATTATCTACAATTTTCATGTACAACGTTTCTTTATTTGATGTATAGAAAGTGGAACCAAAAATAGGTCCCAAAATGAATAAAGAATGGATAAAATGAATAGGTAATTGGCCCTTATCTCCCCCTACTTTATTCCTTGTCGACCTATTCATCAAGATGCCTAGGTCTCGGGGTTTCGGGTCATAAAATATTTACAATATTTTATTCTTTTTCTTTTATTTAAGTAATTTATACACTATTTGGATGCACATGCATGAATGCTAAGATGATGTATTTAATGGTATTTATAGGCATTTACTAGGGTTTTTGAGGCCAAAATGATAGAATAAAGATGATGAAATGTGGATTCATCATCCCCCTATACTTTACCTTTGCTAGTCCCTAGCAAACACTTATGCAATAAGTGCAAAAAGAGAAAGAAAGAAAAGGAAAAGAAGAACTTGGATTTAGCTTGATTATCAAACTTGTCTTCACAAAATCAAAGTTTGGAGCTTCAGTCTGACCTTTGGAATTATAGTGCGGGTGGAACCTTAATGAGAATCGAATTTGAAATCCAACAGTCCTTGAGAATCCCAAAACTCTGTTCAAGTCTTCTCAATAGCTAGGTCAGAAATATCTCAACTCATACGCAAACTCTTACGACTATGAATCTGACTCGT
Source organism: Ottelia alismoides (assembly GCA_037367405.1). NCBI lineage: Eukaryota > Viridiplantae > Streptophyta > Magnoliopsida > Alismatales > Hydrocharitaceae > Ottelia > Ottelia alismoides. The sequence goes on along the minus strand of JAZKJV010010210.1, from coordinate 516,887 downwards.
ACAGTGTAAGTGATGGTGGCTCTCCCCAACTAGAATGACAAAGAAACTGACTTCTCCAGTACGACAACCCAATGATTCCCCAATCCAACAACTCCATCCTCGAGGAGCGGGGTATTCCCTTCTAAGTTCAAGTGGCGACCAGCTCAAGAGGAGGGGGTGAAGAGAAGAATGGACGGTAGCCAGTGTAGCTACCTATCCTGGGATGCAAGACCGGTGTAGTCAAGTCATCCAGCTGCAGGCTCACATATTTGACTTTGGAACTCAAGCTTGCTTATTGGCTTTACAACATTTGTACATACTTTGCAGGCTTTTTATTTTTGTATATGCCTGAACTTTTTTTTTTGAATACTATTCACAGCAGCATTTACATAAGGAGTTTTTCCTCTTGAGCCGGTAGACTATCCCTCTTTTGAAGCTTTATTGCAACCCACACTCTCCTGTCTTTAGACTTCCTCATCACTGGACGGGTTGGGGTGTACTTCACTCCCTAGAGGAGGACAAATGTTTCCACTTGTGTGCATCTCATACCGGCAAATCCAATCCCCTCAACACTCCAACTGAGTTGAGCCATGTGAAAGGTGCAGATGTCCAAGTTAGGTCATTATCAACAAGGGTCGTGCGTGTTCTCTGAAATACTCTACTTAGGCAGTCAAGAATCCATTGAACCAAGTCTCGTGATCCTCAAAGAATTAAGTCAACTAGACCTGAAGTGTCTCAAACCCAGTTCCTATAAGGTTCCTGTTATTAGGTAGATTTTAAGGTCCAATCAAGCTCCAATCTCCGGATTTTACTTAGACTTGTTCAACTATCAAACTTAATCTGAAAAATGCGAATGCTATGCAATGCAATGCAGACAATATTTTTGTGATGCAATTTTCAAGATTTTGAACTTTTTATGGATTTTTGAAAAGATGATGATGATGATGCATATGCAGATGCATTTTTTTGTATTTTTCAAAAAGATTTTTCAAATGTTTTTGGATTTTAATTTTGCAAATGTTTTTGGGATTTTTGAAAACAAAAAGTTTTGGCTAAAAGCTAGGTTAAAATATTTACACGGGGGTGCTTCTTATATATACGAGAAGTGGATTTTAAGAATTTACAGGGGTAAGTGATCAATTTTATACATATATATAAGGTGGATTTTGGGTATGATGTCTATATTCCTCAAACTTATTTGACACAAGTTTTTCAAACAATTTTTGAAAACAATAGTCCAAAATAATTTTTACAAACATTTGACAAACATGTACACACATTTGAAAATCATTTTGCAAAGGAATTTCAAACAGTATAGATAGATTTTTCAAAACATTTTTGCAACCATTTTTCAAACCATTTGCAAATCATTTTTCAAACATTTTATTTCACACACAGAAAATAAATTTTACACACCACACATTTTTACAAGGGTTGAAAACATGTAACAAAACGTTTTCAAAATAATTTTCAAAAGATTTTTCACAAGGATTTTCAAACTATTTTTCAAACATTTTGCAAAAAACATTTTCACCTGATTTATTAATCAGTAAATACAAAAAGAATTTGAGGAATGGTAACATCTTTTTATTATGGTTTTTAATGAATTTTAATGAATTATTAGCCATATTATTAGTAAGAAAATACGAAAGTATGAGTTATGGCTAAAGTATATACGTAGTATATACGAATCCCCCTATACTTAGCTTGAGCTATGTCCTCATAGATCAGAGAGAAAAGAGAATACATAACTCGTACTGAGTATAGGAAAATCTAAAGAATAAATGAACAATGAAATGAATGAATCAAGGAGAAGTTGACCGCCCCCCCTATACTTAGGATCAAATAATCCTAAGTATAGCAGACTGTATACAAGGCAGGGAGGGTCAAGGGTGGGAATGAACAGATCGTACTCAGATTGTCTCCCCCTATACTTAGGGTAAGATATCCCTAAGTATAGACAAGAAGAATAGACAATGGAGGGATCGAAAAAAATAGAAGAAACTCAGGGTTCACACCCCCCTATACTTAGGACAAAGTACGTCCTAAGTATGGAAAACTATCTACAAGGGTGGAACTTTTTTGATACAAAAAGAAAATAGAAAAGGAAAAGAAGAAAAGAAGAAAAGAGATCTGAAGATGGAAGGTGAGATCGGAGGATGTACATACCACTCCCCCTATACTTAGGGTAAAAGAAGCCCTAAGTATAGGCAACAACAGGAGTGATGACACGGAACGAAGAAAGAACACTCGGCTCGTCCACCCCTCCTATACGTAGGACAGAGTGTGTCCTAAGCAAGGCAAACACGAGAATGGGTGGACGAGCAATACGGGAGAGACATAGATGAACAAAGGAGAATGTACAACAGAGGAGGATGTACATATGATCAAGAAGGCCGAAAGCTAACCTTCCTGCGAGACCACTGAGGGATAGATCTGATGTGGTGTATGTCGACATCAGAGTCCACAGTGGACGGAAGCCGATCAGGGTCGACACGGTGAAGACCCTCAGTGGAATCAAATCGAAAAGGGACGAACTGGTCAATGGAAGCAATATGGCTAGGTTCGCCCTTGGTGGTCCTATGGTGTGAAGGCGCGGACTGGTGAGTGGAAGAAGTACGGCTAGGTCCAGCCTTGGAAGTCTCGTTGATATCAAAGTGGAATGGGAAAAACTCATCATCCTCGAAAGAAGTGTAATCGGAGTCGTCCTGCGAGGTGTCGTCCAGGTCGAAATCAAAAGGCACAAAATCATCAGTGGAAGTATACAAACTCTGTTTGTCCTCAAGACTCTCACCTGAATCCTTGTCTTCAAAAAGAGGCCTGAATTTATCAAAATAAATGGCAGCATCATAACCGACCTCAATCATCTTTACTTGTGAGTGACCAGGAACAGACTTATCAGTGGAAGTAGTCAAACGAGGTTCGTCATGTCTAGTCTTGGTATCTGTCTGCCGCTCAATAGGATGAATCGCGTAAATGCTTTGGATTTCATCAACACATCGCCACACACCAGAAGGAGGAACTGTGAGGTCTATGCTTTCTGATTTCCTCCCCTTTCGAGGGATCCTTCGGGTCTCATTAGGGGTCGCTAAGCAAACATCTCTAATAGCATCAGATTGATCACATGCCTCGGAGTCAGCTAAAATCGGTGAAGGTGCATCAGGTGCAGGTCTCTGGTCAACTGTGGGTGCGGTGATTGACACTTCACTCTCATCAACAGGACGGAAGCAAATCTCTCCTGATCCATAGTCGATAACGACCCTCGTCGAGGCGAGGAATGGTCATCCCAGGATGATTGGAGACGGCTCCCCGGTGGAGGTCTCCATGGGCAACACGACAAAATCAACATGATAGCTCGTTCCCTGAATAGAAATGACGGCGTTTTCAAGGATACCCTTCGTCCTCTTGATGGATCCATCAGCAAACTGTACGATCATCCTGGTTTTCTTGAGAGGCCCTAAGTGAAGAGATTGTACCAGCGAGAAGGGTAATATGCTAATAGATGCACCGTCGTCCAGGAGAGTGCGATCACAAGTATAGTCAGAGATGGTGCAAGTGATGAAAGGGGTAGTTGTGTTCTTCTTTTTGGGAACGGAACGATGAGTGATGGTGTGGGCATTGGCCATGGTCAGAATGTGACGCTCAGATCTGCTCCTCCGCTTTCTCTTCTTGGGAAGAGGAACAGATAAATCAGTCATGGCCTGCTGAAATGGGGCACGGATGATCTCATGAATAGTGGCCACCACTTCAGGTTCAGTCAACATTTTTTTGAATTTCTGGACCTCCTCCATACAAGGGAGGAAGTCGGAATCAGCATATACACGAGGCGTACCAAGAGCAGTCTGTACAGCGGCGTCCTCGGGGTCAAAGGTGGGACAGTGCATGAAAGGCTGTGTGGGTAAATGATCTGACAAATGGACCCTCTCCTCACGGTATGAATCAACCAAGTGTCTCCCGAACTCTTTTTGTATTTTTAAAATTTTCCCATTTTTTTGTATTTTTGGCGATTGCAAGCTCCCATGATCACCGACAAGTAAATCCGTATCCCCGAGGACAGGAGCATTAATCTGATTCTTCCTCAAGAAAGCAAGGTCATCATTCATCAAATCAATGCGCTTTGTCATCCGACTCAAGATATCACTCAGAGAGATCGAGGGAGGTGACTCCAACAGGTCAGACTCGGGTGGATGTGAAGGTGGAGGCGGATAATATACAGGTGGGGGTGGAGGTGGGGAGAAGTCCGAAGTCTGATACTGCGGCTGAGGCGGATATGTACAAAAATCAGAAAAAATAGGAGGCGGGTCCTCCTGATAAAAGGGAGGCGGACCGACTGGAGCGAGCGAGGGATCCGCAAAGTCCGGGTAAAAAGCACTCCAGAGATCCATCTCGAAATCAAAAGGAAATGATTCGGGGGAACACGACGGTCAAGTCAAGAGAGTGAAGAAGAAGGCGCAAATGCGCAAGGATGATCTAGGACACACACAAGACAATCACAAACAAAAATGAAAGGAATACAAACCCTCAATTCACCTACTCAACTCGGTAGAGGCCGCAAAGAGCGGTCTTTTTATCTTGTCTGTTTTAGAGTTAGGTGAGAAGTCAAAGATTGCATAAACACTTAGGGGGCTGAAAATGGGATTTGGGCGCTAACCTTAGTGTGTGCGCGGGCAAATAAAAGCGAAGACAACGAGGGGATTACTCGCCCCAAGACAAGATTTTCTTTTTGGTGGATTTTAGGGTCAAGTAATATTAGCTGTCCCAATTTTATTGATTATTACTTTTTTGGATTTTTAGTGAGAAATGCACGAGCCTATCGGGGAATCAATTCCTTTGAGCTCCTAAGTTGGCAAAATCAGAGGGAGAGTCGGAAAAGCAATGCAAGCGGCAAATCAATGATGAATGCTAAAGAGAAATGCTCACCTTGCCTCCAGCACTCTACATGCAAAGATGCTCAGCAGAATTGAAACCTAACTATATGCAAATGCAAAGCCGATGAAATCGTCCTAAGTTCAGAAATTACTATTATCGTGAAGAACCACAAGTTGACCACAAATCCTCAATCTTAGAGTCCGGTCTAGGCTCACCCCTCCTCCTCTCGACAAATCGAGTTCAGGAGAAGCGCTTGGCAGGGTGAGCTCACGGCGCGACAGCTCGAAGATAGTGAATCAACTGTTTTATGATTTGACTAAGTCCAAACGATACTATAGGCACATGCAAAATATTTTAAGGGTTTGGCCTTAGTCTATCGCAAGCAATCCTAAAACTAGGGGCTCAATCACACAAAGGAAATAAAATCAAAACCGAGAAAACAAAATAAAAAAATGCGAAGAAAACGCGAGAAAAGCCGCGGTGAGCCCCCAAGTGAACAATCACTTGGAACTTGGGCCCGAATGTCCAATGTCCAGTGGTATCTGTATTATTACAAATTAAGAGTCTCTCTCTCACAAAAAGTACATTATTAAATGCAATAAATAGATAAACTAGAACTGTCTTCAAAATCCTCTCCTAGCCCGCCTTCGTGCTACGTCAAGTCGCCTCACGTGGGTGCGCAGGTGCTCTTCGAAGAAAGCTCCTCCCTCGATCCGCGTTCCTCGCAAGAAGTCAAACAGGAGAGGGGTTAGACAATTCAAACAAGAAATATCAAAAATAAGGAAACTACAACAAACAGAAATAAAAGCCGCAAAAGTAGACAAATAATCACAACACAAACAAAAAGCTGAACTATGTGTTGTTGCTCCCCGGCAGCAGCGCCATTTGATAACTAAGAATTTCTGCGGTCTTAAGTTCCACACAAAGCGGGAACTCAGTCGAAGTGTCGACCACTCAGAAATCCCTAATTAATCAACAATTAACCCACACTATAGATATCGAGAAATGACAAGCAAATGTGAAGTTAAAATTTATTTTTAACTCTACATAAAATATGTATAGAAGCAAGTATGTAGAGAGTTCGAACACAGGGAGCAAGGCAGAATAAATCCACAAGAGTGTGTGTGAAAGTGATGTGTTGTCTACACTATGCAAATGTGAATATTTTTGTGGGTTTTTAATTTTTAATATTTTTTTTTAATTTTTAATTTTGTATTTTGATTTGTAATATTTCTGATTTTATATTTTCTTTTTATATTTTATATTTTTTTATTTTCTTTTTCAATAATATAATATATATACAATATAGGAGAGAGAGGAATAGAGTATTTATAAAAATAGGGGAAAATAGTCAAAAATTAGGAAATAAAATCTTTTTGGTCTTTTTATAATTTTGTAGTGTTTTTGTGATTTTTGGGGAATTTTCAGAATATTTTTGGTATTTTCAAATGTCAAAATACAAGAAAACAGTGAATATCAATGCTGGCCGAAATTAAAATGGGAATGCAAAATAGCACACAGCAACAAAATTTTCCCAAATTAATTTTAAATGAAAGATAACAAAATAAAGAAAATTCAGGAAAAGAAAGCACAATTTTAGAGTTTTTAGGACTTTTATATATTTTTATGAAGGTTTTTAAAGTTTTTATATTTTTTGGAGTTTTCTTTTATATTTTTTATGATTTTTAGTCTGAAACTAAAACACACTAAAATATGCAAAATATATTTTTTTGGGATTTTTCTGATGTGTTTTTATAATTTTTGTGGATTTTATGATGTAAACAGTGCACAAAATAGATGTTTTTGAATTTTTATAAATATTAAAATGCAATAAATATGAAAAATAAAAATATGATGTTAAACTACTATGAAACAGAGGCCTAAATTAATTTTTGTAGATTTTTTAGGGTTTCCTAGAGGCATAAATTAAATACTAGAAGCGTAAAGAAACTGCATGCTTGCAGGGGCCTTTAGGTAAAATATGCAAAGTTGAGGGGCTCAAGTGTAAATTTGCCACAGAAATTATAACTAATCAAAAAGTTTCTGGACTACATCACAATACCCAGACTCACAAGGGCGCACGTACAAAAATCCCAAGCCACGTGCAAAGCACGCGCGCTTGGGAAGGGCTAATACACGATTTACAAAAATCCAAGGGGCAGAACTGCAAGGATGCCAGAAAATATATATATTGAATATTAAAGTTCGTGGACCAAGATGCAATACCCAAACACCCGAGGGCTTCCCTACAAAAATGCCAAGTCACGTGCGCGGAGCACATGACCTGGTAGGGGTCAAAAAGCAATATCCCAAACGCCTGAGGGGTTTAGCGCAAAAGTTACAAAAGTGTATAATGGCAAATGAATGATTAAGTCTGGTTTATTAAATACAAAAACGGGCTGGGGATGATGCAAAATTACCCAATGCGGGGGCTGATGAATACCCATTCATCACTCTTTATTCTTATATTTTAGCTACAAAAACCTTTGCAAATGCATGTAGATATGTGTAAATAGGAATAATTACCAAAAGCATGCATTGTATAAAAACCTATAATTAGCATGTTTTTTGTGCAAAAATAAAAGAATAAAGACTAAAAGGAAAAAGAGGGAACTATTTAGAATAAATATTGAGCAACCTAACCCAAGGGAGGGCTCAGCATGGGCCTGACCGCATAAAAGCCAAAGTAGAGGGAGATAGGGGCTCATGTGTAAATATTTGTAAATAAATAAAAATATTTTTCCTCACCCAAAAATATGCTTGTAAATACTTGTATATATTTATAAAAACATAAAAACAAAATAAAAAATTAAAAATTAAAAAAGAATCAAAAATATCCCTTTCATCATGTACATATACCACATCTATGTATTTATTTAACCTTGAAAATAAATAAAATTAATTTTTAAACTTTTTGTAAACACTCTATGTTATGTATTGTAAATAAATAAAATAAAAAGAATCAAAACCAAAACAAAATAAAAATAGAAAAACTAAAAATACAAAAAAATACATTGTACATATACCATGTATATAGATGTAAATATCTATTTATTTTACTTATGTACATAAATAATAAAAATAAAATAAAAACACTTTTTTATTCCTTATTTTATTCTATAAATAAATAAAATATAAAATGAGGATAAAATTGTATAAAAATAATATATAAAAAAATCAAAAATCAAAACCCTATATATTGTATATACCTATATCTAGTACATATTATGTATATAGCCTATTTTTATTTCGAAAAAATTATTAAAAACCACCAAAAAATAGAAAAAAATAAAATAAAAATATTTCATGTTTGGAGTTTTTGCAGATTCGGCCCCTATCTACCCTGATTTGTCACCTCAAGATCCAGCCACGTGGCCGAACCCCATTGGGTCCTGGGGATGTTGACCGCCCGGTCAACTAGCCCCCCCAGGACCACTTCTCACGGGTCTGAGCAGCGGACCCGATTTCTCCAATTATTACCCGCTCAACCCGACACCCATCTCCTTATACCTCGGGTCCGAATCATTCCCCTTGCATCCGACATCCTCGCCGGAGCCGCTCCCTCGGGATCCGCGCGCTCCTGAGCTTGCCCGGACCCTTCCTTCTCGGACCCCTAATCGTATTTAGCGGCAGCTCTGCCACCTTCTCTTTCCATCTTTGGCCATTTGCTTCGTTCTCCAGTGAGCTCCAAAGAGAGAGAGAGAGGTGACAGCTCGCATCCCCGACCTGTTGCAGCGAGGAGAGCCGGCGAATCCATTGATCCGGCGACGTTGCCGCCGTAGCTCCGCCACCTGAGCGAGCTTCGAGCCTCGGGCCGAGACGACCCTCGAGGCGACGACCAGGAGCACCCCCTGCTCTTCCCCAGTCTCACCGTTCATCCAGGTAGTCACGTAGCTCCGCCATTTCGTTCGATTTTCGTTTACCCCCAATTAGCGCCGCCGTCGTTTTTCTTCGATTCACCCCGGTTCCGACCACCATCCGACCATCGGACCCGACCTTCACGTTCGCCTTCCTCCGACGCACGTTCTCCACCCGCTCACGCAACCCAGCTCGCACAGGAGCTGGGAACCGGGCTCCTCCGTCTACCACCTTCGCCGGAGCCCGCCACCCCGACGCACCAGCCACCTTCACATCGCCTAACCGGGTCGAGGCAATTTGCCCTCGACCCGCGAGTCTTTTGGTTCACTTTGCATGTCAGAACGAGGGCCATCTGAGGCTCTCCGTCATTCGGCCAGAAGACCAGCTCCGCCGACCGCCCCTGAGCGCTTCCGAGCTCGGGTCGATCATCGGAGCGCCGCAGCAGACGCAGGAGCGCACCAGCTTTCTTCTCCGATCATCAGAGCGCTCCGAGGAGGAGGCCAGCGCCAGCACGAGCCCGGCGAAGCTCGCCGGGGCCCAGTTCTTCCAGCACCCTCCGGCGTCGTTGGATCAGTCCCCAGCTCCCGACGCCATCCTGACCGTTGGTTCTTGGAGCGCCCCTCGACGTCAGATCTGAGGCGACTGATCTGGACCGTCAGTTCCACACGTGTCCTGGCCTAGACCGTTGGATCCACCAGAGCAGACCCAGCACTGAGAGCCGCCCCCAGCTGGACCGTCCGATCTCCACGTGGCAGTCATCCAGACGCTCTGGTTAATAAAGGGTAATTTACCCTTAGGCCCTTATCTTTGTTTTATTTCGCATTAGTCCTGTAAATATTTAAGTACGTTGTTTAGTTTTAGGTTTAATTGCATAGAGGACCCTGAGCTTTAGATATTTACATTTATACCCCTGCCTGTGTGAGCCACGTGCTTCGTCACGTGTTATTTTGGTGTATTTGCAGTCTAAGCCCTTGTAGTTCTGGTTGTTATGAGATGAATGAAAGTTTTTAGTTAATTGCATTTATACCCCTGTGCGTGGTTTATTTCCGCATGTGCGATATTTTTTTGGGTTATTTGCAACTAAGGCCCCTACACTTTTGGTACGTGTTACCAATAAGTCCTCGGGACTTATTTTTGTTACATTTAGGTCCCTGAGTGCCCCAGGCACGCGTGTGGCGCGTGTTTGCTGGGTTAATTGCACCTGGACCCCCAGAACTTAGGGTATTTGCATTTCAGTCCCTGTGCACAGTACCCTCTTTTTATTTTTGAATAAAATATCAAATCACCTCCAAATCCAATGAGAATTTGACACATGGCTCCTGCCATGGTGTAGGATTTTCAAGGATTTTTGAGGACATTTTTGATTTTGTTTGCTATTTTTAAAAATTCAAAAACCTTTATTTTCGTTACTGTTTAACTTGAAAATTCACAAAAAAATATAAAAACTCCCCTAAAAATTCCATAAAAATTAGCTACTGTTTAGTTTAGTTTGTTTGATTTTCTAGCCAATTTTGGCTATTTTCCATTGCTTAAAAACCTTAAAAACTTAAAAACACTCAAAAACCCATAAAAATTCTAAAAAATACATTAAAAATCCAAAAATAATAAATTTGGTACATAAATTTTCCTTGTTTTACCTAATTTACAGGAAAATTATCTCCAGGCCATTTTGAGGCCCTTAGATATTTTATCTAGGGACTTTAGGCTCGGCTGGACAGTACCCTTTACTTTTGCCGCTGTTTGATTTTTAGAAAATAAAATACACATCAGAAAATTATCAAAAATTCACCAAAAACATAGAAAAATATAAAATACATAAAAACATTTTTGTTTTAATTTTTGGTTGATTTTTGTTGCTTGAAACAATTTGTTAAAGTGTGCTTGAATTTGCTTTTCTTATTTTCTTTATATATTAAAAATCCTAAAAAAACATAAAAATAATTAAAAACCACTAAAAAACATTTTGTCTTTTATTTTATTTGTTTTTACTACTTCGTAGGCCTTCGGCCAATCCGTGCTCCTTGAGTTCGACCCTGGGTGCTATACCAGGTTAATCACATAGCAGGACCGCTTTTTCGTTTTGATTGATTTTATTTGTATCGAGTGGTTCATTTTTCTTGATCGACACGATTGAGTGATTGAGGTCTCAACGACCTTTTAGACACCTGATTGCCTTAGTCGCTCGGTTTTTCGTGTCATCAGAATGGCGCCGTTGCCGGGGAGCACGGCTTAGTAGTTTTATTTTCCTTTTCGTTTTTGATTTTCGCGGCTTTTCGCGGTTTTTGTTTATATTTTATTTTTGTTTTTGTGTTGTCTTGTTTTCTTTTTCTTTTATTTTTGATTTTATTTTTATTTTGGGTGTTTATTTTATCTTACATTTTTTTTGCATATATACCCTGATATTTTTATTTTCATTTCGTTTCCCTTTATTATTTGATTATTGGTTCTGACCACTCTGTTTTCTCTTGCGAGGGCCCGAGGACCGAGGCGGCTACTCTCGAAAAGCCGACGCAACCGTGGAATTCGGAGGCGGCTCCCTTCTGTACGGAGCCGCAGGAGAGAGTGAGAGAGAGTTGAGTGGGTGAGGATTAGGATAGACTTTTATTTTATTCCATTATTATTGTAATAATACAGGACATTCTCAGACACTTGGACTCTTCTGCCGTAGCGGGTCTGTTTCACCGAGCACCGGTGTGCTCGGGGGACCCTTAGGACTTGCACGGTTTTTCGCGGTTTTATTTTCTTTTCTTTCTGCCTTTTCCGGTGTTTACGCGGTTTTTGCTCGAGCCCCTAGACTTAGGAATTTCTGGTGATTGTGCCGTAATTAGTAGGATCCACATACCTAACTGGTTATCTGTTCCTATAGATCGTTAATTGGACCTACTAAAAATAATTAATAAAAATAACCGACTCATTTGCCTTCGTAGCCTACGTGCCGCAGCCTGTCCTGTAAAGCGCTTACTCCTACCCCCGATTTGTCGGACAGAGGAGGGACGGGCCAAGACCGGACTCTTTGGCTTGGAGGTCGGTGACCGGTTAGACGGTTCTTCGCTAGAATTGCTCATCTAGGACTCGGCTTTCCCGTTGCATCATATAGGTAGTTTCCTTTCTGTCTTTACATTTATGCACGGATCATATTGCATGTAGAGTGCTGGAGACAGGTACGCATTTCTTACTCAGCATGCATCACTGATTTATCGCGCATCGGCTTTTTCGTCTTCTCCCCCCTGTTTTGGACTTAATAATCAGGAGAACCGAAAAATTCGTTAGGCCGTTTGTTTTCATTTGAAAAAGATTAAAAAGAGAAACCATAAAATTGGGACTGGCTAATATTATTGATCTTAAAATCCGCTCACCCTAAAAATTTTGTCTTGGGGAGAGCAACCCCCTCATTGTATGGTTTGGATGCGCGAGAGAGTGACCCGCACCCTAGGTAGAGCCCCCCGGTGCTAGTCCCGACTGATTACCGACTTTTCCGTACGGGCCAGTCGGTTGGGATAGCATCGGATATCCTAACAGGTCACGTAAGCGCTCTGATATTTTGTGTGTTCACCAAATAAAATTGACAAGATAATTTGACCGAACTTTCACGGTCTTCAGCTCGCGTTGCGTTGGTGAACCGGGGGTTTGTTTTCTGATCATAATTTTTCCAGATCTCATCCGCACTACTCGCCAGATCGAGATGATGGGTAGACGGTCTCTTAGGCAGCCTCTGGCTGCACCGCTTTCGGGCACGTCTACCTCATCATCTAGGTTGGCTCGCGAGAGCTCAGACCCGCTCTCCGAGCCCGAGTACGATTCCACCCTGTTCCCCCTCGACCCCCTTTCTTGCCTGCCTGAGAGACACGAGCCCGAGGAGAGACTGATTGATTTGACAGCACCTGAGTTGGGCTCGTTTGATTTTGCAGACGTCGCCATGGCCGGCAGTTCAGATGATCACTCCCGTCAGCCCGAGCATTTTGTACTAGACCAGGGAGCGATCAACTCCACCCTGATCGCATCACTTGAGACCGTCCAGCAGCAGCTACGCGATCAGGGGGCATTCATGATAGAGATGAGGCGAGAGTTGGAGAGGCTCAGAGCAGAGCGAGACCAGCAGAGCGAGCCTGAGGAGATACCCGATGCAGAGGCACGAGCCGCAGCAGCCGCAGCAGCCGTCGCCGCTGCTGCAGCGGGAGGCGCCACGGCAGGAGGACCACCACGACCGATGCGGGAGTTGCACAACCCCGGATCGACACTCATGCATCATTGGGTAGTAGTGCCAGCAATCGTGGGGGACTTCAAGTTCCCCTCGAACACTTTGCAGTCACTGCCCCGTTTCCACGGACTTGCCACTAAGGAGCCCCACCTCCACCTCCAGGAGTTTCTTATGATCTGCAGCACTGTCCACGATCGCCATGTGGACCAGGACACGATCCGGATGATAGCCTTCCCGTTTTCACTGGCAGATAGAGCAGCCACCTGGCTGAAGCATCTCGGGAGGTTTGTCTACACCTGGGAGCAGCTCCGCACCGAGTACTTGAACAAGTACTATCCACTCGGGCGGACGAATGCAGCGAGGGCCCTGATCAGCAACTTCTCCACGTTCCTCAACGAGTAGTTTCACGAGGCATGGGAGAGGTTTCGAGAGCTCCTAGACCGATGCCCGCACCACGACATTTCCAAGCCGAACCTAGTTCAGACTTTTTTCAGCGGGTTGACGCCAGAGCTTCGGGGTCTGGTGAACGCTTCTTGCGGCGGGTCCTACTTCGCCAAGGACCACGACCAGGTCTGGGCCATCTACGAGGAGATGGCCGAAAACTACATGGTGATGTTCCAGACCAGGTTGTATACTCAGAGACCCCAGCCACAGCAGCCAGGACCCGTGCGGTACCAGCGGATAGCACGGGTAGATGCAGGTCCATCCAGTTCGTCCGTATCCGCAGCAGCACAGGCAGAGTCGACAGCTGCGGACATGGGCATTATCAGCGAGAAGTTAGACCGCATGGAGCTGATTGAGAAGAAGCAGTGCCAGAGCATCACTCAGATGGAACAGATGGCACAGGTTCTGAGCGACATGAAGACCCAGCTCATGTGTCTCCAGGAGGCACAGACGTCTCCTCAGCCCCGTCTTCAGTCGCGAGGCGACTCCGGCAGCAGCAGCAGCTCGTCCCAGCGCTCCAGCACCCCTGTGCAGCCTAGACAGGTTTATCTTGTACAGGCGGAGCCGTACCAGCAGTCGCAGCCCACCTACCAGTCCCCACCATCTCCAGACATGCAGATGGTGGTATACCAGCCGGACCAGCCTCTGGCAGTACTCCCGCCAGCCCCCTACGATGCCGAGCCGTTGATGGATGTCAACGGGATTTGGTATGACCGCCCCCAGCCTGGGATCCGACGAGACCATCCCGGATTCAGGTGGGGGAGTGGTGGTGCCCAGCCCAGCAGCAGCCGTCAGGTCAGGGAGGGCAGTACGGTCAGCAGAGAGATCACCAGTCGCAGCAGCAGCCCCCAGCTTACCAGGCACACCAGCCATCATCCTTCGGTCCTCGTCCCTATCAGCAGCAGGGACAGTCGTGGAGACGTGAGCACCAGGCTCACCCAGGATATCAGCAGCACCCTACCTCCTACCCCCCTCAGCAGCAGCAGTTCCAGCAGCCTCATCCCTAGAGAGGCTACCCGTCGGGCTCCCACGAGAGCCCCGCTTTGGATGACATCACCCGCCTCCTCACGGACCAGCAGGCCACATTCAGACGGGAGATGGACGAGTTCCGCCAGGAGATGCGGGACTTGGTGAGAGGGAAGGCCACCATTCCAGCCCAGATCGAGCCGAATCCGAATAACCTCAAGAGGAAATCTGAGCAGGTAGTACACACTGAGTTTGCCACTCCTAGTGACCCATTTGTTGATACATCTTCGGATCTATTTGATGCTGATTTTGTCACACTTAGGAGCGGTAGGACCCCAGCAGGCGACGGCGCCTCATCTGAGCTTCACCACGAGGATACTTCAGAGGCGCCACATGAGGAGGAGGAGAGCGGTACTGAGGCCGCTCCAGATGATGACGGTGGCACTGAGGCCACCAAGGATGCTGATTCCACCGGCGGTACTGAGGCCGTCGCTTCACCAGTTCGAGGAAGTGGTACTGATGCCACCCGTTTAGCCGAGCCAGCCCGCGGTACTGATGCCGCGAGACGTCTACCAGTAGCAGCAGCAGCAGAGCCAGCCAGAGGTGGTACTGAGGCCACTGGTGTTTGTATTGAGAGAGATGTTGTCTTTCCTCGCCTTGATGTATCTCAGAACTTTGGTTTGAATAAAGGAAAAGGTTTAGTTTCTTCTGGTCCCACTATGGTGCATGATGTATGTGTGGATCCGATCGTCGAACCGTCTAGGCCTTTTCCCAGTCCTTCATCTGCGAAGGACCCTGTGATCCCCTTCCCTAGAGCCCTTCAGATGGGGAAGGGGAAGAAAAAAGAAAATCCAAAAAAGAGAGAGCTTGAGGAGTTCAGCCAGAGCATGATCGATCGATTCCACATCCAGCTGACCCTCCAGGAGGCTTTGCAGCACATCCCCCTGCTCCAGCGTTCTTTGAGAGACAGGACCACAGTCAGGAAGAGGAGGAGGAACCACACTTCAGAGATACATGTGCTGACGAAAGCCATGTGTTTTGCGATCCAGAACCGACTGCCAGCCAAGAGGCCAGATTCAGGGGCCCCGTATGTCAGATGCCAGATTAGTGAGCAGAGGTTCGACCGTACTCTACTAGATAGCGGATCGTCGATCAACCTTCTTCCGGCAGCCCTTCTCGACCGCTTCGAGTTGAGCACTCTTCGACAGAGCAGGACAGTCCTTCAGTTCGATGATCGATCTGTCAAGAGGCCGAAGGGGTTGTTACGAGATGTTATCGTCATGATTCAGGGCCTGAAATTCCCCGTGGACTTCGTAGTGTTGGACATGGAGATCCCTGAGTCAGTGGCCGATACCCCCATCATCCTTGGTCGTCCGTTCTTGGCCACAGCCAAGGCGGTGACTGATCATGATAGCGGGAAGGTGTACTTTCGCATCGAGGGCGAGAGTATACAAATAGAGATGGTCGAGGACTACAGAGCTAGAGAGAGCCCGCTCAGATGCGAATACAGATTTAGAGCAGCTGACAGACACAGAGCCAGACATCCACCAGGACTGTGATTTTGTGATCACAGATGATGAGGCAGCTTGGGCAGACCCTGCAGCACAGACCATCCTCTCATATTCAGATACAGCTGACACCGAGATGATAGCAGAGGAGAGTCTGGAGAGCACAGCCCTGATTCAGAATACCACAGAGGCAGCAGAGCCGGTCCTTGATCGCTACACGGATTCCAGTGATGGTGGTGCTGAGGCCACCTTGCTTTACGGTGGTACTTATGCCACCGAGGTTGATACAGATCCCTCAGATTCAGAGTCTGATTGGGCCGATTGTGATGATCAGATGCTAGACCTGAGTCCACCTGAGCCTACAGATGAGGAGGAGGCAGATGCAGAGCAGACCAGAGACAGTTCAGTTGAGCAGCCTTCTCCCGATCCAGTTTGTGAGAGTACGCTTTCTTTCTCCCAGGCAGATTTGGCAGACTTAGCAGCATTCACTCAGTTTCTTCCGCAGCCAGATTTGCCAGCACCCAGCATTCCAGAGCTGAAGCCGCTCCCTACTTCACTGAAGTATCGATTCCTTGCGGGCGAGCCAGAGATGTACCCAGTCATCATCTCCGCCGAGTTGACTGGAGAGCAAGAATCCCATTTGATGGGGGTTCTTGAAAAGAACCGCAAGGCGATCGGATGGAGCGTAGCAGATCTCCATGGGATTAGTCCATCAGTGTGCTCCCACCATATCTATCTCGAGGAGGGGGCTAAGCCGTCGCGTGAGTTCCAGCGGCGACTGAACCCCAACCTGAGAGAGGTCGTGATGAAGGAAATATCAAAATGGTGGAGTGCAGATTTTATTTATCCCATTTCCGACTCCAAGTGGGTCAGCCCCTTGCATGTGGTGCCCAAGAAGACGGGCATCACGACTATGATCAGTGAGTCGGGAGAGGAGATTGCTACACGAGTACCCACCTCTTGGAGGGTCTGTGTTGACTACAGGAGACTCAACCAGGCCACCAAGAAGGACCATTTCCCCTGCCTTTTATTGACCAGATCATTGAGAGACTGGCAGGGAAGAGCCATTATTGCTTCCTGGGGTACTCGGGCTACAACAAGTGGCCATCGCTCCTGAGGATCAGGAGAAGACCACCTTTACCTGTCCCTTCGGCACATATGCTTTTCGACGCATGCCATTTGGGCTATGCAATGCCCCTGCGACTTTTCAGAGGTGCATGTTGTCGATCTTCTCGGACATGGTAGGGGAGTGTTTAGAGGTCTTCATGGACGATTTCTCGATCTACGGCGACGGATTCGACTCCTGTCTTGACTGCCTAGACCGGGTACTCCAGCGATGTATTGAGTATCATTTGGTTTTATCTTGGGAGAAGAGTCACTTCATGGTGACTCAAGGGATGGTGCTTGGCCACATCATCTCCAACAGGGGCATGGAGGTTGATCCGGCCAAGGTTGATGTCATTAGGAAACTCGCACCGCCGTCCAATCTGAGGCAGCTACGGTCATTCTTGGGGCACGTTGGATTTTATAGGAGATTTATTCAGGATTTCAGCAGGATTGCCCGACCGTTGACTGACCTCTTGACGAAAGACACCGAGTTCCTTATCGATGACAAGTGTCTTTCGTCGTTCGCGACTCTCCAGCAGTCCTCCAGCCACCCGATTGGTCTCTCCCATTTGAGATCATGACGGATGCCTCCGATTTTGCCGTAGGGGCAGTGCTGGGACAGAGGAGGGATGGAGTTCCATTTGCCATACACTACGCTAGCCGCACATTGGATTCCGCCCAGTGGAATTATACGGTCACAGAGAAGGAGATGCTAGCCGTAGTGTTTGCCCTGGATAAGTTCAGATCGTATATCATAGGATCTAGAGTGACTTTGTTTACAGATCACACCGCCATCAGGTACCTCATGGCAAAGAAGGATGCCAAGGCCAGACTGACTAGATGGATCCTTCTACTCCAGGAGTTCGACATTGAGATCAAGGATAAGCCTGGAGTCAAGAATGTGGTGGCGGATCATCTCTCCCGACTAGAGCAGCCTGAGGATTCTGAGCAGATCGATCCTATTAGAGATACCTTCCCAGATGAGGCGATCCTTGCTATCGCCTCACTCCCATGGTACGCCGATATTGTGAACTTTCTCGTTGCTGGGAAAGTCCCACAAGATTGGCCCAGGCAGAGGCTTGAGACCTTCCTCGCGAAGGCCAAGTCCTACCATTGGGAGGATCCCATCCTTTACCACGAAGGAGGGGACAACGTCTGGCGTCGGTGTATTCCTCAGGAGGAACACCATAGCGTCCTCACTTACTGCCACAAGCTTGAGGCAGGGGGACATCATTCTGGGAGGAGAACGGCACAGAAGGTGCTCCAATCCGGCTTGTGGTGGCCTACCCTCTTCAAGGACTCAGATGAGTTCGTGAAGAGGTGTACTGACTGTCAGAGGATGGGCACTTGTGGACAGCGTGATATGATGCCAATGCAGCCCATTCACTTCTGTGAGGTTTTTGACGCATGGGGCATCGATTTCATGGGTCCATTCCCTAAGAGTCAGGGATTTGAGTACATTCTGTTGGCCGTGGATTATGTTAGTCGTTGGGTGGAGGCTATCCCCGCCCGAGCCGCTGATGCGAGGACAGTTTGCAGATTTTTGAGGAAGCACATCATCACGCGGTTCGGGGTTCCACGAGTTCTGATTTCTGATGGGGGATCTCACTTCATCAACGACCAGGTGAAGGCACTTGCTAGCGAGTTCGGCATAGATCATCGTGTTGCTACACCTTACCATCCACAGACGAATGGTCTAGCCGAAGTGTCGAATAGGGAGATCAAGACTATTCTGCAGAAAGTCGTCCGCCCTGACCGAAAGAATTGGTCACAGCTTTTGGACTCGGTCTTGTGGGCATATAGGACGTCTTTCAAGACACCTTTGGGCACATCTCCCTTTCGCCTCGTGTATGGCAAGCCATGCCATTTACCTGTTGAGCTGAGGCACAAGTCACTTTGGGCAGTTACAGATATTTTGATCGATCCAGATGGTATGGGAGACCAGAGGATGGCAGAGCTAGCTGCCCTGGAGGAGCTTAGAGATGCAGCTTTCTCAAACAGCCTACATTATAAGGAGAAAGTCAAGGTGTGGCATGATTCTCATATCAGCCACAAGCATTTTGAGATTGGACAGAGAGTATGGCTGTTTGATGCGAGGCTACGATTATTTCCAGGGAAGCTTCAGAGCAAATGGAAGGGACCTTATCTGGTTAGAAAGGTACACGACAACGGTAGCATAGATATATCCGAGTTGTCTTCTGAGAGTATCTTTCGAGTGAACGGCCAGCGGCTCAAGCCATTTCTAGATCATGAGCCGCGGGTCGCTGATCTTGCCCCTATTCATTTTGCGTGAGATGTGGTCTTTGACTCACATTTAATGCATCTCACGCCTGAGTTTCACTGATCTTCCGCTCTGTATAGATCCAGATGTCCATATCACCACATTCTTTAGTCCCACATCCCTTCCTTCATCTTGTGATTATGCTATACTTAGGGTGCATTTTACCCTAAGTATAGGGGGGATGTGAGACCTTTTGGGTATTTCTTTTGTTTCCGTTTACCCTTGTTTTTGCTGCCTATACTTAGGGATATTTCACCCTAAGTATAGGGGGGGTAGACCCTGTACATTCTGCACTCAGGTTTTCCCTTAGTATACAGCCTGCTATACTTAGGATTATTTGATCCTAAGTATAGGGGGGAGACCTGAGTCCCTCTTGACTTTTCATTTCTTTTTGTATAGCCTTCCTTTTCACTTTCCTATACCTAGCACGAGTTATGTCTTCTCCGTCGCTCTTGACTCTGAGGACATCGTTCGAGCTAAGTATAGGGGGGGTGTATATATTTCATATATACTTTAGCCATAACTCGTACTTTGTGTGAGTGTGTTGGTAAATAAAATGGCTAAAAACCACAAAAATTAAAAATTTTCATGTACATAAACTTCTTTTATTTGCACAAACATAGCTAGTGTACAAATTATTTTTGTAAAAATGATTTCAAAAATCTTTTGTGTAAAGCTTATGTAAATATTTTTGTATCAAAATTATGTATATAGTACAAAATTTTTCCAAAATGTTTTGAAAATCAAAAGTTTGCAAAAATCTTGTGTAAATGTGTGTAAATATCTTTTTGCAAAACTTGCACTTCATGCATCATCATTTCATGATTTCAAAACATTTTTCAAAAATTTTGCATGATTGTAAACTTTGTGTAAATAAGCATTTTTTTGTACATATGTATATAGTTTTTCTGGATGATAGTTGACATTTAAACTAGCCTGGAATTAAATTGAGAAATGGAGCTTGATTAAGATCTTAATCCACCTAATTTCTAAGAGGAACCTTATAGGACTTAGGTTTAAGGCTTTTCAGGTCCATGGTGACTTAATTCTTTGAGTCCACTAGGCTATGATCACATGTCATCTCAATGAGCCTAAGTAGAGCACTTAACAACAACACATGACTCATATAGATTATGGCTTTACTTGGACACCAGCACTATGCACCGAGCTCTCTACGGATGAGGTGGTGAGGAGGCAGTCTTCCTTGACTTGGGGTAGCATATGAGGGTAGTACTTCTAGGCGGAACCTCTCTTCTTCTTATAGTGAAGGAAGTGCGTCTCAACTTGGTCTGGTTGCCATGAGGTCTAACGACGGGAGTTGTGGGTTGCAATAAAGCTTCAAAAGAGGGATAGTCTACTGGCTCAAGAGGAAAAACTCTGTGTGTATATGCTGCACATGTATATGTTGTACAGATGCACTTGAAAAAAAAATGTGCAAAAAGAAAATAACTCCAAAAAAAGTGGTGGGTCTGAGAGAAAATGATAATCCCACCGGAGTATGTATATAGAGTGCAATAAGCAAAGCTTGGTTTCATGATCCACCTGTTGTAGCTTGCAGCAGGGAGACTTGGCTACACTGGTCAAGCTCCCAAGGGTACTTGGCTACACTGGCCTTGACCCATTCTCTTCTTCCCCCTCTTCTTGAGCCGGTTGAACTTGAACTTAGAACGGAATACCCCGCTCCTCGAGGAAAGAGTGGCCAGATTGAGGTCATAGAGTTACCTTGTTGGGGAGGGTTGTCAAGTTGCCATTTCTAAGGTGGAGAGCTTAGACTTCACATTCACAGGACGAGAAAAGATTCATGGTCTTCAGGGTTTGTGATTGATGACTTGTTCTGATCTGGAGCATTGAGGAGTCTTGGTTATAGATTAGTGGAACTTAGAGGCAGTTGAGTTTTAAGCTTAAGTCTAAATAAGGTTCCGACACACTAATAATCCAAAGATCTGATCGAGCTCCATACCCCAATTTAATGAAGGCAAGTTTAATAATCAACCTTTATCCATGCACATCCTCTTTTTCTTTTTCTTTCTTTCTTTTTCAAATAAGTGTTTGCTAAGGGACTAGCAAAGTTAAGTATAGGGGGGTGATGAATACCCATTCATCACTCTTTATTCTTATATTTTAGCTACAAAAACCTTTGCAAATGCATGTAGATATGTGTAAATAGGAATAATTACCAAAAGCATGCATTGTGTAAAAACCTATAATTAGCATGTTTTTGTGCAAAAATAAAAGAATAAAGACTAAAAAGAAAAAGAGGGAAATATTTAGAATAAATATTGAGCAACCTAACCCAAGGGAGGGCTCAGCATGGGCCTGACCGCATAAAAGTCAAAGTAGAGGGAGATAGGGGCTCATGTGTAAATATTTGTAAATAAATAAAAATATTTTTCCTCACCCAAAAATATGCTTGTAAATACTTGTATATATTTATAAAAACATAAAAACAAAATAAAAAGTTAAAAATTAAAAAAGAATCAAAAATATCCCTTTCATCATGTACATATACCACATCTATGTATTTATTTAACCTTGAAAATAAATAAAATTAATTTTTAAACTTTTTGCAAACACTCTATGTTATGTATTGTAAATAAATAAAATAAAAAGAATCAAAACCAAAACAAAATAAAAATAGAAAAACTAAAAATACAAAAAAATACATTGTACATATACCATGTATATAGATGTAAATATCTATTTATTTTACTTATGTACATAAATAATAAAAATAAAATAAAAACACCCTTTTATTCCTTATTTTATTATATAAATAAATAAAATATAAAATGAGGATAAAATTGTATAAAAATAATATATAAAAAAATCAAAAATCAAAACCCTATATATTGTATATACCTATATCTAGTACATATTATGTATATAGCCTATTTTTATTTCGAAAAAATTATTAAAAACCACCAAAAAATAGAAAAAAAAATAAAATAAAAATATTTCATGTTTGGAGTTTTTGCAGATTCGGCCCCTAGCTACCCCGATTTGTCACCTCAAGATCCAGCCACGTGGCCGAACCCCATTGGGTCCTGGGGATGTTGACCGCCCGGTCAACTAGCCCCCCCAGGACCACTTCTCACGGGTCTGAGCAGCGGACCCGATTTCTCCAATTATTACCCGCTCAACCCGACACCCATCTCCTTATACCCCGGGTCCGAATCATTCCCCTTGCATCCGACATCCTCGCCGGAGCCGCTCCCTCGGGATCCGCGCGCTCCTGAGCTTGCCCGGACCCTTCCTTCTCGGACCCCTAATCGTATTTAGCGGCAGCTCCGCCACCTTCTCTTTCCATCTTTGGCCATATGCTTCGTTCTCCAGTGAGCTCCAGAGAGAGAGAGAGGTGACAGCTCGCATCCCCGACCTGTTGCAGCGAGGAGAGCCGGCGAATCCATTGATCCGGCGACGTTGCCGCCGTAGCTCCGCCACCTGAGCGAGCTTCGAGCCTCGGGCCGAGACGACCCTCGAGGCGACGACCAGGAGCACCCCCTGCTCTTCCCCAGTCTCACCGTTCATCCAGGTAGTCACGTAGCTCCGCCATTTCGTTCGATTTTCGTTTACCCCCAATTAGCGCCGCCGTCGTTTTTCTTCGATTCACCCCGGTTCCGACCACCATCCGACCATCGGACCCGACCTTCACGTTCGCCTTCCTCCGACGCACGTTCTCCACCTGCTCACGCAACCCAGCTCACACAGGAGCTGGGAACCGGGCTCCTCCGTCTACCACCTTCGCCGGAGCCCGCCACCCCGACGCACCAGCCACCTTCACATCGCCTAACCGGGTCGAGGCAATTTGCCCTCAACCCACGAGTCTTTTGGTTCACTTTGTAGGTCAGAACGAGGGCCATCTGAGGCTCTCCGTCATTCGGCCAGAAGACCAGCTCCGCCGACCGCCCCTGAGCGCTTCCGAGCTCGGGTCGATCATCGGAGCGCCGCAGCAGACGCAGGAGCACACCAGCTTTCTTCTCCGATCATCAGAGCGCTCCGAGGAGGAGGCCAGCACCAGCACGAGCCCGACGAATCTCGTCGGGGCCCAGTTCTTCCAGCACCCTCCGACGTCGTTGGATCAGCCCCCAGCTCCAGACGCCATCCTGACCGTTGGTTCTTGGAGTGCCCCTCGACGTCAGATCTGAGGCGACTGATCCGGACCGTCAGTTCCACACGTGTCCTGGCCTAGACCGTTGGATCCACCAGAGCAGACCCAGCGCTGAGAGCCGCCCCCAGCTGGACCGTCCGATCTCCACGTGGCAGTCATCCAGACGCTCTGGTTAATAAAGGGTAATTTACCCTTAGGCCCTTATCTTTGTTTTATTTCGCATTAGTCCTGTAAATATTTAAGTACGTTGTTTGGTTTTAGGTTTAATTGCATAGAGGACCCTGAGCTTTAGATATTTGCATTTATACCCCTGCCTGTGTGAGCCACGTGCTTCGTCACGTGTTATTTTGGTGTATTTGCAGTCTAAGCCCTTGTAGTTCTGGTTGTTATGAGATGAATTAAAGTTCTTAGTTAATTGCATTTATACCCCTGTGCGTGGTTTATTTCCGCAAGTGCGATATTTTTTGGGTTATTTGCAACTAAGGCCCCTGGACTTTTGGTACGTGTTATCAATAAGTCCTCGGGACTTATTTTTGTTACATTTAGGTCCTGAGTGCCCCAGGCACGTGCATGG
Organism: Ottelia alismoides; assembly: GCA_037367405.1. Classification (NCBI taxonomy): domain Eukaryota; kingdom Viridiplantae; phylum Streptophyta; class Magnoliopsida; order Alismatales; family Hydrocharitaceae; genus Ottelia; species Ottelia alismoides. The sequence continues at coordinate 492,995 of JAZKJV010010210.1, read as the reverse complement.
CGCGTGTTTGCTGGGTTAATTGCACCTGGACCCCCAGAACTTAGGGTATTTGCATTTCAGTCCCTGTGCACAATACCCTCTTTTTATTTTTGAATAAAATATCAAATCACCTCCAAATCCAATGAGAATTTGACACATGGCTCCTGCCATGGTGTAGGATTTTCAAGGATTTTTGAGGACATTTTTTATTTTGTTTGCTATTTTTAAAAATTCAAAAACCTTTATTTTTGTTACTGTTTAACTTGAAAATTCACAAAAAAATATAAAAACTCCCCTAAAAATTCCATAAAAATTAGCTACTGTTTAGTTTAGTTTGTTTGATTTTCTAGCCAATTTTGGCTATTTTCCATTGCTTAAAAACCTTAAAAACTTAAAAACACTCAAAACCCATAAAAATTCTAATAAATACATTAAAAATCCAAAAACAATAAATTTGGTACATAAATTTTCCTTGTTTTACCTACTTTACAGGAAAATTACCTCCAGGCCATTTTGAGGCCCTTAGATATTTTATCTAGGGACTTTAGGCTCGGCTGGACAGTACCCTTTACTTTTGCCACTGTTTGATTTTTAGAAAATAAAATACACATCAGAAAATTATCAAAAATTCACCAAAAACATAGAAAAATATAAAATACATAAAAACATTTTTGTTTTAATTTTTGGTTAATTTTTGTTGCTTGAAATAATTTGTTAAAGTGTGCTTGTATTTGCTTTTCTTATTTTCTTTATAAATTAAAAATCCCAAAAAAACATAAAAATAATTAAAAACCACTAAAAAACATTTTGTCTTTTATTTTATTTGTTTTTACTACTTCGTAGGCCTTCGGCCAATCCGTGCTCCTTGAGTTCGACCCTGGGTGCTATACCAGGTTAATCACATAGCAGGACCGCTTTTTCGTTTTGATTGATTTTATTTGTATCGAGTGGTTCATTTTTCTTGATCGACACGATTGAGTGATTGAGGTCTCAATGACCTTTTAGACACCTGATTGCCTTAGTCGCTCGGTTTTTCGTGTCATCAGGGGCGCATCCAACGGCAGATGAGAAGTCACTTAAGCCACGCGTCAATGCAGCGTTGCTCAATGCCCCTTCGATTCGACGCCCAAGATTAAAATGTGGATGATCAATCGGACGGCCAGGAGCACCTCAAATCCTACGGTTGCTGTGGCCCGTGAAGAACATGGTGCGATCGAACGATCTGGAGCGGCCCTGGATGAACGCGTGTAGATCCAGCCGACGACGACCTTGATCCGGTAAGGGCTCGATGCTCCCAGTAGGAAACTCTCTTTCGAAGGCCCAGCAAGCTTCCTGGAATCGTCCTCAAGCGGTCAACGGCTTCAAAATGGAGGAAAGCCCGCCGGAGCACCGCCACGGTGGTCGAAGGGAGACGGCCTTCCAGGTTGCTCGGACATCCGTAAAAAACGACCCCAGATGGGGGTCTCTTCCTCCTGGAACCTGCAATAAGAACACAAGACGACAGAGGGTGGTTCCAGGGGCGAAAATAAGCGTATTTGGAGGGAATGGGCGGCGGAGGTGAAAATGGTGGTCGTCGGAGTAAACTCCGGCGCGATGATGGCATAGGTGAATGAATAGGTGATAAGCGAAATCGGAAATGGGTGTGTGGATGCTACAGCTACTGCTAGGAAAAAATGCTTAAAGAAAATAAAGTAAAATGCGAAGGGAAACAGGACCTCAAAGGCAAAGAAACCCGAGATGGTACCTCGACGGCCGTTTGGCAGGAGATGATGGAACTTGGCCAAATGACCACGCCAAGTCCCGCCCTAGATGGCTGGAGACCACGCTGTCACCATGGTCGATCCGGAGCGCATCCTAGGGAGCCAAAACGAAGTCAAAAGGGGTTCCAAGGGGAAAGGAGGGTGGCTGGCTCGATTTTGAAAGGTGGTCAAGGTGGCTCGCAAATCGAGGCGTGTCGGGAGATGCAACAACCCGAAGGTCGAAAAAACACTTGGGCGAGTATGCCCTATGGTAGGGCTACAAAAGTCGTGAAGACATCGACCCTAAACGGTGAAAGACGAGGCCTGGAAAAATCCAAGAAGATGGGACAAAAATGCACTTCAGACGAGGAACAGGTTGGGGTCAGAGAGTTGACCGCAGGTCAACTCTCCAGCCCCCCTGGTTGGTCCACGTGGACCAACCAGGAAAAAGGCTGAAAAAAATAATTTCAAAATTCTATTTAAAATAGTAAACTATTTTATTAATTTTAGGTTATTAAATAAAAAATATTTCTAATTTTATAAATTATTTTATGGTAATTTTTATTTATTTTTAGGAGGTATAATTTTATAAGTTGCCTTTTATGCCCTTTATAGGTATAATACCTATATATTTTATTAATTGATTTTTATTTTGTGTATTTTAATTCCTTTAATTATGTTTATTATTTTATGAAATTATAAAATACTTATATACACGTAATTATATTTTATTTTATTTTTCTGAATTGTTTTGTATCTTTAATAAAATATAAGAGTAATATTATACGTATAAGTATAGGTAGTATACCTATGTAAATTATATACGTGTATTTTTATTTTGTATTTTATTTAGGTTTTTATTCTGATTTTAATGTACAAAATTATTATAAATAATATTTACAAAATTATAAAAGTATAAAATATAAAAATAATGAATAAATAATAAAATGAATATTTTAATCTGTACACTTATACAATGAGGGTCAAAAACTCAACTTTCAAACCATAGGTCCGCCAAATGCGAAACCACCGCCATTAAATAGCTTATTTTATTCTATATACAATTAAATGTGAGTTTGCTGCATTTGGAGTTTTTATTTGTGAGATACGGGTCTGGGAAGTTGGGATTTTGGATTTTTATTCAGACCATAACTTTTTATCTGTACATTATTTTCGAGTGAAATCAATTTTGTATTTTTGTATATAAAATTATCTACAACTTTCATGTGCAACATTTATTTATTTGATGTATAGAAAGTGGAACCAGAAATAGGTCCCAAAATGAATAAAGAATGGATAAAATGAATAGGTAATTGGCCCTTATCCCCCCTACTTTATTCCTTGTCGACCTATTCATCAAGATGCCTAGGTCTCGGGGTTTCGGGTCATAAAATATTTACAATATTTTATTCTTTTTCTTTTATTTTATTTATTCTATAATTTTGGCTTTAATTACAGTAATTTATACACTATTTGGATGCGCATGCATGAATGCTAAGATGATGTATTTAGTGGTATTTACAGGCATTTACTAGGGTTTTTGAGGCCAAAATGATAGAATAAAGATGATGAAATGTGGATTTATCGCCTAGCTATTGAGGTAATTTGAACTGAGTTATGTGACTCTCGAAGGCTGTTGTGTTTTAAATTTGGTTCCCGACTAGGTTCCACACACATTTTCACACCAAGGTCTAACCTGAGCTCCAAACTTTGATTTTGTACAGAAGAGTTTAATATCATGATCAATTCAATTTATTCTCTAAATTCAATATTTTTGCTTTTTCTTTTCTTATTATTCTTTATTCTTTTGTACTTATTGCATAAGTGTTTGCTAGGGACTAGCAAAGGCAAGTATAGGGGGTGATGAATCTCCATTTCATCACCTTTATTCTATCATTTTGGCCTAAAAACCCCAGCAAATGCATGTAAATAGCATCAATTTGTCCATAATAGCATCTATTATTTATTGTATTGATATGTATATAAAATAAGGTTTTTAATGCCAAAATTATAGAATAAAGAGAAGAAAAGAAAAAAGAATAAAATATTGAAAATATTTTATGACCCGAACCCTGAGACCAAGGCCAGAATGGAATTGGTCGACAAGGAATAAAGTAGGGGGAGATAAGGGCCAATAATACAATAAATTCCTCATTTATTTATTCATTTATGCATTTTTGACACCTATTTTGTATATAATTATTTATTCATCAAATAGAAATATTTTGTACATGAAAGTTGTAGATAATAATGTAAATAAAAATACAAAATTAAGTTTGTACAAAAATAATTTATAGTGTATAGTTTATACACAGAATAAAAAGGCAGAATCTCAACTTCACAGACCCATATCTTGCACATAAAAACTCAAAATCTACCAAAATCACCTTTAATTGTATATAGCTTTTCAAGAACTATTTAATAAAATTAGTTTCATAATTTTTGGAGTTCTTCTGTGAAAGTTAGGTTTTTGGCCCGTATTGTACACAATACTGATTAAAATATTCATTATATTCATTACTCATTATTTTTATACATTTATATTTTTAGAATTCTATAAATAATATACATAATACATGTACATATTGAAATTAAAAGAAAACCAAAAAGAACATGTAAAATAAAATAAGTCTATGAATCACATAGGCAAAATACATATGTCACCTATGTATATAAATAAAAGGGAAAAATATTCTTTAATTATTTTATTCTTTCATATTTTTATAATATTATAAATATTATTTATATTGCATTAAAAATAAAAATCCAAAATAAAAATCAATAAAGTTCATTAAATAAATAAAATGTATATAAAATATAGGTAAAATACCTATAAGTATACCTACATAGTTTACATATGTATTTATTTAATTATGCAAATAAACTCATAAAAATCAAATAAAAATATATTTATGCCCAAAAAATAAGTTATAAATATATAAAATAATAAAATAAAATAATAAAATAAAATATACAAAATAAAAATAAACTATACAAAATACATATAAATATACCTATAAATACTTTGTTAAAATAAACTCGTAATAAAATACATCAAAAAATAAATAAAAATCATAAATAAATACTACATTATTTAATAAACATTTTTTTATTTTATACGCAAAATTTAATAAAATCAATTATTAGGTTTAAATAATAAGTCAATTCAAGCTGACGTGGACCAATCACAGCCCTGCGAACATTGACCGCTCGGTCAACTCGACCTTCAGGCGGCTGAAACGACGTAACCCATCTTTTCACCCGTCTTCTCCCTTAATTCCCGCACGCGTCAGTCATCTTCTGACATCGCGTCCTTCAGACGAAATGCTCCCTGATCTTTGTAGATACACGTCGTCCTCTTTGATCCACTGTATATCCCTTCGATTCGTCAATATTCTCCGGTCAAATAAGGGTGCCGCCATGTTCATAAATAAGAAGCCTCCGCCTCCTCTTCAATTTTGGTCAGCTTTTCTTCGTCTTCATCCCTCGCCTCCGGCCTAGCGTGCTTCTCTGTGATAGGGAGAAGCCCCTGGAGGGTCCAAGCGGGCAAGAGCGATGGAGGTTGCACCCACGGCCGTCGTTCGCCGGAGGTCCTGCTCCCTGGCGTTCAACCAGGTACGAGCTGCGCATTTTACTATTTTAGTTAGCTTTCGATTCCAGTAGTTTAATGAGGCATTTAGAATAACCATTAGACTCTAGGTTTAGCTTAGAGTCGCCGATTCGTAGTTCACTGGAGCTCCGCTCCGGCGAACCTTTCATTGTGATCCCACCGCATTCCGACCCCCATCACACCTCACCTTCGCTCCTCCTCATGTTCTCCACCTCCATCTCACCTAAATCCAACCAGATCTTCCCTAGATCTGAGAATCGATGCTCACCTCTTACACATCACCGGAGCATCACCGCTCACCTCCATTTTGCATGCTAACAGCTTCATTTTTGGGTCGAGGAGCATCGCCTTGAGCTGAGTGATCTTCTTGAGCAGGATAAATGCGTTGATAAGCACCCGGGGATGCAATCCAGAGACGTCGGAGGCACCTGGAACCCAACTTCTTCCCCGACCTCGCGGAGGACCTCCAGTGTGTCTTCGTTCGATCCGAGACCTCCATCAGCTAAAGCCACCTGCCAGGAATGTTCTGGGACCCTTGGGAGCAGCAAAGAGCTTCGGAGAGGAGAGATCTCACTGGGAGAAACCCGCCAGCAGCGAGTTCTTCCCCTGTTCTTCCAGAACCTCTCCTTGCCGTCGAATGAAGAACAAGGTCCCAGATCTGATCACAGACGTCCAATCTTCCAGAGCCTCAACCGTTGGATCACGTGAGTGATCTAATCCCAGACGTCAGATAGCGAAGCGTCATCGGGCACGGAGGAAGCGACGCGTGGCAAGTGAATCCATCCGAACCGTCTGCCCGCACGCCTTAAGGGGTAAATTGCATATTTATACCCCCGCCTTTTTGTATTTAATACTTAATTCTGTAAAAATAAATATTACATTGTAATTAAAAGTGATTTTTGCTATTAGGCCCCTGTCATTTCTTGTATTTACAAAATAGTCCCTCCCAGCCTCACGTGTAATCCCACGTGAGGTTGGGAATTTTGCAGTGAAACCTTGGCGGTTTTTGTAATCGTAAAATAATCTTTAAAGTTTAAATAAATGTTTATTTCTGTTGGTATTTTTGCACAGAGCCCCCTGCATGTTATTTTATTTGCAAAAATGCCCCTACGAGGCTGTTTTATTTTTATGTCTTTTATGTATTTATTAAAAATACCTAGCTTGATCCTAAAAATCCACACAAATTAGGTTAGATGCTTCATGCAGTGTACTTTCACGCCCATATTTTTAACTTGCATTTTTTGCATTTTATTAAATTTTAAAATTCAAATGGATCCTAAATAATCACTGTCTAATTTATAAAATGCCAAAAAAAATATAAAAACATTTTGAAAAAGTACAAAAATATTATATATGGTATATATATATCTATTGAGTCCAAAAAATGGAAAACCCTAAAAATAAGAAAAAGAAAAATAAAAAATCAGAAAGCCTTAAAATCCGACAAAAAAAATATAAAAACCCTAGAAAAATTTCAAAAATATATTTTTCTATTTTATAATTATCTATATACTATTATTTACATATTAAAATTTATTTGGGTAATTTTGAGACCTATTGTTATTTTTAAAACCCAAATTATTTTCGGTCTATTTATTTAATCCCTTATTAGGGATATTTTTGGAATTAAAAAGACATAAAAATTAGTAAATTCCAGAAAAATAACACAAAAATATAAAAAAAGAAATAATAAAAAATAAATAAATAATATTATATCTAATATATTTTGAGTATTTATATATATATGAGGATGTTGAGCTTGCACCAAGGGGCATGTAACTTTACATGCACCGGTGTTTATATCTTCCACATTTTTTTACTTTTTTGAAAAATACCACCATGTATATTCATCCATATATCCCTCCAATATGTCAGTCGAATTTCATCAGAAACAGAGACTCCTATGACCTCCATCCAAAACAGGTCGATTACATCAATTCTAAGACCGTTAAAATTACCTGTTCTGGATGGAGGTCATAGGAGTCTCTGTTTCTAACGAAATTTGAATGACATATTGGAGGGATATATAGATGAATTTACATAGTGGTATTTTTCAAAAAAAATAAAAAAATGTGGAAGATATAAGCGCCGGTGCATGTAAAGTTACATGCACCTTGGTGCAAGCTCCCCATCCTCTATATATATATATGTATCCTTATATTATATCTCTCTCCTCTCTTATATATATCTCTTTATATATACACTTATATTATATAATTAAAAATATAAAAATAAAATAATATATATATAATATAAAAACAAAATAAAAATTATAAAAACAAAAATAAAATTAAAATAAATAAATAAAATTAAAAACCCACAGAAACAATAAGAATTGGACACGAACATATAATTGACTGAATATGCATTCAACTCCACCACACAACCATTCGCCTCCCAGTGTTCGACCTCTACTTGTGCTTACACCTATACACATTTGCATGTAGAGTTATAATAATTTTTAACTCCATATTTTTGATATTTAATTGCTTTATTCTGATTGTGGGTTAACTGTTGATTGAATCCGAATTTCGTGTGGTCAACTCAGCGACTGAGTTCTCGTCTTGTGTGGAACTTGAGATCACCGATCTTTGGCGTTCATCAAGTAATCACTCAGCGATTTAGGCATATTTAAAAACAATTTTAAAGATCCTAAATTTCTAGTCATATTAAGCAAATATTCTTGGTTTTGCATGTAAAAGTTGTCCTACAACTACTGTAGGATAAATTAGGGTCTTCATGAAACATGCATTCAATGGCCAAAAGTGATTAATCAAATATTTTAATAAATATTAAGCATCAAATTAATCAAGGAAAATTCAGAATTTATATGATTTTCATTGAATGATGAAATATTAAGTAAGAAGATTTGATGATATAATCATCATCCGACCCATCACCACTAAATATGGAATATCTAGAGCAAACGGAGTCGGAATCGCGTGAATAAAATTCGACCGTTTTGCTAGTTTGATTCTCTATTTAACAATGTTTATTTCGTGTTTAGTTAAGTGAAAACAGTAAGCAAATTTAATTTCTTATAGAAGCATGAATACATGTAAAAACAATTTTGTGGCAGGAACTCTTAGAATCATATTCGTGCACTTTTGATACTAATAATAGGTTACTATTTTTGGGACATATTTAGACTTTCTAAATGCATTTTAATAACCAAAAATATGTTCAAACAAAGAACAAACACTAGGTTTTTATTTTATTGAAAAACCAATTTGAATCTTGCATCCAATGTAAAAACAATGATTCCCATGTATCTGAAGCATAAACATTGTTCACCTAGGGTTTCGGATCATATCTAAAACCTGGAACATTGTTATGATACCAATTGAAGGTTATGGAAAGAACCTTAAGTTCATCAATAAAGCGTGAAGATCGCATCATATGCGATAGGGAGCGACTAGTCGCACTAGTTGCTCGGAGCAGCAGAGTTTAAAATTTTTTAAAGCAACAAAACCACATCATCCGAGAACACTTCTCAAATCATTTTATCTACGCCACTTAGAATATACTGTAATACATCTTGAAGCATGGTTGTGATTGAAGTCTCTAAATGAAGAGAACACTTGTCTCAAGTCCGACCCGACGGAGGAGACACTTGCGAGTGTATTAATGAAACGTGTCCTTCTCGCAATCCAAGATTTTGATCCAAGAGACAGATCTCCTGATTTCATCACACGAAATCTGAGGTCTTCTTCACAAAAGAGAGGCACCGAAGAAGGAGGAGATCAACGAGCGGTCGAGGTGGCGGCACAATAGCGTAGCGACGACAATGACTTTTCTCCAATATAATGTGGACGGCCAAAAGTGAGAGAGAGAGGGGGGGGATGTGTAGAGAGAGTTCCACAAGGGAATGTGTGTAAGCACAAAAGCATAGGGCTACCCCTCCTTTTACACTAATTGGATGTCCATGGATCTCAATCCATATGCACACAAATCAAATGGTTGACATTGATTTTTGTTTCCAATCAATGGACTTTTGTTGTGTTTTAATTACCAACAACAAATTTGTTGGCTTTAAATTAAATTAAATTAAATATATTGAAATCAATCAATATATTTCAATTTAAAGTCAAAGCAATAAATATGGAATGCATTGGAAATAATGATGCTGCATACCATATATAGGGTGGACGACCACCAAGTTGAGAGAGCTCAGCATGGTTGTCCTCCCTTGTATGGTAAGGAGGCACATTCATTCCAATTTTGTTGTGATCTTAATTCTCAACAAATATTCCACATATGCAATATTATTTTGCATAATTATTCATCAAAAAATTCCCATTATTTTGTGATAGTTTCAATCATGCCATTGAAAATTTGTGAATCATATTCACATATTCAAAATAAGATGTAATTGCATTTATGATTAATTGTTCAATTTGAATTCAATTCACATCAACTATTAATCTGTGAACACAAATAATAATTATCTCTATCTAATATATTATAAATCACATTTATAATATCCATGAATAATATGGATAGTGCTATCTATATTATTCATATCCTTGATAATTAAATCACATTTAATCATCTTGGATGTCGATTCTCATGTGACCAAATAATATGAATCAAATTCATATTATTTGTAATAATTAAATCACATTTAATTATTCATTTTGATCAATTCCTAGATGCATTATCAACAATGGAATGATTCTTGAACTCTTTCAAGAATAATGTGCCTTCTCTGTTGAAACTTGAAGATAAGGACAGTGTGATTGTATGTTCCATGTATAGTGACTTGGATAATGAGACTATATCTCAAATCCGTATCACGAGGACCTCTCATCTATGTTTGAATAAATCAAACCCGTAAATCTAAGCTTCTTATTGCATCTCACATTCAAATCAATGTTCAATATTGGGCTTTTTACACCCATAACCTTGAGTAATTTCGCAATAACATTCATGACCCTGCATAATCGCGAATTACACGGGAAACCCTGAGTAGTCACTCCGTCTCACACTCATGACCCTCCATTAGTTTTCTCCTTAACCCAACCATACTATTGGGTTAATCTAACCCCTAACCTATCCAACGGCTGCTAATTTTTTAAAAAAATTAAAAACCTTGTCCTGGTCCCCTCCTCTTCTTCTTCCTCAATCCCTCGTCGGTAGCCACCCACTCCGAAGTCCGCCCGCTTACGTCGGCAGACCCCCACCTCCCTTCCCCGCCCCGACCTGCAGAGGCCCCCCGCATCCCACCGTATCCCGCAACCTGTAGCCCCCCCACCCGCGGTGGGTTGCCGGTCTCCCGCAACCTCCCTCCCCCCCCCCCCCCCCGTCTCCCGCAACATGTAGCCCCCGGTGGGTTGCCGATTTCCCACAATGTCGGCGTGGTCAACCCACAACTTCTCCGTATCGTCCAGATGTTGGATACCCTCTACGCTGAGCTCTTCCTTTAGGAGTTCCGGAATGGAACATGGGATTTTGAGGAGTCCACAAGATGAAGAAATCAGCTTCTGTAACCAGTGCCATCTTCAATGTCAAGCACTTGGCATCCGTGTGCACTACAGAGGTGGGGAAGTTGGTCGGTGGGGAATTGGGAGGGGAGGGTGGCTTCGGTTGGCAGGGGGCTTGAGGGGGGGTCGACGCCTGGGGGGAGATCGAAATGGTGCATTGGGCGGGGGGGCTTCTAGTTGCGGTGGGACAGGAGGTGGGGACTCCAAGGCGATGTGAGGGGGGATTCTTGAAGGTAACGAGGGGCAGAGGATTGGGAGGGGGAGGGTGGACGGTCGACGTAGGGGCCTGGGGGCTTGAGGGAGGTCGACGCCGGTGGGGGCGAGAGCAGCATGTGGTCGGGGATGAAACATGGGGGTCGGGGGCTTGAGGGAGGTCGACGCCGGGGTAGAGGGTGGTGGGGCTTGCAGACCTATGGGGGGGCAATCTTGCAGGTACCGGGGGCGGAGGATTGCGAGGGGGAGGATGGGCGGTCGGCGCAGGGGCCGGGGGGCTTGAAGGAGACCAATGCCGGGGGGCGGTGAGATCAGCACGTGGTCGGGGGGCTTGCGGTCGGTCGTCGGGAGGTTGGCGGGGCAGGGGCTTGCAGGATCGGTCGACGGGAAGGGGGGGAGCAGCTTGTAGACGTGGTCAGGGATGGATGTGGCATGTTCCGTAAATAAGAATGAATACTAAGGGTTGTTTTGTATATTTTGAACGGAAATCGTCAACCATAGCGGACATCCCTACTGGAAAATGACACAGGTTATGTCATGTAAGAGTTAAGCATTATACGGGGTTTCTCATGTAATTCATGATTAAACAGAAATATGAACAAATGTACATATTATGGTGGATTGATGGTGATGATATGAAATATGAAGATGATATGGTGATGTGATGTGATAAGAAAAATGAGAAAATAAAAAAAATGATGATGAATGATAAAAGGAGAAATTGCCAAAAATGGAAACGGTTGCCTATGGTATGTCATGAGAAGCACGGTCTTCGCTTGAATCGTCGACGAGCGATGAGCTCGAGCAACACGTGGAGGTGGCTGCAACTTTGGCCGAAATGTCAACGGATCTCGCCGGAGAGGAGGCGGTCATTGCTCGACCACGGTTATTACGCTGTCACCGATTCAAGTCAGGAAGGTCGGGCTCTCTCTCACATAAAGTTGGATGGGGAAAAATAAGGATGATGAGATGAATATAAAGAAGAAGAATGGGAAGTTGGAGGAAAATTAAGGTGGAGTTGAAAATATCATGCATGCCGCGCACCCTTGCTCCTGTGCCATCTGATTTCCCCCTATGTGCCCTCATTACGGCTGTTCATCTGCGATTCAATATCTTCCCTTGATTGCTTCTCCAGAAATCATCCCGGACGTCCGCTTCCGCCCACTTCTCCTCTCGCCACGTGCCGCCATCCAGCACCGCTCGATCTCCTCCACAACACTTTAATCGTAGCCAATGGATCTTGTACTTTTCTTAGACCTCCGATCGAGCCCAAATCACATCATGATTGCTCGTTTCCACCCTTGCATTGATCGTTGGATCATTAGATCCAATGGTGACACGCGTCTTGCCCACATCCATCGATTGCATCCTGATCGATTAGATCAAGGCCGCATCTTCACGCCCTTCTCCAGACCGTTGGATCGAAAGATCCAACGACCAATCCTTCGTATCCTACCTCCAGACACCCACGTTCTCCACTACGCCCACCTCGCCCCCTTCCCATTTTCACCACCTCCTCAACATCCCCCTCGTCTCCATGACCACGCCCAGTCGAAGCCTATTCATCTGTGACCCTCGCGGGCTGCTTAGGTCGCTACGTCTCCCTCCCTCTCGCTCCACATCTCCCTCACAACCATGACATCCACCATCGGATCTTCCAACCTATCCTCCTCAAATAATCCCTCGCCGCCATAATTTCTCCTCGTCCACCTGTATGCGGGCCACGGCCCAAGGTCTCTTTGCCTCCTCATGATAGGAAGAGGTCGGATTGATGATGCAAAGACGATCGTGTCCCCGGTGTCGACCCCTGGCCATGGTAGGACAGGCCTCCGGCTCCCACCCACCGACGAGCTGCTCCAATCGGCCGAGGGAGTCCAGTGAAGACCCGAGCTTCTTCTAGGAGCTCAAGCCCAGGCCCAGCGTCCGCCAATTCTTTATGTAAGTCTTCTTAATCTCTCGTTGCTTTTTCTCCTATTTTCTTTGAATTAATTAGGATATTCACGCATTATCACTCTCCATTAATCACCCTATTTGCTCTGCCGCTCTTCCACCATACTCGTGCCACCCATAGCTTGCTTTTTCCCCCTTCTCCATCACATGAACACGTCGCCGCACGTACTCTCTTGTTCAGCGGAGATGGAGCTCCTGTCTCCCATTCCTCCACTCACCCGAGACCATGTTCCACTTACTTCACCTCGAACATGCACGCTTCGTCTATCCACTAACGTTGTAGGTACCTTCTCTTTCAAATGTCGTAGATTCATCGGAGAGAATTTCCAAAGTCCCGCTTCTGGCGTAGGGACGTCAACGCACTCCTCCAGACAGCCTAGCTTCTTCCTCGTGCTTTGAAGATGGCTTCAGACCTCCCAAGATCCTCCACGGGGCTGCGTCATGCATAAAAGAGGGCAGCGGAGCTAAAAAGTGTCGCTGGAGTCCTGAATGTGCTGCCATCCTGGGAGGAGGAAGAGCTTCCAGGACTACAGTTCCCGTTGGATGTCACCCTCCCGGTGCTCGTCCAACGGGTTACATTTGGCCACGTCGATACCCTTCGCATGCCACAGTCACCATCTGATCTCCATGATCGGATAGTCTACAGCGAGCCACGTGTCTACCCTGACCCTCCATTCCGATCCTCCAGGCTCGGAGCACCCAAGCCAAGCCAGAGCTCCATCAGTCGACACGTGGCCCGAACCATCCGCGAGCCTCCTCCGAGCTTGATCCGAGTAACGAGCCTCGCCTCACGTGCTCACATCACGTGAGCGATGGGTATTTTGCATGGGTGCCCCGTCAATTTCTTCACATTACAAACAGGTCCAATGTACACGTGATGAACACGCGTGCATGGAGTAAATTTCACCTGACCCCCTTCGGATTCCAATAATTACAATTTAGTCCCACGTATGTGGGAAAATTACATGAAAAGCCTCGCAGTTTATTTTATTTGTATTTAGGTCCTTCCAAGGACCTGTTTGTAGTACTTTATCTATTTATTTTCATATTTTCTTTGTGTTTATACCCTTGGACTCTCTATTGCGTATGTTGAGTATCTGAGCTCCGTTTTAGTCAATTTCAGTTTCGTTTTGAAGCTTGCTTCCATATCTACTCATTGGCATTAGATTAGGATGATTAATTTTAATTATGAAGTGTCATATATTTAATGATTCTTAATGCCATTGAGTGGTTTCTCAATTAAGGTTGCTTAGTAAATTGATTCTAAAATTGCTTACGTATTAGTTGCTCATTGATTCGATTTAATAAGGGCATATTTGTTTTCATTTATAGTTGCATTTCATGACATGTTAAAAATCAAATAAAAGATATTTGCATTATGACTTTGTGTGTATTGGCCTATTAGTTTTTAATTCAACACTTAATCTGAATATTAGGAGTCTAAATATGTACTTAAGATGCTTGTGTCCCTGAGTTCGACCTTGAGCTTGCTCAAGTAAAATAAAATCGACTGTTTTGATTTAATTGACAGATTAACTAGCGGTTTTTTATCGACCTGATTTATCCTGACTACAACGAATATCTGAATGTTAATTCCACACTATTGAAGGGCTAAATTTGCGGTTCGTCAAATGGTGTCGTTGTCGGGGAATGACGCCATTTGGCGAATCGCAAATTCAGCCCTTTAATAGTGTGGAATTAACACTCAGATATTCATTGTAGTCAGGCTAAATCGGGTCGATCAAAAACCATTAATTAATCTGTCAATTAAATCAAAGCGATCAATTTTATTTTACTTGGGCAAGCCCAAGGTCAAACTCAGGGGCGCGAGCCTCTTAAGTACATATTTCGACTCCTAATATTCAGATTAAGTAAATAAAAAACTATTAGGCCAATACACACAAAGTCATTATGCATACACTTTTTATTTGATTTTTAACATGTCATGAAATGCAAGTGTAAAGGGCAGCAAATATGCCCTATTAAATCAAATCAATGAGCAATTAATATGTGAGCAATTTCAGAATCAAATTACTAAGCAACCTTAATTGAGAAACTACTCAATTGCATTAAGAATCATTAAAGATATGACACTTCATAATTAAAATTAATCATCATAATCTAAGTGTCAAAACAGGAAAGCAATCATGTCAATGAGTAGATAAGGAAGCAAGCTTCGAAATGAAACTGAAATCGACTAAAACAGAGCTCGGATACTCAAGATATGCAATAGGGAGTCCAAAGGCATAAACGCAAAGAAAACATGAAAATAAATAGATAAGTACAAATAGGTTCCTGGAAGGACCTAAATGCAAATAAAATAAATTGTGAGGCCTTTCTTGTAATTTTCCCACATGTCAGGACTAAATTGCAATTATTGGAACCCAAAGGGGGTCAGGTGCAATTTACCCCATGCATGCGTGTTCATCACGTGCATATTGGACATGTTTATAATTTGAAGAAACCGGCGGGGCACCCCTGCAAAATACCCAACGCTCACGTGATGTGAGTACGTGAGGCGAGGCTCGTAACTCGGATCAGGCTCGGAGGAGGCTCGGGGATGGCTTGGGCCACGTGTCGACTGATGGAGCTCTGGCTTGGCTCAGGTGCTCTGAGCCTGGAGGCTCGGAATGGAGGGTCGGGGTAGACACGTGGCTCGTTGTAGACCATCCGATCATGGAGATCAGATGATGATTGTGGCATGCGAAGGGCGTCGACATGGCTAAATGTAAACCGTTGGATGAGCATCGGGAGGGTGCCATCCAATGGTAATTGTACACATGGAAGCTCTTCCTCCTCTGCAGGATGGCAGCGCATTCAGGACTCCAGCGATGCTGGTGTAGCTCTGTCGTCCTCTTTTGTGCATGACGCATCCCCGTGGAGGATCCTGGGAGGTCTAAAGCCGTCTTCGAAGCACGAGGAAGAAGCCGGGCTGTCTGGAGGAGTGTGTCGACGTCCCTACGCCGGAAGCGGGACTTTGGAAATTCTCTCCGACGAAGCTCCGATATTTGAAAGAGAAGGTACTTGAACCGTTAGTGAATAGCCGAAGCGTGCATGTTTGAGGTGAAGTGAGTGGAGCGAGGTCTCGGGTGAGTGGAGGAATTGGAGACCGGAGCTCCATCTCCGATGAACCGGAGAGGAGGTGGGGCAACGTGTTTAGGTGATAGAGAAGGGGGGAACCGAGCCATGGGTGGCGCGAGTATGGTGGAAGAGCGGCGGAGCAAATAGGCTGGTTAATGGAGAGTGATAATACGTCAAATCGTCTAAGTAATTCAAAGAAAATAGAAGAAAAAGTAGCGAGATATTAAAAGACTTACCTGGAGAATTGGTGGATGCTGGGCCTGGGCTTGAGCTCCTAGAAAAAGCTCGGGTCTTCGCTGGACTCCCTCGGCCGATTGGAGCAGCTCGCCGGTGGGTGGGAGCCGAAGGCCTGGCCTACCATGGCCAGGGGTCGACACCGGGGACACGATCGCCTTTGCGTCATCAATCCGACCTCCTCCTGTCACGAGGATGCGGAGAGACCCTGGGTCGTGGCCTGCATAAAGGTGGAAGGGGCAGAATGAGGATGATGAGATGAATATAAAGAAGAAGAATGGGAAGTTGGAGGAAAATGAAGGTGGAGTTGAATGGAGGTTATTAAAAAATGGTGGAAGAGATGGAGTGGAAGGCGAGGTTATTGTAGAGAATGAAAAATAAATAAAGAAAATAAAATAAAAGAGAAAAAGTTAGCTACTAAAATACAATAAAATAAAGAGAAGAAAAAGAGTGGAGAATTTACAAAATAAGACGAACAATATGTACATGTTTTTCTACTTTTCTAATTTAAATTTTGTTGTATTTTTAATAAAAGATATTTACAAATAAAAAATAAAATAAAATAAAATACTAGAAATAAAACAAAACACAAAAATGATTTTTTTTGAATTTTTAGTAATTAAGAAAAACAAAATAAAAAATGAGAAAATGGAAAATGTGTACAATATATACAATGTACACCTAGGCCCCAAAACCCAAATTTTACAAATGAGCTCCGATTTTAATGAAACCACCTTAAACTTTAAAAGTGAGTTTGGTGAATTTGGAGTTCACACGGAGGGGAAATTTGGCTGGGAAGTTGGACTTTACGATTTTTTCTCTTTGGGATCTAGGAGTATTTATTTGAGGTGGAATTTATTTTGTATTTTTGTATTATATACATTTTTATGAACAAGTCAGAGAAAGAATCAGCTAAAAAGGAGTTGAATGAAATTATTGAAAATACATGAAGCTTTGATCTATTTACATGTGAAAACTCCTTTATTTTGCGACTCTTTATTGTACAATATATACAATAATTAGTGTATTTTATTTACAAGAGTTATTTTCTTAATTTGTTGATTTTATGGACATTTATTTGAAGTAGATTGAGATGATGAATCGTGCATTCATCGCCTGCATATTGGAAGACCTAGAATAACCTGAAGATTTAGATTAATTTTACATTGTCTTCTTCAGGGTTTTATCAATAAGTATCTTATTTTATCATTGGGATTTGGTATCGATCACATACTTTCAAAAGCATATATCAAACCTAGAAATTGAATCAAGCTTCCAAAGTGAGATGACCATGCATAGAATTTGATTCCAAAATCTCATGAGTGAGTTCATGTCTTCTTGTTCAGTAATGAACATGTATGATCCCTTTGAGATCATATTACTCATATGCCCTTGTATGCACTCCAGCTCACCGGTGTATAGACCTTGATTAGATCATCAACCTATCAGTCTGCAAATGTACATACTCAGATAGTAACACTTTTGTCTCTGGTCAAAGGATGCATTCCTATAGCGTGACAGTATACGACGTAGGTCTTAGCTATCTCGATCTTGTTAAGTTAACTCTTGACCTAACTTATTTAACACCTCTAAATCTTTATGCAGAGAACCTGCATCAAGAGGTTGATTAGATATCAACCTTTAGAGAAGAATTGTCAACTTCTTCTGAAGTTAGAGATCCTCTCGTAAAAAGCACCGTCGGTGCTTGATGAGTCATCAATCTAACTCTTTAGATATCATCCAAGCACCAACATATATGATTCAACATTTGAATCAACAGTTATATGATCATTAAGATGGTCATGGTATATTACCCTAATTATACTAAGGGATCTATTATGCAAATTAGTTATTCTTCATTTCAGATCAGGGAATGATTTGCAATAACATTTATTGCATAATAGCTCGTCGTGGGCTCGCGTGTCCAACAATCTCCCACTAGCCCAAAGAGCCATTAATGAGCTAATCTTTCAAACACACACTCGTGTGCTAATCATAAGCTATTTAGGAAAATAGCTTGGTAAGCTGACCAGTCACTCTGTTCCCAAGAGACTATGACAAGTTCTTTTACGGTATTTGCATATCTCATTGTAACAGTGCCCGCATCCAATGCGAATGTTGCATCTGTGCAACCAATACTCAATCTTGTTAAAGTAGTTATAGTGTCTTTGACACTACAACTCAATATTCATTATAACCAGTATGTAATTTCTATTATCCTTATCAGAATACTCTTATTCCTGGAGATCTCTATCTCCTAAGACTAAGATACAGTCTTAAGTCTTATAAGGCATCTGTAGTTAAAACCTTTTATATCACTATCTATAAAGTCTTAAGTTCTTGAAGATAAGACTGTGATATCAATATCTCAAAAAATCTTGTCATCTTTGAAGATATTGTTATTACTGCAATTAAGTATTTTGTCTCCATAGTAGGATTAGTAATAGTTTACTACTCCCACTACATAGCAGACATCTGGCTTTTGTACACATCTAGCATATTCCTGGCTTCTCATAACCGATGCACAAGGACAAGCATTTTTAGCATTCACTTCCTCAACTCTTTGAGGTTCTATCTCTTCAGATAGGTCAGTACCATATTTTAATGGAGGGAATCCTTCCTTAGGGTTTTCCAAAAAATGGAACATGTCCAAGGTGAACCACTAATGTGATGGTTCCTATACGCATTTGAACTCTATGTAAAATTATTTTTTTACATAGAGTCGGAAAATTGTAAAATTCTCAATCCTATATAGATGTTTGAACTCTTAAAGAAAAAAGTAGGATCGATGGTCCTCGTATCTAATGTCACGAGAGTTGCGCAAAGGCGAATTGTAAGTTTTCATCTTTATCGATTATTTTGTATCTTAAAATATTTATATAATTTTTCCTTAATTTAAAATAAGAGGAGATGACTAAGAAGTTGCAGCCCAGCAATCAACGCATGATATTGTCGAGTACACTCCTTTGATGAACTCTAGGGAGACATTTTTGTTTGTTTTGAGCACCCTAAACACGTTGTTGTGGGGGACATCGGCCAACATCAGCAACTAGAATGGGGGAAATGGATAGGGACTGATTTGAGAAAAAATCAATGTTTTTGAACTGAGTTGGCGAGTGTGCATCAAGTAATAGTAGATTGCAAAGCTACTGTGGACAAAATTACCGAGAAGATGAAGAAGACCAGCGCTTTGTTGGCTCAAATTATGGCAAATCAGATGTACTGGGAATCACCTTCGGATTCCTCTTTTCCCTTCATTTTCCAGGACATCCCTCCTCTTTGAGCCATAGGTGGCTTGATATCAAAAGTGTTTTCTCATTTTTTAATATAGTCATGTAATTTATTTGTAATTTTAAATTTAATTATTTAATATATTACAAAAATAAAAATCAAACACCGACCTAAAAAAAACTAGTTCATGTTTGATTTTTACTTTGTTTACTTTTCTTAATTTATACTCGACAGTTCCATACTAGATGATAATGCTCGGCCACTGCCGATAATGATGCCATTAGTGTCGACGTTTTTTAATCGTCGAGAACTTTGTCACCTTTGCTAACGGTTATTGTCAACAATCTATGGTGGTTGACAAAATTACCGAGGATTTAAAACCCATCATCGACGGTTCATGCAATCGTTGATGATTTAATAGACATGTTCGGTGGTTTACTAAACGGTCGATGTTGAGAAACTATTGACGACAGTTTGCCAATCGTCGTGAACGATGATCTATACGATGCTAAGTATTATGGGTGGACTCTTTGTTGGTAGAGGTCAAAAGTTAAAGACGACCGTTTTGGCCCCTACGATAGCGGTTTACAATCGCCGACAATGAACTGATCTAGTGTAGTGGAGGTAGATAGCTCTTCTTATGCATGACTTCTAGAGTATGTTGATGGTATATTTTATTTTTCCATAAAAAAAAATTAAAAATGAAACTAAAAAGATAAAGGAAAATCTAGAGAAAGTAGCTTTAGAGAAATCTACTCTAGGAATATGACCAATAGTTTTAAAATAAAAATCACTATTTTTGAAAGAGAAGTGTCAAGTTTATATCTAATATTGAAGCTTAGTTGATGATCTTGATAGGTTTACTAAAGAGAAAAATAACATAGACAAACTTCTTGAGGTAACAATAGCATTGAGAAAGATGAATTAGGCCACATTAACATTATTCCACTTTCAAATTTATCTAGTCGTAACTCAATGGAGAATGGGTGACTAAGACAGAAGGATCAAAATGGAGCTATGCTGCTTCTCAAAATTCATTGCTTTATAACATTAAGGTGGTGTTCGTTTGGAGAATAAACATTAGAATAAAAGGTCAATTCCACGTCTGTCGTAGTTCTCAAGAGTACGGCTATTCTCATCCACGTCCCATTATTTCACCTTATTCCACTCTTATTCATATCTTTATTCCACCTTACATACCCTTATTCCATATTATTCTCCTTATTCCTATATTTCCAGTTGAACAGAGAATAGACCATTATTCTTCTTATTCACATCCTTATTTATGCTTATTCCCTAATGCCCCTAACAGAATTAAGATCCGTTTACAAGATAAAAGTTGGGGTATTTTGCAATAGCATCCTCAACACTTTTGATATTCATGATCATACCCTTGCACATGGGCAAACTATAGAAGAAACCCAAGTGAAAATGCATAGCTGCATTGAGGTCTATTCAATGACCCATTTAAAAGAAATCCTCTAGTTAGTTACACACGGGTCCTCCTACTTGGCGAATATAAAAACCTCAAAGGGAGTCTCGTCCCTGAGACTCGAGTAAAGATCATTAGATGTTTTGTTTAGATTTCTTAAAGTCATAAAAACCTCAAAGGGTTTTGAATCCATAAAAACCTCAAAGAGAAAACAAGCCATATATTTTAATATATATCTAATTACAAAAGTTTGTTTTGATTTTACCTCAGAAAAGTTGCGAGTATCGTGCCCGTATGTCGGCTTCGGTCTCCCACGTTGCCTCTTCGATGCCATGTAGGTGCCACAACACCTTGACCAATGGAAGCTCCTTGCTGCGAAGCTTCCTCATAGCACTGCCAATTATATGCACTGACCTCTCCTCGTATGTTAAATCTGGCTCCACATCTAGATTCTCGTAACTGATGACGTGTCGAGGGTCGTGCACATATTTCCTCAAGTTGGATACATGAAATACATCGTGAATAGCAGAGAGATGTAGAGGAAGGGCTACTCAGTAGGCCACCTTCCCCACTTTAGCAAGAATCTCGAACGGACCAACATATCACGGCACCAGCTTGCCATGAAAGCCAAATCTCTGTATTCCCTTCATGGAAGTTATACGTAAAAATACCCAATCTCTAACCTATAATTTATAGAAATGTCATTAGTATGAGATTAAGTTAATTTGTAATAAAAGAAAGAGAAGAAGATTGGATACCTGAAACTCCAAATCTCTTCTCCGACGGTCTGCATAGCTCTTCTAGTGGCTTTGTGCCATCAGAAGTCTATGCCTTACAGGATCAACAACTCTCGCAGTCTGCTCTAAGAGATCTACGAAGTACAGAGTATGATCACCTATCTCACGCCAACTAAGAGGTGTGAGGCATCTCCGCCCGTATAGAGCTTCGAATGGTGCCATGCTGATACTGGAATGATAGCTGTTGTTGTACGTGAATTCCACTAATGACAGATGGTCCTTCCAGGACCCTTTCCACTCCAAAGAGCATGCACGAAATAAATCCTCGAGCATATGAATGATGCGCTCACTCTGTCCATCAGTCTGCGGATGGTATGCAGAACTCATCTTCAGTTCTGTCTGTAGTGCTGACATGAACTAATGCTAATAGTTAGATGTAAATCTTGAATGCCTATCAGACACCACCTCGCATGGTATACCATGTAGTCTAATGATATTCTGCACATAAAGCTTGGTCAATCTGGAAGGAGTGTAAGTCGTGTTGATAGGTATGAAATGGGTTGACTTGGTCAACCTATCAACAACGACCCAAATGGAATCATGGCCACCTGGTGTCTTCGGCAGCCCTGTGACAAAATCTATAGAAATGCTCTCCTACTTCCACTTGAGAATGTGGAGAGACTGCAGTAATCCTGGTGGTCTCCTGTGCTCGGCCTTGACCATCTGACAGGTCATGCATCTGTTGACATGTTGCGCCACATCACACTTCATTCCATCCCACCAGAAATTTCGATGCAGATCATGATTCATCTTGGTGCTACCTGGATGAATAGATAATCGTGAACCGTGTGCTTCATCAAGAATATCTTTGCGCAGCTGCTCGTCGTTGGGTACCATGACCCATCCTGACTTCTATAAAATAGACTTCACCACAACAAAATCATCAACCCCGTCCTTGATGACGCGCATGTATCTATCTCTAATCCATGGATCTGTCTTCTGACCCTCGATGATGCGATCCCACAAACTACTGAATCGTGGAGGTACGGCTGTGGATATGAATACACTCTCTTGAGGAAGCCAATCGGTTAAAGACGTGAGCATATCCCATGTATATAGCCAATTCGTCGTACCGTCTGCATGAGCTCCCTTGCTAATTGCATTAGCCACCATGTTTCCCTTACCGGGATGGTAAGAGATCGTGCAATCATAATCCTTCAATAGCTCGAGCCAACTGCGATGTTTCATGTTCAACTCCTTCTGATCAAAGATATACTTTAGGCTCTTATGTTCTATGAAGATCTCGAAATTCACCCCATATAGATAGTGGCGCCAGATCTTCAAGGCGAAGATAACTGCCATCAACTCCAAGTCATGTGTGGGGTAGTTCCGCAGATGCGGTCTCAACTGTCATGACACGTAAGTAATCACATGACCTCTCTGCATCAATACAACTCCTAGGCCTTCTCCAGATGCATTAGTGTATACTGCATAGTTCGGAGTACCTGAAGGAAGAGCAAGAATAGGCGTTGTAGTAAATCTCTCCTTCAGTGTCCTGAAGGCATGCTCGCATGAATCGTCCCAAATGAATCGAACTCCCTTGTGCATCAATCGTGTCAGAGGGCAAACAATGCTTGCAAATCCACTGACAAGGCGTATGTAATAACCCGCTAATCCAAGGAAGCTCCGAATCTGAGTGATGGTCTTGGGTTGCTCCCAAGACATAACTGCCTCAATCTTCACAAGATCAACTACGATGCCTGCTCTAGAAATGACATGCCCTAGAAATGAGACCTGGGCCAGAACTCACACTTGCTCAACTTGGCATATAATTTGTGCTCCCGCAATGTATCCAAGACAGTCAGTAGATCATTCGCATGATCCCATTCATTCCGTGAGTATGAGCACATCATCAATGAACACCACCACAAATTTGTCCAAATATGGACGGAAGATCCGGTTCATCATATCCATGAATGTTGCAGGTGCAATGGTGAGCCCAAACGGCATCACCACAGACTCATAGTGGCCATATCGAGTCCTGAAGGCAGTCTTCAGAATATCTGCCTCTCGAATCCTCAACTGATGATAGCCCGAACAAAGATCGATCTTCGAGAATACCGAAGATCCCTGGAGTTGGTTGATCAAATCATCTATACGTGACGAAGGATAACAATTCTTCACCGTTCTCTTGTTCAGATGCCGATAATCAATACATAATCTCATGGATCCATCCTTCTTCTTGAAAATAACACTGGAGCACCCCAAGGTGAAGTGCTCGGCCTCACGAATCTCAAGTCAAGTAACTCCTGTAACTGCACCTTCAGCTCCCTCAACTCAGCAGGTGCCATGCGGTAAGGAGCCATCGAGATCGGCTGTGTCTGGTAGTAATGTGATCTCGAACTCAATCTCTCTCTCAAGAGGTAATCCTGGTAACTCATCAGGAAACACATCTGGATATTCAGATACTACTCTGATGTCATGTGCCATAGGCCCATGATCAGATATCTCCCGAACAAATGCTAGGTATGAATCACACCCCTGATCAACTAGCTTCTGAGCTCTCAACACTGAAATGTACTCCATTTTGGAGTCATGTAGTGTACCATCGAAAGTGAACTCGGGTAGATCTGGATTCTTGAAGATAACAGTCTTCCTAAAGCAATCAACGAGTGCATGATGAGCTGATAACCAATCCATGCCTAGAATCAAGTCAAACTCATCAAGCTGTAGAAGTGGACAATCTGCGATCATCTCGTGACCGCCAATCAGTACGGGAAAATGCCTTACTATTAGTGAAATAAAGAACAAATGGCGATGTGGCCCATGGATGTGATATGGAAAAGATAGAGTCTCTGCGACTCTTCCTAATAAAGCTAGCAATCTCGAAGCAAGGAAAGAATATGTCGCTCCAGACTCAAATAAAACATGGAAAGGTCGGCCTAAGACTGAGAGCATACCTTTCACCGCAGTAGTTGTTGAACGTGCATGCTCCTCGGTCATCGCAGGTAGCTGGCCCTGCCTGGCTGGTGCAGCATTGGAACCTGCCACACTCTGTGTCTGTCTCTATTGCTGTCGCCTGAAGTTGGAGTTCCTGCCACGGAAACTCCATGAACGTTGTGTCTAAGGCTGCGACTGTGAAGGATGTGGCTGAGGTTCACCAGATCTCTAGGGACACTGATGCCGATAATGTCCCCACTCATGGCATAAGTAACATCGCACTAGACGGGTAGATGGAGTGGTCATGTCTGTGATCTGAGACGATCCTACTGGGGCCTGTCTGCTCAATGCAACCCAGATGGTCGAGTGGAATCTGTACCACATCCAACTAGTGCTCCTCCTAATGTAGTTGATGGAGATTAGCAAGCACTGCCTGAGAATGTCGAACATGTAGGTCAGAACCTCCTGGATGACCTATGTTGTTGAATGATCGACGAATCGGCCCAAAAGATCATTGTGGTCGAGGTGCCGCTCCAGACGAGCTCTGAAACGTCTCTCTCTAATATCCTCGAACTTCTCCACTGCATCAGTAGCCTCGGAGATAGAAGTGATGTGCAATCCGGCCAACTTCTCATGTACCTCCTCTCGCATACCTCTAATGATTTTTTCCAGATTCTCCTCTGGAAATGCAACAGCAGTTGGGGTATGTCGCAACAACTCGGTGTATCTGACGAAGTAGTCTCTACATGTCATCTATCCCTGACAAAGCTCTGCAAAAAGTCAGTGATGGGACTCCTTCCACTTCGCAGAAAAGAAGTGGGACCTGAACCTCGTCTCAAAATCATCCCGTGTAGGCTCGCGGTCCAACTCAAACTACATCATCCCACCATCTCTCAGCAAATTATGTCAGTGAGTACTCCATGAAAGATAGCCACATATCTCGTGGTGTGCATATCATCCTCAGCACCCACATCACCCTCTTGAGCCATGCTCAGCAACATCAGACGTATCGGTGCCCTCGAACATGGGCACATTGTCCCACTGGTAGGAAGTGAAGACCAACTGATGCCTGTGAATGGCAGAGTACTCATGTACACCCTCATCTGCGAAGTCTACATTGTCATGCTCCATGTCAAAGTCTCCATCCTCCTCATCTCCATGCTCCGGTTCTCCTCAAGTAGATCATCGAAATGAGGCTGTTGTACCTCTACTGACTGTCGCTGGTCTTGGCGTGTGCCGTCGTGAGATGGAGGGATAGGTGGAATCTGACAGCTCCTCAAATCTCATCACTTTATCAGTCTGTCGGTCTACAATCTCATTCTGTTGTGCCAGAATCTGGTCCTGCTGGCCTTTCATAGCAACCTGCTGTTGATGAAGATCGGTGAGAGAAGTTAGTATGCGTGTCAGTTGGTCAGTCGTCTCATGTTCTGGTCGGGATGCCATGGCTCTACATAAGAATCATTTTTAGTCATAAAAATGCCATTCATAGATACTTATCATAAACGTGTTTTCTCTTCTTGGGATATAGTATGAAAATTAATGAAATTGATGACATTTGTGGTCTTTGAATTCGAATGTCATATTTCCCTTCTCGGACACACGACAAGTCAGGAGACTGTCAGTATCTGAGAACTTAATGCGATCAGAATTGTAATACTACGAATGTGCGTATCAGGGTACCACGCTCTGATACCAAACTGTGAACCCCCTAGGATTCGGGTACCTATTTACGTACGTTCACACCATTACATTCACATGTCATCACATTAAGTGAAATTTGGGGGGGGGGGGGAATTTGCATTGAAGCTACATATGGCATTCATATTCAAGTAACATTGTATCACCACAGAACAACACAACAACAGGAGCTACCAACTTTTCTTTTCATTAATTTTCATATATAAATTTACAAAATGTACATGAAGTTGATGGTACATTCACATATCCCAACAACAGGCTGAAGAGGAAATAACATCGCAGCTATTATACCTTCTGGTATATATACGATCACTAGATCTCATCACCAGCTACTGGGCAGCAGGCTCCTTACCTGCCAAAACATGTTAGGAAGAAAGGGCGTCAGCGAGCACTGGTACACCCATATATCATATTATTATAAACAATGATATTAAAAGTGGTTGCAAAAGAGGCAAGTAGAAATGCATAAACATCTAAAATCTACTTGCAATGTAAAAAGGTTTTCAAATTGCTTGTATATACCTTCCCCCTGTTCATCCTTTATCCCAACATTTCCTATATATAACATATTTATATTGTAATTAATTGATCATAAGTGTATGGGGGTGTGTGTGTATATATATTCTCATATTATTATAGTCATGTTATTTCAAATCAAAATTTAAAAATCGTCAAGTCTGCTGGCGAAAGTAAACAAAACTCAAGCGGTTAGGTAGCCTACAAAAGGCTCTTCCGTCTTGCCCTCTAGTTGGAAGTGCAGTCCAATAGAGGGAAAGGTCTACTCCAAAACTACGTCCCAGAGACGGGTGAGAGAAACTATCCGGAAAAGTCACTCTAGAAGATGGCCCGACTAGTAACGGGAAAACGAGCTCATACGAAAACTAAAAATAGAGGATCCCCCGAATGGGTATTCTAAAACAGAGGGATCAGCCGATTGGTTAAAAGTCGGGATCCCAAAGAGGCGTAAAATACTACGAGCTCGTGTAAAAACCGTGAAAAGGATTGGGATCCAGGACCCACGCACTTGACGGTCGCTGCCCTGACTGGAATTCCTATCTCCCGCCCAGTTGACGGTCACCGCAACTTCGCACGATCAGGTGTAAAAGTTATCATGACCGGCATAATTAATTATTAGTCAGTAATTCATAATAACCAAGTATTTCATATGATTCAAAGTATTGTATGTCAAATGTCAATGACAAAACATGTAAGCAAAATCATATTGGGATAAGGGCAGATAATTGTTTTCAACACCCTAGCAAGAAATTGAATAACTTTAGTTTAGGAAAGTATGCATTGTCTGAGCTCTTTGTCCATTTAGATATGCTCATTCCTAGCACGACGATAATTTCCTAAATTCCTAACCATAGCAAAACATGTACTTAAGAGGAAATTTGACTCTCGTGGTATTCAAATTTTTTATTTCTTTTAGTTAAGGTCAAACTCCTACGCATACAAGGACCGAGTTGAAGATCCCTTAGTGATATATTTCAAAAGATTAAACCTGGAAGGTGTTATTCTATTTTGCATTGGACAGTCCCAATACATAACGTAAGGATTTCCACGTTTTATAAATTAAGCAGTGACATGCTTGAAATTTTGTTTGAGTATAATACTGCCATCTAAGGAGAATCAATTTGATGTTAATTTCTTTTATATATTCCTTCATCAAAATAAGCCTCGAAAAAATTTTAGGTTAATATGGTTCAAGATTTCAAATATTATCATAGTTTTTGGCGTATTCAAAACCGACTTCAATACCATGCGTAAGTGATAAACCAACCCATGTATATTTTATAACAATCTCCTTCTTAGTATTTTTTATTACAGTTTGTTTCTAGATGTTAGTTGTGATTACTGAATAAATTATTGTTGAGTAACCAAATCACAATATGGGAGGATTAGACAATCCGGAATTGGATCGTGACAAGAACCCACTCAGGACTTCCTTTACTTCGCATCGCAACCATTCATTCCATCTCGCCCCCGCTTCTGCTATGCTCCACTAATCCATTTTACATGTCCCCTATTCAATGGCCGGACTTTGGGTGGAGCTCCGTTCTAGACCTCCACCTCCGGTGAGCGTGCGTCGATAGCCAAATCCAGAGGGCTTCTCTCCTCCACCTATGCTAGACCTTCACCGTGTTCCCTCCAGGGAGCTTCCAGGAGCTTCAGCTTGAACAGAGGAGCATGGTGGGTCTCCAATAGTCGCGTCGGATCTCTAATCGTGCCACTGTTGACCTAGAGTAGGAGGTGTCCCATCAAACTACATGTGTCGTTGGATGGTACCCTCTGGTGTCCATCCAACGGCTCAAGATCGACCACATTACCACTCCGAAGCGTGGAGGCTTGGTGGGACTGAGCCTCGCCCGAAGTACCTCGAGTCGCCACATGGCCTGAGCCACCTGTACCGGTCTTGATCCACATTCCAAGCCTCCGCCCACGTGTTGTGCATGTGACGGCTTGGGCAATTTGCAGCATCAGTCTAGTAATTCTCCAATATTGTAAAATGGCCCCCCTCGGACGCACATGCCTCACGTACCATGCTTGGAAAAATTACATGGGGGGCGACCGACTTTTGAAAATTACATAAATGCCCCTATAAGGACCTTTGTGATGTATTTTTACATTTGTTTTATATGTTTTCTTATATTTATGCCCTTAGACATTTTCTTTAATATCTTGAGCACATGAACTCAATTTCAGTTGATTTGAATTGCATTATTTTCCTAATTTGGTGCTCTTCATAATGACATGGTTGATTTAATGATTTGAAACTTAGACTAGTATGCTAAATATTGATAGTTATTATGTCATTTGCTTATTGAATTTTTCATGGCATTTGCCTATTAATTGATAAAATTGATGCATTTGTATTTCTCAAACACTTAATTATTCAAGAAGCATTTTGTACATGTAAATAAATGCTACATTGCATGTCATTTTGTTGCATTATGTCATCTCTTTTAACCTGCATAAAAATCGTATGAAAATGTATTCTTTTCATCCATGCATCATGCATCACACTACATGCATTGCAATATTCTGTCTTATGTGCTTGTGGACCTAGGTTGAGAAATAATCACTTAACTTGACCAATAATTTCTGATTAATCGACGAGGAGGACCGTGTCCCTCTGTTCGATCTTGGTAGACTTGCCAAGTAAATTATTCTCCACCTATACAAAGGGGTGGTATTCTGCATGATCCATTTTCGCCACATGTGCTACGATTCTACGTAACTCTTAAAGAGACACAAATGTGTGTCATAAGCGTTACAATCACTACCAATTATATTTGTAATGTCTTCAATACTCTATGTCCCATAACTTCTTCCTAGTAACAAAGACAACTTCACCTCTTGGGTAGCCTTTCCTTCTAAATTTATGGTAGCGGTGGCTCCACCTCGTAGGTTAGATCTTTCCACTATTAGAAGGAATATGTTATGATGCCATCTGTAACATTCTAGATGGTAGGCCCAGTCCGTTATGGGGGACTACTTAGCCCAGACAACTTGTTGAGCTTGTGACCAACTGGAGCTCTTGACTACAACCCAAATTACTTAAGACCGTGTCGTCTAGTAGTATCACTGATTATTTATAAACTAATGTCACACTTTATGTTTACTAGATGTGTTACTATGTTTGGAGTGCTA
This sequence comes from Ottelia alismoides, assembly GCA_037367405.1. Classification (NCBI taxonomy): domain Eukaryota; kingdom Viridiplantae; phylum Streptophyta; class Magnoliopsida; order Alismatales; family Hydrocharitaceae; genus Ottelia; species Ottelia alismoides. Next base: position 463,014 of record JAZKJV010010210.1, on the reverse strand, counting down.
CAGAAAAGTTAAAATGCCATAAAAGTATTACGGTAAAAAGATAAATAAAACTTGCTCACTTTTCCTAACATGCATGTATTTTGGATTTTATATCTGAATCATAGAAACTCCAATATACCCCTACTCACTTTTAAAGTTCATCATTTTAAATATTATTAATTTAAAAACACTTTAAATTGAGTGGGGCTCATTAGTGAAAAATCAGTTTTAAGGCCCATTTATAGAACTATTTTGTAAATTTCTCTTTATTTTGTATATATTTTATCTTAACTCATTTTTACCCGATTTAAATTTTATTTTATGACATGTAAATTCTATTCTTTCATACAAATAGCAAAATAAAAAAATACAAATTAAAAAGTAAAAATATAGACTTTCATGCTATAGATATATTTCACCTACCCAGAAACATTACACATGTTTAACTATCACCTAGTTGCATTAGAAAAATTACAAAAAAAATGGGTCTGCATTAAATTATGTAGTATTATAGTAAAATATAATATAGACATCTGTTTGGAAGAAAACGATGAATACAAATTAGAATAATGCGAAAAATGATCAAAAAAACCTATAATTACATTATCGGGCATGCATCTCTCAAGTATGAGAGTTTTCAGTAAAACTCCCTTCTAGGAAGATGTATATATTTAATTTCGAGTACTTTTAATTTTTGACATTTTTTTATTTTAAAGTCATTCATTAATTCTTTTCATTTTATATTTATTTTCTTATACCTTGATTTTGATTGGGCCACATTGCCCCTCTCCACTCACTCAGTCAGCCCAGTCAACTTTCACCCCTCTCATTCCCTATTGGCTAAAGACCTTTCTCTTTTCCATTTTGGGATAGGTAAATTGTACCCCCTTTTATCAGGCTTCAGCACAAAACCTACCCATCACACTACGATCAAGCAACTAACGCTTCCACCTCGACCCACCTTCATCACGACTATACCCACATGGTGATACCTCCATAGCCACGATCAAAGCCATATGCCACCTCGAATCCACACCCGAATAATAGAACCCATTCTGTCACACTTCATCTCCCGTTTCTTGAATCCATATTCCGGTTCCAGTCGAGGTGGGTGACAACCACCTCGTCCCGTTGAGCCACAATAGAGGTAGGGCAATGGTGGGCGAGATCCGGTGGTATTTCACAAGAATAATGGCATGTTTGTCACCTAGTTTCATCATCTTCTCATTGATGCTAGAGGCCACACCTACTGTGTTCAACGGATCATGGTACACCCCAACAGACGATCAACATCTCCATCTCAATCAATCAGTTCTTCATCCCATCTCTCAGGCGACCACAATGTCCCAATCTTCTTGTACTTATTTTTCAATTTTTTAATGAACCTGAAATCCCCCTGATACCTTCATCTATCATCACGGATCATCATCTCACTACTGATGCTTCCATTTTCTCTGTGTCTATCACGACCTCCCTTCACCCATGTCACACGCCTTGGTCGGGACGCGGATTGCCTTCCTCTGCCTCTATGAGATACCCATCTCGCGACCCTTTTTTGTGTGCTTCATTGCTACCCACGTCATGCTCGAGGTCATCTTTCCATTTGCAGGAAACATGCGGAGCTACTGCTTTGGAAATGCTCGATCCGCCTTCAACTACAAGCACATATTGGAGTCTTTGCTCGCTTTCAGAAGGTCCAATTTGCCTCCTTTTCTTAGTGTAGAATTGCTTGTCTGTATTTATTTCTTGCATTTTACTATCTATAAACATTTCAAAAATATATGAATATTTTCCAACAATACAAAATATATTTTCCATATTTTTGTTTATTCGCCTGAATTTGTCTTGATTTCATTACATGTCTTTTATGTTTTCGTTATCTTTTTCTCTCATCTATATTTCTCTCTCTTGCTTATTTTGATATCTATAGTGTGCTTGTATTAATTATATATCTTCTCTTGTTCTCTCTTTTTTCTGCGCGTATTTGCGAGTGAGGTATATACAAGAATTGAACGAGCCAAATTAAGTCTCTTTAGCATGCACTCCTTGTGTTCGACTTGGTATTGCTTCATATTGGTTAAGAAAATGAAGTTGAAGTAAATTTGTTTGGTAATTGCTTCTTGCATGCACTAGAAATGACTATTAATAGAAAACCAAAAAAGTAGTCATCAATGTTATGCTTTGTCAGAATAGTTCAATATTCTCATATGCACCAACATAAGCTTATCATAGTGACACAACCTTACCACCACAAATAGAATTTAGATGGAGAGTAAAAATATCTATTTTTTTTATATTTGATGTTTTTTTGTTGCTCTTTCACATCTTGTATTTTGCTAAATGCATGTCCACTTTCTTACAACGACCATCGCATTCTTACCATAGTGAGCACAACCTCATGGGGAACATTTTCTCACCGATGTTATGTTTTATGATTTCTGGTTGCTCTACCAAACATTACTCCTAATACCAACATTATGATATTTTTATTTGCACAAAGGTCGCTTCAAATAACATCCAACCCAAAAATGTTAGAGAATTGAAGCTATCTTAAGTGTTATCCCACGAATTGAGAAGGTGTGGCTGTATAGAGGCGATGTTGCATGTGGGAAAGGAGCAACCTGCTCGCAGCCAGGGAAGGGTGAGGAATAACAATCATGCGAACGATGAAGAAGTAGTAGCATACTCATAGGAGGGGAAGGGGGATGAGAAGTAGTTGGGCAACAGATGGTCTCGTATACGAGGAAGAAGAAGGAGACACTTTCACATGCGAGGAGAGACGTGCAATGAGAATCATTTAGTATGAAGGAAGATGTAGTAGTAAGGAAAATCATTTAGTATTTGTTTTAAAACCAATCAACCAATTTATTCACTACTGGCAATGATTATTGACGCAACATGCCATGATGTATTACCTTGCATAGGAGGGGATTTGTCCCCCTTCTTTTCGCCTCATAAACTACGTAGGAAACTATCTATCCCTCCACGACTTTCAAGCAAAAAATCCTGCATTGAACTCTAACTTAACATACTCACTCGTTGAAGTAGACTTTATATATCGAACAATGGCGATAAAAAATCTTTCCATTATCAACAACATGCCATAAATCTATATTTTCAACTTAACCCTCCAAAGTCCCTATATATTCCCTACACCTCAGTAAGCCAGTATATGTAAAGATGCATGGAATGTGATGACCCTAGCTCAGCCCACTCCAAATTATCATACGTGGAAGGGCATGCCCCTAATTGAGACCAAACCAAACCATCATACGGACATGCTTGCAAATGTCCACAAATTAAAGCCGCTAAACTGCAAAAAAAGAAAAAGGGAGTACGTTTAAACACGTTTGCTTGCTGGCAGACAGCGGTTTCAACTTTTTCCATCCCCCAAAAATTTAAAAAAAAAAACCACTCGCCTCACTGGAATAAAACATCGAACTGGCGCCATCACGTGACGCTCCCAGTCAAACCCCCTCCATCAAAGACATCGTTCCCCCGTCCTTCCCGTTTTGCACCCCACCCCCTCCCTTTTCTTATCATTTCTTGGACAACCCTCGCGGACGGTGGGACCCTCGTCACCGTCCCAACCTCAACAGGGACCCCGCCGCCCAGCTCCGAGATGCCGCGTCGGCGCGCGGATCCAACGGCTCACATCGCCCCAACGCCGCGGTTTCTCGCAGCGAGATCTCGCACCCTCCTTTAATTGCCCCCTCTTCTCGCCCCCGTGCCCCCGTCTCGATTTGGGCTCACGCATCACGAGGTCGATCGTACGGCGGCGATTGCGTGCTTAGCTGGAGTTAGCGGAGGACAGCTGGTGACGTACGGGCCCGATACGCCCTCCCCGACGCCGTTTGCTCCCCTCCCTCCCCGCTGCTGCAGTCCCGCCGCGCTGTCCCCCAACATTATTTTACTACAATTCCCACCGCATTTCCCGTTCTGTCCTTCGCATTCTCCACAATCCCCGCCCGCCCCGAAACCGTTATTAACCGTAATCGGAGGATCCGGTCCGTCGGATCGGGATCAGGCGAGGGGTTACGACCTCGGCGCCACGTCAGTGGGTTTTAATGCGGGCGGGGTAGAGATGTCTTTTCGGACAGTGCCGACGCACCGCTTGGAGCGGCATAAAATTGCCGCACTCCTCAACCACACTCCTCTTCTTCTTTTCTCCTTCTACTCCTTTTTTAACTGCTGTTGATACTACGAGAGTCCCTTTCGCTCGCTGTTGTATCGATTTGGTTTTGGGGTAGGCATTACGTCGAACACCTTGGGGGCTGGGGGGCAGTGGATGTGAGGGTGGTGGGGGTGGGGGGTGGAGATGGGGAAGGTGGGGATGGGGGTGGCAGTGGGATTGGCGGTGGCGACGTGCGCGGTGGCGGCAGTGCTAGTTGGGAGGAGGATTAGGAGCAGGAGGAGGTGGGGGAGGGTGCTGGGCGTGCTGAGGGAGCTCGAGGAGGGGTGCTCCACCTCGGTTGGGAGACTGCGGCAGGTGGTAAACGCCATGGCGGTGGAGATGCACGCGGGGTTGGCTTCCGACGGTGGGAGCAAGTTGAAGATGCTACTCACCTACGTCGATAATCTCCCCGACGGGTATTAGTCTTCCCTCACTTCTCTCGCTGTTGATTTTCCCGGGGGTTTACGCGCGACAATTACAAGTGTGCGTAAAACCCTATTTTTATTTTTCAATGGCGAACAATCTTTGTTGGCTTTGTTTTTTTTGGTTCTTGTCTTCCCTTGTTCGTACTGTTGTATTTATTAGCAACGTCTGAGTGTTTTCCTGCATTGCGTACAGTTGTTGGACGGAGTTCTTTTTTCTTTCTTTCTTGGATTTAACGGATGTGATTCAGTGGCATTGATTGATTTGTCCGGTTTCTGCTCTTTCAGTACTAGTCAGTTGAATGAATTTAGGGCGAAGGTAAATAGTGGCTATTTACATTGTTGGAGTGATCGTTGTTGGGTAAGCCTTTTTTAAGAAGATAGTGCACTAATTTGTTAGGGAAGTTTCTTAATCATAGGATGCCGTGATGGTCTAATTTCGTTTTAATATCTCCACAAGTAACTCTGTTTGGATTTATTGGGAGGGTTGCTTTACATATCTTCATTGGCAGGAGTGAGAAAGGGGTGTATTATGCACTTGACTTGGGGGGCACAAATTTTAGAGTTGCGCGGGTTCTGCTCGAGGGGAACAGATCAATGACGGTACCTCATCGAGCAGAAAGTCAAGCTATACCTCAGCACTTACTGTCGTCTACCACAGAGGTATTTAACTTGTTTCTGATACTATATTTGAAGGGTTATTTATCCTAATTGTTGCAAGTGTGTTTTCCTTTTTTTTCTTCAGGATCTTTTTAATTTCATTGCAACGGCTCTCAAAAAAATTATTGATACCGAGGCCGTTGAAACCGGTCTTCAATTTGATGGTAGCAGAGGACTTGGATTCACATTTTCTTTCCCTTTGAGGCAAACCTCTATCTCGTCTGGCAAATTGATTAAGTGGACAAAAGGTTTTGCCATCGAAGACACTGTAAGTTATATAATACATGGTACTCTGTAGCACAATACTTGTGTTGTCCTCATTATTTGCGGTTAGCAGATAGAGTGCAGGAATAGTGACCATTTTATTTTGTTTGAATGATTTGATCTTCAATGGTCTAGTGGTCACATAAAAGACCAGAGTTCAAATCCCACTCTTGCAGGGGTTGTGTTAGGTAGTCAACGGCCAACATAAAAATAGTTGAATCTTTCAACATGGATTTGAGCAAGAATCCATGTAGCCGACCCTACTTATAGTGGGAGAAGGCGTAGTACATTTTATTTGAATGATTTGATCTTAGCAGACAACACATGATTAATATATTATTAGAGTGCAATGTTGAGTATCACTTCTCAGCTGCATTAACCATATTTTAATCATGTAAATGGATTTGAGGGCATTATAAATCTATTAATGGCAAAAAATTCCATGCTTGTTGAGATGAGAAACCGCAGTTGGAATGAAAAATGCCAAGCCCATCAAGAGTTCAGATTTATCATGTAATCTGAGATCTAAGTGACTCTACTATAGTAATAAGTAAAGAAATAAAAAAAGGGCATGATAAGAGAAGAAGGCCAACTTTTTCTTTTATTGCCATTTAGAAGGAAAAATGATTATGAGATGTCCGCCGAGTTGACATGCTTCATGCAAGTGAAAGATCGTGCTGATTATAATGTAGGAAAATAAAAAAGGCTTAGTTGTCTCACAGTATTGCAATTTTGCAGGGGAACATATCAAACACAGGAGGGCCTTGGTAGGGAAGTAATTGATGCCATTGTTCGAATATATATGGCAGGGTGGTTATTTTGTAAATAGAATGCCGGTTTAATCATCAACAAAAAATATATGTTAGAATTATGCATAAAAGCATGCTTATTTATGGAATCAGGGGAGGATAAATCTTTTAAGTAAATGAGGAAAAATATGAAAAAATATGTATTTTGGGATTTTTTTGAATGATATAAAATAAACAACATCTCGTACATGTATACTAACAAATCTATTTGCAGTTATGACTGAGATAGAGTGCAGATATATTATTGTAGATAGCGTGACATTGTTCTAATATATTTGCAGTTAGCAGATAGAGCGCAGGAATAGTGGCCATTTTATTTTGTTTGAATGATTTGGTCTTAGCAGATGACACAGAATTAGTATATTATTAGAGTGTAATGTTGAGTATCACTTCACAGCTGCATTAACAATATTTTAATCATGTAAATGGATTTGAGGGCTCTATAAATCTATTAATGGCGGAGAACTCCACGCTTGTTGAGATGAGAGTGGAGTTTATAGATCAAAATTTTAAACCACAGTTGGAATGAAAAATGCGAACCCCATCAAGAGTTCTGATTTATCATGTAATCTTAGATCTAAGTGACTCTACTATAGTAATAAGTAAAGAAATAAAAAAGGGCATGATAAGAGAAGAAGGCCAACTTTTTCTTTTATTGTCGTTTAGAAGGAAACATGATTCTGTGATGTCTGCCGAGTTGACACGCTTCACACAAGTGACTGAAAGACTGCTGATTATAACATAGGAAAATAAAAAGGCTTAGTTGTCTCAAGAATATTGCAACTTTGCAGGGGAACATATCAAACACAGGAAGGCCTTTGTAGGGAAGTAATTAATGCCATTGTTCTAATATATATGGCAGGGTGTTTTTTTTAAATAGAATGCCAGTTTAATTGTCAACAAACAATATATGTTAGAATTATGCATAAAAGCTTGCCTATTTATGTAGTCAGGGAAGGATAAATCTTTTAAGTAAATGAGGGAAAATGTGAAAAAAATATGTATTTTGGGATATTTTTTGAATAATATAAAATAAACACAACATCTCGTACATGTACACTAACAAATCTTGTGTTACTCGAGAAAGTCTTATCCTAATTTGTATATTCTTCTCAATGATTGCATGGGATATGTTAGTCCTTATATAGGCTCACCAATACGCAAAAGTCTCAGGGATAATTCATTTGGGACGAATTAGTATAAGTGGATCTTGGAAAATTACCCATATAACTTTTTTGCACAACTCCTAATACCACTTAATCCAGAGATTAAAATTACACCTTATTGCAAAAGAAAACATCTTCCCCTCAAACATCACATCTACTAGATAGAAAGATCAGGGAGAAGATTGATTACAGGAGGAGACAACACTAGTTGAAGATTTGCTTGAACGAGACATCATTGGGAAGAAAAACATGATCAGAGAAGGTGGTTGATTGGAGGAACACTTGTTGTAAAGGATTGTAGTTGATCTTCATGTAATTAGATTGATAGACATCAAAATGTTGTAGATAACAAAAAAAAAACAATAAAATGATCTTTCCCATTATGTAAATTTCAAAAGTGGAACGTTTTTGTATGAAAATCTCTGAGCAAGACTCTTCATTTGTTCTCATATGGTGACCTTGAGAAGGGATCTCACACATCAAAACCTCAAAGAAGAGATCACATTTTGAGGACCTCGTTGATTTAAGATTGGTGATAGATTAGTCTATGTTGGGTGACCTTTTTTAAAAGAGAAAACGATGCTCAACACTCTTATTTCTTTTTTCTTTCATATTTTTGGAATTGTAAGAGATAGCCATGCAAGTTGGTATTAGAAATAAGTGGAATCTTACCTTTATTTTTTCAATTTTGCTAATATTTTGACTCATTTTTAGTGTTTTCATTTTCTTCTCATCTTTTTAAATAATGCTCCAATATTTCCTTTTCTGCCACAATGATTAAAACCATAGGAACAACATAAAAAAATCGATATGTTGAGCTTGAGGCATAAAAAAGGCACAACGATTAACTCCAATACCTTATTTTTCTCTTTATTCTGTGATTTGATTGTTTATGCCGTTGCCAACACTTTGTTTGATTGTTTCAAAGTAGTCATGTATGATATATAACAATCATCATGTTCTCTAACACGTCTAGTTTTAATTTTTTTGCATGCTTTGAGCATTGTTTCTTGCGAGAGGTGAACCATGACTCTCTTTGCACCTAGACTGGTGTTGTTGCCTCTATTCTAATGCATCTTAGTGCATGCATGCATTGTTTTTTTTGTGTCCTAGTGTTGGTGGAATCTAGTTGCTCTTGTGCATTGTGTTGCAAGAGCACTTTGTCATGGACAATTGGCAATCCCGGTGTGGGGTTGCCATTGTACAATGAAGAATGGTGTTTGAATGTTGTATTTTTATTCTCATGTGATCATTTTCTCGATTTCCAAGTATGAACTTGGAGAATATGTTGAAAAATAATTTTCAAAATGGAATTTAACCTTGAAAATGGTCTATCTGTGACCTGAAAGGCAAGCTACTTGGATGTGCTAGGTTATGCAAGATGAACAAGGCACTCCTATCAAAATGGATGACACATTTGGGGACTAGGTGATGTTGTGGTATGCATGCTTATATATGCTATTTGAAGGGAGTATGGCGATGGAGCGAAGTGTAAGAGCTTTTCGGAGGCCTTGTGGAGCTTTTGGAGGAACACTTGTATGGTAAGGTGGGCGTTGGGTCCGAAGTGTCATTTGGTGATGGGAGATGCCACCAGATTCAAGTATTGGAAGGATTTTGGTCAGAGGTGGGTATTTTGTGCGATAAATACTCAGGATTCTTCGTGATGACTTCATATAAAGTAGCATTGGTTGTGGTATGTTGACCTCCCGATGAGAGAGGAGTTTGACATCCAAATTTTCGCTCACTTGTCGGAGGCTCAATGAGTCGAGTTGGGAGCTGATGCAAATAAAAATCTGCAACGGTAGAGAAATGATTTTTGGTGGAAGAAATTTAGAGAGGGGAGGAAGGAGAAAAATGCGCAAGCTACGCGGGGTTTTGGAGATTAATCGCGAAGATCACATGGGAGAAAAAGAGACAAAGAGAGATAAACTCAATTTTACTATATTCTGAACTGTCTAAAACAAATGCCTACCATCCTCTTTATATAGGAGGGGAGGAATTACAAAATTAGAAAGAAATTCGAATTCAAATAAAATCTAATCGATCCTAATTGACTTTACCGATTGCAATTGACTCTAACTAATTTTATCTTCCAAAAATGTTGAGATTACAATCTCAATTTATTTAGATAAAATAAGCAAACAAATTAAAATAACTAATTAAGGATGGGAATCCCCAATTCAGAAAATCCCAAATCGGCAATCTTCTTCAATTCAGGTCGTCCTGCCGACTTGGGAATAATTGCATCAATTCTCCCCGGCTTGAAAAATTCGTCACCTGATGAATTCCTCGATCTTCGATCCATCAATGGAGAATTTCATCTGGATTGGTTGATTGATCTCCCCAGTTTTGGTTTTTTTCCATGTTACGTTTGTAGTTTCTTTTCATTGAGGTGTATGGCTGCAATTTTCTTACCCCTTCACTTAAATTAGCTACTCTTAACTTCCCACCATCTTTAACCTTTATATAAAAGGTTTTAAGAGGAGGAATACCTCTGCAATTTTCTCAAAACCATTCCAAATCCCTAATTTTACGGGAATGGTCCTTCGTGGGAGATAAAGCAGGAGGCTTTGCATTCTCGGCTTCAACCTTCCAACGTCGTTGGCGGCGTTGAACCCTAGATCTAGGGTTCCAGCAGTGCGGGCGACGAGGAACAATGCAAGGGCGACAACGGGCTGGGTAGGGAGACTGTAAAAGGAGGTGATACGGCCCCAGCTCGCACGCATAGTGGTGACCGCGCCTGAAGCGTGTGCTTGCAGTTGTAGCTCGAGATCGAGCGGCGGCGGCAACGCAGGTGGCGTGGAGTCGTGCAAGGGTGGTGTGGAAGGGTATCACGACATTGGCGGAAACGGCGACATGCGGTCGTGCAAGGGCGGCGAAACTCACAGCGATGAACCGGTGTCGCCCATGGGGCGGAGTAGTAGGGCTAACGCCTAAGAGGAGGTCGCGCGGTTGGTGGGGTTGCTCCGACCAAGGGTAGGTGTGTCGATGCCGTCGTTGACGGTGTTTGTGATGCGACCTCTTGGACAGCAACTTCGGATGAGAACAAATCCAGAATTTCGGGTTCTTCATCGTCATGATCTCCGTCGAATATGGGCCATGAGTCTTCATTTTCTTCTTGTACAACAGTTGTATCAAATAAATCTTCATCTTGAATGAAAATACTTTTGTTTTCTAGGTCGAAATCGGGTTGAACATCAAGTACAATGTTCTGATTTTTGTTGTTGATGGACGAATTTTCATGAATTGTTTTTTTTTGGTAAGTAAAAAATTTACTTCTTGTAACTGTAAATTTTTCATGAATTGTTGTGTCCAGCCATGCTTGGACCTTGAATCTTGATAAGAGGCGTTGCTTCAACTTTTGTTGACGCGTAGATCGAACTTTTTCTTCCAATATATGATATCATCGAATCGTGAGAACGATTCAATTTCCATGCTCTGATACCAAATGATGCAAACAAAAAATTTGTAATGGTAGAGAAATGATTTTGGGTGTAAGAAATTTAGGGAGGGGAGGAAAAGGAGAAAAACATGCGGTTGCACGGGTTTTGGAGATTAATCGCGGAGATCGCATGGGGAGAAAAAGAGACAAAGAGATAAACTCAATTTTAATATATTCTGAACTGTCTAAAACAGATGCCTACCATCCCCTTATATATGGAGGGGAGGAATTACAAAATTTAAAAGAAATTTGAATTCAAATAAAAATCCTAATCGATCCTAATTGACTCTAACCGATTTCTAATTGACTCTTAACTAATTTTATCTATAAAAATGTTGAGATTACAATCTCAATTTATTTAGATAAAACAAGCAAACTAATTAAAATAACTAATTATGGATGTGAATCCCTAATTCAAAAAATCACCAAATCAGCAAACTTCTTCAATTCGGGTTGCCATATCGATTTGGGAATAATTGCATCAGGAGTGTTACTCGAGGATCATAAAAGGTAAGGTCTCCTAAATGCGATCAGATCATTTGGAGGGGCTTGATGTGTTCTTTGTTGAGGTAGCTTACGAATGGGAGGATGAGGACATTGATCATCTTTTCTTCAAGTGTGACGGTGTGGCTGAGGTTTTACGGAGGAAAGGTATTCCATGGCTTTATTCCTCAAGTGGTATGGGATTTTGGAAATCTTTTGGCTCTCTATAGTATCGCTCGCTTAAAAGCTCATTGCTCTAGAATTTGGTGGTTTTTTGGGCCATATGGCTTGGTAGGAACGCAACAACGTTCAATGGCAACACAATGCAGAAAATATAGTGTGCATGTACATCACCTTTGTAACTCATTGAATGTACGCTTCTAAATAATTTTTTATTAATAAAAGGAGCTTGCTATGGCTAGTCACCATCTAAAGGGGCACACCCCATTGCATTGCAAGAAAACTGTATGACGAGAAAAAATGGTTTCATAGTTCATGCTTCTCCAATGTTTTGCATAGTTGAGGACATGCACGTGTTTGTGGTCTATGGTTGGAATGTGGTTTGGTGCTGGTTGCAATATTATTGTAATGAAAACAACAGATTTTGTGTTGATGATCATTTTGACAAATGGGGTTTTGTTGGAGGCTAAGGAATCGGACTTGTTGGGAGAGACGTAAGATTTAGGCTAAGATAACCCTATGATGATGATGATGTAGTTGTACAAATTTTTGATGCATGCTTTGAACTGAAAGTACAAGTTCGATTTTTTCTCCGTTTCTTTTCTCTTAATCTGCTCATATGTGTGTATGTGCACATGCATGCGTGTGTGTTTACCTCTGAATATATTATATGCTTTTCATCTTGTTTATAACCTTTTTTCTCTGCTAGTATCCCTTATGAGATGTGGAGGATATGACCAATGATATAGGAATCAAACTTCATATTGGACTTTGCAAGTTGCTTTGGAAGGCCAATGCATTGTTGAAAACATGATTTTAAAAGCACGACTCTAGGCGCTTTTCCATCAAAATGCCTCGAGGCTATAAGGCTCGGGCAGTTTATTTGAGGTGTGCGCCTCATAGGCTTCGAGGCGCCTTCAAGGCACTCATGTTGTGGGTTGATTCGAGGCGTTGCCTTGTATCTGGTAGCGTTTTGAAGCTTGCTGCAGAGTAGTTTCAAGCTTCATACGGGGCTGCATTTGTTGATGCAAATGCTGGGTACTTTGTTGCTGCTGTAAAGAGGAAGTTTTCTCTTGCTACAATTGGGGTTGTATTGGTCTTCTAGTGGGAGCAACTTGTTGTTGCTGTTGTGGATTTACGATCTGTTGTGTATCAAACTCCTCAGAATGCTGCCACTACCTTGGAATCCTCCTCATATGGTGTCGTTTATTAAGAATCCATAGATTCCATTCCTCCCTTCTTATTTATTCAGATTACCTCTCCACATATAACTATTGATATTTCATAAAATAGTATCTTCAATTCAATGTTTTACACACTCAAGATACACATATATATATGCTCACAATTGTAAATAGCATAACATATGCGATGAAATCGTATGTGTGACTCATATAGCATATATCATAGAATCCTATATATCAATTGTACCATACGTAACATTTGGATGCATTTAATCGGTATTTGAAAAAATTAACCCTATAGGCTGTATGTTTGGTTAAGGAGGAAGTGTCTAGTGACCTTGGTGTTCAAGAACTAGTAGGGGATGTGTTCCTTGATAGTGAGTGCTCCGGTGGGTTGCGAAAGGATGATGTATATTACTTGTTCTTTACTTGTTCATTGGTCATGACGGTTTAGGAAGTGTTATAACTCCACTGCAATTGCGTGAGTGGAGAAGAGTTTCAGGGGTGAGCTTCAGATTTGGATGGAGGATGTAACTAGATTGTGTGTTTACCTATTGTGCACTATATTCACTTATCACCAAGGTTTAAAAATCGGACTGGACGTTGAACCGGTTAGTCTTCAGTTCGATCCACCGGGTTGGACCGTCGGTCCAAATCGGTTGGACCGGGCATGATGTCATCATTCCCATCGACTCGGAAAAACCGGACCAGGCTTAATTTACTGGTCCGACCGGTCGAATCGGTTTTTTGAACCGATAAAATCGGATACATATATATGTAAGTATGTATTTAATATATTTATATATCAACGAAATAATTGTTTACAATGCCAAATCTTTCAATAGAATAACATGATTGCCTATTTCGAATAAAACTCTACAAAAGTTAGTCACATTTTCTAGCTTATATATATGATTACAATATTGTAATCATTTTTTTAGTTATTTCTATAAAATTACTCTAAGAAAGTAGTGGTACAACCTATATTTTAAAAAAGAGGGGAATAATTGATATTGCAGAAGTTAAGAAGGATACAAGTGATAAAACCCTATTATTTCATTATTTAAACTTTTATTTTTTTGAAAATTTATAAAACCATCAAAATTGGTTCAATGCGGGTCAACCCGGTCCGACCACCGATCGGAACCGGTTTTTTATTTTCCTTTTTTTTAAAAATAATTACATAGAATCGGATGAACCGACCGGGTCGAGGCCGATTCTCGGTCCAACCGGTCGGACCGACGGTCCGGTTTTTAAAACCCTGCTTAGCACCTTGCTTATAACAATTTTTCTCTGTTGTCTCCCTTTTTTATGAGACGTTGAGGATATGGCCAGTGATATTGGAACCAAACTTCATATTGGACTTCGTAAGCTGCTTTGGAAGGCCAAGGCATCATTGAAAAGTGAAGTTGCATGTTTGCTTGAGGAGGAAAGGACTAGTTACCTTGTTCAAGAGCAAGTAGGGGATGTGCCTTGATAGTAAGTGCTCGGTGTGGGTTGCTAAAGGTAGGTGTAATTCGATTGGTGAAATCGTCTTTCTCCAAAATAAATGTTTTCATTTACCAACATGTGAGCTTATTCCATTTTAGCGTTCATCCGCTTCACCATTTACACAAAGGATTATATATGGGACATATATATATATATATGCGCTCTAAATATTTGTCAGGGCCTTGATGTGTGCGCCTAAATTAGAGTGGTGTTGCTTTTCTTCTCTTCATTTGGTTTATTGTAGTATATATAATGCAATTTACTTCTAGCCGGTCAAAAATTTTATTTTTATCTCTAAATTTTCATTTAATTTGGTTGTCAGGTTGATAAGGATGTTGCTCGTTGTTTAGAGGAGGCGTTATCCAGGGTTGGAGTAGATATGACAGTTGCAGCTCTTGTAAGTGTATATCTTCTCAGTTCCTTCTGATTTTCCGATCTGACGTCTTGTTTATTGGTAGTATGCATACTCATGAACTTCTTTTAAAGTTTGAATCTTAGGATTTATTATGGTTTTGTAATTCTTTCCTCATAAGAAATTTAAAAATGTGGTTTTGGCTCTTTCATAGGGTTTTCTTTTCATCATTTTTTTGTTTTATGGCACATCAAAAGTTTGTTTAGTTTCAAAATGACTTAAACTTGAGGAGAATTGGGTTGGATAAGGAGCTCTGAAGGATGTGGAGCGAAGTATTTGTGAATGAAGTTACATAAGTTGGTGCATGATAGGTTGAGGGACCGCCTGAAGTTGGTATGGACAAGATAAGGTGAAATTTTGCACCGATTTTATGATGTACATTTGAGGATGAGACTTGCAAGAGAGGCTGGAATTTTGAAAAAAATATCAGAAGTAAGAATCCAATACATGTTGCATATATGATTCAATAAATATTATGACTAGCTAAGAATTTACATGGTGAAAGTCTGCTTAATGAGGATTGAAGGATAATTTTTGTTGCCGCTTACCGTTCTCGGCAATCAGAGCTGGTTTAATTTTCATGCATAAGTTTGGCCTCATTAGATTGCAGCTTTCCAAAAGAAGTATCATTTGTTTGAGTTGAGTGAAATTTATTTGAAAGTTTTGTTTCTATCTTATTTTATGTGGATTTTGAATTATGTTAAATAATTCATGAGTAAGTACACAGAAAGAATCCATGTAGCTGTCCCTATGTGGGAAAAGGCTTTGTTGTTATTGTTGTAGATTTAATCTTAAGTAGTGCAGAAGTCTTTCAAGCTGTTGGGTCATCCCATGTTGGCTTACTTTTGCTGTTATGATTTAATTACTCTCTGGGGCCTTTAATTGGGATTGTAACTTATGGAATTTGGATCAAGCTGTTTAGGGACTTGTTTTGTTTTGTTTTTGATGAATTTGTTTTGTTTGATTTTTCCTAATTACAAACTTACCAACTTCGGAGGTGTGCAGAGATGGGTTTTGTGTGACAAACTGTTTTGATTCCATAAAACAAATGGGTTGATTGATTGTAGTGATGATTGGTTTATTGAAACATTATATTTTTTTGAGAAACTAAATGTCGGTTCTCCAACAGGGCAGACCATTCACGTTTTATCTATATAAACCAAGAAAACAGATGTTACGTCCGCTTAAGAAAATCCTTTAAGACATAAGTGCATCAATAACTTGGAAACACTTCGTCATTTGCACAATGTTCTCAACACAATACCTTCCACCACAGAAGACCATCTTGTTTTTTTGCGCTAAGTAGACTACAGACCTGCAAGCGGCTTCCTCATGTCTTAAGAACAGGTATTCCTCATCATTCTGATATTTTTTTTAAAGTATCGGACATGTATTGTCAGAAACCTCGTTCCCTACACGTTTCTGAGTAACTTGGTAACTAGATGCCCCTGTTTCTCTAACCAGACATACAATCTCACCTTTGGAGATTAAGGTCTGTAACTTGAGATGCGTTTCTTGGAAGGCCAAAGGAAGGCCATAGAGGTCAGTGGCCATCCCATAAAATTTCACCCCATTGGAAAAAGGTATACAATGAAGTTACATCTGCCGCTCATAACAACCCTAGTAATGAGACGCCCTCTTTCTCATAAAAATCCTAATAATGAGGCAAAGAGAGAAGCCTAAAGACCATGTGATTTCTGTGTGTCCAAATTGCTCAGAGCATAAGAGGGTGTGACCGTTCACACCTCTAACTTAGGTTGCAATATCATCATCTACCTTGTCCTCCGTAGAGCATCTCTAAACGATGCCTCAGTATAGAACAACTAAAGAACATATGATTGATATCTTCCTTGCCTTTCCCACAAAACAAAAAAGTGGTATAATCCAAAGAATATCACTTCTTTAATCTTAAGTCACAACCCAATGCCTCATGAATCATAATCAAGCCACATAGGATATTGACTTCAATTTGACCTTTCACTTCTAAATGTATTTGCAATTGTTCAGGAACAGGTAATCCAGACTATTAGCGTACAACATAATCTACTTATAAACTGTGTTCTTGATGGGGTTAGTCTTGTACCATTCCCAACAATTCGGAGTTTCCCGAAATGAGTTGGATTTGCAATCTAAGACAGCAGGTTGGCGCAACCATTGTGGCAGGCATTGGAGAAAAGAGAAGGAAAAGTAGGGATCCAAGTCAACCATGCCACCAAGACCTACAATCAACCACTGAAACATGAAAATCCATAGCCAAATCCACAGCTGTGGAAACTATCTCCCATCACGATGGAGCAATACCCCTCATTTAACCAAAATCTGAAATATGCTACTTCATTAGTTAAAGGGGGCAACCTTGCATGCTTCCATAAATTTAGGGTTCAGTGGTAGTGAGTAAAATGGACCTTTAAAAAGAGACTATTGTTGCTCCTGAGTAGTCGCAAAATTCACTTCGAGAGGTGTGCAAGTTTTTATATCTTTTAACTCAAGCCCCTATTGGACTCCTGAGCTCTTCACTGGTTAACATCCTCACTAATTTCGTTCTTTCTGGGGTCTGGTCAAGAACATAACATGCAATGATAAATCCTCTGGTTACTTCTTGGCTTTGATTGCAGATGTCTGTATTAGCGGTCTTTTTATAAATAGAATCAGTATCTTCGTTCTGGTTTATATCTGCCCAACTTTGGCTTGCCCAAAACAGCAAACATGGCGAGGGTGAAGAAATATGCACCACGTACCAAGCCACTATATTGAATGCTTGGGATGTCAACTAAACACTAAATGAACTAGATTTCTTCTTTTTATAAATGTTCCAGATCATGCCTATGTGAAGAAAATGTATCCACCCAGTGATATAATTTGCACTTCCACGTTTTGGCGATGTTTCTACCAGTATGGGTTTGCATTCACCCACTTGTCCAATTCTTTTCTTGCAGATGCTCAGATTTGCATTTAACAGAAATGCATTCATTTATCGATGCTTCTGCCCTTTTAATTGGTGGGAGTTCTTCAGTTTGTTTTGTTAGTGTGTTGGGATGAAAGAAATCATACAATATTCATAGTTAGTACTTGTTGTTGTCTGATTCAATGTATATTTTCTTATTATAATTTTTCCTTGAGGCAGGTGAATGATACAGTCGGAACCTTAGCTCTTGGTCACTATCAGGATGAGGACACTGTTGTGGCAGTGATCATTGGGACAGGGACTAATGCCTGTTATGTAGAAAGAACTGATGCAATTATCAAACGTCAAGGAGTCCTTACAAGTTCTGGAAATATGGTATCCTTATTGCATTCTGCACTTATACAGTATGATCTATAATAAAGCATGCTCTGTCTATTTTGTGTTCATTTCAGATTTTTTTTAATTCAAATCAGGTCGTCAACATGGAATGGGGTAATTTTTGGTCATCTCATTTGCCAAGAACTCCGTATGATGTAGCGCTTGATGAAGATAGCCCAAACCGCAATGACCAGGCAATTAACTGCCATATTGCAACTGTTTTGGATTATACTCAACCCCTCTCGGTACTTACTTTGTCATGTTGTACAGGGTTTTGAGAAGATGATATCGGGGATGTATCTTGGTGACATTGTTCGAAGAGTGATTCAGAGGATGGCTCTGGAGTTGGATATTTTTGGTGCTCCGGTTGCAATCCTGTCCAAACCTTTTATTTTGAGGTCTCTTTTATTCGTCATACGTAATTTTCTTAGCTGTTAAATTTGTTAGTTTATCGATTTAATTTGAATCCAATGGTCGAAGGGGAAAGTAGACTAAGTAGTTATTCCTTGGCAAGCACATTGAATTTAAGTACAATGATTCCTGTGTAGGATGAAACTAATATCAAGACTGAGTTGACCCACTATTGCAATTAGATGGGGATGCCTTTTTATTTGGCATCTTAATAACTTAAGTTCCTCTGATTAGGACTCATATGATGGCCGCCTTGCACGAGGACAGTTCTCATGACTTGAGTGAAGTCTCCAGGATTCTAAAAGAAACGCTTAAGGTACAATTACTGTGAATTCCATCATCGCAGGAAATTATTTACTTCCTGCTAATCATGTTAGATTTCCCATTTTGATGCAGATGCCTGATTTAAACATACCAATAAAGGTAAGACGCCTGATTGTAAATATATGTGATATTGTTACTAGACGGGCGGCCAGGCTCGCTGCGGCAGGAATTGTTGGAATACTAAAGAAAATGGGTAGGGATGATATTGGTGGGACTGGGAGTGGAAAATCTGGAGGCCAGCCTAGGAGAACTGTGATATCCATAGAAGGTGGTCTCTACAACAACTATACCATGTTTAGGGAATATCTAAAAGAAGCGATCTCGGAGCTCCTCCCTGAGGAGGTAGCTAGCAACATTGTTTTAAGAGTATGCGAGGATGGATCCGGGATTGGGACTGCCATCCTTGCTGCCTGTTACTCAACGAATCAGCCGAGGCTATTATAAATACATACATGTGTAGTTGTCCATGTAAATGTGATATGTTAGTCCTTATTTATATAGTTGTGCATTAGTCAAAGGTTGTATTAGGTGATTATTCTTTTCCTTTGTATCTTTGGTATATCATTCCCTTGCCATGTTCTTTGGACTCTTGAATACATGTCGATATCCTATTTAACTGTGAAATGTCAATAGTTCTTATGAATGGGTGCATGTTTTTCAGATGGTTGCCTATGTAAAGGGCATATCTAACTATTATAGCAAACAGTAACGAAATAGCGAAGCAAATGTTTGTCTGCATTAAACCAGAAGTGAACAGAAGTTAACCGTTTGTGTCTGAGGAAGAGTTCATTGCAAATGTATGAGGCAATTAATTGTAATCGATAGAGGAAAAGGGTGTTGGAGGTAAATGGTAGGGGACAATTGTTGTCTTCACATCTCAACTCCTATATCTTACTCTATTTGGATGAAACAAATACCATTCATTATGAAATTATACTCTACTTATATTATACACATTCCTATTTAGGAGACCAGTTCAACACTATGTCAATTCATTCAACTTGCACGACGCACGTATATGCACTATCAGTTGAATGACCAAAGTCATCAATCGATAGAAGCAAAATCGCTCAACTGGAACTCAGTTAGTTTGATTATAACTGAGAATTGAAGTTACACACGAGATTTATAATATAACTCTCTTAAAAAGTAAATTATAAAACTCCTAGAATTTTGTCTTTAACTTTTTCTCATATGATCTTCATCTGTAGCTTTTTTCTTCCTTTTGATGCATATTCCTGTTGCTCCATTAGCTTGGTCACAACTTTATCTTGGGCTTCGTTATAAGATTTTTTATTGTATTCTTTGTTGGCTAAAACATAAGCTGATACATAAATATTATCGTCCTTAAAATAATGCATGCATGCATACATGACCTGACACATTTAATATTAACTGCTTCTGTCCTTTTTTACACTACTAATAAAATATATAGAAAACCAAATATAATCATCCAAAAAAAAACAATTGGTATAATAGCACTAAAAAAGCTAAATCCGAATTTCAAATATATGCATCTTTATAGATCTAAATCTCTTGTTTATAAACTCCTTTTTCACCTAATGGGCATTAATAGTTCACATTAAAAAATTTGATAAATCCTAAAAACACTATGAGAATAAGTAGAGTCCATTTATGGAAAATGAATTTTGGAACCTCATTGTATATAAGTACAATAGTATTTGGATTTTCAATAAATTGGAGATATATCATTTCATTTTCACTTTCTTTCAATTTAAAATCCTCCACATTCTATTTTCGTTTAAAAATATAAACCAACAAAAATTTTGCAACATTAAAAAATACAAAAATATGTAGTTTGTTTATAGGTCAAATAAAAATGTGAAATTTAATGTACATTTTATATCTTAATTATCTGGTGAATTTTAAAAGCAACAAATATATGCGCATGTACTTAATATATTCTATAATTATACTAAAATAATATGTATGTATTTTGAATGTAAAAATAAAATAGAAAAACAAATATTATCTATAATAAAAAATATTGGTGAACCCATCTCCCACTTTAAGTAAGGTAAGCTACATAGATTCTTGCTCAAATCTATGTTGAAAGATCTACCAAACTGTTATATTCCACATATCATGATACTCAACAACCATCCCGTAAACACCATATTCACATTCAACACACGGACAATCATACAAATGTATCACCTGCGGGAAAATAAGAAAGTAAGGAAGTAAATGCATGAGCATGACTCATTTCATTCACCACGTGATATATATACCAAACTGTTCTCATAAGAAACATGTCCAAAAGAGTGCAAAACAAGTAACTGCCCATTTAAAGCATAAGCACAAAACACTATCTCTCTTGTACAAAGCATGCGACAAAAACTCCACAAAAGAATTATCAAGTATACACCATGGAAGCGCAGTTGAAAATGAAATGTTCCAAAACACCAAAACCACATCCTAGTGTTGCGGCGGGTTCTGTGAACCTGTTGGATCACATGAAAAGGGTATGTTATGAGCTAAGTTGTCTAGTACGGTTATACTTAAATGATAGGTAAAACAACAGGTAATCGGGTAAAAGTAGTAAGCAGTGTACCTACTGACCTGAAACAAGTGCACATACATGTGAGTGTCACTCTCGGAAGTAGAGGCTACAAGTGAAATCTTACCCTCAGATTACTACTAGTTTTAAGTTGATCTTTTCTTTCAAGTCTTCCCAACATCGCTATTAGTAATGAAAATAGTACGTGGTCTTGACCATGAGGGTCTCACACTATGGCTCCAGGGGGGAGGCTTTGTAGGCAAGCGTGAAGTAGATGCACCATAACTAAGTTCCCAACACTTTCCTTTACTAACCTTACCACTTTCCTTCTAGGTGATCATTCCCATTCATTGATAGTTCTCTTGTCTTCCACATTTCAACAGTATCGATCTAATGTCCAACATGATTCTTTTCAATTGATCTAATAGTAGTACAATGAGACTAATCGAAGCAACTCATTTGGCAACCACTACATTTCAGCGATAGTCATTGATGGTAGACACAACTCAAATGAAATCTGGGATTATAAAATATGATTTTTAACTCAAGCAGTAGTCAAACCTACAACCAACTTCCATTTTTCTCCAGATATGAAGCAAACCAGTAAGAACACCTCCTTTTCTAACGACATTCCGAAACTCCCCTCATATAACCAAGATGAGTAACAACTCGAGTGATCGACCCTCAGTAGCTACTTGTGTTAATTCTATGACATAAAGCTAATACCATACTACCAAGTGCACATCTCAGAAGGTAACATCTCATGGCAACTTGACAAGAATCTCGGTGTGGCATCGAGAACTACACATCACCGGTCAATGCAACTCGGGTTGCGACCATCTAGTCTCCAACCCAAGGATCTAAGTGTGTTAGCCATCCCTTTGCGGCATATATTCCTCTACCCAGGGTGACATAGGAAACCGTATTGTACGCAACATAATCCTCAACACAGAGAGTACCTTGACCATGGAGACCACCAAAGCACAAGGCACGCGATGAAAGGATTCCAATCGCGACATAATCAGATGTCATATGAATTCGAAGTACCCAATTTGGAATAGATTTAACATTGATTAGTGTTTTCACTTAATTACCCAATTTCATTCCTTATCCAATTAGCATTCATATCAACTATTGTAATTCACTATTTAACCACTTAGGATTTAGCTGTTAAAGATCTCACTATAATTAGGTAATGCCTTATTTGGATGACTAACATTTGCTAAGGCAATGACTCATTAAATTTATCAAACCGCTTCCATGGTCAATCAAAGTCATATATCATGAGTTGGTGTTGTGATTTGGTGTCCAACTTTTTGTTTCATATTAGCAAAAAATTAGATGCATGAATAGAGAATTCAACAATGAGAAATCTGACTTATATTTCATGTTTTTTCTCATTAAAACATTGATAAAGCACGGTTTAATGCGGTGGGTGGTCTGATTTCATGTCTAATTTTTCATCTTCAATTTCGAAATAAATTTCATGTTTGTGTAGAGCATGGAAGAAGGATAAATCTGAACTAAGTTTCATATTTTTGGATCACCGCATTTGTCAGAAATCACAATAGAAGTCGACCATATGATCTGAAATCTGACTTTGCATGCGCGATCCTGGATGATCCAGACATCAGATCAACATGAATACTATGAATACGCCGTGTAAGAAAGATTTGCAGCCCAACAACAAGGTAGAAAATGAAAATCCATACCTTCGACAATCGTTCTCCGGATATCTCCTCCACCCTGTCGAGTTTCTTAATGTGAAACACATGCTAGCATGGTATGGATCTCATCATCCCTTTCGAAATGACGTCTTCAGATCGTTGATCGGAGGTTGGAAAAGTAGCTGGCCATGGAGCTTCGACAAGCTGTGGGCGGAGCTCCAACAATGGGTGTGGATAAAGTGACTAAGTGGTTAAGCCTCATAGCCTTTATATAAGCTTGGGTTCGGGCTCAAAAGCCATAAACTAAGGTATTTTGCACGTAACTTTTGCATACATTGTCAGTTTTTGATGTTCTTAGGCTTGTTGGAAAGGTCTCGAAGAGTACTACATGATAGAGTTCATTTGTCCATTTTAGATAATGGATCAGATCGGAAATTGAGTTTTAATATTTTTAATATTTCAGATTTACACATTATAAAAATCTCAAAGGAAGTCTCATCCTTGAGACTTAAGTATTAGGGGTACCCCTCCTTTGATCTTTTTAGATCATGTGTTTCTAGTATACGGACCCATAAAAATCTCAAATAGGAACAGAGGAGGTCTTCGATTTATAACCTGCAAATAGTTGAGGGTATTTATCCCTCATGTCTGCTTTAGGCTCCCATATAGCCTACTCCATATTCTGGTTTCTCCAGAGGACCTTGACCTGAGGAATCTCCTTCTTTCACAGCTGCTTAACTGCTTGGTCTAATACCTACACATGTTGGTGCTCTGCCTTCACCATCTGACAAGTGAGGCATTGCCTAGCATGTGAAGCTACATCCGCCTTCATGAATTTCCAGCAAAAGTGTTGCTGAAGGTCTCTATATATCTTTTGTGCTACCTGGATGAATGGAAAGTCTGGAACTGTGTGCCTCATACAAGATGTCTCTCCTCAACTCCTCATCGTCTGGGACATAAATGCAGCCACCCTTCCACAAGATAGACTCGTGAACTCTAAATCCAGTGTACTCGTCCTTCATACATCAATGGTAGCAATCATGTAATCTCTGGTCTGTCTATTGACCATGTACGATGCGATCCCACAAGCTAATGTACATTGCTGGTACAGTTAGTACGTCTGATGTTCTCTCAAATGGGTGTCAACTACTATGAAAGCATATCCCAACTCTGTAACCAAGATGTGGCTCCCTCTGTATGCGTCCATCTGCTCAGGACATCTACCGCAACGTTTCCCTTACCAAGATGGTAAGAGATGGTACACTCATAGTCCTTCAACAACTCCATCCAACACCTCTATATCATATTCGATTCTTGATGACCAAAGATGTACTTGATGCTCTTGTGATATGTGAATATTGTAAATGTAACCCTATATAAGTAGTGATGACATATCTTCAATGTGAAGACAACTACCACCAACTGCAAGACATGTGTGGGTTAGTTGCACTCATGAATCTTCAACTATTGTGACAGATATGCTACAACCTGCCCTGCATCAATACAATGCCCAATCCTTCCTTGGATGCATATGTGTAAATCGTGAAGTCCAACATACCCGAAGTAAGGGTCAGAATAAGTGCAGAAGTCAAATGCTCCTTGAGCAAAGTTGTGCTCCCATTCTTCTACATCAATCGAGAAATGGGAAGGGATAAATGAGAAAATCCCTGAACAAAATGTCAGTAGTACCTGATGAACTCGAAAATCATCTCTTTAATAATAAGGAATTGTAGTATAGGAGATGAAATTAGGTCGATCAAAAACCACAATCTTTGAATATTGTGGAACAATTTTTACTTGGCAAGATACAAAGGTCGAACATAAGAACACGAGCCTCTTCATATATTTATAGGAAATTATCTATTAATTCTTGAGTGATAAACTCACTAGGTTCTTAAGTCTTCATATGCACAGATAAAATGATGTAGAAATGCAGGAAGAATCAATACGAAATGATGCATGTATTTTTTGTTTGGTTTTTAATGCAACTAAAAGATGAGATGCGTGGTGAATAATATGCAACAAATGCTATGTATAGCAAATAATTATTCATGATTACAAATATGTCTGAAAATTACCAAATCAATGAGCAATAAATCAAGGGTCAGTTTCAGAGTCAAATTGATCAACAAGGATAATTAAAGACATTTATTACAAGAAGCAGGTGACGCTAAGCACATAAAAATATATCCTTTTTAATAAAGTATCAAAACATAAAGATATCTATGCCATTAGATAGAGAATAAAATAAGTTTCAAAATAAAATTGAAATCGTTCAATTTGGGTTTAAAATGCTCAAGATATGCTAAAAACAATACAAAGGCATAAATGTAATAAAAATGCATGAAAATAAAAGATAAATAATCACAAATAGGTCCATGGAGGGGCCTATTTGTGATTAGCAATAGTCGGAGGGGCTCTTGTGTAATTTCTCCTATGTAATAGGGCTTTTCTGCAATTATGTAAAGTCGGTGGGCCTTCCCTAAAATTTACACCAGGCGCACATGTGAGGCACATGCCTGGAGGACCTGAAAGTAAATCTTGTAAAGTTTAGGGTCTCTCCTGCAAATAACCCAGTCCCTCATGTGCAGGGCACGTGGGCGGGCTAGGCTCAGATGGCTGCAGCCTCAGGTGGACATCCAACGACCATTGGCGCTTCGGGCGACTGGCTTGGATGGAACAAGCATGTAGGTTCAGAGTTGCAGTGTGGTCATATCTGGGCCGTCTGATCTAGATGATCGGATGGTGGTTGCTTCTCGTGCTCCGCTTCCTGTGACGACGAAGGGACGATGCTCCGGCGATGAGCTTGGAGCTCCGTGTCCTTCCTCCGCGCGTGTCTAGGAAGTGACATGGAATGTTGGCGATGAAGATACGACAGAGGAGAAGGCGCAGGAGGTCCCGGAAGAGGTTGGTGATGGACCCTTTCCGGAGATCAAGCTCTTGAACGTATCTCCTTGCAGAGCTTCGACCATTGAGAGAGTGGCACCTGCAAACGTCAGTTATGCTGAAGCAAATGGTGCATGAGTGTCGTGAGTGAGATGAAGGCATGTACGTGGTAGAGAAGGGGGAGGCCCGATGAGTCCTCCGCTTTGAAGGCAGAGGAGATGGGTCGACGAGGTCAGATGGATGAGGAGCTGGATGTGGTGAGAGAAGCATCTGGCAAAGGTCGGAGATGGATAACGAAGGTAATGGGATGATTGGTGATCGAAGAAGATGAGTGTGTGCTCGGGGAAAAAGAGAAGAAATCAGAGGAAAAAAAGATGGAGAGTTGTACCTGGTCGGATATGAAGGAATTGCGGAGGATGCGGCCTATACTGAGGTCCAGGGGACCTCGGGTATTCGCTCAACATGCTCGACCTGAGCATGGGGCTCGACGGCGGTGGAGAGCTACCATGGTTTGGCCGATCGACCAAGGATCACACCTGGAGGTGTCAGCCATCTTTGGCCCTCGATTCCTTCTCCTCCAATCACAAGGAGAGGAAGAGGGGCTAGGCGGAGCTTCATGAAGTAGTGGATGGGGTGATTAGGTGGCGGAGCGAAGGGATTTATAGGTGTATCTTCGATCGTTTCGTGGTGTAATGGCGACGCTTGTAACGGCCAGTGTGAAGATGTGGAGTGATGGAAAGAGGTATTGGTGGTCGCACGAGGATGATGGATAAGAGGGATACATGGGGCTAGTGTTAAGGATCGGAGAGGTGAAGAGATCGGGAGGCTAAAAATGGAAGGGTGTGAGGTGGTTTCTCGAGCGTTAACGTGGGAAGAGGATGAGCAGGAGGTAGATGACGAAGTCCTGGTCGTTGGATCTTACGATCCAACGATCAGGATGGGAGCGCAAGTGGGCCTCCCAAATCAGATCGTTAGATCTGATCTAAGGGGTGATAGCGTGGCGTGGGTGAAGGGCCCAAATGGGCCTTGGAGTCTGATCCTATGTCAGGGGATGGAGCGGGTGACGTGGAAGGAGTAGGACCGTAGTATGAGAGGTGATCGTGTGATGGAGGAAGAGGCGGAAAGGAGAGTCTCAGATGAGAGCTTATGATCTCATCCAACGATAGAGATTGAGGCAAGGATGGATGGACAGGATGAAGACGGGAAAGGCAAGATCAGACGGCTCTTGTGGAGGCGGTGGCAAGCGGAGGAAGGGGCCACGTGGGCGGCCCAGAGGGCACCACGTGGCCCAATAAAGAAAATAAAAAATTATATAAATAAAGAAAATTAAGAAAGAAATAGTAGCAGGACGAATCAACAAAAAGTTAAAAGTTGAAAGTTGCAGATCTCGATGAGATCTACAAGTTTCATGTTGATCAAAAAGTCAAGGGAGGTCATTTATACAAAGGAGGATTTTTGCAAGCATTTTTAAAGGCTTAAAAACACTTATTTTAAGGGTTTTGATATTTTTATCTTTTAATTCCTTTTTGAAACCAAAATAAATATATACAATAATTAATCTATTTTTTAAAGATTTTTAATAATAAAGAAAATAAAGAAAAGTGCTAGTAATTAAATACAATAATTAGGTTTAGATATTTAGTGTCGATTATACACATATTATTACAATATAATACAAGTTAATGTTAGTGAATTATTGGTGGATTTATTGAATTGTTTAAGTTAAGAGGATAATAAATAGATTTTATAATGATGTATTTGGGATTCATCATCCCCTATACTTAGACTATGATTGCCCTCAAGCATCTAAAGAATAAAGGAGCTGGATTAATTCCTAACAGTGCATGTAAATTTCCAAGGCTTAATTCATCGAAGACCCTCAATTTGAGTGATCTTAAAATTCTGGGCTCAACAATGCTTTAGTCAAAAGGAATCCAACTTTTATATTTTATCAAACTCTTTGTTTGTACGTAAAATATAACGATATGATAATTGGTGTACTGCAATCATGAGAGTCGAGTTGAGATGTACCCAAGATTCTAATCCAGGAGACTCTCCTCTAGACCTAATCCTCAACACTAGGGAATAAGTCGCTTCTTGCTTCAATCAACCATCTCATTAGTTTGTTAGACTTGAAAGTGTAGATGGATGACCAGATGATAGAGGGCATATGATTGTGTATATTTTTCTCTCCCTCACATTGGAACAATGGGCCTCTCGAATTCCTTATTACTCAACACATGTATATTTTTGGTTTGTTGATCAATGTGTCCGTCAAGAGAATTCGGAGTCGTCTGCACTTGTTTTCCTGGGAGTACATCGGGGTGTGTCTCTTTTAAGTATCTAAGATACATTCGACACCCAGACGTGCATCACTATACGATGCAAAGTCCTTTTTGGCTGCTAGACCGACTCCTTTGTCCTACTATCATTTGGTCCAAGTGGATACTTTGAAATGGTTGGGAACACTCGCCTTTGGTGGAAGCTCATTTTGTATTTGTAATGATAGAGCTTTTCTTTGTATGAGAGAACTTCTCTTCAATTCCATTTCATTGTTTGGATAGCTCCACTGCTTTTACCAAAAGTTGGCGCACACTGATCAATAATTATTTAGGTTTTGTCACACCCTGACACATAGGTAAATATCAAACAATAGCATGCGAGCTTGTTCACATACTGGCTAGGATTTTGCTGACACTCAGGTTTCCTGAAGCCTTCATTAACTTTATCCCATCCTCGAGCATCATTAAATTAGGTCTAAACTCAAATCACCAATCCTAGTTCCTCAAGTGATAACTCAACTTATCTCATCAATCATGCAGTTGTGGAAAGTGTTGTGTTGATCATATTCTTTAGAAGGTAGATATGAAGAGTGCAATATAGCGCTCAAATCCTCAAACTAGGGAAGTGTGGATTATTAAGTTCAAAACCGTAATGACTAAGGCTGGCTAACCCAGTCTCTCAGATCCCATAAATCAAGTGTCTTTAAATCCCCAAGCCTTGAGTGATAATGAATGTGTCAGGAATACACCAACTCCAGAGTTAGTGATTTTTTTTGCAATTTTTTTATTTTTACATTTTTTTAATTCTTCAGAGAGATAAGGATAGGTCCAAGCTCATATGAATAGTTGCATCTACTTCCAGCTAGTATGGGTGTAAGTATGGACCGTAAAAATACGGCTACCCATTACTTGAGGATGGAGCCTTACACAATGTTCTCTAAACCACCCACTCTGTTAAGGGAGACCATAGTTCCCTCACTGAAGCGTAGCTACTCATTTTAGGCCTAGTAGTCAGAGTCTCTACCAAAGAAAATTTCCATTTTTTCGGATTTTTATGGGATTTTTGAATATTGTTAATTTTATTTACATGTTGTCCCTCAATTTTTAAAAAGTTTTTTACAAAAAATTACAAAAATCAGTTCACAGGTAAACTTAAACCTTAGCCTAAAAAAATTCAAAAATTTAAAAATACGAGCTATGTCTAAAGTATGTAAATAGTATATACGGTATACCCCCCTATACTTAACTTTTACTATGTCCTCATAGCACAAGTGATATGAAGCCATATCTCTGATTAAATACAAGGTGATATAGCATAACTAACTCGGAGGTCCCTTATACTTAGGTCAAAAATGACCTAAGTATAAAAAGAAGAGGGAAGATGGACTGATCGGGTCCCCCTATACTTAGGATGAAAATAGCGTAAGTATTGGATGTGGATTTTGAGCTGGGGGACCCCTTGGGTAAGGGTTAGAGGGAGATGGTGTGAATTTTTACAAAAGAATAGATGGAGGTGTGGAGAAGGGGGTGGAGGGGAGAAGTAGGGCTGGTTATCGAGCGTAACGAGCCGAGCCAGGGCTGGGCTTGGGCTCGATAAGCCCAACTGGGCTTGGGCTCGAGCTTGGTGGGCTCGAGCCCTTATCGAGCCAACTCAGGCTCGATAAGTCTTGAGCCGAGGCCTTTATCGAGCCTGAGTCTCTTATCGAGAATGGTCTGGGCTCGAGCTTATTCAGGCTCGTTAAGGAAATAGGTGTTTTTTGGTGAAAAAGTGTTTTGCCTGGGCTCGAACCGGAGACCTCCTTTTTAAAGATCGTCCACCTTACCAGTAGGCCACCATCTGAGTTGTATATAAAAGTTAAATTATAATATATATGGTAACATTCTGCTTGTTAATAAAAAAGAAAAATACTAAATATCTAACTATAACCTAGATTAACATAGATAAAAGGTAGAAAATCCAAGTCTACAACATATTCCACCCAACATTGTTGTTACATAAACATAAACACATAATCCACCATCAACAATGTTGCAAAACTAATACAAATAAAAATAAAAATCATTGTAGTTTCACAAATATAATATATATGTATATATTCCTTATCGAGCCCGTTATTGAGTTACCGAGCTGAGCAGGGCTCGGCTCGATAAGCTATCGAGCACAAAAATCTGGCTCGCGCTCGGCTCAATAGCTTAATGAGCCAGGCTCACGAGCCCTTATCGAACCGAGCCCGAGCCTAGCTCATCGAGCCGTGACTCAATAGCCAACCCTAGGGAGAAGTGAATACACAGAGATGGATATGTGGTGGATGGGGTAGGGGGTAGATCATCGAGTGTTCTACTTCTTTTTATTTTTTTCTTTTACACACACGAGCCCTCGAACGAGGACCTCTAGAAATCACCTGATACACACAATTTTTTTTGACAAGAGATGTACACACAAAAATATTGTCTTAATTCCTTGAATTCTTCTAGATTTTTTCTACGGCTCCTCGCAAGGGAAGCTCCCAACTCCACGCCTCCACAAGTCTCAAGCGTCCTCGATCTCCATGGACCCTATCACAAAAGAAGAATGTCAGAAAAATATCATGGAAAATAATCATGAAATGAAGACCTAAAATTCAGAAAATAATCACATCAAAAATAATACAATAAAATTCAACAAACAATTAAAGATGAGACATGTCCACAGCATGACACCATTTGATGAATGCGAAAATCATCTCTTTAATAATAAGGAATTGTAGTATATGAGACAAAATTCAGTTGATCAAAAACGACAATCTTTGAATGTTGTGGAACAATTTTTGCTTGGCAAGATACCAAGGTCGAACACAAGGATGCAAGCCTCTTCATCTATTTATCGAAAAATATATATTAATTCTTGAGTGATTACATACATCAGGTTCTAGTTCTTCATATGCACAGACAAATTGATGTAGAAATGCAGGCAGAATCAACAAGAAATGATGCATATATTTTTTGTTTGGTTTTTAATGTAATTAAAAGATAAGATGCATGGTGAATAATATGC
The DNA here is from genome assembly GCA_037367405.1 of Ottelia alismoides. Lineage (NCBI taxonomy): Eukaryota > Viridiplantae > Streptophyta > Magnoliopsida > Alismatales > Hydrocharitaceae > Ottelia > Ottelia alismoides. The sequence continues at coordinate 431,940 of JAZKJV010010210.1, read as the reverse complement.
AACAAATGCTATGTATTGCAAACAATTATTCACGATTACAAATATGGTCGAAAATTACCAAATCATTGAGCAATAAATCAAGGGTCGATTCCAGAGTCTAATTGAGCAACATGGATAATTAACAGCATTTAAAATAAGCAACAAAATACACTGAGCACATAAAAATATAGCCTTTTTAATAAAGTTTCAAAACATTAAATTATCTATGCAGTTAGAAAGAGAATAAAACAAGCTTCAAAATGAAACTGAAATCACTCAATTTTGGTTTAAAATGCTCAAGATATGCTAAAAATAATGCAAGGGCATAAATTTAATAAAATGCATGAAAATAAAAGATAAATAATCACAAATAAGTCCCTAGAGAGACCTATTTGTAATTAGCAATAGTCGGAGGGGCCCTTGTATAATTTCTCCTATGTACGGGAGCTTTTCTGTAATTATGTAAAGTCGACATGTCTTCCCTGAAATTTACCCCAGGCGCGCATGTGAGGCACATGCCTAGAGGACCTGAATGTAAATCTTGTAAAGTTCAAGGTCTCTCCTGCAAATAACCTAGCCCCTCACGTGCAGGGCATGTGGGCGGGCTAGGCTTGGATGGCTGCAGCCTCGGGTGGACACACGACGACCAATGGCACTTCGGGTGAGTGGCTTGGATGGAACAAGCCTACAGGTTCGGAGTTGCAAGGTGGTCGTATCTGGGCCATCTGATCCAGATGATCAGATGGTGGCTGCTTCTCGTGCTCCGCTTCCTGTAGCGATGAAGGGATTGCACTCCGACGATGGGCTTGGAGCTCCACCTCCTTCCTCTATGCGTGCTAGAGCTCTAGGAAGAGGCCTGGAATGTTGGCAATGAAGGTACGATAGAGGAAAAGGCACAAGAGGTCCTGAAAGAAGCTGGTGATGGACCCTCGCTGGAGATCAAGCTCTTGAACGGAGCTGCTTGCAGAGCTCCAACCATTGATAGAGTGGCACCTACAAACATTAGTTATAGCCGAAGCAAGTGGTGCGTAAGGGTCGTAAGCGAGATGAAGGCATGTGTGTGGCGGAGAAGGTGGAGGCCCGACGAGTCCTACGCCTTGAAGGCAGAGGAGATGGGTCGACATGGTCAGAGGGATGAGGAGCTAGAGGTGGTGGGCAAAGCATCTGGCAAAGGTCGGAGATGGATGATGAAGGTGATGGGATAATTGGTGATCGGAAAAGATGAGTGTGTGCTAGGGGAAAGGAGAAGAAATCAAAGAAAAAAGATGGAGATTTTACCTGGTCAAGGATGAAGGAATTGGCAGAGGATGTGACCTATGATGAGGTCCAGGGGACCTGTCTTCGCTCAACATGCTCGGCATGAGCAGGGGGCTCGACGACGGCGGAGAGCTACTGTGGCTTGGCAGATCAGCCAAGTATCACACTTGGAGGTGTCAACCATCTTGGCCCCTTGATTCCTTCTCCTCCTATCACGAGGAGAGGAAGAGGAACTAGGTGAAGCTCCATGAAATGCTGGATTGGGTGATTAGGTGGCGGAGCGGAGGGATTTATAGGTGGAGCTCCAACCATTTCGTTGTGTAATGGTGGTGCTTGTAACGGCTGGTGTGAAGACATGGAGTGATGGAAGGAGGCATTGATGGTCGCATGAGAATGAGGGATGATAGGGCTACGTGGGGTGAGTGTTAAGAATCGGAGAGGTGAAGAGGTCGTGAGGCTAAAAATAGAAGGGTGTGAGGTGGTTTGTCGAGTGTTACATGGGAAGAGGATGAGCGGGAGGTGGACGACAAAGTTCTGGCTGTTGGATCTTACGATCCAACGATCAGGATGGGAGCGCAAGTCGGTCGCCCAGATCTGATCGTTAGATCTGATCTAAGGGGTGATATCATGGCATGGGTGAAGGGCCCAGATGGATCTTGGAGTCTGATCCTACAGTAGGGGATGGAGAGGATGAAGTAGAGGAGTAGGGTCGTAGGATGAGAGGTGATCATGTGGCGGCGGAAGAGGCAGAAAGGAGAGGCTTGATGAATCCACATTTCATCATCTTTATTCTGTCATTTTGGCCTCAAAAACCCTGGCAAATGCATGTAAATACCCTTAATTCATGCATCTTAGCATTCATGCATGTGTGTGTAAATAGTGTGTAAAACACGGTTTTTAAACCCAAAATAAAAGAATAAAGAAAAGAAAAGAAAAAGAATAAAATATTGTAAATATTTTATAACCTGAAATCACGAGACCTAGGTATCTAGATGAATAGGTCGACAAGGAATAAAGTAGGGGGAGATAAGGGCCAGAAACCAATAAAGATTTCCTTTTATTTAATCCATTCTTTATCATTTTGGGACCCATTTTTAGTTCCACTTTTTAGACCTCAAAAAAAGAAACTTTGTACATGAAAGTTGTAGATAATTAAATAAAGAAAAATACAAAATTTATTTCATACAAAAATATTGTACAGATAACAAGATATGGTCTGAATAAAACTCCAAAATCCCAACTTCCAGACATGTAGTTCTCAAATAAAAGCTCAAAACACATCGAAATCACCTTTAATTCAATATAATTTTCAATAAGCAATTTAATGAAGGTGGTTTCGCATCTTGTAGAGCTATGGTTTGAAAGTTGAGTTTTGGACCCCTATAGTATACTTGTACAGATTAAAATATTCATTTTATTTATTATTCTTTATTTTTATAATTTTATATTTTTATAATTTTGTAAATATTATTTATAAAATATGTGTAAATTAAAATAGGAATAAAAACACAAAGAAAACACAAAAATAAAATACATGTATACAATACCTGGGTATAAGACCTGTACATATACCTATATAATTAATTCTCCTATTTTATTAAGTGTACAAAACACTTCAGAAAAATAAAATAAAAATATCTTTAGGTGTATAAAAATATTTTATAAATATATAAATAATAAACAAAAGAAATAAAATTAAATATATAAAATAAAAATAAAAATAAAATATTAAAATATATAGATATGTATACCTATATAGGCCTAAAAAGGCAACTTGTATTTTTAAACCTCAAATAAATAAATAAAAATCATATTAAAATACTTCAGAAAATAACAAACATTTTTTATTTTATAATCCAAAAATACTAAAATCATTTACTATTTTTAAATGAGTTTTTAAATATTTTTCCAGGGCTTTTTCCTGGTTGGTCCACGTGGACCAACCAGGAGGCGGTTAGCGTTGACCTCGGTCAACTACACGACCTTCACCCTGTAGCAGTGTCAGAACTGCATTTTGTCCTGTTTTCTCGATTTTTTGAGGCTTGCTCTTGCATCATTTCGAGTCAGTGTCTTCTTGACTTTTGATCCTCGATCAATGGACATGCACGCCCAGGTGCAACATCGATCTTTGGATCGCTGGAGAATCCGCTTTGCCTCGTTCTTCTCAGCCCGGTCATCAACCCTTTATATGAAGCCCCGATTTTCAAACTCGAATGTGAACCCCTTTTTGCCAAAATCTTCTCCACCTTTCATGCTCCATTACAAGGAGGAGGTGACAGCTCTTCCAGGAAGTCGTCAGGAGGATCGAGGAGGGCCTAGGACGTTCCACCACCTCCGACGAACTCCCTTGCCATCGAGGTTTTCCTCAGGTGATTTCACCTTCGAGGGCCTTATTTCTCTTCCTTTTCTTTTGTGTTTCTTGTTTAGCAATACCGTAGGATCAATATCCACCCATTTATCTTCGCATTCCAACCATCGATTCGCCATTTCGACCACCTCGCCGGAGCGAGCTTCGGTCGAGCTCCCTTCCCGCCATCCACGCGTTCGTTCCGCCACCACAGGGTTGAGGCATTTTGCCCTCGACCCTCTCATCATTTCTTTGCAGGTCTTGTGCGTCAAAGCAGAGCCTGGGGCTCATTTTCGCACCTCGCCGGAAGATCCAGGAGCCCTCCTGCTCTGTCGTCCCTTCGAGTGAGCTCCGGCCACCACCAGAGACTTTTGGAGCTACTAAAAGAGAGAGATAAGGACCCCAGGAGGCTCGCCGGCCACTTTTGGAGCTCAACGCGTCGCTGGGAGCCGAGATCGAGGCCGGGGAAGGTCGGCTCCGCCGACCTTCTTCCCTGTTCTTCGTTCGAGGCCCCCTACCGTCGGATCTAGGCCGGGTCTCCAGATCGCATACCAGCCGTCAGATCTCCACGTGTCGCCACCATCCGATCACCCTTGGAGGATCTAATCATGGCCGTCGAATCGCAAATCGTCATCGGCCGTCCGCTGCTCGCCACGTGGATAAGTGAGTGATGTCTGCCGTAGGATCGCCTAGCTTTGGGTATTTTGCACTTTCTACCCTTAGCGTTTTTGTATTTATTTATTAGTATTAAAACTTTCATTTGCAGTGTTAAAAGTTTTGTAATATTTGCACTCAGACCCCCGTACTTTCTTTATTTGCATATAGGTCCTTGTCCACGTCACCTCACGTGACTCCTGCACGTGGGGTGGTGGACTATTTGCAAGGATGCCCCGATGGGATTCTTTATTTTGTTTTAATCTAGGAAATAGTTTATTAAGTGAATTAGTTTTGGATATTTTGCAAAGTAGCCCCCAGATTTTTTGTAATTACTTTTAGGTCCTCCCCAGGCACGTGAGTGTCACGTGTGGGGCTGGGAATATTGCAGGCGTACCCTTGTGTGTTTGGCTATTTACATTTTGTCCTGGATTTTTGTTAAAAAGTTATATATTTTGTGGAAAAATTGCACTGTGGCCCCTGGACTTCTAGATAATTACATTTATACCCATGCTAGTGTTAATTTTTCTATTTGTTGTCTTTATTTATTCCATGCATCTATAAAATCCTAAAAATCACAAAAAAATTAATTTAAGCTCCTGTTTAGTTGCTATTTCACGCCATATTTGTAGTTTGCATTTTTATCGCATTTTTATTTTTATAAAAATTCAAAAACATGCATTTATGCTACTGTCTACATTAGAAAATACAAAAAAATTATAAAAACTTCTTGAAAAATTCTAAAAAATTTATATTTTGCGTTCTTCTATGTGTTTTAACTTCAATCCAATATTCACTAAAAAAATTCAAAAGAAAACCCCTAAAAATAGTAAAACTCTTAAAAACTTCATAAAAATCTTAAAAATTCCAGAAAAAATCCTAAAAATGTAATTCTTATTTCTAAGTTTTCTCTAATATATTATCTTTAATTTAAAATTAGTTTGAGGAATTTTGGACTCTGTTTGATATTTTTCATCCTCATTTTGGTTTCAGCCTTTTATTTTATCCACTGTTTTCAGTATTTTTGCCTTAAAAATACCAAAAAAATTAGGAAAATTTTAGAAAAATAAAAAAACATTATAAAAATATAAAAAGCCTGGAAATATTTCATTTCTTGAATTTTTCTTATTTTCCCCTATTTTATAAATACTTATTCCTCTCATTTTTTATGTTGTATATATATATTCTATTAAAAGTACAGAAAATATAAAAATATATAAAATACAAAAAGAACATACAAAATTAGTAAATTAAAAATCAAAATATAAAATTATAAAATCAAAAAGTTAAATATATATATATATATATATATCATTAAAAGCCCACAAAAATAACACATTTGTAGGCATTTGGTCACTTTCAGTTTTGAGCACTTATTTTTAGATCTATTCTGCTTGTTCCCTGTGTTCAACACTCTACACATACTTGCACCTATACACACATTTATTACGGAGTTATAATAAATTTTAACTCCACATATTGCTTTTCATTGTTTGATCATTGATGTGGGTTAATTGTTGACTTAATCCGGATTTTTGAGCAGTTAATGCATCGACTGTGTTCCCGCCTTGTGTGGAATACACGACCGCTTGGTTTTCCGGTTAATCAAGGCTTAGATGAGATTTTATGATCTCATCCAACGGTGGAGATTGAGGTGGGGATGGATGGACAGGATGAAGATAGGGAAGGCAAGATCAGACAGCTCTTGTGGAGGCCGGGTGGCGAGCGGAGGAAGGGGCCACGTGTGCTGCCCAGAGGATGCCATGTGGCCCAATCAGGAAAATAAAAATAAGGTAATAAAGAAAATTAAGAAAGAAATAGTAGGAGGACGAATCAACAAAAAGTCAAAACATGAAAGTTGTATATCTCGATGAGATCTATAAGTTTCATGTTGTCCAAAAAGTCAAGGGAGGTCATTTATATAAAGGAGTGTTTTTGCAAGCATTTTTATAGACTTAAAAACACGTAGTTTAAGGTTTTTGATATTTTTATCTTTTTAATTCCTTTTTGAAACCAAAATAAATATATACAATAATTAATCTAATTTTTAGAGATTTTTAATAATAAATAAAATAAAGAAAAGTGTTAGTAATTAAATATAATAATTAGATTTAGATATTTAGTGTCAATTATACACATATTATTTACAATATAATACAACTTAATGTTAGTTAATTGTTGGTGGTTTTATTGAACTGTTTAAGCTAAGAGGATAATAAATAGATTTTATAATGATGTATCTGGGATTCAGCAGTACCCAGCAAGGCGAAGGAAACTACAAACCTTTGTGATTGTCTTCAGCTACTCCCGAGAGACAAGTGCCTTGATATTTGTGGGATCAGCAGAAATCCCTGCACCAGATCCATGTGGCCAAGAAACGCCACCTTAGTCACACTTGTTGTACTTTGCATATAGTCGATGCTCTCTCAGTGTCTACAGAATGGTACGAAGTTGCGATTCATGCTTAACTCATCATGAGAATAGATCAATACATCATCTATGAATACCACTACAATTTATACAAATATGGATGAAGGATCCTATTTTATTAGGTATGTGAAAATGGGCAGTATATTTGTGAGCCTAAATGACATCATGACAAACTCATAGTGTATTTATCTCGTATGAGGTGCAGACTTTGGTACATCTGAATCCTTGATCATCAATATAACGGTTCTTGATTGTTCACTTGTTGAGATGCTTGTAGTCAATGCACAAACTCATGGATCCATCCTTCTTCTTTATAAAGAGGAATGGCGCTCACCAGAGTTATGTACTGGGACGGATGAATCTCATCTTAATCAAATCCTGCAGCTGCACCTTGAGCTCCTTGAGCTCGGCTAGCACCATATAGTATGGGAGAATAGAGATCAGTTGAGTGGCAGGTAGTAGTACAATCTCAAACTCTATCTCCCACTCTTGTGGTAATCCAAGAAGATCATCAGGTAGCACATCAGGGAACTCTTGCATGACACTGAAGTCCTCAACCATCCTATCATGGGTGATGTGTCAACTTTGTAGGAAAGATATGTAACAACCAGATACGAATAACTCGAATCTAACCTGATTAAGAGTCTGGAAATTCAGATAATATTTAATTAATATTGAATAAACCTAGATCGATCCATAGATCGTAGATCAAAATTTGTTTGGTCGTAATGACCAAAAGTCAATTGCATCATAATGCATGCCATCAGAAAAGGTTGCGACGCAAAATCTGAACTGCAAAATAATTTGAGACTACCATAAGATACGATTCAATAAAATAAGATCAACGATACCATTCGTCAATCGGAAGTCGTTTGATAATTTAAAATCACAAAATTTAGTAGTAAACCAAGAATGTATCTTAAAAATTTTGGGAATTCATCTTTGATCCGAAGTATATGAATGTTATACTCATTTTAATCGCCATTCAGAGATGATCGAAATGAGCCATTATACACCTAAATCAGATATTCAAGGTGTGAAAATGGTCAACTTAGGTTTTTCAAATAAAAGAGAGGAAATAAAAAAATAAATATTTATTTTTTTTCTGTTGTATAGTTCTGTTGTTGTACAGACAATAGCCACTTGGCTCCCCCTTCTCCCTCCATTTTGCAAAAATTCCCTCTCCATATGGAAAGCAACAAAGCCTCTCTTCCCTTATATATACCAAACCCTTTCCCCACTTTTATTCTTCTCTCTTTATATTCTTTTCCTACAGCCAAAGGAGCCCATTTCTCCTGCTTCAGCTATTGTCCAGCATCTCTAAGAGCTATTGTCAGTGCTCTTGGAGCTCCCCCTTGTAGCCTGGAACCCCCCTGGAGCCTCCAAATCTGCTGTTGAAGCTTCCATTTTAGCCAAAAGTTGCATGTCAAAATGATCTCCAAATTAGGAGATCCAAGAGGTACAATCTTTTCCCCCTCTTGCTGCCTTCCTTGCATGATTCAACCTATTAATTTGCCTCTTAAATTTGATGAGAATATGAAGTTTTGCATGGAGATCATCAAAATTTTACATCCATTATATATGCGTTTGATTCTTAAGTTTTTTAGGATAAAAAATAGGTGTTGAGCATGCAAACTAAGTATAACTTCAGACATGTATTTCTACCATTCTCATGCTTAAAAGATGAATATTTTGGGGAGAATGGTATGAGTTTTTTATAAAAATAATCCAGTAATCATGCACTAATCTCATGATGAAAAATGTGAAAAATTCAGGGGTAAATTGCGTGTATTTAGACATGAAATCATATCACTGTTATTCATAAATTTAAGGTTAAAATGTGAAAGACCTGGAGTGATTAACATGAAATTATGATCAAATTAAAGTTCATTAATGAGCCAATATTCATGCCTTAAAATTGAGAGAATTGAGGATAAAATGGCATGATTTGAGTCTAAAATCAGACCTATAATAGCTACAGTTTTCATGTTGGATTTGATTAGAAATTTAAAATATTTTGCATGCACTTTAATACCAATTAAGACCTAAGTTCAGAACATACATTTGACACTAGTTTCATGTTAAAATAAGAGAGATTTGGGGGAGATTAACATATTATTGAAGTTTAATTTCAGAACATTAATCAGTTGTACCTTACATGTCGAAAGATGAGAAAATTGGGGATAAAATAACATGAAATGATGCATCAATTCAGACTACTAATTAGTTACAGTTTCTAGGCTTGAAAGATGAGGAGTTGGTGATGATTTACATATATTTTAACCCACTTTCATATTAGTGTAATGATCTGATTTCATGATTTAAAATGATAAGGATTTGAGATTGAATTGCATGTGATTGGAGCCTAATTTCAGAACATGGGTAGTCACAGAGGTTATACATTGAATGAGATTTTGGGAATGAATTAACATACAAATTAATTTTAATTTCAAACCAACAAACCACATATTTATATGTATGAACTATGATCTAATTTGAAGATTTTTATATGAATAATTTACTCTCTAAAAGTTACTAAATTGTGAATCTTAGATCTAAGTTTAGGATTATATTATATCTAAATCTTGGATTTTTAAAAGATCAAAAATTGAGGATGAATGGCATGTATTAAGATCTAAAAATCAGACCATTGTATAAGATCTAACTTCATTATAGGATGTGAGGATTTGATGGAAATTTTCATACTTGAATTGAGAGATTTGGGAGTGATCAACGTACAAATTAGTTCAACTTAAGATCACTTATTTAGCTATTAAGTTCATGATTAAAGACTTAAAAGATTTGATAGTTTTGTAGCATTGAATTTAAATTGAGATTTAATAAGTAGGTCTAAATCTCATGATTTAAAGATAAAAAGATGTGGGGGAAATTCACATAGAATTGAACTTAGAATCAATCTAATGAATAGCTCTAATTGTAATGATTATATATGAGAATAATTGGGAAATCTTGCATCAATCTGAACTTATGTTCCAGATCCAAGGAATCTTCTAATCTCATGACCTTATTGAAGAGATTGAAATACAAATAATAAAATATTAATGTACTCTTATGAAGTGAACAAATAATATCTTAAGATCATTATGAATAAGTAGTCCTCAATCAATTAATCCTTAAGTATAATCTATTATTTATACATGTCACTAAAGAAAGGATGAAGTAGAAGAATAAGTGAAATTGATGGTGACTTAGTGATATCGATAAGCTCGTTGATCAAAAGTCCTAGATCTGTACAATCAATCACAAAAAAGGATTGAGAAAGGGTGAGGAATCAAGTCACCAATGATAATTCAATGATGTGTGATAATTGAGAGTGCCAGTCATGGTGACCCTTACACCTGACTGTGCGAGGGTGCGGTGACCCTTAGTTGGACGGGAGATAGGAAACCCAGTTAGGGCAGTGATCGCTTAGTGTGCGGGTTTCATATCCCAATCTTTTCTCGATTTTTTTGTGCTCACAATTTTAAGCCTCTTTGGGATTTTCTTTTAGACCAGTTCCGTTGACCACGTGTTCTTTAGGGTGCCAAGGCTGGAGGGCACTCAGTTTTAGTTTTTTGTACCGGTCATGCCAGTTTTTCTAGAGTGATTTGGTCTAGAAAGTCTCTTCCCCATCTCAGGGGAGTATTTTTGGAGTAGACATAGGCCTCTGTTAGATTGCACTTACACTAGGTGGGAAAGACGGAAGGGTCTCTTCGGAGGCTTCCTCGCCGCTTGAGTTTTGGCTACTGTTCTTGAGAGTTGGTTACAATTGAGAGTTTGGTTACAATATAGCTTGGTTTCATTTCAGCTAGTTACTATTCCGCCAGTAGGTCATGGTGAAGAGAAAAGATCACATTATGAAAATCATACTTATTAGACCAAGAGGTATTATCACGATTGTCAGAGGATCTAGTGGACGTGTTGAAAACTTAGTTAGGGAGCATTATACTCCACCGCATTCCTACAGAGGCACCCCAACCCTAAGACTTCCTTACTGCCTTAGAGTCATAGTGTGAGGTGTCACCCAGACCTAGACCACTGACTATCCACTGAGCTTGAGAAATGCAACAAGAAAATAATCGGAACACGAGACACATCATTTACACTTACTAAGATCCATCCACATGACTCATATACATCGAAAAGAGATCTAGATCACCTCGATCATAATTAGAATTTAATAAATCAAGAGATCCGGATCACCTCGATAATAATAAGTAGTTAATAAATCAAGAGATCTAGATCACCTTAATAATGATAAGCATTGAATAAATCAAAGAGTTTGAAATAGGATGGGGAAGAATGGAAATCATATACAATTTGATACTGGAGACACATCTTAGAGTCAAAGTGTGAGGTCACACTCAGACCAAAATCACAGACTATTACTAAGCCTGAGAGATTATATACATACAAAAGATCGGATATGAGACTCATCATACATATTACCAAGATCCATCAAATATGATTTATGATTAATAAAAAGGTGATAGCTTAATATGGATCATATAATCAAAATATAAAAATATTAAATATGGGTAATTGAGATAGGATGAGTAGTCAGGGAATTCACATATATAAAAACTTGAAAACAATTTCCATGCAAGTTGCTCATTAAAAAATTATTTGTTAAATCCTATCTATTTGCTTTATTTTGGAATCACTGAATTACTTGTTATTTTTAATTGATTAGATGTGCTCAATATTTGTTGATGTTATTTTCTCCCTAATGCATGGATTTCATAATAAGTACCTGAATCATAGTAGTCTGACAGCTGAACCTGAGCTTCCATAATTACTTTTGTCATGTACACATGTTATAGTTTATGTTCAGGATTATATAAATGCTTTTCTTTCTCTTCTGCTACAATTTGGGATACATGTATATAATGCAGTTTCTTTTGTTACATGTAAATGTTTATGGAAATTAATGCAATATAAATTGATGACACGTTATTGGTTCTGTGGCTTGTTGGTTAAATGTGAATGTCATTTGAAATGCGAAAAATTTCCCGTCATTTTCAAATAACCTAATGTGATCTCTAGCGAATGTAGTATTGTGAGTGATATGTAAACATGTATCCTGGATCAACACAAGCGTCACAGTTTGGTATTAGAGCAATGGTACCCTGCTGCATACATTCGTACAATTGTAGTTCCGATCGCATTAAGTTCTTGGATAGCAACAGTCTTCTGACTTGTCGGAGTCTGAGAGGGAAAAATGACATTCAAAATCAATAACCACATATGTCACCATTTGCAACAAATTTCCATATTTTATCCCAAGAAGAGAAAAGCACAACTAGAGTTATCTGCAAACACCAACTATTATAATTAATGATATTGGTTCTTACATAGAACCATGGCATCTAGAGCCAAATTTTCTTTGTTTTAGTTGATTTTAGAGCGAAGAATGTGCTTCGATATTTCTAGCTTCGGTAGGTAGAGATGCAGAGGCCTTATGTCCTCCCTGTCACATCCATAGACCAGGTGATCAGTTGTTCATCATAAGACTGATAGTCAGAGGGTTACCAGTGTTGATTGGTGGTCACAAGATGCTCGCAGACTGTCTGCTACTATATCTCAATGAGTTTGACCTAATTTGGGCATGGATTGGTTGTCAGCTCATCATGCCATGATTTATTACTTTAGGAAGAAGGATGGATCGGTGAGATTATGCTTTGATTTCCAACATTTGGACAAGAAAACAATGAAGAACCATTATCATATGCCACGTGTTGATGACTTTTTCGATCAGCTATTGTGATCTTTGGTGTTTTCAAAGATCAATCTCCGATCTGAACATCATCAAATGAGGATTAGGAGTCAGATATTATGAAGACATCATTCAAAACTCGATATGGGTACTACAAGTTTGTTGTGATGTTGTTTGGGCTCACAAATGCCCTTGCAATATTCATGAACATGTGGACATGATTTTTCCATCCATACTTGGACAAGTTTGTGGTTATGTGCATTAACGATGTGTTAATATATTCTCGAAACGCATGGGATCATGTAAATGATATAAAGATAGTCATGGACACACTTTAAGAGCATAAATTGTATGTCAAGCTGAGCAAGTGTGAGTTCTGGTTATCTCAGGTCTCATTCCTTGGGCATATAATTTCTGGAGCAGGTGTGACAGTTGACCATGCAAAGATTGGGAGCAACCCAAGTCAATCACTCATATTTGGAGCTTCCTTGGACTAGCGGGCTATCATAGATGCTTTATCAATGGCTTTTTCATGAGTGGTTCTTCCCTTGACACGTTTGATGCAGAAGGGAGTCCTTTCATATGGGATGATTCATGCAAGAATGCCTTTAGGGACATTGAAGGAAATATTGACTATTGCGCCTATTCTTACACTTTCTTCAGTCACTCAGGATTATGTAGTATACATATATGCTTCAGGTGATGGTTTAGGAGCGGTTCTGATGCAGTAAGGTCATGTGATTGCTTACGCGTCACATCAGTTGAGGCCGCATGAGAAGAATTACCCCACCCATGACTTGGAGTTGGCGGATGTTGTCTTCACCTTAAAGATCCGGCGCCACTATCTTTATGAGGTGAATTTTGATATTTTTCATAGATCGTAAGAGTTTGAAGTACATCTTTTGATCAAAAGGAGCTAAACACAAGATAATGTAGACAGCTTGAGCTACTGAAGGATTTTGACTGCACAATCTCTTACCATCCCGGTAAGGAAAATGTGGTGGCAGATGCACTTAGCGGGAAAGATCATGCACATACGGTAAACTAGTTATACATGTAGATATGCCCGCAGCTTTGACTAATTAGCATCCTCATGAGAGTACATCCATATATGCAGTCGTGTCTCTGTGATTCAACATTCTTTGGGATAACATAGTAGGATGATTGAGGATAGATCTTTGAATTCAAGACAGATACATGCATGCCATCAAGGACAAAGGTGATGATTTTATTGTAACTAAGTCTATTTTATGGAAGGTTGGTCGAGTCGTTGTACCCAACGATGAGTAGTTGTGCAGAGATATTTCTGATGAAGCACACAATCCACGATTGTTTATTTATCCTGGAAACACGAATATGTACAGGGATGAAGTGAGATGTGGTACATCATGTTAGCATATTCTTGACTTGTCAGATGGTCAAGGCTGAGCATAAGAGACCACCAGGGTTATTATAGTTTCTCCCCATTCTCAAGTAATTGAGGAGAGTATTTCTATGGATTTTGTCTCCAGACTACCTAGGACACCTGGTGGCTACGATGTTATTGGCTCATTATTGATAGATTGACCAAGTCATCCCATTTCATACCTGTCAGCATGACCTACAGTCCATCGAGGTTGGCTAGATAGTATGTGTAGAACATTATCATGCTTCATGGTATACCACACACGGTAGTGTATGACAGAGACTCGAGGTTTACATCTCACTACTGGCACCAGTTTATGCTAGCTTTTCAGGCAGAGAGGAAGATGAGTTCTACATACCGTCCGCATACTGACGGAGTGAGCGAGCACGCAATTCAAACACTTGAAGATTTACTATGTGCATGTACTCTATAGTAGAAAGGGTCCTAAAAAGATCACCTACCGTTAGTAGAATTCCCATACAACAATAGCCATCATTCCATTATTGGTATGGCATCATTCGAAGCCTTATACGAGTGGAGATACCTCACACCTCTCAATTGGTGTGAAGTAAGTGAGCATACTCTTTACTCCATAAATCTCTTGAAAGAGACTGCAAGGACTATTGACCTTGTGAGGCAAAAGCTTCCGACAACACAGAACAACTAGAAAATCTATGTGAATCGTCGGTGAAGAGGTTTGAAGTTTCAGGTAATCCGATCATCTTATCATAATCCATTCAAATATGATTTATCAATATTAAACTTAATTTTTCATACTGATAGAAATTCCTTTGAACATAGTTGGGAGATTGGGTGTTCCTATGAGTATCTCCCATGAAGGGAGTATAGAGATTTGGTGTCCGTGACAAGCTGGCACCATTGTATGTTGGATCATTTGAGTTTATTGCTCGTGTTGGGAAGGAGACCTACATAGTGGCCCCTCCTCCACACTTATCAACCATAAATGATGTCTTTCATATATCCAATCTAAGAAAGTACGTGCACGACCCTCGACATGTCATTTGCTACGAGAACCTTGACGTAGAGACCAATTTGACATATGAGGAGAGGCTTGTGCAGATACTCGGTAGTGCTATGAAAAAGCTTCGCAGTAAAAAGATTCCCTTAGTCAAGGTGTTTTGGCACCAACATGGTGTCGAAGAGGCAACATGGGAAACTAAAGAAGACATGCGAGTACGATACCCACGACTCTTTTTAGGTAATTGTCAAAAATAAGCCTATATACTGAAAGAATATGACTTTTTTTCTTTAAGGTTTTTTTGGGTTAAAAACTGTTTGAGGTTTTTATGTCCAGATGAAATCCATACACAACACATAGTGACTTTGACCTGAGTTTCGAGGATGAGACTCCCTTTGAGGTTTTTATATTTGTAACATCTAGATCTGAATAACTCGAATCTGATATGACTAAGAGTCTGCAAATTCAGATAATATTCGATTAATCTTGAATAAACATGGATCAATCCATAGATCTCAGATTGAAATTCGTTCGGTCGCAATTAACTAAAAGTCAATTGCATTGTAATACGTGACATCGAAAAAAGTCCTGATGCAGAATCTGAATCGTATAATAAGTTGAGACTACCATAAGATCTGATTCGACAAAATAAGATCAACAAAATTGATTATTCATCGATTGGAGGTCGTTTGATAATTTAAAATCACGAAATTTAGTCGCAAACCAAGATTGTATCTCGGACATTTGGGGAATTCACTTTCGATCTAAAGTACATGAATATTATGCTCATTTTGATCGTCATTCAGAGATGATCAAAATGAGCCATTGTACACCTAAATCAGAGATTTGAGGTGTGAATATGGTTGACTTTGGTTTTCAAATAAAAGAGGGGAAATGAAAAAAAAATCATTTTTTCTACTATGCAGTTCTACTTCTGTACAGACAATAGCCACTTGGCTCCCCCTTCTCCCTCCATTTGGCCCAGATTCCCTCTTCATGTGGCAAGCAATAAAGCCTCTCTTCTCTTATATATACCAAACCCTCTCCCCCTTTTATTCTTCTCTCTTTCTCTTCTTTTTCTCCAGCCAAAGGAGCATATTTCTCCTACTTCAGCTACTATCCAGCAGCCCTAAGAGCTTCTATTGGTGCTCTTGGAGCTCCCCTTACAGCCTGGAAACCCCTCTGGAGCCTCCAAATCCTGCCACTGGAGCTTTGTTTTAGCCAAAAGTTGCATGCCAAATTTATCCCCAAATTAGAAGATCCAAGAGATACATTATCCCCCCCTCTTGCTGCCTTCCTTGCATGATTCAATCTATTAATTTATCTCTTAAATTAGATGAGAGTTTGAAGGTTTATATGGAGATCATCGAAATTTTACATCCATTATATATGCTCCTGGTTCTTAAGTCTTTTAGGATTAAAAAAATAGGAGTTGAGCATGCAAACTAAGCATAATCCATTCAAATATGATTTATCAATATTAAACTTAATTTTTCATACTGATAGAAATTACTTTGAACATAGTTGGGAGATTGGGTGTTCCTATGAGTATCTCCCATGAAGGGAGTATAGAGATTTGGTGTCCGTGACAAGCTGGCACCATTGTATGTTGGATCATTTGAGTTTATTGCTCGTGTTGGGAAGGAGACCTACATAGTGGCCCCTCCTCCACACTTATCAACCATAAATGATGTCTTTCATATATCCAATCTAAGAAAGTACGTGCACGACCCTCGACATGTCATTTGCTACGAGAACCTTGACGTAGAGACCAATTTGACATATGAGGAGAGGCTTGTGCAGATACTCGGTAGTGCTATGAAAAAGCTTCGCAGTAAAAAGATTCCCTTAGTCAAGGTGTTTTGGCACCAACATGGTGTCGAAGAGGCAACATGGGAAACTAAAGAAGACATGCGAGTATGATACCCACGACTCTTTTTAGGTAATTGTCAAAAATAAGCCTATATACTGAAAGAATATGACTTTTTTTCTTTAAGGTTTTTTTGGGTTAAAAACTGTTTGAGGTTTTTATGTCCAGATGAAATCCATACACAACACATAGTGACTTTGACCTGAGTTTCGAGGATGAGACTCCCTTTGAGGTTTTTATATTTGTAACATCTAGATCTGAATAACTCGAATCTGATATGACTAAGAGTCTGCAAATTCAGATAATATTCGATTAATCTTGAATAAACATGGATCAATCCATAGATCTCAGATTGAAATTCGTTCGGTCGCAATTAACTAAAAGTCAATTGCATTGTAATACGTGACATCGAAAAAAGTCCTGATGCAGAATCTGAATCGTATAATAAGTTGAGACTACCATAAGATCTGATTCGACAAAATAAGATCAACAAAATTGATTATTCATCGATTGGAGGTCGTTTGATAATTTAAAATCACGAAATTTAGTCGCAAACCAAGATTGTATCTCGGACATTTGGGGAATTCACTTTCGATCTAAAGTACATGAATATTATGCTCATTTTGATCGTCATTCAGAGATGATCAAAATGAGCCATTGTACACCTAAATCAGAGATTTGAGGTGTGAATATGGTTGACTTTGGTTTTCAAATAAAAGAGGGGAAATGAAAAAAAATCATTTTTTCTACTATGCAGTTCTACTTCTGTACAGACAATAGCCACTTGGCTCCCCCTTCTCCCTCCATTTGGCCCAGATTCCCTCTTCATGTGGCAAGCAATAAAGCCTCTCTTCTCTTATATATACCAAACCCTCTCCCCCTTTTATTCTTCTCTCTTTCTCTTCTTTTTCTCCAGCCAAAGGAGCATATTTCTCCTACTTCAGCTACTATCCAGCAGCCCTAAGAGCTTCTATTGGTGCTCTTGGAGCTCCCCTTACAGCCTGGAAACCCCTCTGGAGCCTCCAAATCCTGCCACTGGAGCTTTGTTTTAGCCAAAAGTTGCATGCCAAATTTATCCCCAAATTAGAAGATCCAAGAGATACATTATCCCCCCCTCTTGCTGCCTTCCTTGCATGATTCAACCTATTAATTTATCTCTTAAATTAGATGAGAGTTTGAAGGTTTATATGGAGATCATCGAAATTTTACATCCATTATATATGCTCCTGGTTCTTAAGTCTTTTAGGATTAAAAAAATAGGAGTTGAGCATGCAAACTAAGCATAAATTCAGACATATATTTCTACAATTCTCATACTTAAAAGATGGAAATTTGGAGAAGAATGATATACATTTTTGTGCTAAAAACAGTCAACTGATTATACACTAATCTCATGATGAAAAATGTAAAAAATTAGGGGGTAAATTGCATGTATTTAGACATGAAATCAGATCATTCTAATTCACAAATTTTAGGTTAAAAGTGTGAAAGACTAGGAGTGATTAACACGAAATTAAGACTAATTAATGAGCCATTGTTCATGCCTTAAAATTAAGAGAATTGGAGGATAAAATGGCATGATTTGAGTCTAAAATTGGACTTATAATAGCTACAATTTTGATGTTGGATTTGTTGAGAAATTCAAAATATTTTGCATGTAAATTAGTACCAATTAAGACCCAAGTTCAGAACACAAATTAGACAATATTTTCATGTTAATGAGAGAAATCTGGGGGTGATTGACATATGATTGAAGTTTAATTTCAGAATATTAATTAGTTATACCTTACATGTTGAAAGAGGAGAAAATTGGGGATGAATTAGCATGAAATAATGTCTCAATTCAGACTACTAATTAGTTACAGTTCCTAGGCTTGAAAGATGAGGAGTTGGTGATGAATTACAAATATTTTGACCTACTTTCAGAATAGTATTATGATCTGATTTCATGATTTAAAATCATAAGGATTTGAGATTGAATTGCATGTGATTGGAGCCTAATTTCAGAAGATGGATAGTCACAGAGGTTATACATTGAATAGTCATATTTTGGGAATGAATTAACATGCAAATTGAGTTTAATTTCAAACCAACAAACCACATAGTTCTATGTCTGAACTATGTTTTAATTTGAAGATTTTTGTATGAATAATTTACTCTCTAAAAGTAACTAAATTGTGAATCTTAAATCTGAATTTTGGATCATATTATAGCTAAATCTTGTAATTTTTAAAGATCAAAAATTGAGGATGAATGGCATGTATTAAAATCTGAAAATCAGACCACTGCATAAGATCTAACTTCATGATAAGATGTGAGGATTTGATGGAAATTTTCATACTTGAATTGAGAGATTTGGGAGTGATCAACATACAAATTAGATCTATCTTAAGATCACTTATTTAGTTACTTAGATCATGATTAAAGAATTAAAAGATTTGGGAGTTTTGTAGCATTGAATTTAAATTGAGATTTAATAAGTAGATCTAAATCTCATTCTTTAAAGATAAAAAGATTTGCGGGAAATTTACATAGAATTGAACTTAAAATCAAATCTAATGTATATTGTTTACTCTAATGATTAAAGATGAGAAGAATTGGGAAATCTTGCATCAATCTGAACTTAGTTCCAGATCCAAGGAATCTTCTAATCTCATGATCGTATTGAAGAAATTGAAATACAAATAATAAAATATTAGTACTCTTCTCTTATGAAGTCAACAAATAATGTCTTAAGATCATTATGAGTAAGTAATCCTAAATCAATTGATCCTTGAATATAATTTACTATTTATACATATCACTAAATATAGGATGAAGTAGACAAATAAATGAAATTGATGGTGAATTAGTGATATCAATTAATTCGCTGACCAAAAGACCTAGATCTGTACAGTCAACCACAAAAAGGATTGAGAAAGGATAAGGATTCAAGTCAGCAATGGTAATTCAATGATGTGTGATAATTAACCAGTCATCATGACCCTTACACCTGACTGTACGAGGGTGCGGTGACCCTCAGCTAGACGAGAGATAGGAATCCTAGTTAGGGTAGCGGTCGCTTAGTGCATAAGTCTCGGATCCCGGTCTTTTTTCAGTTTTTTTGCGAGTGATTCACTTGTTTTCTTTTCAACTAGTTTCGCTGACCCTGTGTTCTTTAGGGTGCCTAGGCTGGAGGACCCTTGGTTTTAGTTTTTCTAGCTTGTTTGTCCATATCGATTGATCCGATTTTTCTTGAGTGTCTTGTTCCAGCAAATCTCTCCCCTTTCTCAGGGGCATAGTTTTAGAGTAGGCCTAGCTCTCCCGTAGACCGTACTTCCACTGGGTGGGCGAGATGGAAGGGTCTCTTTGGAGGCTTCCTCACCGCTTGAGTTTTTGTTACTATTCTTGAGAGTTGGTTATAGTTGAGTTTGTTACAGTTTGATTACAGTTGAGCTTGGTTATAGTTGAGTTGGTTACAGTTGAGAGTTTGGTTACAGTTGAGCTTGGTTTCAGATGAGCTAGTTATTGTTCCGCCAGTAGGTCATGGTGAAGGGAAAAGATCACATTATGAAAATCATCCTTATCAGGCTAAGTGGTATTATCATTGTTGTCAGAGGAGCTAGTGGACGTGTTGGGAACTTAGTTAGGATGAATCATACTCCACCGCATGCCTATGGAGGAACCCCAATCCTAAGGCTTTCTTATTGCCTTAAAGTCATAGTGTGAGGTCTCATTCAGATCAAAATCAAAACTATCCATTGAGCTTGAAAAATGTAATAAGAAAATAATCGGAACACGAGACACATCATTTACACTTACTAAGATCCATCCACATGACTCATTTACATCGAAAAGAGATCTAGATAACCTCGATCAAAATAAGAATTTAATAAATCAAGAGATCTGGATCACCTCAACCATATTAAGTATTTGATAAATCAAGAGATCCGGATCACCTCAATTGTGATAAGCATTGAATAAATCAAAGAGTTTGAAATAGGATGGGGAAGAATGGAAATCATATACGATTTTATACTGGAGACACGCCTTAGAGTCATTGTGTGAGGTCACACTCAGACCAAGATCATAGACAATCCACTAAGCCTGAGAGATTATACAAAGATAAAATATCAGATATGAGACTCATTATCCATATTACCACGATCCATCGAACATGATTTATAATTAATAAAAAGATGATATCTTAAATATTGATCATATAATCAAAATATAAAATATTAAATATGGGTAATTGAGATAGGATGAGTAGTCAGGGGATTCGCATACAAAACAACTTGAAAACCAATTTCCATGTAAGTTGCTCATTAAAAATTTATTTGTTAAATCCTATCGACTTGCTTTCTTTTGGAACCACTGAATTACTTGTTATTTTTAATTTTTAAGATGTGCTCTACATTTGTTGTTGTTATTTTCTCCCTAATGCATGGATAGCAGAATAAGTACATGCATCGTAGTAGTTCGACGGCTGAACCCGAGCTTCTATGATTACTTTTGTTAGGTACACATGTTATAGTTTATGTTCAAGGTTATATAAATGCTTTTATTTCTCTTCTGCTACAATTTGAGATACATGTACATAATGCAGTTTCTTTTGTTACATGTAAATTTTTGTATAAATTAATACAATATAAATTGGTGACATGTTGTTGGTTCTGTGGCTTGTTGGTTAAATGTGAATGTCATTCGAAATGCGAAAAATTTTCCATCATTTTCAAATATCCTAATGCAATCTTTAGCGAACATAGTTCTGTGACTGGTGTGTAAATGAGTATCTCGGATCTCCACTGGCATCACAAGATATCCTACACATCCCTAGCTAAGGCATCGTTGCACTCTCAAAGAGGAGATGTACACAATCTCTGTGTCTGATGTACATTCATCAAATTGGAGGGCTGGTACTCACTGACAAATGGAAGACAACTATCTTCCCAAAGCTGTCTAAGCATGCGTAATGTTTCTCTAACCAATCCATGCTCAGAATAATATCAAAATAATCTAAATGTATTAATAATAGAAAATTAAGCATCAGATGCCCACCGATCTGCACTACTACGTCTTAGAAGACTTGTTTGATGACGAACAACTAGCCCCTTGGGCCCTTGATGTAGTATGGGATCGGGACACTCATGGTTGGCTTGCCTAGAGTGGGCGCTAAATGGTGTGCACAAAATGAGCGTGTGGTGACAGAATCAAACAAAACATGGAATGAAAATCCATCTATAGAAATCATACCTTTGATGATTGAACTGGAGGCATGTGCCTACTCTCGTGTAATGGCATTCAACACCCTTGTTGTGTCGATGAAGAACTGGATCCTGTGGTGTTATATGTCGATTGTGGTGGGGGATGCTGGAACCCCCTATCTCTGCGATAGAAACCAGATCCTCAAGATTGGAAAGAAGTGGTGGGTCTCGCACTCTTTTGAGGTGCACCCGAGCAGTTGGCAAGTAATGGGTATTGGGTTCTGAAGTGACCAGGCTACTAACAGTGAAAACAAGCCTTCTGTGACAATGATCCTCTAGATAGTGATACCTCCCTGTTGTCTCTAACTCGGTGGATGTGCTAGGGGATGAACAAAATTGGTACTGCGATCAGCCAACCTATCCTAAGGTATGGGGCTGTGTGGAAATATTAGCTGCTACCATCGCCAAAAATGGGTGTAAGCAATGATCTCAATGAGAATGGAAAGAAACTCGACGTGCTGGCCTACTAAAAATGCTGGGACTGCAACTGAGTTTATCCTATAGGTTGTCATCTTTGAGTAGCTTCCCACCTCGTCACCTTTGTTGTTACCTTTTATAGAGGTGAGGCCCACGGTAGACAAATGATCTTGTACCTCATGTATCATGCCACAGGTGAACTTCTGTAAGTTCTCTTGTGGGTATGCTATAGTAGTAGGAGAGTGGCATGCAAGCTCTGTATAGTGGACAATGTACTTGTGAGTTGTCATGGTGCCATGCATTAGCTCTGCAAACGCTCTCCTCTTCTCCTCTACCCAGTGCTCAAAGTGGAACTACTCGCAAAAGTCATACACAAAGTCCTCCCAAGTGACATGCCCAGTGGGATGCTCCCTGATGGCATGCCACAATCTCTCTACGTATCCAGCTAATGAAAACTCCGCAAAGGTCTGCCAACTATATGTTGGAGCACGTATGATCTGAAGCACTTTAGACACATGGTCCATCCATAGGTTTGCATCAATTAGTGTAGTAGTGTCAAAGAAACGCAACACCTGAGACCTCGGGTAAGAAGTATACGTAATACGATTCCTCTATAAACAAACATAACTGACTCCAGAGAGAGAAGGGTCTATACTATACTGTCCATCCTAGGATGAATGGTAGGTGAGTCCTCCTAACACTGAAGTCACTACCCCATCTCCTCCTGATAGGTCTGCATGCCCTAAACGACATCAACCAATAGTGCTAATTGTTGGTCCACATCTGAATCCACTCAAGGCAGCATGATTCTCCAAACAAACCATGACATTAGTAGTGGTCTTAGTACTTAGAGAGACATGGACATGGTTATATCATGATACTATTGTTATTTTCCATGGAATCGCGTCAGGTTAAAAGATCATAGCCACTATATCGTGTTCTGAATACCGATGAGAATCTGGTGTTTATGAGAAGGATATAGTATCAATACTCTGATACCAAACCATCACATCCCAAACTGTCACATACCACGAATCATGATACTCAACAACCTCCCGTAAACACACATTCACATTCAGCACTCGCCCAATCATACAAATGCATCTATTGTGGGAAAATAAGAAAGTAATGAAGTAAATGCATGAGCATGATTCATTTCATTCACCATATGATATATATTTATATATACCAAAGTGTTCTCATATGCAACATATCCAAAACAATACAAAGCAAGTAACTATCCATCTAAAGCATAAGTACAAAGCATTGTCTCTCATTTACAATGCATGTGACAAAAACTACAATAAAAGAACCATCAAGTACATACCATGAAAATGCAGCTGAATTGAAATGCTCCAAAACACCAAAACCATACCCTACTACTACGGCGGTCCTGCGAACATATTGGATCACACGAAAAAGGGTATGTTATGAGAAAAGCTTCCTAGTAAGGATATACTTAAATTACAAGTAAAACAACAGATAAACAGGTAAAATTAGCAAACATTGTACCTACTGAACTGTAACAAGCGCACACGAACGTGAGTGTCACTCTCGGAAGTAAAATCTATAAGTGGAGTCTTACCCTTAGATTACTATTAATTTTTAAGTTGATCTTTTCTTTTAAGGCTTTCTAATACAACTATTAGTAATGAAAATAATTTGTGGTATTGATCATGAGGGTCTCACACTATGACTCTGAGATACATAGTATCTTAGGGTTGAGGGAGCCTCTGTAGACATGTGTGAAGTAGATGCATCCGATCTAAGTTCCAAACACTTTCTTTTACTATCCTTCCCACTTTCCTTCTAGATTATCATTCTCATTTAACTGATAGTTCTCTTGTCTTCCAGATTTAATCGTATTTCAACTGTATCAATCTAATGTCCAACATGATTTTCTTTTAAGTAATCTAATACTAGTATAGTGAGATAGATCGAAGCAACTCATTTGGAAACCATTATATGTCAGCGAGAGTCCTTGACCATAGGCACAACTCAAGTGAGATCTGGTATTATAAGATATGATTTTTAACTCAAACAGTAGTCGGACCTACGATCACCTTCTGTTTTTTCTCTAGATACGAGACAAACCGGTAAGAACACCTCCTTTTCTAACCACATCTTAGAACTCCCCTCATAGAACCAAGACGAGTAACCAACTCGAGTCATCGACCCTCATTGGCCACTCATGTTAATCCTATGACACAAAGCGAATACTAGACTACAAAGCACGTATCTCGTAAGGCGATGTTCCCTGGCAACCAAGCAACGCAACTGGGGTCACGACCATCTAGTCTTCTACCTAAGGCCCAAGGGTTCTAGCTCATCCCTTGGTGACATCTACTTCTACCCAGGGCAAAATAGGAAACGGTATCGTGTACACCACAATCCTCAAGACAGGAGAGTAACTAGACCGTGGAGACCACCAAAGCACAAGGCATACAGGGAAAGGGTTCCAACCGCGGCACAATCAGATGTCATACGATTCGAAGTACTCGGATTGGAATAGATTTAGTATCGATCAAGGACGTCACATTGTTACCCAATTTCATTCCTTATCCAACCAGAATTCATATCAGCTACTACGATTCACCATTTAACCACTTAGGATTTAGTTGTAAAAAGTCTCGTTATAGTTAGGTAATTAACTTATTTTAGATGACTAATATTTGCTAAGGCAATGGCTTATTGCATCGATTAGATGACTTCTATGGTCGATCAAAGCCATAGACCATGAGTTAGTGCTACGATTTGGTGTCCAATTTTTTGTTTCATATTTAAAAATAAATAAGATCATGGATAGATCATTCAACAAGAAGAAATTTGACTTATATTTCATATTTTTCCGATCATCGAAACTCTTGAAAAATATAGTTGAATGTGATGGGTGGTTCAATTTCGTGTTTGATTTTTCGTCTTCGATTTCAAAATAAATTACATGCTTGTATAGAGCATGGAACAAAGATAAATCTGATCTAAGTTTCATATTTTTTGGATAAGCGAATCTCTCGGAAATCATGACGGAAGTCGGTAGTACGATCTGAACTGACTTTGCATGTGCGATTCTGGATGATCCAGACATCAAATTGACGTGAAAATATGAATACGCAATGTGAGAAAGATGTGCGGCCCAACAACAGGGTGGAAAACTAAAATCTATACCTTTGGGGATCATTTCCCATATATTTCCTCCACCCCGAAATCTGTGATTTTGATATGCTTAGCGCGAAAGGCATGCTATCACAGTGTAGACCTCATCGTCCTCTTCTAAACGAAGCCTTCATATTTTTGATCAAAGGTCCGAAAAGTTATAGATGATGGAGCTTCGAAAGTTCTGGGGTAGAGCGCTGGCAATGGGTGTGGATAAAAATATGTGGTTCAACCTCTTAACCTTTATATAGCTTGGGTTCGTGGTTCAAAAGCCGTAAACCATTATATTTCACGCGTAACTTTTGCATACATTGTCTGTTTTTGTTGTTGTTGGGCTCATTAGAAAGGTCTCGAAGAGTACTACAAGATAGACTTATTTGTCTGTTTTGGATTATGGATAAGATCAAAAATTGAGTTTTAGTGTTTTTAGTATTTCAGGGTTTCACAACATCTCGACTGTAGCATGCACATGGCACTAGGGATAAAAACGAATAAAGATATATTTGTACGGATCCATTATATTATTCGTTTGATATCAACTTTGAGATTCGTATTTGTTTTAAAGTAGATACGAACATGAATATCACTTTGACATTCATAAGTGAGCTTATTCGCATTGTATATCCATTATAATATATCGTATAATTGTAGATTTATTTATAATTATAACATTATTCAACATTTGGTATAAATGTTATGGAATTAGAATATTTACTATGTTTATTTTTGTATTTTTATCACATGTGCCCTTCTTAAATTTTACAATATCGATCATGCGATCCCTTTTGTGATATCATTGGTGCCCCTAACTTCTTACAAAATTCACAGTTCTTCCCTTTAGTTAAGGTAAAGTAGGGGCCTAACTGATATTACGAAAAAAGCAGAACTTTGAATTTTGTAAGAAATCAGGAGCACAGTGGATATTGCAAAAAATAAAGGGTATAACCAGTATCATAGAAGTTAATAAGGTCAGATTTGATAAAACCCCTTTATTACTGTAAACTACCCTAAACAATTATATTTAAATTAAGGGATTTTATCACTTGTGCCCCTCCGAGATATCGCAATATCAGTTATACCCCTATCTTTTTGGTAATATCAGTTGTGCCCCTAACTTCTTGCTCCGTCACCAGTTGTGCCCTTCCGTCAGATTGGCCGTCAAAAAATTAAAATAACCATGGTTTATTCAAACCATGGTGTGGTTAAGAAGGGTATTATGGTCCATACCCTTCTTCATCTTCTTCCTCCTCCATTTTCTCTTCTTCCTTCTATTCATAATTTCTCTCTCTTACTAAAACCTTCATGCATCCATCGAATCTCTAAAATTTTTATATTTCCACGGACATATCACTCGTTACGGATCAAACGATGAATTTTATTTAATTTTTGGATGACTTTTTATGAATCAATTAGTCAAAAATTTATCAAAATTTAACAAAAAAAATCAACTCCAGTTTCAGCCACCACAGACGGAGGAGGAGGGCGGAAGGGGCCGGAGGAGGCGCGGGGGCCGGAGGAGGGATAGGCGAGGAGGCGGCACGTTCAGGGAGAGGGAGAGGCAAGGGTAGGGGACGGGGGGAGGTCGGGGCAGAGGGGCGGCGGGGGTGGGGGAGGTCGGGGCTGCAGAGGGTGGCGGAGGTCGGGAAGAGGGGCACCGCGCGCGCGGGGAGAGATGGTGGCGCGTTCAGGGGGAGGGAGAGGCGAGGGCAGGGGACGGGGGGAGGTCGGGGCGGAGGGGCGGCAGGGGTGGGGGAGGTCGAGGCTGCAGGGGGCGGCGGAGGTCGGGCAAAGGGGCGCCGCGCGCGCGGGGAGAGATGGCGACGCGAGTTGGTTGGTGCGCGCGGGGAGAGATGGCGGGCACGAGTTGGTTGCATGCGGCGCGAGTTGGTCGGGCAGAGGGGCGCCGCGCGCGCGGGGAGAGATGGCGGCGCGAGTTGGTTGGTGCGTGCGGGGAGAGATGGCGGGCACGAGTTGGTTGCAGGCGGCGCGAGTTGGTCGGGCAGAGGGGCGCCGCGCGCGCGGGGAGAGATGGCGGCGCGAGTTGGTTGGTGCGCGCGGGGAGAGATGGCGGGCACGAGTTGGTTGCAGGCGGCGCGAGTTGGTCGGGCAGAGGGGCGCCACGAGCGCGGGGAGAGATGGCGGGGAGAGATGGCCGCGCCTGGAGATGGAGGCGGAGAGCTCGAGGCAGAGCTGGGCGGCGCGGGGCAGGGGCGGGGGCGGCGACAGCGAGGGAGGAGGAGGAGGTGGAGGAGGAGGAAGAAGAGGATGGGGAGGAGGAGGAAGAAGAAGAAGATGAGGAGGGTGTAAAATGACCTCCTAACCTTTTTTTTAAGTAATTCCGCCTATGTCCTCAAAGTTAACGGCCGTTTGCACTGTGGATGGACGGTCACTAACCCGAGGGGCACAAGTGATAAATTACCAAGTTTTGAGGGGCACAACTGATATTACCAAAAAGATAGGGGTATAACTGATATTGCGATATCTCGGAGGGGCACAAGTGATAAAATCCCTTAAATTAATCTATTACTTATTTTTGTTAGAATTCGTGTTTATTTTTTAGAATATGATAATACATTTTCATATTCATCAATATTCTTATCCATATTCGTATTCTTGTTTTAAAATAGATAAGTATATGATTATATCTACACTCATATATCACTACATGGCACGAATGGTAACTTTGACCTCGATTCTCGATCGATTTTGTACCTCTCCAATCACCCTTCCTTTGGCCTCTCAAGCTATCCTACACTTATGAATCCCTCACTATAGTTATTTCCCACTACCATCTCCTATGAAACCCTAAAACCATAAATCTCCTCCACAAAGCTTCCATCACGTGATATGATGTTGAGGCAACCACCTATAGGTGCAGCAAGATAGCATGCATCAAGGATTTAGAAATAAATGAATAGATTAAATATTTATTAGACCGCATGGTTCCCTCATATAGAAGGAAGAAACCTTAGAGGGCAATCTACATAAGACAGAAATAAAAAATAGGAAAATACAAACAACTCTCAACACCCCCCTTCAAGATGAAGGATTTATGTCAATCATGCTTACCCTGCTCTCGGCTTCCCGTAAGGAGGTGCAATGATGAGAAGCTACGAACTAGGCAGAGCGAATTGAAGTCTGACTTTACAAAGCATCTTCTCGTCCTTTAGTCGTTGCTACCATTGTTAGAAACACAGACCTCTAAGTAGGTTGTGTTAGTCGTTGATTCGACCAGACTAGCATGATTAGGATTAATCAAGACTTTCTCTCTCCATTCGTCCACTTCTCCTATCGTCTTTCTAGTTGCTTTAGGGCAAAGATAAAGTGATGGTGAGAAGGATAGCTTGAAACAACACTTCTGGAATAACTTCCTGCTAGGGTCTAGGTAGAATATTTATTGTTTGTTCCCTTGAGCTAACTAACGAGTCACGAATGCCATGTGTTAATTGTCATGAATTATCGTGCATTTAAAATAATGTGTCATTTTGTTGTAGGAGGGCAATCAGAATCGGTCAAGAAATAACCACTAGTGATTTAATTAATTTTAATCAATGCGGTTTTATGTTTATTTTACTTGGGTAAGTCCCAAGGTTGAACTCAAGGAGGCAAAGGAACAACCTAGAATTTTGTCTATCAAAGTTCATGCACAGTTTTCGAGGCGATCTTTTTTTTGTAATTTTTAATACAATTTGGGATGCAAAATGCAGCTTTGGCCGATTTTAGGGACTAAAATGTAAAGATCAATCAAACGATGTTCGAAAAATAAAAAACTTGGCCAGGATGACAATTATGATGAAATGAATGCAATGTAATTTTTTTGAAAATTTTGGATGTAAGATAAATATTTTATGGATTTATGAATGCAAACATAGTGAATTTCAATTATTAATTATAATAAATATTAAACCTAATTATTTTCAAGAGATAAAATTGTCCAAGATCTATCACTACGTGATCGATCTCAGAAAAATCCTAACCCTCGAAATTATGGAATTTAATACTATCAAATCAAATATTGAAATATGCAAAATGATTTTTAGAAGGCAAACGATGCACGTAAATGTAATTCTTTTTTAGCACGATGTAACATATAACTAATTCTACAATCCTTGATTTTTTTGGCAATTTTCAGAGCTATGGTTAATTAGTTATGAATTTTCAAGTATAAAATGGGAAAATATTCAATTTTCCACAAAACAATTAATTAATAATTAGCCATTGATCGCAAAAAAAATGTCAAACATATGCCAAGATGTAGAGAATTAGTTGTAGAACAAAATGCTTATTTTTAATAAAAAAATAATGCAATGTAGAGGTTCGAAACAACAGGGGAATACATGGGTATTTCTGTAATAATATAAAATAAGATAATATAAAGAAAGGACTATAATGTAATTATCAAAATTATCGAGGTGGATTCTGCAATGCCAGATGGTCACGTGACCTCTGGCTGGGGGGCTTCTTTACAAATAGGTTAACCCCTAGGGGGTCTTCTGTAATTATCCCAGCAGTCATGTGCAAAGCACGAGACCCTAGGGTAGCTGACGTCCCCCCGACGCATGTGCGCCTCACGTATGTGGGGGTCTCGGGAAGACCCGACGGTGCTCTCGGTGACGTGCGGTGTTAGCGGCGGACACCTGCAGCTCCTGGCGGTAGCTCCGACGGATGGATGTGGCGAAGTAGTGTTGTGGGCCAGTGAAGTTGTCGATGGCGATCCTCCTGGAAGAGTATGCAGCTGTGCTCGGAGAGCCGATTGACTGGAGGATGAACGACACTGCCTCCCGATGGCGATGAAGAGGAGGCAGAGCTGGTGAAGGTGCGAAGGCGTCGTGGAGGGCAAAGCAGCTCCTGGACTCTAGAGCTCGATGAAGGTGAAGGAATGTCTGGTGGTGTTGATAGCGGCTGAACGTCGTTGATGATGGTTGCGTTGTTGGCTTGACGGCCAAAGAAGCCGGAGCAGAGCAGGGCATGGGGAGGAGTCTTCTACTACGGCGTCACGAGCGACGCCGGACCTCGCCGAGCAAATGAAGCTCGGGCTGTCACCACCGGCTTTCTGCTGGTGAACGGTGGATCCCCTGGAAGCTCTGTAGGGGCGGCGAAGATGAGGCTGTGGAGGTTGGCGAATCCCCTGGAATAGTATGCAGTCGTGCTCGAAGAGCCGATCGACTGGAGGATGAACGACCCTACTTGTGCGAGGTGTCGAAGACAAAGTCGGAGCAAGGTGGTGGAGATGGTGGGTTTAGCAGGAATGAAAGCACGACGGTGTGAAGCCGGAGCGAGGGCAGTAGGTGGAGTAGACTGCACTGCAACGAAGCAAGCGAGGGGGATTTGGATCTCGCCAGGAAGGAAGAGGAGCTCGAGCTATCACTACGGAGCACCGTTGCGCTGGAATGTTACCGGCGGATAGGGCTTCGATGAGGAGCGGCACGGGATTTATAGGATGAGGGTTTGGCAGAGATGGAAGTTGGGCTGCGAGATTGGGAGATTGAGGGAGTAATCGTGAAGACGGAAGAGCAAGATACGCGAGGCAGAGATTTCACGGTAAGGCGCGGATTGCGGAGGCGCCGCCGTCCTATTCTAGAAAGGGGGAGGAAGACGAAGGGCCTCGGTCGTCTGATCCGCCGAGACCATGCGGTTGAGGTCGTGACACATGGCATAAATTTGGGGGCAGATGAAGCACGTACAGGGCACGTGCGCGTAAAACCCTCAAAAATGGGTGACACGTGGCGGTTCCAGGAGCTGCCATGTGTCAGTCCCACAAAAATCGAAAAAATAAGTACAAGATAATTCCAGAAAAAAATAGTAAATGACCTCGAATCAAAAAAATTTCTTCACAAAAGTTGCTCGTCTTGATGAGATCTACAACTTTCTTGAAGACATCGAACCAAAATCGACCAATTGCACAAAGTGATATTTTTTGGGGTATCTCATGTACAAATAATACCTTGATTTTTGGGTTTTATAATTTGTTGTCATTTTTAAATCAGATACAAATACGAAAAAATGTGATAAAGTCAAAAATAAATATTTACATACTAATCTATTTTTTGGATTTTTATTAATTAAGAAAAATAAGAAATAAAATACAAGAGGAAAAAGACAATTTTTGTTCAGACGGTTAGTGAAGACTCGGAATCAGTTAGTCTCTTTGATTTCAAGCTCAGTTTGGATTTGGATTTTTGTGCATTTTAATAAAACTTTTATCAAAGAAAATAAATGAAAAATAAATAAAATAAAATGAGTCAATTATGTACATAAAATAATAGGTCAAAACCGCTAAAATATAAAATGTACAAAAGAGGCCCAAAATCCAACTTTCACATATGAGCTCCGATTCACTTGAATTTGGTCTTGTTTTGAAGGTACTTGAATGTACATTAGTTCAGAAGTGAGTAGGATCAAATTGGACACTGGATGAGGAAGATATCAAGGTTTTAGTTGGGAAATCCTAGAACTAGGGATTGGTTTTTTAGTCCACTTATTCATGTCAGTGGTTTTTTTGGAGATAGCATGGATTAGTTGAAAATAGTGGAAGTTAGGCTATTTACATGTCAATTTTGGCTGGGATTTTTGGCTTCTTATTTTGTGCGAAAATAAGTGATAAAATGCAATTCTTATCAAAACATGCATGAATGCTAATTATGCAGAATAAATGAAGAAATGCCAATGATTTTTAGACATTTAAGCTTAATTAATGACTTGTAGAGTGATGAATCTGAGATTCATCACTAACGTATGAGGTAGAGATGAAGCCCTTTTGTATCTTGTCACGAGTGTAATGGTCGTCTACATCATTGTATTTGGTCCTCTCATGGAAAGCTGGATTATTGGGAATGAATAAAACAGTCTGATTCATGTAAAGCAACTACATGGGAAGATGCACATCAATTACCAGATCTATCAAAATAGATGTGACCCACATCTTCTCAGTGCTCCCATGTACCATAGCTTGATATTCAAATTTAACACTAAATCTAGCAACCACAATCTTCTTATTGCTTTTCCGAGAGACTAAAGAACTCCCTACGAAGACTACAAAAAAAAGGTAGACTTCTAGTTTTTAGGGTATTCTGCATGGTCAGCATTTGCACATGCCCAAAGTATCACTAGTAGAGCTTATGGAAGGAGTGACAATCTCCCTCGGATAGGAGACAAGGTCATCAAATTTTTTTATCAACAGAAGTAGCTGTAGAGTCAATCGACTCGACAACATGGGCAGTCGTGGAGTGACCATGTTTATGGTAGCATGATTGGTTTGTTAATCTAGGAAGTTTCCTCTTACTACCATTATACCTCAAGTTCATTCTTTCTGTTGCCTCGCCCTCAACATAGATAAGTTGGTTATTAGAATTAAGAATTTCAATTATGTGATGGTAGGGTGTTTTAGTTGCATGTTGAAGTTCATGTAAAAGAAACATACCCTTGTTGTAAGGTAACAAGTAACAATTCTTTGCAACTTATAAATTTACATAGCCATAATACTAAAATTTTGTCAAGGTCGATCCAAAATTGGTAATACATCAATATCGTGAGTTGAAGTTTTTGTGAAATCTTTATGACATACATAATACAAATTAGTGAATTTTTTTCATTAATATTGAAGATGTAGTGTTTCCATTGATGGGTATTGATAGGATTTTCCAAGAGATCCAGTGCATCATCATATACACATTTTATGTGACAAACTAATATGGTCAATGTTGAGAAATATTTGATTATCAACAGGTTGTTGTAACTAGTTTGTAAAATACTAAGGAAGAGATTTCTTTTGCATGGATAATTATCTCTTGAACTTGAGGCATAGTTAGTCTGAGAACATCCTCTACCACATCTCTAAAATGGTGATGTAAATATTTCGTGTCTATCTAATGCTTGGACCCTAAGTTTTGTTCTCCTTAGATGAAATAAAGATAGAAGATAATGAGGTTAGTATGTTATATAATACAGTTCATAAAAATGTGTTAATGAAGAGGTGTAAGTTGATGAACGTCAAATTTGCCTCTTTAAGAGTCAGGGAATGTCGTAGCATAGGAGGCAAATTTGGTTCAGCAAAAAACCACAATCTTTGAATGTTGTGGAATATTTTTACTTGGCAAGTCTACCAAGATCAAACACAGGGAGATGAGCCTCTATAATTTATTTATCAAAGTTTGGTCTATTAAATTTGTATGTGAATAGATTCTCCGTTTTAGGTCTTCATGCAGATGTGCAAAATAAAATGGACATGAAATGACACACAGAATGATGCATGTAATTTTTGTTGGATTTTTTAATGCAATTATAAGTTGATGCATGTTCAGAATGAATGAATGAATGCAAAAGGTTATGTATGCACATGATTACTACAAATGTTCCCTAGAAAATATGAGCACGTAATTTAAATTAATATCAAGGTCAAAAGAATCAAGCATCTATTTAATGGCAAGGCTTTATTAAGCAAAGGACACTTTTTAACATTAAAAATTTATCACATTTAAATTAATGCCAAATCAGAAAACTAAATATACCATTAGATAGAGAATTAAATAAGGAACAAAATGACACTGAAATCATGCATTTTGGACTTAAGATGCTCAAGTTATGAAAGAAGCAATGTAGGAGCATAAATGTAATAAAAATGCAGGAAAATAAAGGATAAATAATTACAAATAGGTCATTGTAGGGACCTATTTGCAATTTTGCAAAACCAACAAGGGTCCTTTCCAATTTCTCCATATTCACGCAGGGACCATGATGTAATTTCCAGAAGTTGTGAGGGCCTCCCTAAAATTTACCCAGGCACGCACGTGAGGCACGCGCCTAGGAACCAAAACGTTCAAGGTCTTCCTTGCAAATTACCCCACCCCCACGTGCATGGCATGTGAGGGGGCATGCTTGGGCCACGTGGCGGTGCATGGTTGCTCGGTGCGAGGTTCGATGGACCCAAGCTTGGATGATCGGTGTGAGGCTCGATCGGGCCATGTGGCATCACAAGGGTCATCTGATCGAATCGATCGGACGGTATCTGCATCTCCTTCTTCAGTCGCAGGCCACCAAAGAAGGCAGGGATCCAGCAACCTTCATCAAGCTCCTTCGTGCTTTGATAGATAGCCTGATGGTCGAGGAAGGTGGCTGAGTTCCGAGGGAAGATGCTGGAGACAAGCCTTATCTCCATCATCATCTGGAGAAGCAAGGCGGAGGAAGGTCGTCGGAGTTGGAGCACACGATCGGAGTGTACGTGTGTTTTCTGACCATTGACACACCTGCAGATGTTAAATGATAACCAAAGCATTGTGGGTGTGTGCGAGTGGAGTGGGGTCATGTGGAGGTGGAGGAGCGGGGGACTCGAGCTCCTTCATCTGTGAGGTGAAGAAGGAGATGGGTCAGAGCGGGGGAGGCTTCTAGAGAAGGGAAGAGGCGTGTAGTGTGCTCGGCAAAGATAATGGTGGTAGGGCGAAGATAAATGGATGGTCAGGCGAGGGAATGAGTGTGTATGTGAGTCGGATTAAAATAGAGAAACCATCAAGAAAAGTTGGAAGGTTGACCTGGAGGATCTGAGGAGGAAGAAGGGGCAGAGGAAGCGGTCTGGGCTGAAGTCCTAGGGACTTCGGGTCTTCGCACATGCTGGGCGACTAGTCCAGCAAGCTCAAACATCTACCATAGGAAAGAGTGCATGTGGCAGAGAAGCCATGGATCTCACCTGGGAGTAGGGTCATCTTCGCCTCGACACCGCCCTCCGCTATCACCGGAGGGAGGAGGAGGCTGGACCGCAACCCCCTTGGATGGTGGATGGTCGGAGAAGGAGGCGGAGAGGGAGGTTTATAGGGGTATCTAGTCGTTGTAGGTGGAGGTCGGGCGGAGTTGTAATGGGTGTCTTGATGGTGCGGAGTGATGGAGGGGGTGCTTGGGGTTACGTGAGGATGGCTAAAGTTAGGGCTACACAGGGCGGGTGTGAGGAGGAGGAGGGATGATCGAAGGTAGTGGCCAAAAATGGAAGGGGTGGAGGGTTTGCTAGGTGTAACGCCTGGGGAAGGAAATAACGGAGGAGAAAGAAGACTTGCAGGTTGTTGGATCTTGCGATCCAACGGTCCAGATGGTGGCGTGGGTGGAGGGCATCGATCAGATCCTTGGGATCTGATCGAACGGCTGGAAGGTGTGCAGAGGCAGGTGGTTAGGATGGAAGTTAGGGTTTCATCTGATGGTGGAGAGGAAGCGGAAGGCATGGACAAAGGAAGACCATTAGATGCGGAGGAGATCTTGCGGCTGTGAGTGAGTTGGAGACAAGCAGTGGGAATCAGATCTCAAGAGAGATCTGATGGCTGGAAGAGAAGCAGGGGTGGACTGTCATGATGGAGACGGTGGAGATCCAATCTAGGGGCCAAGAGAGGGGTTGGGTGGCGAGAACTGGGAGAGGTCGCATGGCAGCTTCTGAAAGTGACATGTGGTTGCTCTAGAAAAACGATTAATACAAAAATAAAAAATAAAAAAGAATTAGTTAGATTCAAAATTAGGATAAAGTCAAAACATGAAAGTTGTAGATCTTGATGAGATCTACATGTTTCATTTTTAACAAAAAAGCCAAAAGAGGTCATTTGTACAAAAGAGACTTTTGGGGGGGCATTTTTAATGGGATAAAAACACCATCTTTTAGGATTTGAGATTTTTTGTATTTTTTTATTTCTTTTAAAGGTCAGTACCATTACAGATAATTAATTAACTTAATTTTTATGGGTTTAACAAAAAACAAAATAAAGAAGAAAAGGGGAGTTATTAAATACAATAAATATAGTTAGAATATAGGCAATTATACACAGTTTATATACAATATAAAACAAGATGATATAAATAAGGAACTATCATTGATTTTTATTGAATTATTTAAGATAGTAGATTAATGTATCGATTTTAACATGATGAATACGAGATTCATCATACCCCTATACTTAAACTATGCTCTTCCTCGAGCATCTATAGAATGAAGGAGTAGGGTTAATTGCTGACAGCGCATGTGAATGTTTCAAGGCTCGATTTTTCAAAGACCCTCAATTTAAGCGATCCTAAAATTGTGGGCTCAACCATGCTCCAATCAGAAGGAATCTAACTTCTCTAATTATCAGACTCTCTTTTTGTACATAAAATATAAGGATATGATGATTAGTGTACTGCAATCATGAGAGTCGAGTCGAGGCATCACCCAAAGTTCCAGTTCAGGGGACTCTCCTCTAGACCTAATCCTCAACACTAGGGAATAAGTCCATTCTCGCTTCAATCTACCGTCTCATTAGTTTGTCAGACTTTGAAAATGTATGTGGATGGCCAGATGATGGAGGGCATAGGATTGTGTATATTTTTCTCACCCTCGCTTTGGAATAAGGGACCTCTCGAGTGCCTTATTACTCAACACATGTATTCTTATTTTTATTGATCAGTGTGCCCGTCAAGAGAATTCGGAGTAGTCTGGACTTGTTTTTCTGGGAGTTGATAATAAGAGTTTTTGTAGAGGTCTTGTCAATCCACAAGGCAGACCGACAATCATCGAAGCAACACCGAACCAAAACCCTAATTGATCAGCAATTAACCCACAATACATCCAAAGCCATGAATAACAAAAATAAGAGGTTAAAATTTACTATCTCTACCATAAAATGCATAGTGATTAAGAATGTAGAGGTTGAACCATAGAGAGCAAAACAGGTAGCCTGTGGTTATTTATTTACAACCATGACATTTATCACGCATATACAAATATCTTTTTTGTTGATTTTTGAATATTATATTTTTTATTTTTTTATGCTTTGTTTTTTATTTTGTAATTTTATATTTTATTTTGCATTTTTCAGATTTCTATGTTTCCTTTTTTAAATATAAATAAAGGATATATAAGGGTATATATATATACATATAGAGTAATATATCTATAAATACTAATAAATATAAATAAAATACAAAAGAAAAATTGTTTTTTTGTTTTAAATATTTTCTAATGTTTTCTAAATTTTCCAGGATTTTAACTAATTTTTATATATTTTTTAAAAAAAAGACAAATAAGGGATTAAATAATTATACAAAATTTATTTGGATTTTAAAAATAGTAAATAGGCTTCAAAATTACCCAAACCAATCTTAATATATAAATATGTATATAAAGAAAATTATGTAATAGAAAAAACATATTTTTGGATTTTCTTTAATGAATTTTTAGATGTTTATGAACTATTTTAAGGTCTTTCAATTTTTAAGGTTTTTTTTTCTATTTTTAGTGATTTTTGGCCTGCAATGAAAACATGACAAAATACAGCATATGTAGTTTTTTTAGAATTTTTTAGAAACATTTTTTTATTTTTTTTGATATTTTCTAACTTAAATAGGGAATATACATGCTCTATTTCATTTTTAATAAATAATTAAAATGCACAAAAATGCAAATAAATATATGGGTTGAATGTACATGGCATATGGCATTTAATCATATTTTCGTGTATTTTTAAAAGCACAACAGCTATTTGTAACAAATAGACAAAAAGCATAAAATTATAAGTCCTGATAGGGACCCATACGCAAATAACCCAAAAATATACAACATACTTAAACTTTTATTGGACTTTCTCATAATTACAAAATAGACATGGGGCATACATGCAATTTGCCCATCTCACATGGGACGAAACTTGAGCTGAGCTGGACTAGACCAAAATGTAAATAAAATAATGGATCTTGTTGCAAAAAGTCCATTTATTTTTAAATGTTAAATTTTATTTATAGGACACAATAATAAATGCAAAAAGTTTAGGGCCATATGTGAAATTTACCCAAATAGGTGCACGATCGGATGGTTCAACACCCTTCACATGGACACGTAGCGGTGTCTGAACGGTGGATGACACTTCATTGATGGATGCTTAGGATTAAATCCCAAGCCGGATCTGATGGCGCTCAGCGAAACACATCGGACGACCAGCGATGTATCTGGGGCTCCTCCCCAGATCGAACGGTTGCTACTGTGCGCGAAGAACAGGGAAGAATAGCTCTTCCCCGACCTTCGATCGGCGATTACTCCTCCTTTCAACGGTCTCCTTCGATGGCAATGGGCTCTACACCTCCGGAGAGGCTTTCCGCAATGGCTGAGGATAAAAAGAGGCTCCAGAACCTCACGGGGAAGTCAGGCGAGCTTCGGGAAGATCATACCTCCAGGTACCTGCAGGCAGGCTCGATTCGAGCCTAGAAGGACTCCATTGTTCACTTGACCTGCACAACAAGAAAGAATGGCTCGAGGGGGTGATCTTCGACCAAATTTTGAAGATGATTACGCAAGGATTGAGATGGGCAGAGGAGCTCTGGTGAACGACGACGTACAAGCTCCACTTCGTTGATTGAAACATGACCAAGGGTCTCGATAAGTGGATCATGTGGAGAATGCAAAAGGGGAGGCACTGAACGTGAGATGGAAGGCGGAGGTCGCTCCGATCATCATGAGATCAGGCCGGAGCTCGGGAGCTCCGATGAGGAACTTCTAACTACACTAATCTACGTACTGATTATAATGCTAAACAAAATACTAAAATCGTACTATGGGAATGAAACCTACCTAAAAATGCATAAAAGAAGTAGCTCATATACCTAAGAGAGCTCAGGGAGTAGGGTCATCGGCGACGATGACCGTGGGTGCACCTCCATGCTCCTAGAGCTCCGCCTGACCCGGAAAAGCCTCCTTCTGTCACAAGAAGACCAGGTAGATCCAAGACGAGGGTTCTAGATGCGATACGGTGACCAAAAAATCAATGGAGGTCGGAGGTATTATTTATACACAAGTATGGCACCCTTATTTGATCGGACAAAATTAACGAATCGAAGCTATACACTGGATTAAATGAGATGGCATGGATGTATGATGATCAATAATGGTTTTGCATGAAGGGATCGATCGTGATTGAGCGATGGAACATGCGAGAAAATGCATGAAAATACGAGATGCAACAGGATGCGTTAACTCAGAGGACTGGGGAGAGTTGACCGGGCGGTCAACAAAGGGAGCCCTGCCATTAGACCATGTAGGCTCACTACAAGACAAAACAATAGGTTTATGAAAGAATAAATGATTAAAAATAATAAATGATTTTATTAATTTTTTCATATAAAGTAAAAAAATGTTTATTATTTTATTTGGTATTTTTCTGATTTTTATTTATTTTTTGTTGTTATTTATTAGTAGTTTTTTAGGGGTATATTTATAGGTATATTTACATATATTTTGACTATTTTATTTTTATTTGTATGTTTTATTTTATTATTTTATTATTTTATTTTATACATTTATAACTTATTTTTATGTACATAAATATATTTTTGTTATATTTTTATGGTATTATTTGTACACTTGAATAAATAGGCATGTATATCATGTAGGTATACTTATAGGTATTTCATCTATGATTTATATTCATTATTATATTTTAATTTATTTTATTTGCTTTATTTGGGTTTTTTATTTTTAGTAAAATAAAAATGGTATTTATAGTATTATAAAAGAAAAAAGAATCAAAGAATTATTTCCATTTTTGTTTATATACATGTAATATTATAGTTATTTTGCCTATGTATCTACATAGACTTGTTTTATTTTGTATTTTCTTTTTTTAATTTTATTTTGGTTCTAGTATGTGTATGAGTTATAAATAATAATTACAAATAAATAAAAACATGAATTTGTATAAAAAAATAGGGAATGAATATAATAAATATTTTATTCGGGTATGATGTATAATGAGGGTCCAAAACCTAACTTTCACACCTTAACTCCAACAAATATGAAAACACTCCATTAATTAGCTTATGAAAAGAGATATACAATTAGAGGTTATTTTGATACATTTTGAATTTTTTAGAGATATGGGTCTGCGAAGTTGGGATTTTAACTTTTTATTTTGTATATAAAAAGTTCATTGTGTATCATTTTTGCACAAATTCGATTTTGTATTTTTATTTACATTATTATCTACAATTTCATGTATGAAATTTCTTTATTTGAATGTACAAATAATAAAGAACAAAATAGATGTCAAAAATGAATAAATAATGATTAAAAGAATTACATATTTATTATATTTTTTGCCCTTGTCTTCCCCCACTTTATTCCTTATCGACCAACTCAATTGTTGACTTGGTCTCGGGGTTTAGGGTCATAAAATAGCTTTGATATTTTATTCCTTTTTCTTTTCTTCTCTTTGTTCTATAATTTTGGCATTAAAAACATTGTTTTATATACAATTAATGCAACAAATAGTGGATGCTATTTTGCACAAATTGATGTTATTTACATGTATGAGCTACAATTTTCAAGGCCAAAATGATATAATAAAGGTGATGAAATGGAGATTCATCACCCCTCTATACTTGTCTTTGCTAGTCCCTAGCAAACATTTTGCAATAAGTATAAAAAGAATAAATAAGAAAAGAAAAGGAAAGAATAAATGGAACTGAGTTCAATTATTAAACTTGTCTTTTCAAAATCAAAGTTTGGAGCTTAGGTTAGGCCTTGATGTGAGAATGTGCGTGGAACTTGGTCGGAAATCAAATTTAAAACACAACAACTTTCGAGAGCCACAGAACTCGGTTCAAACCACCTCAATAGCCATGTCAGAACTAGCCTACATCATACACAAACCCTTATGACTATGAAGCTGACTTGTATAGTGTAAGTGATAGTGGCTCTCCCCAACTGTAATGGCGAAGGAACTGACTTTTCCAGAATGACAACCTAGTGATTCCCCAATCCAGCAACTCTTTCCTCAAGGAGCAGTGTATTCCCATCTAAGTTCAAGTGGCATCCGACTCAAGAGGAGGGGGTTGAGAGAAGAATGGATGGTTGCCAGTGTAGCTACCTATCCTCGGATGCTTGACCAGTGCAGTCAAGTCATCCAGTTGCAGGCTCATATGGTATAACTTTGATGCTCAAGCTTGCTTATTTTCTATACAACATATATACATACTCCGACAGACATTTTATTTTCAATTAGGCTTGTCCATTTTTTTGGAGTTTTTTTTCAACATACTATTTACAACAGGATTTACATAAGGAGTTTTTCCTCTTGAGCCAGAAGAGTATCCCTCTTTTGAAGCATTATTACAACCCACATTCTCCTATCTTTAGACCTCATGGCTACTGGATCGGGTTGGGGTGCACTTCCCTCCCTAGACGAGGATGAATGTTTCCACTCCTGTGCATCTCAAACTGGAAAATCCATTCCCCTCGCCACTCCAATTGGGTTGAGCCAAGTGAAAGGTGCAAGTGTCCAAGTTAGTTCACCACCGACAAGAGTCACGTGTGTGTCTCGAAAAGTTCTAGTTAATTTGTTGAGGTGACTTGAACCCAGCCCTGAGTATCAATGAATTAAGTATGAATATACCTTAAGTACATTAAATCTAGTTCCCAAAAGGTTCATATGCAATTAGGTGCAGTAAGGTCCAATCAAGGTTCAATCTTCGACTTTATTTGGACTAGTTCAATCATCAAGCTCAATCCAAAAAGAATGTGAATGTTATGCAAATGCTTTCTATAATGCAGCAAATATTTTCATGATGCACTTTCTTCAAAGTCGTGATCTTTTGAAAAGATGATGCATATGCAATTTTTTCTTTTATTTTGCAAAAATGATTTTGGTATTTTCAATTTTGCCAACGTTTTTTTGATTTTTGAAAATAGAAGATTTTCGCTACGAAAATAGGTACAAATATTTACATAGGGATGCATCTTATATTTACAAGAGTTCAGTTTTAAAGAATTTACATGGGAAAGTGATCACTTTTATAGACATATGTATAAAGAATTTTAATATGGTGTGTATACTCCTCGGACTTATTTGAAAATCATTTTACAAAAGTTTTGAAAACTATAGTCCAAAATAATTTTTACAAACAATTTTTACAAACATTTACACATATTTGACCATCATTTTGCAAAGGTTTTTCAAACAATATATATAAAATTTTCAAATATTTTTGCAACCATTTTTCAAACCATTTGCAAATTATTTTTCAAACATTTGTATTTCACGTGAAGAAAATAAATGTTGTAAACAAAATCTTTTTACAAAGGTTGAACACATTTTGTAAAATACTTTCCAAACAATTT
The DNA here is from genome assembly GCA_037367405.1 of Ottelia alismoides. Lineage (NCBI taxonomy): Eukaryota > Viridiplantae > Streptophyta > Magnoliopsida > Alismatales > Hydrocharitaceae > Ottelia > Ottelia alismoides. The sequence continues at coordinate 389,380 of JAZKJV010010210.1, read as the reverse complement.
TTCAAAAAAGATTTTCAATCTATTTTTTAAACATTTTGCAAAAGTATTTTCACCTGATTTATTAATTAGTATATACAAAAAGAGCTTGAGGAGATATAGGCATGTTTTTATTAGGATATTTTAATGAATTCAATACTATTTTTAGCCATATTTCAAAAATATGAAAGTACGAGTTATGGCCTAAGTATATACACAGTATATATGACCCCCACCCTATACTTTGCCTGAGCCATGTCCTCATAGATCGAAGAGAAAAAGATTAGACATAACTCAGACTGAGTATAGGAAAGCCTAAAAGTAACGAATGAAGGAATAGATGAATAAGAAGTTGATTGTCCCCCCTATACTTAGGATCAAATAATCCTAAGTATAGCAGATTGTACACAAAGCAAGGAGGGTCAAGGGTGAGAATGAACAAATCATACTCAGGTTGTCTTCCCCTATACTTAGGGTAAGATATACCTGAGTATAGATAAGAAGAGGCGACAGGGAAGAGCATCAAAGAGTGAAACCAAACGGGTGCACACCCCCTATACTTAGGACAAAGTACGTCCTAAGTATAGAAGACTGGAAAAAAGGGGTGATACACATAAGGCATTTTTTTAATAGAGAAAAGTTGGAAATGAAAAGTAGAAAAGATAAAAAAACTTAAAGGAAAAGTTTTTAAGTACCATTATCTGAATATTTTGATGTGGTTACTGTTGTGGATGTATCATCGAAGCGTAGTACTTGTATAGAGTCGACGACGGCCAAGAAAGTGTTATGCTCGATGTAAGGCTTCAGGAGTTGATCGTTGATGGCAAATGGTTGTGTGTCAGGAGACACTTTTGATATTGCAATGTTGTCGTTGTCATGCACTTCTCGAACTTGAAACAGCCCTGACCATTTGCTTTTCAATTTACATAGGAAGATCTTCAACTTTGCATCGAATAACCACACTTTCTGTCCAGCTTCAAAGGTCTTTCGTCTGATGTGTCGGTCGTGCCAGCGTTTCACCTTCTCCTTGTACATCAAGGTGTTATCATATGCATAGTCTCAAAATTCCAAGAGCCTATTTAGATCATGTTTTCTTTTCTGAACACTTCTTTGTGAGTCCAGATTGCAAATGTTGATAGCCCGTAAAGATTTGTGAATTAGTTCCACAAGCAGATGACATGGTTTCACATATACAAGACGGTAGGGCGACATGCCCAAGGGAGACTTGTAAGTGGTTCTGTATGCCCATAGGATGGAGTCCAAGAGTTGGGACCAATTCTTTCTATCCAGCTTCACAAGCTTCTGAAGGATCGTCTTGATTTCTCTGTTTGATAACGCTGCCATGCCATTCGTATGAGGATGGTAAGGAGATGCGACACGGTTTTCGATGACGTACTCCTTCGTGAGTTTCTTGACCTCTCTGTTTATGAAGTGACTACCCCCATTTGATATCAGTATCTTCGGAATCCCGAACTGCGAGATGATGTTCTCTTTCAAAAATCGATAGATTGTACGGCTGTCTGTGGCTCGAGCGGGGATAGATTCAACCCAGCGACTCACATAATCAATGTCAAGAAGGATGTGCTCATATCCCTGACTGTTGGGGAAAGGTCAGATAAAATCGATGCCTCAAGTATCGAATACGTCTGCTATCTGAATTATCTATAGGGGCATTGAATATTTTGTTGTGAGGGTGCTTTTCAATCTTTGACAGTTAGTGCATCGTTTGACAAAGGCTACTGCATCATAGTGTGGGCCACCAGAGGCCACATTGGAGTACTTTTGCTGCCATTCTGTCTCCAGAGTGATGTACACTCAATTTGAACGAGTGATAATACTCGAGGACACTATGATGCTCCTCCTGAGGAATACACCTGTGCCAAATGCAATCTGCTCCTTCCCTTAATAGGAGTGGGTCTTCCCATTGGTAGAAATAAATAGTTGACAAGAACTTGTCCTTCTTGATTTTTGTCCAATCTTGTGGAACCACACCGGATACGAGGTAGTTCACAATATCAACATACCAAGGGAGTGAATCCACGGCTAAAATTGATTCGTCATGAAAGGTGTCCGTGATGGGCGTACTGCTCAGCGGAGGCTCTTGTTGCTCAATTCCGGAGAGGTGATATGTTACCACATTCTGAACTCCAGGCTTGTCTTTGATTTCCAAATCAAACTCGTGGAGGAGAAGGATCCATCTGATAAGTCCGGGTTTGGCATCCTTCTTCTGCTATAAATATTGGATAGCAAGGTGAAGATGGTAACTTTTGATCCAAGCAAATAGGATCTGACTTCTCATAGGCGAATACCACAGCCAGCAATTCTTTCTCTGTTGTAGTGTAATTTCTTTGAGCTTCATTTAATGTCTTGCTGGCATAATGAATGGCATAGGGTGCCTTATCTTTCTGTTGTCCTAACACAACCCCAACTGCAAAATATGATGTGTCTGTCATGATCTCAAATGGAAGAGGCCAATCCGGTGGCTGTAGGACTGGAGCTTGGGTGATTAGCTCCTTCAATTGATTTGAATGAAAGGATAACCTGCTGATCAACATTAAACTCAGTTTCCTAGCATAGTAATTCTATAAGAGGTGGGGCAATGTGGCTGAAATCATGGATGAACCTTCTGTAGAAACCCATATGCTCTAGGAATGACCTCACATTCTTCACTATCTGAGGTGGCTCAAGATTGGCAATCACATCCACATTTATCGGGTCGACTTCCATGCCACGTTTGGAAACAACGTGACCCAGCACAATCCCTTCTGTAACCATGAAGTGGCTCTTTTCCCATGATAATACAAGATTGACTTCATGGCATTTCTGAAGTACTCTGTCCAGGTGCTGAAGACAAGAATCAAAGTTGTCACCATAGACGGAGAAGTCGTCCATAAACACCTAAAGAAAACTGCCTACCATCTCGGCAAAAACTGCAAGCATGCATCTCTGGAATGTCGTAGGTGCATTGCATAATCCAAAATGCATTCTCCTGAAAGCATAGGTGCCAAACGGGCAAGTGAAGTTCATCTTCTCTTGGTCTTCTGGGGTGATTGCTGCTTTATTGTACCCGGAGTACCCATCCAGAAAGTAGAAGAAATCCTTGCCAGTCAGTCTTTCCAAAACTTGGTCAATGAAAGGAAAGGGGAAGTGGTCCTTTTTCGTTGCTGCATTAAGATGGCGGTAGTCAACACATACGTACCAAGATGTCAGTACTCGAGTATATATCTCCTCTCCTCTGCCATTTGTAACCATAATAAGCCCTGACTTCTTCGGAACAATGTGCAGTGGGCTTACCCATTTTGAGTCAGAGATGGGATAAAGGAAGCCTGCGTCATACTATTTCGTTATTTCCTTCATGACAACGTCCCTTAGATTCGGATTCAGTCTTCTTTGAAATTCATGTGACGGTTTGGCATCTTCTTCCAGGTAAACATGGTGTGAACACAACGCAGGATTTATCCCACAAAGATCTGAGATATGCCAACCAAGTTCCTTGCGATTTTTTTATAGAACCTCAAGAAATCGAGATTCTTGCTCCAAGGTTAGCCTGTTGCTGATGATGACCGTATACATATTGTCTGCACCCACAAGGAAAGAATACTTCATGCCTACAGGAAGTGGCTTGAGTTCTGGTTCTGATCTGGACAACTTATCAATTACTTCTGAGACAGTGTTGGTGGGAAGATGTGTTATTTGAACCTTTGTAGAGTTGCCAGCCTCAGTGCTTTGTTGAGATTCTGATAATGTGCCAAACGAATCTGTGACGGGATCATTATGTTCGAGCTAGAGTGAATCATTGGAGTTAAAGAGATGCATCAGCAAATTTGACTCTGTCTCTCAAAGGTTTTCGGAGCTTCCGTTGACTGTGCTATCCAGGTCTTCCTCTAGAGAGAGGATTTTTCTATGTCCATGGATCGTTCAAGGAGAGTTGTGTATCTCTGATTTCTATAATGAAGTCACAGTCTTCTTCAAATATAGATGCACGTCCCTTATCAGTTACGATTGTAGGACTGTTGATCATGTCTATGGTAATTCTATTATTGCCCGAGATGAAGATGATCTTGCCAGACCCATAGTCAATCACGGCTTCTGAAGTGCGCAGGAATGGTCGGCCTAGAATGATATGAGTCTGGAGTAAGGGTCCAGGTGATTCCATATCAAGGACTACAAAGTCAACTGGAAACTGCATGTCACGTACCTTCACCATAATGTCTTCCAAAGGATCTTAAGGTTGCTTGATGGACCGATTAGCGAACTGATGGATCATATGTGTTTGCTTGAGAGGACCTAGCCCTAATTATTGTAGTAATGATGAGGGCAGGAAGTTGATGGAAGAACCGCTATCAAGTAGGGTTTGCTCGAAGACTTGATCGAAAATCTTGCAACTGATTAGAGGCGCTCATTTGTCTTGCTTTTTTGTGGGAGATTGCTGATGGTTGCAGCTATGGCCATGGTGAGAATGTGCTTCTCAACCTGTCGGCGTCTGTTATTGCGTGCCATTCGACGCTTGCTTGTACATGCCTCTTTCGAACCTTTCTTCATGGCTGGCATGTACTCCATGGCCTTCATAATGGAATCTCAACAGTCGAGTTATTAAAAATGTCCACAACTCCAGGGTCAGATAATGCACTTTTCGTTTTGCAATTTTTTGGATTTTTCAGTTGCATCAGGAAAAGGAATATTCACATGACCAAAATCAGAAACATAGTTTTTATTTACAATAAAATCCTTATCCACAATATGTTGTACATCCGGGTCACATAAAGGAGTACAATCTGGAAGCTGAGATGGTGGTGCAGGTGGACAGGTAAAAAGTGGGGCCTCCGCTCCATCGGCTGGCATAGGATCGGATGTGGCTGGCAGCTCATCCATGGCTGGTGCGGCTTCACTTTAGCAATGATCATCTTTTTGGTCTCTTTGCTTTTTCTGATTTTTTGTTATTTTTTATGATGAAGATGGTGGTGGATAGTAGCTAGAATGGATCCTCCTTCTTTTTCTTCCTCACATGTTCCTGTAGTTGGCACGGTTGATGCAGAAGATGAAGATTCACCTAAAGCTTTATTCTTCCCTTGATTCGTGGCAGGCGGAGGCAAGGCCCTACCGCTCCTGATAGTGACAGCATTAGATAAAATAATAGTACAATCATCTGGCTCTACAGGCATAAACAGGACATCACATTCTACCTACTCTCTTCTCTTGAAGTTGTTGGGGTTGGCTTCGACCTGCGCCAGAATGGTAGTTTTCATGGTGGCCAGGTCATCGAACTTCTTTGTCATGTTTATTAGGCCTTTGACAAGTTGGGCCAAGCAATCAAGGGTTGGGTTCATAGGATTTGCCTCAGAAGGTTCAATGTGTAAACCACGTTGTTGCTGCATGTTTGGGGGTTGAGGCGGTGATTGCTGGTGGTGCTGAGGTGGTGGAGGAAGCTACATCCAACGGAACATTGGGGTAGTGGGTAGTACGGTAGATGCATGAAAATTGCTCCAGGTGAATGTAGGGCTCTTCGTTGGTGTTCCCATGGAAAGAAGGGAGAAGAGAAAGGAAATGAGGCTTCATCTCAAAGTGAGCATGCATCGATGGTATGAGGATCTGCTCGATCATCTGGCTGTCTCTAGGGTTATATGTCTCCTTCAGTGTGGGTTTTGTCCTCCCTTGTTCTGGCTCTTCCTCGTCGGGGTTCTCATGGGGTCCTCGTCCTCCTCCTCCTGGTTTGTCTCCTCCACCTCCTGCTTGCCTATTCATGACATCATTCAGCATATCCTGAAACGCAGTCTGTGCTAGGGCTTGTTCTGTCAGCTGCTGTTGAATGACCTGGATAGATGCCAACAACTGAGCGTTCACCTGATTCTGATCAGGCATCTTCCCTTGCTCTGGCAGACAAAGTGGTTGTTGACTCTTGCCCTTTCCTTGAGGAGCCATTTCCGCGTCTGAGTCCGAAGAGATGAATTTTGTGTTCGGATCCAGGACTGAGATTGCCTTCTATCAACAATGTGAAAAATCTCCAATCATACCATTTACAGTTGAATCTTCAGCTGCCAAGATGGATCTGGAATTAGGGTCAATTCCATAGTGTTGTGAATGAAAAAGATATGGGTGTAATCGACTCTCATTGACAACGGTGAAGGTGGGACAAAGGTGATCCCGATTTATTGGGCGGTTGAGAAGGGTGGATAGAAGACGAGGAGTCTGGAGATCGACCTGCAAGGTCTGGATTGGGTTCTCAGGAATCGCCTCGAATTATTGGCGAAGTCGAGTCAATGGAATCGTTGTAGCTGTTGGTGGGATCCCGACTAAGCCATCCATGATCGACACTGTGAAGTAAGAGGAGATCGATGTAGGAGGAAAGATACGGTGGTCAATGAGGAAGAAAAATGGAGTGCAAAATAATAGAAAGGCTCGAATTGAGCGGGGGTCAAGGGGAAGACACATACAATAAAATTTTACGCAAATGCGCGGGACTTTACTCTTTGAATCTTAATCTAGATCCATACAAACACAAGACAAAATTGGGTTCACCAACTCACGTCATGTGGATCTGTGAAGGTTCGGTTGTTTATTGTCTTTTCAGTTTTAGAGTTGTTATTTCAGGCATATCTTATAATAAGTCCTTAGCATGCTAACCCTATAGGAGAGAGAGTACTGCTAGAAAAGTATCATGTACTCGTCCTCCTCCTTTATAACATGTAGTCTGTACTTTTTGAAGTCCTTGTAATCTTTCCTAGATCCCTACTCAACCAAAGATATAGAGAGAGGAAGTTGATAGGCGAAACCGATACTTCGGTTCTCGCTTGCAACAAAATCACCCGTGAGTGTGCAAGAATCTACTGGGATGCAAACTGATGAGACAGACACCTCGTAAAGGCGTGGCCTATGCTCAATACTTCAGACCATGTTGGTGTTCTACACAAGGGGGGAACACCATCGTTGACAAGGCCCTACTCGGTCACGTACGATAGAAGCTTACTTCAGAAATCCAGACGATACACAAGGTAGTTACAGACTCGATTTTGGGCTCTAATCCTTAGTGGATCGTGCCTCGCTCATGGGAGGGGTTTTGATCCCCTCCTAATGTACCAAAAAACAATGAGGGCTTTATGAACCCAAAACAATGATAGTCTATTACGGATTTTAGTTAAGGTCAAAGTTTATTTAGGAGTCCCCTTGTTTTAATTTTTTAGGGTTTTCACTTTTTTTGTATATGTTTTCATACAAGCGCCTGATGTTTTTATAGATTTTACTTTAAGTCCTAGGTCCTCAAAATCAGAGGGAGAGAGTGAAAAATCCGTGTAAGTCGATTCAATGATGGAAATCTCACCATTGAATTTAATGATGCATTCTGAGTTAGAGGACTTACAGTGCTTCCTAGCTCTTTCCATGCGGTATGCAAAACAGAATTTTTAAACCTGTTCTAGATATCGGTATGCAATTAACAAAATCGCCCTAAACATTAGTTGTTATTTAATCGTGAAGATCCAATTGTCAATTATTCAGAAATGAGACCATGGTCTGATCCTAGATGTCGATCGGGGCCTACCACAACGGGTCTTGCAAGTGTTGTATACGACCTCTCTCGGCACGCGGTCTCAAGTCTAAATTACTAACATTATTAATTTGACTAGATCTCATCGTAAAAGGACTGTAGGAACAAGCATTCTTATTAGGATTTGGACCTAGTTACCGAGTCAAGCAACCTATATCTGGGGGCTCTATGCACACAAAACAAAATAAAAGAAGGCGGAAAACTCAAAACAACAGAAAACAAAATAAAAGAAGGCGAGAAAAACTCAGAAAACTGCGAGGAGGCCCCCAGGTGAGTAGACACCCGGGCACTGGACCTCATTGTGGAGAGTAGAGTCCAAGTTAATTATTACATGCCAAAATTATCTCTCTCTCTCTCACCAATAATTACATAAATGAAACCTAATCTATTTTCTAAACTAAATCATTTTCCTTACTTCCATGATACCCTCTCCAGCTGGTCATAGATAGAAGATCAGCCTCCTTCAATCTTGGCTGCATCAACCTCCTAAAAAATCGTCCTCGCATGGCGGACCCTCGCATCAAAGTCACAAAGAGATGGCATTAGCATAATTAATCAATTAATCATCTGAGCTACAGACAAAGAATTAATGATTGAAATAAATCAATAATTCAATAAATATTTATAGCAATAAATCAAAAATAAATGACTATACAAAAATATGAATGACAAAACTTGGCTAGCACGCCATCTAATAACAAGAGTTTTTGTAGAGGTCTTGTCAATCCACAAGGCGGACTGACAGTCGTCGAAGCGACCCGGAACAAAAACCTTAATTGATCATAAATTAACCCACAATATATAGAAAGCCATAAATACCAAAAATGTGAGGTTAAAATTTATTATCTCTACCATAAAATGCATAGTGAATAACCATGTACAGGTCGAACCACAAAGAGCAAAACAAGTAGCCTATGGTTAATTATTTACAACCGGGTCATTTATCATGCATATACATATATCTTTTATGGGTTTTCGAATATTATATTTTCTTATTTTTAATGTATTGTTTTTAATTTTGTAATTTTATATTTTCTTTTTGCATTTTTAAGATTTCTATATTTCCTTTTCTGTTTAAATATAAATATAGAATATATAAGAATATATATACATATAGAGTAACATATATACAAAGACTGATAGATATAAATAAAATACAATAGAAAAAATGTTTTTGTATTTTATATATTTTTCTAATGTTTTTTATAATTTTTTTGGATTATTTGCTAATTTTTATATATTTTTAAAAACAAAAAATCCCAAATAAGGGATTAAATAATTATCCGAAATTGATTTGGATTTTAAAAATAGTAAATAGGCTTCAAAATTACCCAAACCAATTTTAATATATAAGTATTTATATAAAGAAAATTATATAACATAAAAACATATTTTTGGAATTTTTTATGAATTTTTAGATTTTAATGAACGATTTGGGGGGTTTTCAATTTTTAAGGTTTTTCTTTTACCAACGTTAGTGAATTTTATCGTAATAAAAACATGGAAAAATACACCATATAATTTTTTTTTAGAATTTTTAGACATGTTTTTTCTATTTTTTTGGTACTTTCTAATTTAAACAGGGAATATATGTGCTCTATTTCATTTTTAATATATGATTAAAATGTAGGAAAATGCAAATAAAAATATGGGCATGAATATACATGGCATAAGGCATTTAATCCTATTTTTACGTATTTTAGAAAGCACAATAGCTATTTATGACAAATGGATAAAAAGCATAAAATTATAAGCTTTAGCAGGGGCATATTTGTAAATAAAATAAAGTCCAGGGATGCATATGCAAATAACCCAAAAATATACAACGTATTTAGACTTTCATTTGACTTTTTCATAATTACAATACTGTCAGGGGTACACATGTAATTCACCCAGCTCATGTGGGAGGATATGTGAGTTAAATTGTACTAGACCAAAATGTAAATAAAATAACTACAAGGCCTTGCAATTCCATTTATTTTTAAAAGTTACATTTTATTTACAAGACAAAATAATAAATGCAAAAATTTCGGTGCCAGATGTGAAATTTACCCCAATAGGCATGCAATCAGACGGTTCAACACCCTTCACTTGGACACATGGCGGTGTCTGGACGGCGGATGACGCTTCATCGATGGATGCTTCATATTAGATCCCAAGCCAGATCTGATGGCGCTCAGCAAAACGCATCGGACGACCAACGATGTATCTGGGGCTCCTCCCCAGATCGAACGAATGTTACTGTGCGCGAAGAATAGGGAAGAACAACTCTTCCCCGACCTTAGATCAATGATTACTCCTCCTCTCAACTGTCTCCTTCGATGGCAATGAGATCTACACCTCTGGGAAGGCTTTTCGTAGCGGATGAGGGTCAAAAACTCCAGATACTCATGGGGAAGTCAAGCGAGCTTCGGGAAGATCGAACCTCCAGGTACCTACAGAAAGGCTCGATACGATCCTAGAAGGACTCCGTTGTTTACATGACCTACACAACAAGAAAGAATGGCTCGAGGGGGTGCTTCTCGACTAAATTTTGAAGATAATTATGCAAGGACAGAGGTGGGCAGAGGAGCTCCAATGAACGGCGATGGACAAGCTCCACTTTGCTGATCAGAGCACAATCAGGGGGTCTCGATGAGTGGATCAGGTGGAGAATGCGCAAGGGGAGGTATTGGACTTGAGATGGAGGAGGAGGTCACTTCGATCATCGTGAGATCAGGCCGGAGCTTGGGAGCTCCAGCAAGGAACTTCTAACTACACTAATCTACTTACTGATTATAATGCTAAATAAAATACTAAAATCGAACTATGGGAATGAAACCTAACTAAAAATGCATAAAAGAAGTAGCTCTTATACCTAAGAGAGCTCAGGGAGCAGGGCCACAGGCAACGGGGGCCGTGGGTGCTCCTTCGTGCTCCTGGAGCTCCGCCTAACCTGGCAAAACCTCCACCGATCACGAGAAGACCAGCTAGATCCTAGACAAGGGTTCCAAGACTCGAGATGGTGACCAAAAAATCAATGGAGGTCGAAGGTATTATTTATACACAAGTATAACACCCTTATTTGACCGGCCAAAATTAACGAATCGGAGCTATATACACTGGATTAAATGAGATGACGTGGATGTATGATGATCAATGATGGTTTTACATGAAGGGATCGATCGTGAATGAGAGATGGAACAAACGGGAAAAAGGCATGAAAACGTGGGATGCAATAGGATGCGTCAACTCAGAGGACTAGAGGGAGAGTTGATAGGACGATCAACAGAGGGAGCCCTGCCGTTGGTCCATGTAGGCTCACTACAGGACAAAATAATAGGTTTATTAAAGAATAAAAAATTAAAAATAATAAATCATTTTATTAATTTTTAAATATAAAATAAAAAAATGTTTATTATTTTATTTAGTATTTTCTTCTAATTTTTATTTTTTGGTGTTATTTATTAGTAGTTTATTTTTAGGAGTATATTTATATGTATATTTGCATATATTTTAACTATTTTATTTTTATTTTGAATATTTTATTTTATTATTTCATTCTTTTATTGTTTATATTTATAAGTTATTGGTATGTACATAAATATATTTTTATTATATTTTTATGATATTATTTGTATAATTAAATAAATGGGCATGTATATCATGTAGGTATACTTATAGGTATTTCATCTATGATTTATATTCACTATTTTATTTTAATGTATTTTAGTGGGTTTTATTTTAATTTTATATTTTTAGTAAAATATAAATGGTATTCATAGTATTGTAAGAGAAAAAAGAATGAAAGAATCATTTTCATTTTTGTTTATATACTTGTAATATTATATGTATTTTGCATGTGTATCTACATAAACTTATTTTATTTTGTATTTTCTTTTTTTGGTTTTATTTTGGTTTTAATATGTGTATGAGTTATAAATAGTAATTATAAATTTATAAAAATATGAATTTGTACAAAAAATAGGGAACGAATATAATGAATATTTTATTCGAGTACAATGAGGGTCCAAAATCTAACTTTCACACCTTAACTCCAAACAATATGAAAACACCTCCATAAATAGCTTATGAAAAGTTATATACAATTAGAGGTGATTTTAATACATTTTGAGTTTTTATTTGAGAGATAAGGGTCTGTTCCCATCCTCAAGCATCATTAGATCTGGTCTGAACGCAAATCTCTAGTCATAATTCCTCAAGTGATAACTCAACTCAACTCATCAATCATGCAGTTGTGATTGTGTTGTGCTGATCATATTTTGAGAATGTTGAGATGAAGAGTGCAATATAGTGCTCAAATCTTTCAAACTAGGGAATTGTGGATTATTAAGTTTAAAACCATGATGACTAAGGCATGTTAACTCAGACTCTCAAGATCACACAAATCAAGTGTCCTCAAAATCCTTAAGCCTTGAGTGAATGTGAATGTGTCAAGAATACACCAACTCCTTAGTTTTTGAATCTTTTATGTTTTTTTTTATCTTTTTCAAATTTTTATGCATTTTAATTTTTCATTTTTTTAATTCCTTTGAGAGACAATGACTGGCCCAGGCTCATATGAATAGTTGTGTCCACTCCCAACTAGTATGGGTGTAAGTACAGACCGTTATAGGCACCCAAGTTACTTGAGGACGGAGCAATATACAATGTCCTCTATACCATCCCCTCTACTAAGGGAGACCGAAGTTACCTCACTAAGAGTAACTACTCATTTTTAAGCCTAGTAGTCAGAGTCTCAATCAAGGAAAAGTTTTATTTTTTTCTTAAAATTTTTATGGATTTTTGAAAAGGTTGATTTTATTTACAAAAAAGTTAATTTTACAAAAAGTTAATCCCTCAATTTTAAAAATATTTTTACGAGAATTTTCACAAAACTCAATTCTGAGGTCAACTTAACCAAGCCCAAAAAAGAAATTTCAAAAAAAATTTAAAAACATATGAACTATGGATAAAGTAGATATACACTAATATACGGTATACCCCCTATACTTAACTTTTGCTATGTCCGTATAGAACCAATGATATGAAGCCATAGCTCTGGTTAAATATAGGTTGATATAGCGGAATTGAGGAGGAGGGTTCCCCTATACTTAGGTCAAAAATGACCTAAGTATAAGAAGACAGAGCGAGGGAGGAATGATGGGTCGAGTCCCTCCTATACTTAGGCTGGAAGTAGCCTAGGTAAGGGAATTGGAAATAAAACTGGGGTACTCGTGGCTTTTAGGTTTATATGGAGCATTTATACAAAGATACATGGAGAGGGGAGGGTGAGTTTTTACATATGATTATGAAGAAGCGAGAGGGGGAGTGTGCATTTTTACATATTAATAGGAAGGAGGGGGTGATTGCGTGAAATATATAGAGAAAGAGGGGGTGGATGTACAGACATGGACGTGTGTGTGTGTGGTAGGGGTTTGGAGATCACTAAGTGATCTGCTTTTTTTCTTTTTTTTACAAACGAGCCCTCAAACGAGGACTGCTAAAAACGTGCATGGTGCATTTTTTACAACATGAAAATGCGTGAGGAGATGATTAATAATCCTTAAATTCTTCTTTTTTTCCTTTTGCGGCCTTCTCGGTGGGAGCCCCCAACTCCACGCTGCCATGGAGATCAAGCGTCCTCATTTTCATGGGCCTTGCCACAAAAGAAAAATGTTAGAAAAGTAGCAAGAAAATTAATCAACAAAAATTGATACAAAAATGTATGATGAGAAGACATGTAAATCTTGAAAATATTCACAACAAAAAATATTTTAAATTTCAAAAAATAATAAAGGTGAGTCATGTCCTCGACAACGACGCCATTTGATGAACGTCAAATCTGCCCCTTTAATAGTTAGGGAATGTCGTAGCATAGGAGGCAAATTTGGTTCAGCAAAAACCACAATCTTTGAATGTTGTGGAATATTTTTACTTGGCAAATCTACCAAGGTCGAACACAAGGACACGAGCCTCTTTAATTTATTTATCAAATTTTGGTCTATTAAATTTATGTATGAATAGATTCTACATTCTAGGTCTTCATGCAGATGTGTAAAATAAAATGCAGATGAAATGACACACATAATGATGCATATAATTTTTGTTGGATTTTTCAATGCAATTATAAGTTGATGCATGTTCAGAATGAATGAATGAATACAAAGGTTATGTATATAAATGATTACTACAAATATGCCATAGAAAATATATGCACGAAATTTAAACTAATATCAGGGTCAAAAGAATCAAGCATCTATTTAATGACAATGCTTTATTAAGAAAAGGACACTTTTTAACATTAAAAATTCATCACATTTAAATTAGTGCCAAATCAGAAAATTAAATATGTCATTAGATAAAGAATTAAATAACGAACAAAATGATAGTAAAATCATGCAATTTGGACTTAAGATGCTCAAGTTATGAAAGAAGCATTGTAGGAGCATAAAAGAAATAAAAATACGAGAAAATAAAGGATAAACAATTACAAAGAGGTCCATGTAGGGACATGTTTGTAATTTTGCAAAACCGGCATGGGTCCATTGTAATTTCTCCATTTACACGTAGGGACCATAATGTAATTTCCACAAGATGTGAGGGCCTCCCTGAAATTTACCCAGGCTCCCATGCGCTTGAGGACTAAAACATAATAACCAAAACATCCAGGGTCTTTCTTGCAAATTACCCTGCCCCTACGTGTAACGCATGTGAGGGGGCCATGCTTGAGAGGCCTAGTAGGCTCGGGCCACGTGGCGGTGCATGGTAGCTCGGTGAGAGGTTCGATGGACCCAAGCTTGGAGGGTCGGTGTGAGGCTCGGTCGGCCACGTGGCATCACACCGGTTGTCCGATCGAATCGATCGGATAGTATCTTCATCTCTTTCTCCTGTCATAGGCCACCGGAGAAGGTGGGGATCCGGCGACCTTCATCTAGCTCCTTCATGCTCCGAGGGACAGCCTGATGGTCGAGGAAGGTGGTTGAGGTCCAGGCGAAGATGTTAGAGACAAGGAGAGCTCCATCGTCTCCTGGAGAAGTAAGGCGGAGAAAGCTCGTCGGAGTTGGAGCGCGAGCTCGGAGTGTACGCGCGTTTTTGACCATCGACATACCAGCATATTTTAAATGATAGCTGAAGCATTGTAGGTGTGTGCGAGTGGAGTGAGGTGGATTGGGGTCCCGTGGAGGTGGAAGAGCGGGGGACTCGGCCTCCTTCTCCTGTGAGGAGAAAAAGGAGATGGGTCAGAGCAGGGGAGGCTTCTGAAGAAGGGAAGAGGCGTGCAGGGTGCTCGACAAAGATAATGACATTAGGGCGGAGATAGATGGATGGTCAGGCGAGGGAATGGGTGCGTGTGTGAGTCGGATTAAAGTATATAAAATACCAATAAAGTTTGAAGGTTGACCTAGAGGATCCGAGGAGGAGGAAGGGGCGGAGGAAGCAGCTTGGGCTGATGTCCTAGGGACTTCGGGTCTTCGTACATGTTGGGCGACCGGTCCAGCGAACTCGAGCATCCGCCGAAGGATGAAGTGCACATGGAGGAGAAGCCATGGACCGAACCTAGGAGCACGGTCTTCTTCGCCTCGACATTGCCCTCCGCTATCACCGGAGGGTGGAGGAGGCTGGGTCGTAGACCCCTTGGATGGTGGATGGTCGGAGAAGGAGGTGGAGAGAGAGGTTTGATAAGGGTATCTGGCCGTTGCAGGTGGAGGTCAAGCGGAGTTGTAACGGGTGTCTTGATGGTGCAGAGTGATGGAGGTGGTGTTGGGGGTTACTCGAGGATGCTGAAGTTAGGGCTACACTGGGCAAGCATTAGAACGAGGAGGGATGATCGGAGGTGGTGGCCAGAAATGGAAGGGGGTGGAGGGTTCGCCAGGAGTAATGCCTGGGGAAGGAAGTAACGGAGGAGGAAGAAGGCTTACGGGTCATTGGATCTTGTGATCTAATGGTCCAGATGGTGGCATGGGTGGAGGGCATTGATCAGGTCCTTGGGATCTAATCAAACGGCTAGAAGGTGTGCGGAGGTGGGTGGTTAGGATGGAAGTTAGGGTTTCATCCGATGGTGGATAGGAAGCGGAAGGTGTTGAAAAAGGAGGACCACTAGATGCGGAGGAGATCTTGCGGCTATGAGTGAGGCGGAGACGAGCGGTGGAGATCAGATCTCAGAGATCTAATGGCTAGAAGCGAATCAGGGGTGGACGGTCGTGATGGAGGCGGTGAAGATCTGATCCAAGGGCTAAGAGTGGGGTCGGGTGGCGAGAACAGGGAGCGATCGCGTGGCAGCTTCAAAAAGCGCCACGTGGCTGCTTCGGAAAAATCGATAAATACAAAAATAAAGAAAAATAAAAAGAATTAGTTAGAGATAAAATTAGGAAAAAGTCAAAACATGAAAGTTGTAGATCTTGATGAGATCTACAAGTTTCATGTTTTACAAAAAACCAAAAGAAGTCATTTGTATAAAAGAGTCTTTTGAGGGCAATTTTAATGGGATAAAAACACCGTCTTTTAGGCTTTGAGATTTTTTGTATTTTTTGTTTCTTTTAAAGGTTAGTACCATTATAGGCAATTAATTAACCAAATTTTTATGGGTTCTTAATAAGAAAGAAAACAAAGAAGAAAAGGGATTATTAAAAACAATAAATATAGTTAGAATGTAGGCAATTATACACATTATATATACAATATAAAAAAAGATGATAATAAGGAATTATCATTGATTTTTATATTTAAGCTAGGAGATTAATATGTTGATTTTAACATGATGAATACGAGATTCATCATAAGTATAGAAAGTGTATGCAGAATATGTTGAATAAGTATCAAGATATGTAAGATATATTGCTTGCAACTTCTCTCATCTGCAAACCAATAAAGGTAGACATGTAAAATATATTGTTAGCAATTGAGATAATGTTTGGATAAACTTCATGTACTGATTCCAGAGTTCGTCAACCTTTTCACATTGTATAAACTCTATCAAATTGGAGTATAGAAAAGTGTTGAAAGACTATATGTACCTTGGATAAGGAGAAAGAGTTGAAAGAGATAGTAGATTCTCTGAAGGAGACACGTCAGAAGTATTCCGATGTCTTAGAGAAGAAGTAAGAGTTACTGACTGGGTTCTGAGTAAAAAAGAAAGCGCAGCAACAAGATTAGAATCAATTGAGGTTTCTCTTAAAAAAGAAACCAAACATTGAAGACAACATCCTGTTAGAAGCATTGAATATTGATTTTAATGTCTATGATGGTTTGTTCAAGAAGATGCTAAAAATATCAAAGACTGGATAGATGGGTTTTCTATGTTGAAAAAATGAGGTGGCAATGATTGAGTTTGAAGTGATTGATAATTATCCATCATCTAATACTGAACTCTCGGAAGTTCACAAGACAGGAATTGAATATTCTCTGACACCAAAATCCAAGAAAGAAAATAAGATTCATGAATTCTAAGTTGGGGATGATTGGATTTTAAGAAAGGAACCCCATTAGATAGTTTGGGGATCCGGAAAAACTTGCAGCTATATCTGAAGTCTGGACACAAAATGAACTAGCTGAATTCAATAGAAAACTCCCAAGAAGATCTCCAAGCCAAGAAGATTATAAGTAGGTAGAAATAGATTTCAGCACTCATTATTTCAAGAATTATTTGAAGAGGCAATGCGAATTTAAGAGAAAAAAGAAGGAGGTGGAAACAATTATTTGTTACCAATGCAATGAGAAAGGACACATCAAATGAGAATGTCCTTGTCTCAATTCAACGAAAAGAGATGTCGGTACAAAGAAATGGTCTTCATTCTATTTTAGGAGACCATTTATACAAGCGAATAAGCCTATGTTGGATTTGTAGCCAATCATGATTCCAGTGAAGAGGAAGACACACAGGACGACAATGAGATAAACTTATCTTATGATCAATTATTTACTTCTTTTCAAGAATTATGTGTCATTGTAGAAAATTGATTAGTAAGAATAAAGTTTTAAATAATTTAATAAAGAAGAAAATGAATCTCACAAGAAAGAAATTGGTTCTTTAAAAGATCAAATTAGCATGCTTGAAAAAAGATAACAAAAGTTACTAGGGTCTTGCTAAATTCACTGATGAAAAAGAAATTTTCAACAAATTATTAGGTACTTGATAAAGAGGGTTTTACCCAAGGGTCTGCTAATCAAACTCAATTAGCGTCGTTGAGGTGACCGCTCAAGAAGACCCAACTTTAGTCAGCAATTAACCCACAACCATAATAAATCAATAAATACTAAAAATGCAATTTACAATTTATTATCTCTACATAAAATGCATAGCGGACAAGCATGTAGAGGTCGAACCACAGAGAGCAAAAGAGTAGCCTTAGGTTATCTATGTACAACCAAGTCATTCATTTGTATAATTCTTTTTGTGGGTTTTAATTTCAATTTTTTTATTTTTATTTTCATTTTATATTTTTTGTTTGATTTTGTATTTTCTTTTTATATTTTTATCTTTTTTTATTTTTATTTTTGATTTAAATATAACAAGAATATATATATGTATGTATATGTATAAATACAATATAAGCTATATATAGATACTATATAGATTAAAATATATAAAAATAGTAAAAATATAGAAAATAAGATATTTTTGTGATTTTGGTATTTTTCTAATGTTTTAGTTGTTTTTCTAGATTTTTTCTAATTTTTATGAATTTTTAAAGTAAAAAATCCCAAATATGGGATTAATAAATAAACCGAAATTTATTTAGGTTTTAAAAATAATAACTAAGTGCCAAAATTACCCAAATTATTTTAATAGATAAAAAATAATATATGGATAATTATAAAAAAAAAGAAGAAAAAAACATTTTTGGTATTTTTTAGATTTTTTATATTTTTTCGTTGGATTTTGGAGATTTCTATTTTTTTAATTATATTTTTCTTATTTTTAGGTGTTTTTGTTTTCTAGACTCAATGAATGTCAAAATATACCATATATAATTTTTTGGAATTTTTAAAAGGGTTTTTATATTTTTTTTGGGCTTTTATAATTTAGATAGGGAATATTTAGGCCCCTTTTCATTTTTTAATAAATGGATAAAATGCAAAAAAATGTCAATTAAAAATATGGGCGTGAATCTACAAGATATAAAGCATTTATCCCTATTTTTTCATATTTTTAGGAACTCATTAGCTATTTTTAATAAATAGATAAAATCATCAAAAATACATATCCTAGAAGGGGCATATCTATAATTAAAACAAAGTTCGGGATGCAAAGTGCAAAAATGCCAAAGTTTACAACGTAATTCAATTTTAAAAGACTAATTTATATATATATATATGAAACCCTCCAGGGTACCCATGCAAATTACCCATCACATGGGACAACATGTGACTCACACTAGGAAGGACCAAAATACAATTATCAAAAGTCCAAGGGCCTCTCAACAATTTTCACAAAAATGTATAACGTGACATTATTTTTATTGGACTTTATAGATACATAAATCCTCAAGAATATACATGCAATTTCACCACCACACGCGGGATGGCACGTGAGGTGACGTGGATTGGACCTAAATGCAAATAAAATAAGTATAGGGGCCTAGTTGCAAAATATTCAAATTTTTTAACACTAAGTTTTATTTACAAAACTAAATAATAAATACAAAAAAGGGCAGGGGCTAGATATGTAATTTACCCCTAATATGGCACTGGCGGACGGTCTGGATGGTTTCACTTATACACGTGTCCGCTCCTCAACGGTCGATGATGCTTGGGCGATGGATGACACGGATTAGATCAGTCAACGTGATCGGACTTTTGGTGTGTGGCTCGATCCACGGCTCTGATCAGAACTGGGGGCACCTTCTTCATCCAACGATGAAGAGACATGTTCGACGAACATGGAAGAACACTTGCCCGGGCGAGGTTCTTCTGACAAGATCTCCCTCCTGCGGTGGACTTTGTTACTCCAAGGGGTCCCAACGGCTTCCTGGCAGGTCTCTCTATCTCCTGGAGGCATCGGAATGGCACGAAGGTGACCGGAGCTCCTCAGCGAGGTCGAGGAAGGCGAGGAGACCCAGGTACCTCCGGCGGTCTTCAAAATCGACTCATGGCGCTTTATTGCGTGCCTAACCTGCAAGGGAAGGAAGCACGGCTTCAGGGGTTTTTCCTCGACCGAACTTGAAGCTAGATATGCAAGAAAAAGGGAGGGCAATTAGGATTCCGACGAAGCGGCGGAGGGAATCCTTGATTTGCAGAACCTAGGCGGTTCTGGGGGATTAGATGCACGGGGAATGATCGGGAGGTGATAAAGATGAAGATGGAAGCTGTTAGAGTGGCAGAGTGGCAATGAAGACACGCGGAGGAGCTTGCCGGAGCTCGACTCCGGCGAACTACGGCCGGATCGATTTATACTAATTTACTTAACTAATTCCTACACTAATGATAGGAAACTAAACCTACAGAAATAATATGCAAAGTTAATGAAGAAGAAAAATCTCTTATACATGGGGAACGCCCAGGGAGCAGGGTTGCCGGCGACGGTGGTCGTGGGTGTACCCCGGCCTCCTAGAGCTTCACCGAAGCATGCAATGCCTCCTCCTATCACGAGAAGACGATTGGGACTCAAGGCGAGGGCTCCTAGGGCTTTAATA
Source organism: Ottelia alismoides (assembly GCA_037367405.1). Lineage (NCBI taxonomy): Eukaryota > Viridiplantae > Streptophyta > Magnoliopsida > Alismatales > Hydrocharitaceae > Ottelia > Ottelia alismoides. Next base: position 369,253 of record JAZKJV010010210.1, on the reverse strand, counting down.
GTGACCAAAATTGGAAGGATACCCATGGATTTTATTTATAGACTTTTTGACACACCCTTATTGACCGGCCAAGATCGATGAATCAGAGTTATGTACAGATTATACAATGATCTGGCGTGGATCATGGATGATCCATGGTGATTTTCTCCGAAGGAAGCGAGGCCAATTGATCGATAGATCAACCGAGAAAAAGGACGGAAGATGGGGGAGTAGATAGTTCTGACAGAAGTCAGAAGCGCAGGGGAAGTTGACCGGAGGTCAACAGTCCCTGGCTTCCTATTGGGCCACGCGAGCCCGCTAAAAGACAAAATAGCATATTTAATCAGAAATAATTAATTAAAATAATAAATTATTTTATTATATTTTGAGTATAAAATAAAAATGTTTATTATTTTATGTAGTATTTTATTATGATTTTATTTATTTTTTTAATGTATTTAATTACAAGTTTTTTAGTGGCTTATTTATTGGTATAATTACTTATATGTTGTTCATTTTTATTTGTATTTTGTATATTTTATTTTATTATTTTATTCTATTATTTTATATATTTATAACTTATTTTTGTGAGTATAAATATATTTTTATTTTTACGATGTTATTTGTACACTTAAATAAATAGATATGTATATTCTATAGGTATATTAATATGTAGTTTACTAGGTTTCACATACATCTTTTTATTTTATTGTGTTTTGATGATTTTTATTTTGGTTTTGTATTTTTAATAGAGTATATATAATATTTACAATATTAGAAAACATAAAGAATAAAAGAACGAAAGAATATATTTCCCGTTTATTTGTATACATAAAGAAACATATGTATTTTGTCTATGCCTTCACATAGATTTTTTATTTTTCATTTTCTTTTTGGTTGTATTTTAATTTTAATATGTACGTGTGTTATAAATAATATTTGCAAAATTATAAAGATATGAAAATGTAAAAATAATGAAGAATGAATAAAATGAATATTTTAATCGGTATAATGTACAATGGGGGTCAAAAACCTAACTTTCACATAGTAACTTCAAAAAATACAAAACCATCACCATTAAATAGCTCGTGAAAAGTTATATACAATTAGAGGTGATTTTGATATGTTTTGAGTTTTTATTTGAAAGATATGGGTCTGTGAAGTTTGGTTTCTGGCTTTTTATTTTGTGTATACAATCTACACAGTACATTATTTTTATAAAATTTTGTATTTTATTTATATTATTATCTATAATTTTCATGTTCAATATTTCTTTATTTGATGAATAAATAATAAGAAATAAGATAGATGTCAAAATGCATAAATAATGAATGGATAAATGGCAATTTTATTGTATTTGATGCTTATCTCCCCCTACTTTATTCCTTGTCGGCCAAATCAATTCTTGACTTGGCCTTGGGGTTTAGGTCATAAAATATTTTCAATATTTTATTCCATTTTTCTTTTCTTCTCTTTATTCTATAATTTTGGCATTAAAAATAGTATTATTTACACAATAAATGCAATAAATAATGGGCGTTATTTTGTACAAATTAATGTCATTTACATAAATTAGCTAGGGTATTTAAGGCTAAAAATGATAGAATAAAGGTGATGAAATAGAGATTCATCATCCCCCTATACTTGCCTTTTCTAGTCCCTAGCAAACACTTGTGCAATAAGTACAAAAAGAATAAAGAAGAACAGAAAAAGAGAAAGAAAAGGAAAGAGTGAAGAGAATTGCTTTCAGATGTAAAACTTGTCCTTACAGAATCAAAGTTTGGAGCTCGGGTTAGACCTTGATGTGAGAATGTGTGTGGAACCTGGTTGGGAACCAAATTTAAAACACAACAGTCTTCGAGAGTCACAGAACTTGGTTCAACCTACCTAAATAGCCAAATCAGAACTAGCTTACATCATACGCAAACCCTTATGACTATGAATCTGACTTGTACGGTGTGAGCGATAGTGGCTCTCCCCAACTAGAATGATAAAGGAACTGACTTCTCCGGAATGACAACCCAATGATTCCCCAATCCAGCTCTCTGTCCTCGAGGGGTGGGGTATACCCTTCTAAGTTCAAGTGGCGTCCAAATCAAAAGGAGGAGGTGAAGAAAAGAATGGACAGTAGACGGTGTAGTTACTTATCCTGGGATGCATGACCAATGTAGTCAAGTCATCCAGCTACAAGCTCACATGATATAACTTTGATGCTCAAGCTTTCTTATTTTCTATACAACATATATACATACTCCGGCATGCATTTTATTTTTATTTCAAGCCTGTCCACTTTTTTGGAGTTTTTTTCAACATACTATTCACAACAGCATTTACATAAGGAGCTTTTCCTCTTGAGCCAGAAGACTATTCCTCTTTTGAAGCTTTATTGCAACCCACACTCTCCTTGTCTTTAGACTTCATTGTAACTAGACAAGGTTGGGGTGCACTTCCCTCCCTAGACGAGGACGAATGTTTCCACCTGTGTGTGTCTCAGACTAGCAAATCCAATCCCCTCACCGCTCCAACTGAGTTGAGCCAAGTGAAAGGTGAAAGTGTCCAAGTTAGGTCACGACAGACAAGAGTCATGCGTGTGTTCTCGAGAAGTTCTAGTTAGTCAGTCGAGGTGACTTGAACCCAGCCCTGAGTCTCAAGGAATTAAGTCCTAATGGACCTGAAGTACCTTAAACCTAGTTCCCTTAAGGTTCCAGTGCAGTTAGGTGTGGTAAGGTCCAACCAAGCTCCAATATTTGACTTTATTGGACTTGTTCAATCATCAAGCTCAATTGAAAAGAATATGAATGTTCTGCAAACGCTATGTACAATGATGCAAAGAGTGATGCAAATTTTTTCAAAAAAAATGAAAATAAAGAGAAATTTTACACAAAGAATTTTGGCACAAAGTATAAAATATAGACAGCTATTTACATGGCCACGCTTCTTTTTATTTATTTACAAGAATTAAGAATTTATATGATCTATATATTTAATTTTATATTTTATTTAGGTATTTGTGCACATTTGGTAATGCATTTATTCCTCAAATTTATTTGAAAACTATAGTACACAATAATTTTTGCAAACAATTACAAACATTTGAAAGCTATTTTGCAAAGATTTTCAAACAATATATAGATTTTTTAAAATAATTTTACAAAACATTTTCAAAATCACTTACAAATAGGTTTTCAAATCCCTTATTTCACATAAAGAAAAGAACTTTTGCAATCAAAAATAGTTTACAAAGGTTGAAAATATTTCACAAAAAGTTTTCCAAGCGGGTCACACCATTTTTTAAATCATTTTGCAAAAATATTTTTAACATGATTTATTAATCATTATATATACAAAAAGAATGGGTACATATCTTTTCATGAATATATATTTTATACAAGGGTTTTGGTTCTTAAAGGATTTACAAGGGATTATTGCTCACTTTTATACATTTACAAAGACTTTTTAGTATCGTGTGTACAGTCCTCAAACTTATTTGAAAATCATTTTGCAATCTTTTTGAAAACTATAGTCCAAAATATTTTTCACAAATGTTTTTTACAAACATGTACACATATTTGAAAATCATTTTGCAAAGGTTTTTTCAAACAGTATATATAGATTTTTCAAGATATTTTTGCAATCATTTTTTCCAACCATTTGCAAATCGCTTTTCAAACATTTTTATTTCACACGAAGAAAATATATTTTTACAAACAAAAATATTTACAAAGGTTGAACACTTTTTGCAAAATATTTTTCAAACAGCTTTCAAAAGATTTTTCAAAAAAAAATCAAACTATTTTTGAAATAATTTGCAAAAGTATTTTTGCATGATTTATTGATCAGAATGTACAAAAAGAGTTTGAGGAGCTACACACATCGTTTATTAGAATATTATGATGATTTTAACATTATTTTTAGCCGTATGTATTATTTAAGATATAAAAGTACGAGTTATGGCTTAAAGTATGTACATAGTATATACGACCCCCCTATACTTAGCTCGAGCTATGCCCGCATAGATCAAAGAGAAAAAGAGAAGACATAAGTCAGATAGAGTATAGAAAAGTCTAAAGAATTAAGGAATGAGGAAATGAATAAATGAACAGGAAGTTGACTGCCCACCCCCCATATTTAGGATCAAATAATCCTAAGTATAGTAGACTGTACACAAGGCAGGGATGGTCAAGGGTGAGAATGAACAGATCGTACTCAAATTGTCTCCCCCTATACTTAGGGTAAGATATCCCTAAGTATAGACAAGAAGAGGAGACAACGGAGAGGATTAATAAAAGGACTCTGGGTACTCACCCCCCCTATACTTAGGACAAAGTACGTCCTAGGTATAGAAGATTGACAACAAGGGGAGACACCTTTTTGGTAGAAAAAGAAAATATAAAAGGAAGAAAAGAAAAGAAGAAAAGAAACCAGAGGAAAAGTTTTTGAGGTGCATTGTCTGAATCTTTCGATGCTGCCAGTGTCATAGATGTATCTTCATAGCGCAGAACCTGGATAGAGTCGACAACAACCAAGAAAGTATCAGGTTCAAGGTAAGGCTTCAGTAGTTGATCGTTGATGACGAATGGTTGTGCGTCAGGAGACAATTCTGATATGGCAATACTTCCATTGTCACGTATTTCACGAACTTGGAATGGTCCTGTCTATTTTATTTTTAACTTGCCTGGGAATATCTTTAACTTTGCATTAAATAATCAAACTTTCTGCCCAGCTTCGAAGGTCTTTCGTCTGATGTGCTGGTCATGCCAGCGTTTCACTTTCTCCTTGTACATCAAAGTGTTATCGTATGCATAGTCTCGGAATTCTAGGAGTTTGTTCATATCATCTTTCCTCTTGTGAGTCCAAAATGCACATGTCGATTGCCCACAAGGATTTATGAATTAATTATACAGACAAATGGCATGACTTTCCATATACAAGACGATAGGACGACATGCCCAAGGGAGACCTGTAAGAGGTTCTGTATGCCCATAGGACGAAATCCAAGAGTTAGGACCAATTCTTTCTGTCCAGCCTCACAAGTTTCTGAAGTATCGTCTTGATTTCTCTGTTTGATAATTCTGCCATGCCATTGGTTTGGGGATGATAAGGAGATGTAACTCAATGGTTGATGTTGTATTCCTTCGTTAATTTCTTGACCTCTTTATTCACGAAGTGGCTACCCTCATCTGATATAAGAATCTTTGGAATCCCAAACCGCAAAATGATATTCTCTCTTTGGAATCGGTATACTGTCTGGCTGTCTACGACTCAATGGGGATAGCTTCAACCCATCGGCTCACATATCCCTGACTGTTAGGGAAAGGCCCCATGAAATCGATGCCCTACGCATTGAATACATCTGCTATATGAATTATCCTTAGGGGCATTGAATCTTTCGTTGTGAGGGTGCCTTTCAATCGCTGACAGTCAGTGTATGATTTGAAGAAGGTTGTTGCATCCTTGAATAATGTGGGCCACCAGAAGCTGCATTGAAGTACTTTTGTTGCCGTCCTATCTCCAGAGTGGTGTCCGCCAGATTTGAGCGAGTGATAATGCTCGAGGACACTATGATGCTCCACCTGAGGAATGCACCTGCGTCAAATGTAATATGCCCCTTCCCTGAATAAAAGAGGATCTTCCTATTGGTAGAAATGGATCGTCGACACGAATTTGTCCTTTTGAATCTTCGTCCAATCCGGTAGTAGTACCCCCGAAATGAGGTAGTTGACAATATCAGCATACCAAGGGAGTGAATCCACCACCAAAATCGACTCGTCTGGAAAGGTTTCTGTGATGGGTGCACTGTTCAGTGGAGGCTCTTGATGCTCAATTCTGGAGAGATGATCTGCTACCACATTCAAAACTCCAGGCTTGTCCTTGATTTCCAAATCAAACTCCTGGAATAGAAGGATCCATCTAATCAGTCTAGGCATGGCATCCTTCTTCTGCTGTAAATATCTGATAGCAGAGTGGTCGGTGAAGGTGGTAACTTTCGATCCAAGCAAATAAGATATGAACTTTTCCAAGGCAAAAACCACAGCCAGCAACTCTTTTTCTGTCACAGTGTAATTTCTTTGCGCTTCATCTAATGTTTTGTTGGCATAATGAATGGTATAAGTCACTTTGTCTTCCTCTGTCCTAAAACAGCCCCAAATGCAAAGTCAGACGCATCCGTCATGATCTCGAAAGGAAGAGACCAATCCAACGGTTGTAGGAATGGAGCTTGAGTGATAAGCTCCTTCAGCTGATTGAAAGAAAGGAGAACTTGCTGGTCAACATTGAACTCAATCTCCTTGCATAGAAGTTCTGTAAGAGGTCGGGCAATGCGGCTAAAATCTCGGATGAATCTTTTGTAGAATCCCACATGTACCAGGAATGACCTCACATCCACCTTTGCTGGGTTGACTTCCATGCCACGTTTGGAAATGACGTAACCCATCACAATTCCCTATGTGACCATGAAGTGGTTCTTTTCCCATGATAGCACTAGATTGACTTCACGACATTTCTGAAGTACTCTATATAGGTGCTCAAGACAAGAATCGAAACTGTCACCATAGACGGAGAAGTCATCCATAAACACCTCAAGAAAACTGCCCACTATCTTGGCGAAGACTGCAAGCATGCATCTCTGGAATGTCGCTGATGCATTGCACAATCCAAAGGGCATTCTCCTGAAAGCATATGTGTCGAACATGAAAATGAAGGTGGTCTTCTCTTGGTCCTCAGGGGCGCTTGCCACTTGGTTGTACCCGGAGTACCCATCCAGAAAGCAAAGAACTCCGTGTCGGTTAGTCTTTCCAGAACCTGATCAATGAATGGCAAGGGCAAGTGGTCCTTCTTTGGTGTTACACTAAGACGATGGTAATCAATACATACACGCCAGGATGTCAGTACCCGAGTAGATATCTCCTCTCCTCTGTCATTTTTAACCATGGTGAGCCCTGACCTTTTTGGAACTACGTGCAAGGGGCTCACCCATTTAGAGTCGGAGATGGGGTAAATGAAGCCTGCATCACACCATTTCGTGATTTCTTTCATGAGGATGTCCCTCGAAATTTGGATTCAGTCTTCTTTGGAATTTACGGGACGGCTTGGCATTTTCTTCCAAGTAAATATGGTGTGAACACAATGTTGATTTATCCCATGGAGATCTGATACATGCCAACCAAGTGTCTTGTGGTTCTTTTCTAGAACCTTGAGAAGTCGAGATTCTTGCTCCCGAGTCAACCTACTGCTGTGATGATCGGATACATGTTTTCTTCATTTGCAAGGAAAGCATACTTCAGGCCTGTAGGAAGTGTGTTGAGTTCTGGTTCTGATCTGGCCAACTTGTTAGTCACTTCGGAAACTGTACTAGTGGTGGGATGTGATGCTTGAATTTTGGCAGAGCTATTGCCCTCAGCACTTTGTTGAGATTCTGATAATGTGTTGAACAGTTCTGCACTAGGCTCATCGTGTTCGGTCTTGAGTGAATCGTTGGAGTAAAAAAGGCGCATCAGCAAATTGGATTCTGTCTCCCAATTATCATCAGAGCATGCGTTGACTGTGCTTTCTAAGTCCTCCTCTAAAGAGAGGATTTCCTGGGTCCATGGATCATCCAAAGAAAGTGGTGTATCTCTGATTTCTGCAATAAAGTCACAGTCTGTTGCACGACTCTCATCATTCACGACTCTCAGCTCGTTGATCATGTCTATAGTGATTCTCGTGTTGTCCGAGCTGAAAGTGATCTTGCCATACCCATAGTCAACCATGACTTCTGAGCTGTGCAGGAATGACCGACCAAGGATGATAGGGGTCTGGAGGGGGGAGTCCATATCCAGGACTACAAAGTCAAATGGGAACTGCATTTCCCGCACCTTCACCACAACGTCTTCCAAAAGACCTCTAGGTTGCTTGATGGATCGGTCAGCGAATTGAAGGATCATTCGTGTCTACTTGAGTGGACCTAGCCCAAATTCTTGCAGTAGTGTCGAGGGCAGAAGGTTAATGGAAGACCCGCTGTCAAGAAGAGTGCACTCGAAGACTTGATCAAAAATCTCATAACTGATAAGACGTACCCCTTTGTCTGGCTTCTTCTGTGGGAGATTGTTGATGGCAGCTATAGTGGCCATGGCGAGAACGTGCTTCCCAACCTTTCAGCGTATGTACTTTCATAATGTTTGACGCTTGCTTGTACATGCTTCTTTCAGACCTTTCTTTACAATTGGTATGTACTCCATGGCCTTTATCAAAGGAATTTCAACAGTCAAGTTATTAATGATATCCACAATTCCAGGGTCAGATAATGCACTTTTTCTTTTTGCATTTTTTTGGATTTTTCTATTACATCAGGAAAAGGAATATGTATATTGCTGGAATCCAAATTAGAGTTCTTATTTACAATAAAACCATCATACACAAACTGTTGTACATCTGGACTATAAAAAGGAGTACAATCTGGAAAGCTGAGGTATTGGTGCTGGTGGACGGGCAAAAAGTGGGGCCTCTGCTTTGTCGGTTGGCGTGGGATCGGTTGTTGTTGGAGGCTCCTCCAAAGCTAGTGCAGCTTCACTTCGACGATGATCTTTTTTTTGTTCTTTTTGTTTTTGCTGATTTTTTTGTGCTTTTTGTTAATGCAGATGGTGGTCAGTGGCAACTGAAATGGTTCCTCCTCCTTCTTCTTCCTCACCCGTCCTAATAGCTGGCATGATTGATGCAGAAGATGATGATTCACCTGAAGCTTTATTCTCCCCTTTGTTGGTGGCAGGCGGAGGCAAGGCCCTACCGCTCCTGAGAGTTTCGGCATTAGATAAAAAAATACTACAATCATCCGACTCTACAGGCATAGACGGGACATCACATTCTACTACTCCTTCTTTTTAAAGCTGTTGAGGTTAGCTTCGACCTGCGCCGAGATGGTAATTTTGGTGGCGGTCAGGTCATCGAGTTTTCTGGTCATATCTACTAGGCCTTTGAAAAGCTGGGCCAAGCAATCCAAGGTCGGGTTTACGGGATTGGCCTAAGAAGATTCAGCGTGCAGACCACGTTGTTGCTGTGGGTACGGGAGCTAAGGCAACGACTGCCGGTGATGCTGTTGTGGTGGAGAAAGCTGAAACTGATTGTAGGAGGGAGGAGGATACTATTGATACTACTGAGAAGGGCAGCCACATACGGGTGGTAAGGCGGTGGCTTTCGGTACTGTGGCTGCTGATAATGCTGATTCTGCCTCCATTGGTGAGAATATTGGGGAGGCTAGTGATATTGCAGTGGCGGCTGCGAGGACTGCCCAAAGCGTCCACCTTGGGGTTGGTGGTACTGCATGTTGGCTTGTTGTTGGCCCTTTGGGTGTCCGGTAGGACGAGCCAACTGCACATCATTGCTCCATACCCCATTTACTTCTTGGATCAGGGGTGGTGGTGGGAATGCTGGATCCGACTAGTTAAGAAAATCTGGCTGGTAAACAACCATCTGCTGCTGCGGTTGGACCTGATCGGGCGTCTGCACGTAATACACGTGCTAAACTGTCGGTGGTTGCTAGCTCGGTTGAGGCTGATGCGGCGGTGATGGATCGTCCTTCTTCTCAGTTGGAGCATCTGGAGATGGTGTTGCCGACTGGACAGAGTTGATGGTTCCTGGCAGCAGTTCCAACTACTTGGTAATCTGATCTAGTTTATCAAGATTCTGAGTTCTCTTCTCGATCATAGTGAGTTTCTCAAGGTCATGTGATTCTTTTCAATGATATCGACCTTCGAGAGTTGGCCCCCGATAATGCTAAGGTTGGAGCTCTCATCTCTCTCCGCTTCACGCGACATTGCCATGTATACTTGCTTCTGGAGAATATGGGCTTGCTTCTGATATGCCTTGGATGAAGAGAGGGTGGCCTCTTCCTCGACCATTTCCTCAAAGATCTGGCATATGACGTATTCATCCTTATTAAAATGTGAACCCCCACACGCTGCGTCAACGAGCCTTTGACTTTCTACATTCAGGCCCCCGAAGAAGTGTTGGACCAAGCTAGTCCTTGGAATTTCATGGTGAGGGCATTTCTCCTACAAATCTGTGAATCTCTCTCAGGCTTTGTGGATACTCTCATGTGCACCCTGAGAGAAATTTCTGATTTGGGCTCGCATCTTAATGAGCCGACTGAGAGGATAGAACTTGTGTAAGAATGCGAACTTTAGCTCCTCCCAAGTCGTCACAACCTTTCACAGATGATTGACCCAGTAGAGGGCCTTGTCTTGTAGGATGAATGGGAATGACATCATCTTTACTATGTCCAGAGGGACATTAGGGTAATGAGTAGTACAATAGATGCGTGAGAATTGCTGCAGATGATTGTACGATTTTTCAGTGGTGTTCCCGTGGAAAGAAGGGAGAAGAGCGAGGAACTACAGCTTCAACTCAAAGTGAGCATGCACCGGTGGAATGAGGATCCACTCGGTCATCTGGCTGTCTCCCGGATTGTATGTTTCTTTCAGCGTCGGTTTGGGCCTTCCTTGTTCGGGCTCTTCTTCATCTGGATTGTCACGTGGTCCACCACCTCCTTGTCTGCCTCCTCCTCTTCAGGTCTGTTCATCACATCATTCAGCATTTCCTGAAATGCAGTCTGTGTGAGGGCTTGCTCTGTCAGTTGTTGCTGGATAGCTTGAATAGATGCCAACAGTTGTGCATTGACCTGATTCTAATCTGGCATATGTCCTTGTTCTGGTTGAGGGGGCTATTGACCCTTTCCCTTTCCTTGAGGAGCCATTTCAAGGTCTGAATCTAAGGAGATGAATTATGGATTGGGATCCAGGGCTTGGTTTATCTTCTATCTGCAGAATGAGAGAATTCCAATTAGACCACTTGTAATCGAATCTCGATTGCCATGATGAATCTGGAACCATGGTCAATTGCAAGGTGTTGTGAATGAAAAAGGATATGGATTGTAATCGACTTTCATTCACAACGGCGAAAGTGGGACAAGAGTGGTCCCGGTTTATTGGGTGGTCAAGAGGAAGGGTAGAAGACGAGGAGTCTGAAGATCGACCCGCAAGGTCCGGATCGGGTTCTCGGGAATCACCTCGAATTATTGGCAAGGTCGAGTCCATGGAATCAATGTAGTTGTCAGCGGGATCCCGACTAAACCATCCATGGATCGCCTTCGTGAAACAAGAGAGGAGTAGATATCGGAAGAAAAATACGGTGGTCAACGAGGAACAAATCGGAATGCAAAATAGTAGAAAGGCTCGAACTGAGCGGGGGTCAAAGAGAGAAACACACGACAAAATTTGCGCAAGTGCGCGGGACATGATCTTTGAACCTTAGTATAGATCCATACAAACACAATACAAAATTGGGTTCACCAACTCACACCATGTGAAGCCGTGCAGGCATATCTTATAACAAGTCCTTAGCACGCTAACCCTATAGAAGAGAGAGTACTGCTAGAAAAGTTCTCGTACTTGTCCTCCTCCTTTGTAACATGTAGCTTGTACTTTTTGAGGTCCTTGTAACCCTTCCTAGATCCCTACTCAGTCATAGGAATAGAGAGAGGAAGCCGATAGGCGAAACCGACACTTTGGTTCCCGCTCAGAATAGAGTCACCCGTGAGCGTGCAAGAACCTACTCGGACGCAAACCGATGAGACAGACACCCCCATGAAGGTGTGGCCTACACTCAGTACTTCAGACCATGTCGGTGTTCCACACAAGGTGGGAACTATCATTGCTGACAAGGCCGTACTCAGTCACGTACGATAGAAGCGCCAATACTTCAGAAATCAAGGCGATACACAAGGTAGTTACAGGCTAGGATTTGGTCTCTATTCCTTATGGGGCATGCCTCACTCTAGGGAGGGATTTTAGTCCCCTCCGAAGGTACCTGAAAATAATGAGGGCTTTATGAACCCAAAACAATGATAGTCCATTATGGATTTTAATTAAGGTCAAAGTTTTTTTAGCAGTCCCCTTGTTTTAATTTTTGGGTTTTCACTTTTTTTGAGTCTGTTTTCATACAAGCGCCTAATGTTTTTGTAGATATTTATTTAAGTACTACGCGCTCAAAATCAGAGGAGGATAGCAGAAAAGCCGTGCAAGTCGATTCAATGGTGGAAATCTCACCATTGAACCTAAAGATGCATGACGAGTTAGAAGACTTACAGTGCATCCCAGCTCTCTCCATGCGGTATGCAAAACAAAATTTTCAAACCTATCTGCATGGTAGTGTGCAATCAGCAAAATCACCCTAAACAGCAGCTGGTATTAATCGTGAAGAACTAATTGTTAGTTATTCGGAAATGAGACCAAGGTCTGGTCTCTAATGCCGATCGATGCCCACCAAAACAGGTCATGTACACGCTGTATACGACCTCTAGCGGTACGCGGTCTCAAATCTGAATTATTAACATTATTAATTTGACTAGATCCATACATAACTATAAGAATATGCATTCTTGTTAGGGTGTGGACCAAGTTACTGAGTCAAGCAACCTAAATCTAGGGTCTCCATGCACACAAAACAAAGAAAAATAAGACGAAAAGCTCAAAACATCGAAAAAAATAAAAGAAGGTGATAAAACGCGGGAAACTGCGATGAGGCCCCCAAGTGAACAAAACACCTGGGCACTGGACCTCGTTGTGAAGAGTAGAGTCCAAGTTATATTACATGCCAAAACTTTCTCTCTCTCACCATAAAATTACAAAATTGATTTTTTTTCTAAGCTAATTCCTCATCTTGCTTCCCTGGTGCTCTCTCTAGCTGGACAAAAAGAGAAGACCAACCTCCTCCAAGCTTGGCTGCTTCGACCTCCTAAGAAACCGTCCTCTTGTGGCAGGCCCTTGCATCAAAGTAACAAAAATAAGGCATTAGCATTTTTAATCAAATAATCAAACCAATGAATATTTACAACAGCAATAAATCTTTTTTCAACAATAATCAAAGAATTAATGGCAAATAAATTAACAAATATTCACAACAATGAATCAATAAATCATGTAATTAGTATAAAAAATGACTGGTAAAATAGGCTACACTCATTGCTCCCCGACAACGACGTCATCTGATAAAGAGGTTTTACTCGAGGGTCTGCTATCAAACTCAATCAGTGTCGCTGAGGTGACCGCTCAAGAAGACCCAACTTTAGTCAGCAATTAACCCACAACCATAATAAATCAATAAATACCAAAAATGTGAGTTAAAATTTATAATCTCTACCATAAAATGCATAGCGGACAAGCATGTAGAGGTCGAACCACAGAGAGCAAAATGGTATCCTATGGTTATCTATGTACAACCAAGTCATTCATTTGTATAATTCTTTTTGTGGGTTTTTTAATTTATATATTTTTTATTTTTATTTTTATTTTATTTTTTTATTTAATTTTTAATTTTCTGATTTTGTATTTTCTTTTTATATTTTTATCTTTTTTTTATTTTTCTTTTTGATTTAAATAAAACATGAATATATATGTATATGTATAAATACGATAAAAGGTATATATAGATACTATACATATTAAAATATGTAAAAATAGTCAAAATAATGTAAATAATATATTTTTATGTATTTAATATTTTCTCATTTTTTTATTTTTCTGGATATTTTCTAATTTTTATACATTTTTAAAGTCAAAAAATACTAAATATGGGATTAATAAATAAATCAAAATAGATTTGGGTTTTAAAAATAATAACTAAGTCCCAAACTCAAATTAATTTTAATAAATAAATAATATATGGATAATTATAAAATAGAAAAAATATTTTTTTCGTATTTTTTAGAATTTTTATATTTTTTATTAGATTTTGGAGCTTTCTGATTTTTTAATTATCTTTTTCTTATTTTTAGAGGTTTTTGTTTTCTAGACTCAATAAATATCAAATTATACCATATATATTTTTTCTGGAATTTTATAAGGGTTTTTATATTTTTTGGGGGGCTTTTATAATTTAGATAGGGAATTTTTAGGCTCCTTTTCATTTTTAATTAATGGATAAAGTGCAAAAAAGGTCAATTAAAAATATATATGTGAATCTACAAGACATAAAGCATCTATCCCTATTTTTTCGTATTTTTAGGAACTCATTAGATATTTTTAATAAATAGATAAAATCATCAAAAATACATGTCCTAACATGGGCACATCTGTAATTAAAACAAAGTCCAGGGTGCAAAGTGCAAAAATTCCTAAAGTTTACAACATTAATTCAATTTTAAAAGGTTAATTTATAAATACAAAACCTGCTAGGGTACCCCTGCAAATTACCCATCACGTGGGACAACACATGACTCACACTGGGAAGGACCATAATGTAATTATCAAAAGTCCAGGGGCCTCTCACCAATTTTCACAAATGTATAATGTGAAATTCTTTTTATTGGACTTTTATAAATACACAAATCCTCAGGAATATACATGCAATTTCGCCACCACACATGGGACGGCACATGAGGTGACGTGGACTAGACCCAAATGCAAATAAAATAAGTACGGGGGTCTAGTTGCAAAATATCCAAATTTTTTAACACTTTAACTTTTATTTGTAAGACTAAATAATAAATACAAAAAAGGGCAGGGGCTAGATATGTAATTTACCCCTAGTAAGGTGCTAGCGAACGGTCTAGATGGTTTCACTTATACATGTGTCCGCTCCTCAACGGTCGATGACGCTTGGGCGATGGACGACACGAATTAGATCGCTAGACGTGATCGGACGGTTGGTGCGTGGCTCAATCCAACGGCTCTGATTAGAACTGGGGGCACCTTCTTCATCCAACGACGGAGATGCATGTTCGACGAACATGGAAGAACACTCACCTGGGCGAGGTTCTTCCGACGAGATCTCCCTCCTTCGATGGACTTTGCTGCGCCAAGGGGTCCCAACGGCTTCCTGGCAGGTCTCTCTATCTCCTGGAGGCATCAGAATGGCGCGAAGGTGACCGAAACTCCTCAGTGGGGTCGGGGAAGGCAAGGAGCCCAAGTACCTCCGGTGGTCTTCAAAATCGGCTCATGGCACTTCGTTGCACGCCTAACCTTCAAGGGAAGGAAGCGTGGCTCGAGGGGCTTCTCCTCGACCGAACTTGAAGCTGGATATGTAAGAAAAAGGTGGGCGGAGAGGATTCCGGCGAAGCGGCGGAGGGAATCCTTGATTTGCAGAACCTAGGCGATTCCGGGGGATTAGATGCACGGGGAATAATCATGAGGTGATAAAGATGAAGATGGAAGCGGTTAGAGTGGTGGAGCGGCGATGAAGACGCACGGAGGAGCTCGCCGGAGCTCGACACCGGCGAAGTACGGGCAGATCGATTTAAACTATTTTTCTTAACTAATTCCTACACTAATGACCGGAGGCTAAAATACGCAAAATTAATGAAGAAGAAACAACTCTTATACCTGGGGGGCACCCAGGGAGCAGGGTCGGAGACGATGACGGTCGTGGGTGCACCCCGGCCTCCTAGATCTTCACAGAAGCACGCAACGCCTCCTTCTGTCACGAGAAGATGACTGGGACTCAAGGCAAAGACTCCTAGGGGAGACTTGGGGATTTTATTTATAGACTTTTTGATACACCCTTATTGAGATGCCTAGATCGATGAATCAGAGTTATGTACATATTATACTATGATCTGGCGTGGATCATGGATGATCGATGATGATTTTCTTTGAAGGAGAGGCCAATTGATCGATAGATCAACCGAGAAAAAAGGGCGGAAGTTGGGGGAGTTGACAGTTCTGACAAAAGTCAGAAGCGCAGGGGAAGTTGACCGGAGGTCAACAGTCTCTGGCTTCCTATTGGGCCACGCGAGCCCGCTAAAAGATAAAATAACAGATTTAATCAGAAATAATTAATTAAAAATAATAAATGATTTTATTATTTTTTTAGTATAAAATAAAAATTTTTAATATTTTATGTAGTATTTTATTATGATTTGTATTTATTTTATGATGCATTTTATTACAAATTTATTTTTAGTGGCTTATTTATAGGTATAATTACATATATTTTGTTCATTTTTATTTTGTATATTTTATTTTATTATTTTATTCTATTATTGTATACATTTATAACTTATTTTTGAGTATAAATATATTTTTATGTTTTTATTATGTTATTTGTACACTTAAATAAATAGATATGTATATTCTGTAGGTATATTTATAGGTAGTTTACCTAGGTTTCATATACATCTTTTTATTTTATCATGTTTTGATTATTTTTATTTTGGTTCTGTATTTTTAATAGAATATGTATAATATTTACAATATTAAAAAAATAAAGAATAAAAGAATGAAAGAATATATTTCCCTTTTATTTATATACATATAGAAACGTAGGTATTTTGTCTATGCTTTCACATAGATTAATTTTATTTTTCATTTTCTTTTTGGTTTTATTTTAATTTTAATATGTACCTGTGTTATAAATAATATTTGCAAAATTATAAAAATATGAATTTGTAAAAATAATGAAGAATGAATAAAATTAATTTTTTTAATCGGTATAATGTACAATGGGGGTCAAAAACCTAACTTTCACACAATAACTTCAAAAAATACAAAACCATCACCATTAAATAGCTCGTAAAAAGTTATATACAATTAGAGTGATTTTGATATGTTTTGAATTTTTATTTGAAAGATATGTGTTTGTAAAGTTTGGTTTCTAGATTTTTATTTTGTGTATCAATATGTACAGTACATTATTTTTATACAAACTAAATTTTGTATTTTTATTTACATAATTATCTACAAATTTCATGTTCAAAATTTTTTTGTTTGATGAATAAATAATGAGGAATAAGATAGGTGTCAAAAATGCATAAATAATGAATGGATAAATGGTAATTTTATTATATTTGGCCCTTATCTCCCCCTACTTTATTCCTTGTCGATCAACTCAATTCTTGACTTGGCCTCGAGGTTTAGGGTCATAAAATATTTTCAATATTTTATTCCTTTTTCTTTTCTTCTCTTTATTCCATAATGTTGGCATTAAAAACAATATTATTTACATAATAAATGTAATAAATAATGGGTGCTATTTTGTACAAATTAATGTCATTTACATGCATTAGCTAGGATTTTTAAGGCCAAACATGATAGAGTAAATGCGATGAAATAGAGATTCATCAGTACTCCCGCACAAAACTCCACTAAATGTTGAATAAGATATAATCCCACCAACCGACATCAGGCATCTAATAGTTTTTATCCAAAAGAGAAGATGGTACGGATTCCCGAAAGTGAAGTTGAGAATTACCAAGCTAACCATGTTGTATCCAAAAAAAGGATATTATAAAAATTTTATACAGGTAGATGGAGATCAACGAGAGAAGATTCACTGAGAAAAAGTTACAAGAGAACTCCAAATCATGTGTGGCAGTACACAAGAAAACCTCAAGCAAAGACAAGTAAAGCCCGACATGGAGAAGCTACGTGTAAGTAGACATAAGAGATCCCCACGGATCTTGAAGTAACCTCAACGGATAGATGTCGTCGTCGTTGACATACCATGGCTATCCTCCTTGGTTGCATGGTATAATTTTTCCTTCGTATGATTTCTATTATTAGTTATACATCATATAGAACATTAAAAGTGGGGTATTGTTTTTCAAAATTTTAAAAAATAAATATTTTTCAAAGGTAAATTTATTAAGGGGAAGATGTGTTTTCAAAATAAAATGGATGAAGCATTTTGTATTTTTGAAAGGGGAGAAAATCATTTTCAAAGTAAAATCTTTTTGAAATCTTTTTGATATGCCAAAAGGATGAGAAGAAGTCGAGATATTAATCTCCAAGTTCTATTTATTTGTCATTATCGAAAAGGGAGAGAATGTTAGTATATATTTGTATACTAATTGTATCATTATTTTGATGATAACAAATCTTTGTGAGTACAGATAGCTCTGCAAATTTCATGACAAACTCACTCCAAGTATGAAGCAAAAAGCTGTGGGCAAGCTGAAAGTTGTGGATAAAGTGAAGAAGAAAGAAGACTTTTGTAATAGGCATATGTAAGAAGACTCAAATATATATAGGAGATATTTCCAATGAGGTGCACCTTTCCTGGGTGCATGGAAAGCCCGCCATCCTAACCCTCCATAGTCAATATGATGGTTATCATTAATGGCTCGTTATCTATATATGCATATGCATCATGTAAGCATATTAAATCTATTCCTTGTTGATTTATCAACCTTATTGATCCGATCAATCAATCTCCCCTAATCGACCATCTTAATTGACCTGATTGACCATTATTGATCGATCAACCCACTTGATCTGATGGATCACCCGTGATCGATCAGCTTCCTTTTATGATAGATCGCAATTTGATTCAAGCTCCCAAGGGCTATGAGATGATCAATCACCTTGATCTACATGATCGATCAACTTGAAATGATCAATCACCTTCCTTGTATAATCGATTATATGCATCAGATATTCATGATTTTTTCCGGATTTATTTCCAACGGCTATATTTTTGAGAGCTCTACCCCACTACTATAAATAAGATCCTAGACCATTGTTGAGAACACACATTCCAAGGAAAAGCCCCTCTCTCTCTCTCAAAGCTCTATTCTAGGCCGTCTCTCGCACTCTCTACCTCAAGATCACATCTTGAGAGCAAGTCATACACACGCCGGTTTGCAATTCATTATTTATTACAGTGTGTATTTCCTTAACCTCATTATTCTCGTTACATATTTATATTTGAAGCTTTTGTCTTATTCTTTACTTCATACTGCAACACTTGGTGTTTGATCAAAGGTGTACAAATGACTTGGTGCTTGATCCAATTTATGGGAAAGGCTTCGGTGCGTGATCCATAGCATATGCAACGGTTGAGTTATCCATAGGGAAATAACTCAAGATAATGGAATAGTTGATTGAATCGATCAATCAGAAAATCCCGAGTCAGGTGACTCAGGTCGTGGTTTTACCATTTGGAGTTTCCACATTAAAATACCATGTCTCTTGTGGTTTTTCTTATTTTGTGGATTGATTGCTTATATATGTGGTGATTATTATATGCTTATCTATTTGTTGACCATAACATTATGTTTCGTGATACATATTAACTCACATTTGGTATTAGAACACAATTCACACAGAGGAAGTCACTGAAATCTGTGTTATGGCTGCCCTCACCTACTGAAACGAATGACAATCCACAGTAAGACCTCCATAGTTTGATCATACTAACTTTTTTTCTATGGGAAGATCTCCATGCATATTCATTTGGAAAGCATGAGATATGAGATATGGGATGTTATCGAAAGTAAATATCAAAGACCCAAGGGAACCATCACCACAAACAAGGAGAAGAAGCAGGCAACAAACAACTCCAAGGTGATGAATAGTTTATCCCGTGGGTTGAGCATGGAAGAATTCAACAGAGTGTCCTCATGCAAATCCACCTATGAAATATGGAACTGATTTACTGTAACTTATGAAGGTATACCAAAGTTGAAAGAAAGCAGAATCAATATATTGCAACAAGGTTTTAAAAATCAGATTGGACATTGAACCGATTAGTCTTCGATTTGGTCCAACTGGGTCGGACTGTCAGTCCCAACTGATTCGACTGATGATGATGTCAGCATGATGTCATCACTCCTATCGACTTAGAAAAAATCGAGTCAAGCTTAATTTACTGGTCTGACCGGTTGAGCCTATTTTTATAACCAATAAAACTTGATACATATAAGTAAGTATGTATGTATGAATGTATGTATGTATGTATGTATCAATAAAATAATCATTTAAAATGTCAATATTTCAATAGAATAATTGATTATCTATTTCGAGTAAAGATCTACAAAAGTTAGCCACATTTCTAACATTACATATGAATACAATATTATAATAATTTATGTATAAATGCTTCTAGAAAACTATTCTAAGAAGGTTGGGGCAGAACTAATATACCAAAAAAGAAAGGGCGTAACTGATATTGTAGAAACTAAAAGAGGCACTAATGATAAAAAATAATGTTATTTAAACCTTTACTTTTTGAAAATTTACAAAACCATCAAAAGTGGGTCAATCCGAGTCAACCCGATCCGACCACCTGTTAGATCTAGTTTTTTATTTTTTCTTCTTTTGTTAAAATTAACTGCATAAAATCGGTCGAAACAATTGTGTCGCTGCCAGTTCCAGATTGACTGGCCAGTCCGATCTGGTTTTTTAAACCTTGATTGCAACAAAGATACGAGGTTTTCAAGATGAAGGGAGGTGTATACTCGCTTCACAGAAATTGTGAACTCACTTCAAAATTTGGATGTTGGGATAAAGGAAGTGGTTCTCATCAAGAAGATTCTTAAATTGCTTATTGCCGAGTGGAACACCACAACAACCGTGATCAAGGAAGCAAATAACACGAATACTCTTCCTTTGATGAGGTAATCGGAAAGCTCCTTACATATGAAGTTGAAAAAGAATAGAAAATGCAAGCTAGTGCATATTCAAACGATCTAGCAGATTCAACTTCTAGTGAATATTATAAAGAGGAAGAGATATCTTCCATCGCTGGCCATTTCAAGAATTATTTCAAGAGACAACGTGAATTGAAGAGAAAAAAGAAGGAAGTAGAAACAATTATTTGTTACCACTGTAATGAAAAAGGACACATCAAATGGGATGTCCTCTTCTCAAAGCAACGAGAAGAGATGTCCATACAAAGGAAAAGTCTCTCATTGTATTTCAGGAGACCTCTGATACAAGCGAAGATGAAGCCTATGTTGGATTTAACGTCAAACACGATTCCAGTGAAGAGGAAGACACATGAGATGACAATGAGGTAAACTTATCTTATGATGAATTATTTACTTCTTTTCGAGAATTGCAAGTCATTGTAGAAAAATGGATTAATAAGAATAAAGTTCTAAAAAAATAGTAAAGAAGAAAAAGAAACTCACATGAAAGATTTAGTTCTTTAAAAGATCAACTTAACTAGATTTAAAATGACAACAAAAAAGTAACAAATGATCTTGCTAAATTCACTAATGGAAAAGGAATTTTAGAGAAATTATTAGGCACTCCTACACAAAACTCCACTAAATATAGAATAGGATATGATCCCACTAACCATCATCATGCATCTAGTACTTTTTATCCAAAAAAGAAGAACGTATAGATTCCCAAAAGTGATGCTGAGAATTACAAAGCTAACCATGTTGGATCCACAGAAAAAGGGATATTAGAAAAATTTTATGTAGGGGGTGGAGATCAACGAGAGAAGAGATGTCGAGAACAAGCTACATGATAACTCCAAATCATTAAGGTAGTACACAAGAAGACCTCGAGCAACGACAAGTAAAGCCCCGACATGGAGAAGCTACATGCAGGTAGACAGAAGAGATCCCCATGAATCTTAGCACAACCTCAATGTATGGATGTTGTTGTCATCATCATACCATGGCTACCATCCTAGATCGTATGATACAATCTTTCCACCTATGATTTTTATTATTTGTTACGCATCATACAGAACATTAAAAAAAGGGGGAATTATTTTTCAAACTTTTTAAAAAGTATCTTTTAAAGGGATCATTTACTAAAAGGAGATATTTTTTCTAAAAAAATGGATGAATAATTTTATATTTTTGAAAGGGGGAAAATCATTTTCAAAGAAAAATCTTTTTGAAATCTTGTTGATATGTCAAAAGGGGGAGAAGAAGTGGAGGTGTTAGTCTGCAAGTTTTATTTATTTGTCATCATTAAAAAGGGAAAGAATGTTAGTGTATTATTTGCATACTAATTGTATCATTATTTTGTTGATAACAATCTTTGTTAGTACGTATAGCTCTGTAGATTTCATGGAAAACTCACTCCAAGTATGAAGCACAAAAGTTGTGGAAAAGCTGAAAGTTGTGGACAAAGTGAAGAAGAAGAAGAAAGAAAACTTTTTGTAATAGGCATATGTAAAAAATCTCAAATATATATATGCATGTGCATCATGTAGGCATATTAACTCTAAGCCATATTGATTGATCAACCTTCTTGATCTGATCGTTCAATTACCTCTAATGAATCAACATAATTGACTTGATCGGTCAATCCACTTGACCTGATCAATCACCCATGATCAACCAAGCGCCTTTTATGATCGATCAAAATTTGAATTCAGGCTCCCAATGGCTATGAGATGATCGATCACCCATGATCAACCAGCCGCCTGTTATAATCAATTACAATTTGAATTCAGGCTCCCAACGGTTATGAGATGATCGATCACCTTGATCCGCATGATCAATCAACTTGATATGATCGATCACCTTCCTTATATGATCGATCATGTGCATCAAATCTTGATGATTTCTTTCTGAATTTATTTCCAACGACTATATTTTTGAGAGCTCACCACCACCGCTATAAATGAAATCCTATATCATTGTTGAGAACAAACAGTCCAATGTAAAGCCTCTCTCTCTCTCTACCATGTCTCTTTGTGGTTGTTTTTGTTTTATAGATTGATTGCTAACATCCATGGTAATTGTTATATGTTTATCTATTTGTTGGCCATAACATTTTGTTTAGCAATCCATATTAGCTCATGATATCCTCCTTTACTCGCGATTCACAAGGAGTCGCTTTCAGCGACACTCTGCATCGTGTTTTCCATGTATTCCTTTCCTTTAAAAGCAAAGGCATGTTCATCAAATAGCACTTGGAGGACCCGCTGCACTTGCGCTACATATTTTGCTAATTCTTTACCGAGTAAAGTTCTAAATAAGAGAAATGCAGAAACTTAAATTTGTACCACAAATATAGAACTGTTGTAATGGCAAGAGGCAACTGATGAATCTATGATTCATCGTATTAATTAGCTGAGAATAGAGCTTTGTCCTGAGTAATTAGGTGCATTAACATGTTTTTATCTCATAATTAACATTCATGCACTTGTAAATAATTGTCTTAAATTAACATTCCATTCTGCATTCATTTTCACTTGTAGATTTCCACTCATCTATTTTTAACTAATTCAACCTAACTCCAATTGTCATAAAATTAAACCCATTATGTAAATTACACTAACATTAATCAATGGAAAATCCTAAAAATTACTAACTTGTATATATTTGAAATAAACTCGGTCTAATTTCAAGATAAAAAGCTGTAAATGTTGATATCTCTCTCAATATAATGCATGATTTTATTATACTCGCTTTTAAATTAATGTTCATTGAATTATATAAAAATCAAGACCAAATTTAAAAGAATTGGAGTTCAATTGTGAAATTAAATTTTTGGGGCCTAACTGTGCATTGTACATATTCACTTATTTTTGTCCTATTATTTCATGTATATATTTGACCATATTTTATTTAGTTTTTTTTCATTTCTTTATCTCATTTCATGTATTAACTAATTACATAAAAATCAAAATCCAACAAAATCAAAAAAGTAAATAAAAAGATAGATTCTGACTTGAGCACATTGGCCAATACATAGGTATATGTTTTAAATTTTCAATTATTTATAACTCATAAAAATCTCTAAAAAATGCAGTTGTTTCCATTACATCATTTCACATCATGTTTGATTTTTACATAAATTATTCATGCACAGAAAACCAAATAAAATTTACAAATATAAAAAATGTGTTTTATATACATAGAATATCACTAAAAACACATCTTGCACAACTAATTACATTTGCATATGAATTCTTCGCGAACATGTACATTCATTTAGATGAACATTTCTCATGTTGTGCATTTTTGCACTCCATACCATTTGCTATTTTTAATCAAATTTTATTTATTTCTTGCATTAGTCAACATGTTCAACTAATCCATGTGTCATTCTCTTACTAGTCAACTTAAGAACTCAGCCAACCCGCTCCCTTTCAGGTCAACCTGTTTTGTCTTTCAACATAATTAACATGGGTCATTGGATCAATTCCAATCCAACAGCCACCACCGACCTCTCTTCTTCTCCTCCCCACTCACGTGCTCCGCATGTGAACGCCTCACCACTATTGGATCGAGATCGATCCAACAGCAACTGTACTTTCCCCTTCCTTCTCACCATCACCTCCGCTCTACCTGATTCTCACTGATCTCCAACCTATCCTCTGCCCCGCTCTTCTAGCGAACCATCTTATCCTTTCTCTCTCTCTCAATCCTCCTAATGGTCAAGCTCCGTACCTTGTGAGAGAACCCTAATCCCCTCCGAATTTCCGGGAACCCAAAACCTTATCACCAACGCTACCCATATGATTCCTGATCCTCTGATCCCCAACAGTGAAACCCCTTCCTATCACCCGTATCCTACCCAACCATCTCAAACAACAACCCTCTATCCTCTCCGATCCCCAATGACCCTCCTTGTTTCATCCCCTCTCTCTCTCCACAAACTCCTCTAACTCCGGTGAATTATGTCATTGGAGACATGTTCCTCTTCCACCATGTACATCATAGGTGCATCGTTCCCCTGCCCCCTTTCATTCCAATTCACACAAGTGATGAATGAATAGGTCAAACAAGAGTTGATCAAGCCTCCTTCTTCACTGCAGGCACATAACCAGAGTTGGAGATTAAAGAATGTCACCAATGAACCCCTGACCATGTGTCGGTCATTGTAAGAATCAGTCGATCATTGGAGTCATACCCACTCGCCTTAGAAGTCCTCGCTCGACGAAACCAAGAAAGGAGGGAGGAGTTCTCGACATCCTAGAGGTACCATCCGATTCAATCTCCCTATGCTTCTTAGCCACTCGATAAGCCACTCGAGCCTCCCAGCCTCGGGTGGAATCTGTAGCGGAAGATCCAGCCACATAGAGCGTGGGGTTACAAGCCTCCTCCACCACATGAACCTAGCCAAGTCAAGTATTTTACGCATGTGGTCTTGGTTATTTTATGGCCAATCCCCTCATTCATCCAGATTTGTCCAGAAGTCCTGGAGCATGTGAACTGTTGTGTGTGACATGGTGGAAATTACTACGTTGCCCATGTACCGCTAGAAAATCACGCGCGTATTCCCACAGCTGGACAAGTTATAGAGGACCCCTATAGATTCCCTGAAATTATATCCAGTCCCCTCCGAAGGTCAAAATTGCAACATTTATATTTATTTTAATTGACTTCATGTCCTTGGGCTTGAATTATTTATATCTTGAGCATTATTTGCCCATTTTTTATAAACTTGTTGTTGTTTTGAAGTTTATTATGCTCTATATCATCTTAAACACTTGATTATTCATTTTGGCACATTGTGGACATCAATGTCTTTGAGGAATTATTCTTTTGAGCGCATTTATTCTCTATCATTTTTATTTTTTATTGTATTGCTCAATAAATTGTGAAATTTGAGGAAGTAAAATTAGGGTATTATTCTAGGAATTGATTTGACATGAAGTGGTCATTTATTCTTTGGAATTAATTAAAAGGGAATGGCTCATTGATTTAATTAGTTCATCTTTCTTAGCTTGCACCTGCATCATTATCTTTGCATCATTATAGCATACTTAATCATTAAAACTTGCAAAAAGATTGCATTTTATTTATTTCTTATCTCATGTATTGCATAGTATTTATTTCCTGCATTAAAATATTTTCAAAATTTTGTGCATTATATTTGGTTTATTTAGTAAAAATTGAAAAACAAAAAAAGTCTAAAAACATCACTTCTTTGAAAACCTAATCTTTTGGACTGTTTAGAAATTAATTCTAGATCCTCGTATCACCTCTTGTCTCGACCTTAGGATTTATCCAAGTAAAATAAATAAATTGCTACATTAGGAATAATTGCCCAACTATTTTCATGTGGTTTTTGATTGGTCATTGGATTTATTTGCTATAATAAACATGACATATTAATAAGGGCATCTGATAGTTTTTCAAAATGGCACCATTGCTGGAGAGGTATACAGGATGTTATTTTTTAAATATTTTAGATTTTAGGTTTTACATCCTAAAATGGTCCGACCCCCGATTTTCCTGTAATTATTTTTTTTCTTTTTTCAGCATTTTTATTCATTTTATTTCTCATGTCTATTGTGAATATTTATAACATTTAATTTTCTTTTACGTGTGAGGTACCCGGAAGACTCGGAGCAGCTTTTTCGAAGGCTGACCCAACTCAGAGCCACTGGAGGCAGGCAATTCTATGGACCAAGCCAGTTGGGGAGGCGCGAAAATTTTTAATTTTATCTTAGAGGGAGGGTGTTTTATTCATTTATTTTTGTAAATAATCTGTAATACTTTGTCTCATTTCCATCGATCTTTGTTCGAAGACTCGTGCTTGTACCCGGACACTGGACACTCGGCCTATCGAGCCCTAATTATTCTTGGTGCTTGACATAGATCTAGGACTGCACATTGGCTATTAGAGCTACTAGGATTGATTCACTATGCTTGAAGTATTGAGTCTACATATTTCACATTAAATAGACACACTAGATGTTCTACTTAGCCAAATTTAGTCCGTTTTGCACTCGCAAATAGAACTATCTGTCTGGGAATGGTTTTCGAGTGCATGCATATAATGTAAATTTCAATTTTGTTTAGAATATTGCACATATATTGCGAGGATCACTGTAAGTATTTCTACTTGAGCACGTATCATTATTTTATCGAATTGCATCAGCTTTTCCGACTCCTCCCTCTGTGTTTCTCCACATAGTATTGAAAGGGAATTGAGATTGCTTGTTAGATGTGCTTGCCTCTAAACTTAAAGGCATGTGATCACCAAATAAAATTGGGATTTTTAAACATTATTGATTAATTAAAATAGGAGAAAAATTGAAATCCATTGATTATGGGAGAGAAACTCCATCCTTGTGCACAAATAATTACCTCCAGACTATGACTGACGAGGACGTAGACTTAAGGTTAGAGCCCAAAACCTTGGACATGTGCCCTAAGTCTCCAAGTCCAACTCTTGTGGGTTTTGGGGTTGCAAGCACTCGCGTCAGTCCATACAGAGACATTTTGCGTGTGCAAGTCTACTATTCCCCAGAGGGGTGTGATATAACCCGGCAGCCCGGGCAGATCACTCCTTTGATTGAGGTATAGTAGAACCACATCTTGGTATCAGAGAGACTCATTTTTGTGTAACGGATTACAAGATTGAATTTCACCTAACTTACAATTAAAAAGATAATCATTCAAACCTTTACAACCTTCATTGTGTTAAGTTGGTGAACTAAGGGTTTAAATTGCATATTGAATTGTGTGCATGCAAAGAATGCGTATTACACACCTTCACTCTCTCGCCTCTTGACTTGAATACCGTGCTCCAACTCTAATACCTTAAAATTGAAAGGAAAATGTGGAGCAATGTTAGTTCGGACTCTACGAACATGTCACTGAATGCTCCAAATCTCATGTTCTGCGATGATTCTCTTTGTGGGCCCTATTGATTCCTATATATGACCATCTTCTAGGAAATGGAACATATCCTCTGATATTAGGGTATGGTCAGACCCAAACCAATGCCCTATCCTCCTCTAGCATCGAGAGTGACCCTCCTCGGTGTATCTAGATCTTTTTCTTTGATAAGAGCTTACATGAATTCACTTTTCATTTCTATGAGGAAGAATAAGCAGAGATGCCGCCCAAAAGACCATCATCAGAAGATGATGACCAGAATAATACCATGCAATACATATAGGCTAGGCTAGCACAGAATGAACAACTAAACCGGACCATGAGAACATTCTGAGAACCGTGAGAGGAGAAGATGATCCTCATACAACCCTGTAGAGAATTAGATATAGAGTTAGCTTAGGCAGGTACCACCTCAAGAAGCATACAACCTGAAGCTTTATTTCTTGGCTTTACTCCCCAAATTCAGGAGGAATGAGATGGAATAACCATTCACATTCCTACGATAATTTGAAATGATTTGTGATAATTGGAGTAACCCTCGGGTTGGTCATGATTATATCCGGCTACGCATGGTCTCCTTTGTCTTGATAAACAAGGCGGTTTACTTATTGAAAACTTGGGGATGGTAGTGACCACTTGGAATTAGTTTAAATACTTATTCTTAAAATAATTATATCCTCTGAATAGAACCAATCAGACGAGAGCCCATATCACGGTCTTCACTCAGTTCTCTCATGAGCCCTTCCATGAGGCATGGGAGAGATTTGAGGATATGTTGCAAAAATGTCCTCGTCATGAGATCACCAAGCCGGTCCTTGTACATACCTTATTCGGAGGACTCACCCTTGAGATGTAAGGGTTAGTGAGCACTGCATGTGTGGGAAGTTACCTAAAGAAGAATGCAGACACTGTCTAGAAGATCTATGAACAAATGGTGGACACTAGTCGCTCACAGACTGTAAGTGGAGCATCTTACCGGACCCCTCTTATGCTAGCACCAGTTGAGGGGGGTAAGAGGACCATGACAGAGGTACCGAAGGACCTGATTCCAAATATGGGGATTTTATTTGATAAGCTGACATCTATGGAGTAGATGGGCAAGAAAGTCGGCGAACTCTACAAGCTCACTGAATTAGAACATCTCACTAAATTACCAAAGCAAGTGGAAGAACTAACCAAGAGGGTAACCCGGCTGAGGTCACATGCCCCTTCTACTCCTCTTTTTCCCATGCATCGAGTTCACCATATTCAGGAGCATCCGATGTAAGGGTAATACATCGGTCAGGAGCGGTACCATGTTCAGACATACCAGCAAACCGAGCCACCAACCAAGGTAGTCTACGAGGAGTCTCCACAGGTGTGGGAGGTCATGGAGTATGGTTCACCAATGACCCCACCAACTCCGTTCCTGCACAACATCAATAGCGTTCATCCCCCACCTATCATCAAACAACAACAGCCGTAGCAGAGGCAACTATATTAGCATGGCCATCAGGGCCCAACTTATGTCCAGCAACCATATCACCAGCCACAACAGAACTTCCAGCAGGGACCATCATGCGATTATCACTATCAGCAACCTCAATAAAGGCGAGTTTGGATCATCCAGTGTGAGCACCCCCGATCTCCAACGTATTTTAAATCAACTCTAGAGGATTACCAACGAGATGCTTGACATGAGGGTTGACATCAATAGGGTGTCACGTTGGCAGGACAAGCACTCTGCACTGAAGATCGTGCTCCATGTCAAAGTTTACGTAAACCCCAACAACTTGAACCTACCACTACAATAGAGACCTAGGGATCAGATATATAATCTACTACATGCATTTTCTCGACATGATTTTGTGAATCACAAGTGTCGAGGTTTTCGAGCTGCTAAATTAGAGAATCATGGACATCCCGATCCTACAAGCCCTAGATTGGTCTCCCCCCTCTGAGATCATGACATATGCCTCCGATTTTGTCGTGGGGGCCATGTTAGGACAAAGAATGGGGGGCATCCTATTCGTTGTCCACTATGCAAGCAAGGCTCTAGATCAAGCTCATCGTAACTACACCGTCACCGAGAAGGAAATGCTTGCAGTAGTATTTGCCTTTGGACAAATTCAGATCACATCTCACATGATCAAAAGTGACAGTCTACACAGATCACTTGACACTCAAATACCTTATGGAGAAGAAAGACATGAAGTCACATATACTCAGATGAATTCTTTTACTTTAGGAGTTTGACCTGGATATCAAGGAGAGACATGTGGTGAAAAATGTATTAGTTGATCGTCTCTCCCGTCTCGAGCAAGCAGAATCTTCCGACTATATACCAATTCAAGACTCCTTCCCAGACGAGTCAACTATTGATGTTGACTATCTTCCATGGTATACCAATATGGTGAACTACTTGATTTCTAGGCAGGTTCCCCGTGATTGGCCCAAGAGTTGCATTGACCACTGAAGTCAGAGTCCAGGAACTACCTCCAGGAGGACTCGTTCCTTTTCTTTGATGGACTAGATTTCATCTGGAGGAGATGTGTTCCTCATGAGGAATACGAGAGTGTCATTACTCATTGCCATACTTTAGAGGTTGGAGGACACCACTATGGGAAGAGGATTGCGTGGAAGGTATTACAACGTGGTTTCTACTGGCTGACTATGTCTCGTGATGTCTATTCCTTCGTGAAGTCATACCCAAATATATCAAAGAATGGGAGGAATTGTCGCTTCCAAGGATGAAATGCCAATGTGCTCGATCATTATTTGTGTTGTATTCAATGCGTGGGGAATTTATTTCACGGTCCATTCCCTGGAAGCGAAGGATTGAGCATATCCTTCACGCAGTAGATTACTTGTCCAGGTGGGTGGAGGCTATCCTGACCCGAGTTGCAGACAACAAAATTATCTGTAATTTGTAAATGAGAATATAATGTTTAGGTTCAGGGTCCTCAAGGTCTTGATCTCTGATGGGGGGTAGCCATTTTGTGAATCAATATTTGAAGAAGTTGTCGAAAGACTATGACATCAAACACCATGACGCTAGTCCATACCACCTACGATCTAATGGCATGGCCAAGGTGTCGAAGAGGGAAGTAAAGAGTATTGTGCATAAGCTCGTCTGCCCTGACAGGAAGAACTGGTCCCAACTCTTGGACCAATTTTTGTGGGCTTATCGGACAACTTACAAGACTCCATTAGGCACTTCCCCATTCATGATGGTTTTCAGGAAGCCACGTCATTTGCTCGAGGAGCTAGTACACAAATTAGGACGGGTTATTAAAAATATCAATTGGAACAATCACTTGGGTCAGAAATTGAGAGAGATGGACTTGAATGAGCTAGTGGGGATCAGAAACAAGCATATGACAACATCATGATCTACAAGAATAAAGTGAAGAAATGGTATGCTAAACACACCAGGAAGAAAATATTTGTCCATGGGCAAAAGGTATGGTTGTTTAATGTGAAGTTGAAGATTTTCCAAGGTAAATTGAAATTAAGTAGACGGGGACCTACATTGTCTGAGCAGTACACGCGAGCGACAGTGTTGAGATCTCAGAACACACAGAGGGTGTACCCGCATTCTAGTAAATGGGCAGTTATTTAAAGCATTTGTTGGACCAGATGATCATCTGCCTAGAGTTGAGGAAACCGTCATACATAAAGAAGATCCAAAAGACACACCAACATGCTCTGCATAACACCTTGAACATGCACATTTCACCTCTCAGAATCTCCATGGGTTCTCTAACATCTAACCACATCTCCTCTGATCCCAACGGTCCCTTGTACTTCTTCCGTAATTAGGCAAAGGATTAAGTATAGGGGGGATCGACACCCTCCCTCTTCATACTCATCATTTCTCTTCTTTTGCCCTTGATCACCCCGTTTTTGCTATTTTTATAGTTAGGCTGACCAAGAGCCTAGGTATAGGGGTCGACCAACTTCTACCCACCCCTCCTTTCTTCTTTTGCATACTTCCATACTTAGCATACACTGAGTACATGGGGAGGGGGCAAGTTGCATTTGTATACATACTCTGCATCGCATTGCACTATATATCATTGTATTTTCAGTATATAATACTCGCCTTATACGAGTATATAGGGAAATTTTTGTCAAACCAGTAAAATTTGTAAAACATGTAAAATACTTGTAAATATGTATAATATGTGTAAAACTCTTGTATTAAAAAAGTATTTGCATATCAAGCATTTGCACTTCATTCAACATTCCATGCATGTGCATTGGTGAAAAGTCCTTGGATTTTGAATCGAATTGTGAAAAAAAAAAGAGAACGGTCTTGACTTGGCTTCCACTTAATTCTCAAAAGAACTTCACCGAGAAATAGGATTTTAGAAGCCTCGGGTCTTGGACTTAAATTTTTGAGTTCCGCATGACAATGTTAAGACTTCGATTATTAGTGTCTAACATGGTCACCTCATTATTAGTACAACTCTTGAATGGGGAGCTAATATGTACTCTAGCGCTATGCACTTAGATCAACTCGGATGGAGTGCTGGAAGATTGTGTGGGCTTCTTTTATGGTAGTCCAGAACATGGATGGAACAAAAGATTCTATATCCGTAAGGGCACAAAATGATCAATGCAGTGCAACAATAATTCACACCAAAATAAGGCATTTTTCTTGAACATTATTGACCACAATGGTCCAAGCTTCATGTAGGTTGCATATCTTGGTGGAGCCGGCTAAACTAGCCAAGTTCCATGGGAGATGTGACTACACCGGCCAGTCTTCAGTTCTGTTCTCATCCTCGTAGACTTATCCCTCATATTCTATGTAAGCTAGCACATATCTGAACTCAGAAGGAAATACCTGACTCCCCGAGGATGAATTACTGGAGGAGAGGTTTACACGGTAGTACGTCATCTCGGATGGGAAGGGCTAAAACCCTTCACATACATGAGGTAGTTGTTCAATGTTAATGTGATATGCTTTTGGAGGGGGATGATCTAAGATAGCTTCTGAGCCGGACATGTACAACGATGTATAGCACTTGGAGACTGTTGATTTTAAAGTCCTAATCTTCACAAGAGTTCCACCAAACTATTAATCTAAAGGTGGGGTCGAGCTCCATTTTCATCTTTTGTTCATGATCTTGGTATGGAACCTAATCTCATTTCACCTCTTCATTCTTTAGTTGCTCAGGGACGAGCAAGGTTTAAGTATAGGGAGTTGATGAATATGTGATTTATTAAATTAATTAGTTGAAAATAGAGCTTTGATCCAAATAATTAGGTTCATTAACATATTTACATCTCATAATTAATATCCATGTACTTGTAAATAATTTGCATAAATTAGCATTCCATTCTGCATTCATATTCATTTGTAGATATTCATCTAACTTCATCTATTTCTAGCTAATTCATCCTAAATCTAATTAACATAAAATTAAGCCCATTGGGTAAATAACTCTAACATCAGTCAATGATAATCATAAAAAAATACTAACTATACTCACTTTTGAATTAATGTGCATTCAATTATGTACAAATCAAGACCTAATTCGAAAGAATCGGAGTTCATTTGTGAAATTTGAGTTCTGGGGCCTACATGTGCATTGTACATATTCGCTGATTTTGACCTATTATTTATGTACATATTTGACCCTTTTTGATTGATTTCTTTTTAATTTCTTTATTTCATTTTATGGTTTAGCTAATTACATAAAACTCAAAATCTAAAAAATTTAGAAAAGTAAATAAAAAGATAGACTCTAACTTGAGCCCATTGACCAATACATTTGTATATATCTCACATTTCCAATTATTTCTAACTCTTAAAAATCTCAAAAAATTGCATTTGTGTCCATTGCATCATTTCACATCATGTTTGATTTTTGCATTACATATCAATGCACAGAAATCCAAATCAAATTTATAAAACTAAAAAAATGGTATTTATGCACACAAATTATCACCCAAAAATAATATATTGCAAAGCTCATTCCATTTGCATACGAGTCCTTCATGAACATTGTAGTTGCATTTAGATGAATATTTTTCATGTTGGGCATTTTTACATTCGAGTACATTTGCTATTTTAAATATATTTTTATTTTATTTCTTGCATCGGTCAACATGGGCAACTGATACACGCGTCATTCTCTCATTGGTCCACTTAAGAACTCGGTCAACCGACTCCCTTTCCATGTCAACCTGCTTTGTCCTTCAGCGCAATTAACCTGGCCATTGGATCCATTCCGATCTAACAACCATTACCAACCTCGCTTCTTCTCTTCCCCACTCACGTGCTCCGCATGTGGACACCTCACTATCGTTGGATTGAGATCGATCCGATGACAGCTGCACATTCTCCTTCCTTCTCGCCACCGCCTTCGCTCCTCCCGATTCTCCCGATTTTCGTCTGATCTCTAACCTATCCTTTGCTTCTCTCTTCCAACGAGCCACCTTATCCTCTCTCTCAATCTCCTTAACGTCCGAGCCCCATACCTAGTGAGAGAACCCCAATCCCCTCTGAATTTCCAGGAACCCAAAACCTTATCACCATCACCAGACACCCAACCCCATACGACTCGTGATCCTTTGATCCCCAATGGCAAAACCCCATTCTATCACCCTTATCCTCCCCAACTATATCGAACCACCACCCTCTATCCTCTCCGATCTTCCCAACCAACAACCGATATCCCCTTTCAACTGATTTAAACCACCAATGACACATCGTGACGCCCTACACATCTCCCTCTACTTAACCCAGACCATGACCTCTACGTCAGGGATCCATCACTACCATCTTCGTCTCGGACCAAAACAAAAGAGAAAGAGAGTTAGGGACCTAGCCTGGTGACATCATCCTCAGATAATCGGTGACGCCGTTTCACCTGGAGAGATCTACGGAGCCCCTTGCTTTATGTTGTTGATCCCTTTAGACATCAACAGAGTCTCACGCTTTCGCCGACATTTGAGACGACCATTATGAGGGAGACCCCCTCTTCCAAACATTCCAGGTGGCGACTCGACCTTCCAGGTATACCCCCATCCCCTTCTTCTTATTCTGCAACCCACATCTTCCCTGCTCATCTACTCTGTCAAACCAACTACGACATCATCACCCTTCGACCCTCCTCACTTCCTCCTCTATCTCTCCACACCTCCTCCAACTCCGATGAATCACGTCACCGGAGACCTCTCCTCTTCCACCATGTATGTTGCAAGAGAGCAGCTTCCCCCCTTTCCTTCCAATCCGCGTAGGTGCTGAACGAATAGGTCAAGTAAGAGCTGCTTATGCCTTCTTCTTCATTACATGCACATAACCGGAGTTGGGTCTTAAAGATATGCCACCGACGAACCCTAACCGTGTGTCGATCACCAGAAGCTTCAGTCGATCACCAGAGCCGTACCCACTCTCCTAAGAATCCCCCGCTCGATGAAAACAAGAAAGTTAGGGAGCCATTTAACCCATTGTTTTTGCTGTTGATAACAAAAGCACCGCAAATATGTCTCTATACAGCGATTAGTAACCTCTGTTTGTCCATCTGTTTGTGGGTGGTAAGAAGAACTAAGCTTCAATTGTACTCCCTGTAAACGAAATAATTCACCCCAAAATTGGCTTGTAAAAACTGGATCTCTATCTGAAATTATGGCTTTAGGCAACCCATGGAGCTTAAGCACATTATCAAAAAAAACTGCAGCCACTGTTGAAGCACTGTAAGGATGTTGTATAGCAATTAAATGTAAATATTTCGACAATCGATCCACAACAACCATAAGAGATGACTTAGTTCCCACTGGTGGGAGACCATCAATGAAATCCATAGAAACTTCTTCCCAAATTTGTGATGGAATGGGTAATGGCTGCAAAAGGCCACCGGGAACAGATGTATCATATTTACATCGTTGGCACGTATCACACGCACGGATGTATGCTTTAATATCAAGATTCATCTTCGGCCAAGTAAAAAAACGTTGAACTCGATGCAAGGTTTTATGATAACCTGAATGCCCAGCGGAAGGTGTATCATGCATTTCCTTGATAATGGATGGAACTGAAGGGCATTGAGAATAAAGAAGAACATGATTTTTATAATATAGAATCCCATCCTTGCAAGAATATAGTGCTGGATCAAGTTGGCCTGTACTCCATTTAGAAAGCATATCAGACATATGTGAATCTGTAGTATAAAGGGACTTCAATTGTGTCCACCAATCAGATATTGGCTGTGAAATAGCAAAAGACTGAAGTAACGATGGTTTTCGTGAAAGAGCATCAGCTGCTGCATTAGACTTCCCTGACTTGTATTCCAGACAAAAATCGTACCCCAGTAATTTGACAAGCCATTTGTGTTGTGCTGGTGTATGAATCTTTTGTTGTAAAAGGAAACGAAGGCTCTGGTGATCTGTGCGTATTATAAATTTTCTTCCAATCAGATATGGACGCCATTTAAGTACTGCAAAGATAATCACTTCCATTTCCCGCTCATATGCTGATAATGCTTGTTGTTGAGGAGAAAAAGCTTTGCTAAGATAGGCCACTGGGCGCCCCTCTTGCATAAGGACTGCACCCATTCCGGTCCCACTCGCATCGGATTCAATAACAAATGTCTTCGTAAAATCTGGTAAAGCTAGGATAGGCTTGGAAACCATCAGACTTTTGAGCTTGGAAAAGGCTTCTTGAGAATCAGAACACCAAACAAAGGTCTCCATCTTCAACAATGAAGTTAGAGGAGCGGCAATGATTCCATAATCTTTGACAAATTTCCGATAATATCCAGTAAGCCCTAAAAATCCCCGTAATTCTCTGTGGGACTTTGGAGTAGGCCAAGAAAGAATCGAGTCTACCTTGGCTTGGTCCATAGAGACCCCTTCACTTGATATCACATGTCCCAAATAGTCAACAATGTTTACCCCAAACGTACACTTAGAATATTTAGCATAGAACTTGTTCTCCTGCAAAATTTGAAAGACAAGTTCCATATGCAGAATATGTTGAGGCATGTTGATACTGTAGACAAGAATATCATCAAAAAATATAAGAATGAATTTACGCAAATAAGGTTTAAACAGATCATTCATCAAATTCTGAAAGGTGGCTGGTGCATTAGTAAGGCCGAAGGGCATTACTAAATACTCATAATGGCCTTCATGTGTTTTAAATGCAGTTTTTGGAATATCAGCAGCATTCATTCGGATTTGATGATAGCCAGATCTAAGATCCAATTTTGAAAACACCTTAGCACCATGTAATTCATCGAGCAGATCGTCAATGAGGGGAATAGGGTACTTATCCTTGATAGTATAATCATTAAGAGCTCGATAATCAATGCACATTCGCCAAGTGCCATCGCGTTTCTTTACCAACAAAACCGGTGACGCAAAAGAGCTGTTGCTTGGTCGAATTATTCCTTCCTTTAAAGCAAGACGAACCGTGTCTTCAATTATATCTTTCTGTGCAGGAGAATGTCTGTATGGTGCTGAAGATACTGTAATATTCTCATTTGACAGTGGAATACGATGGTCGTAGCTGCGGAGTGGAGGAAGTCCCAACGGAGTTTGGAAAACAGAACTATAAGTTTGAACTAAGGATTTCATCTGTGTATCCAAAATACCATCGCCAACTGGTTGGATTGACTCGGAATTGACGACCTCAGCTGCTTGGAGGTGAAGCATAAAAACACTTTTAACATAACGGAGCTCCTTATTAGCTTGACCAGCTGTAACCATTGCGATAGGATTAGTAGAAATCCCATTCAATTGATAATCATGGCCTTGATAGTTGAAGCGCATAACACGCTCCTTGAAATTCCAGTGAATAGTACCCAACAGCTCCAACCAACTAACACCCAAAACAATTTCGCAGCCCCCCAAAGGTAGTATATAAAAATCAAGAATCATAGAAAACTTCTGAAGAACCACATGCACATGAGTGCAAAGTCCCATACAGTTTACTCGTTGCCCATTAGCTATCATGACTTGAAAGGATGGATCATTATTTAATGATAGTCCTAATTTATCTACAAGCCGAGGGTCCATGAAATTATCCGTGCTCCCAGAATCAATAAGTATACGAGCAGTAACTCCCTCCACCTTGCCAAGAACGCGCATAGTATTAGGACCAATTTTCCCTGTAATAGCATGATTAGAAATTTCAGGGACCTTATCATCATTGATGGACATTTGTAAAGGTTCTGCATCAGCATCTAAAAATATTTCTTCATCATCAGGTATAATCTGTACCACAAATACAGATTTACAGCGGTGATCCTTTGCCCATTTGTCACCACACTTAAAGCATAATCCCTTTTTGAGACGATCCTCATATTGTGATTGCGAAAGCTGACGAACAGGAGGCGAGGGTCGAGTTGGTAAGGGCAACAATCCTTTCGGATTATCACTTGAAAGAGGCCTTTTATCACGATATTGAGCTTTCAATTTGGCTTCCTGTAATCGTGCTAACTCAATTGCTTCTTCCAAAGAGGAAGGTCTTAGCATCCGAACCTCAAATTCGATTTCAGGTTTAAGCCCACTGAGAAATGTTCCTAGTAAATGTGCTACAGGAATCCCATCCAACTTATTAGATAATCGTTCAAATTCACGTTGATACGCTAACACAGAAGTTGTTTGCCGCAGCTTACTTAAGACTCCATGAGGATCTTCATAAGCTAAATTACCAAAACGAGACTCTAATCCGCCAAGGAGAGACTCCCACGATTTCCCTAAACCATTCTTAGTGTACCACCAGAACCATTGAAGAGCTTCACCTTCCAGATGGAATGAAGCCAGAGAAACCTTTTGGGTATCGGGAATTTGATAGAAACTAAAATATTGTTCAGCCTTATACCGCCATTCCATGAGCTCTGTAGATCCATTAAATGAAGGAAACTTCAACCATTTGTGTTTCGGCATACCTTGGGCGGATCCTCTCGGTTCTTCAACCTTGACGTCAGCCATCGCCTCAACTTTTATTTCAGCCATTCGGATATTGATCGTATCAATCACCAAGCGCTTGATGGATTCGAGATCGTCCGGCGACATCCTTGTTAAATTGGTGCTCGGAGTGGGCTCAAGACACCAATTGTTAGGTTTCTTCCTTCTCCTTGAATGCTCGATTCCCGGAAGAAGACCTTCGACGATCTGAGATCTCCGAGCTCGAGTTCCGCTTGCCGTGGTTGCTAGAACTAACGAATCAAGGAAGAAAAGAGGGAGCAGAAGAGAAGAACAGTAAAGAGAACAGACAGAGAATAGGGAAGGCGGGAATGTCCACAATGAAGACCTCCCGATCCCAGCCCCTTTTGCTATTATTTATATATTTCCAGGACCACTGGGACCACTAACAACAAACTATCAACAGTTCCAACAACCAAAGGAATGCTACGTATTACATATTCCTTATCATACCGTCCGATTCAATTTCCCCCTGCATCCGTAGCCATCTGATAAGCCACCCGAGCCTCCCGGCCTCAGGTGGAATCCGTAGCGGGAGATCCAGCCATGTAGAGCGTCAGGTCCCAGGCCGCCTCCACCACCCGAACATAGCCAAGTCACGTGTTTAACGCATGTGGTCCTGGTCATTTTGTGACCAAGCCCCTCATTCTTCCATAAAATGTTCATAAGTCTTCAAGCACATGTGTTGTTGCGTGTGAATGGGGAAATTTATCCCAATGCCCTCGTAAATCGAGATAATCACATGCATACCCCTGTCACTGGATAAATTGTAGAGGACCCTTACTGATTCCCCAAAATTGCATCCAAGACCCTCAGAAGGGCGAAATTGCAACATTTATATTTATTTTAATTGCCTCCATGCCCATGTACTTGAATTATTTATATCTTGGTCATTATTTACCTAATTTTTATGAACTTGGTGTTGTTTTGAAGCTTATTATACCCTTTATCATCTTAGCCCTTAATCATTCATTTTAGACACATTTCAGACATCAATGAATTTGAGGAATTATTCACTACTTTGAGCACATTTATTTTCGATCACACTTATTTTTATTTTATTGCTCAATAAATTGTGAAATTTGGGGAAGTAAATATGATGTATTATTTTAGGAATTGACTTGACATGAATTGATCATTTAATGTCTGCAATCAATTAAAAGGGGACGGGATCATTGATGTAATTAATTTGGTTTTATTGTCTTGCTCCTGCATCTTTATCTTTGCATCATTATAGCATGCTTCATCGTTTAAAACTCAAAAAAGATTGCATTTTATTTATTTATTGTCTCACATGTTGCATAGCATTTTCTTGCATTAAAATTTTTTCAACATTTCACGCATCTATATGGTTTAAATAATAAAAATTGAAAAATAAAATCCTAAAAATATCCTTCTTTGAAGACCTAATTTTCTGGACGATTTGGAAATTAATTCTAGATCCATATATCACCTCCTTGTGTCGACCTTGGGACTTACCCAAGTAAAATAAATAAAATGTCGTATTGAGATAATATCTTAATAATTTCTGTGTGGTTTTTGATTGATCGTTGGATTTCCATGCTACAATAAAAACGACAGATTAATAAGGGTATCCGACAATCTTTCAGCAACACATCATCCTTGTCCATTCAGTACTTGTCAAATTGATTTTACATTTTAGTGGGCATGCTTCGAATTGAAACATTGTCACTATTTTTTCAACAAAAGCAAATCCTTCTCTATCTCAAAAAATAAACAAAAAAAGAGATTTCCAGTTGCATATTTCTAACCAGAGAAGAACTTGGTTACGACATAAAAGTTTTCTGAAATTCTCTGTATGAGCCCCACCTTTTCTACTCATGGGTTGAAGGTATGTCCATCAAATGAAAATCCCAAGTCTTCACTCGATTGAAGACTTCTTGATATAATGGAGCAGCTTCAAGCATTAAGAATGTGGAGTTCGATCTCATACCGGTGTCCAACCGTAAGGTTGTTGTCACTGCAATGTACTCCTAGCGAGCATATTCAAGAAACTCTTGATGCTGACAGGAAAAATATTTAATGCAATTCACCATATTACGGATTTTGCCAATAATTTTCCTAATCTCAGACAACCCATCTTGCACAATTAGGTTAAGAATGTGTGCCCAACACCGCATACGAAAAATCCCACCACCAAGCAAAACGGACTTGTTGATGAATAATGGTCAACCAAATTTCTTATCACGACATTATTTTGTGGGCGCATTGTCAACAGTCAACATGCATAATTTAGAATCATTCCATGCACTCAACCTTTTAATCAACAGATCTGCAATGGTCTTACCAGTATGATGCAAAGCAGAGCTGCAAAACTAAAAAAAATTGCAACTTCCAATGGTCATGTAACCCAAATTTTGCACAGAAGTCCACATGTCAGTTGTTATGCAAATCTCCCCCTCCAGATTTGTTGAGGATGCTAAATATTTTCAACTTCTCAGTCTCGTACAATACCAAACAACCTTTCTTCAATGTAGAACGATACAAGACCTTTCACTTAGGTTGTAGACTCCCCATGAAACTACGAAACTTAAGATTTTCTACAATCCTCGAAAATGTTTCTCCATCGATAACCCATTTCACAAAATCCATTCGACTATGATCTTGATCAAATTTCCATGTCGAAAATGTGCTCCCTTCGTCAGAGGTAATCACATTTAACTTGGCTTAAGATTTCTCATCCTTCATGTAGTACAAGCATTTATTCTCTAGATGATGTATGAGATGACTTGTGCCACTTTAGTTTGACATGATAACAATTTTCTGCAATGATTACAACAACACATCTCATTGTCGTCCACGACACCTATCTTGGTTACATTGTTCCAAACTCAAGATTGAGATTGACATTCACGTTTGTTAGACCCTTCGGGTTCAGCTTGGTCCTCTTTCTCCTGTTTTCCTTGATGATTGTGGTGTCATGTGGGTCAGTCGATGGCAAATAAGGAGTGCGGGTGTTTCTAGCACTCCATGTAAATTTTAAAAAAATTGCTTCCTTTTAACCATGCACTTTTTTAATTGAAAAATTCACTTGATAATTTAACCTTTTTAGGATGAATCTAGAGAGGCTTAAATTATTAGATTTATCAAATTTATAATTTATTGAATTAATAAATCTATTTCAGAATCTAACCTTAATAATAGATTTAAAGTGAGTTTTTCAAAATTAAAAGAGGTTCATTTTAAAAATATTATCTATATTTAAACGTATCAATTGAAAATACAATGATTTTTTCATTTTTGAGCATACATAATAGCTGTATAGGTGGCCCCTCCTTATAAAATTCCTAGTCCTGTCCCTGTATAGATTTGCTTTATTTTTTATAATTAAATCAACCTTTAATTTAGTATATTTATAGAGTCCACATCTAGTAAAATCATTCCAATCGAATTTAAAAAAGCATTTTTTGCAATCAATTTGATTCTAGTGGCAAAAGGATACATTTTTTCTTTGCATGTGTTTTTTTTTCTAACATCGAAACTAATAGTTGTCAATATTCAGATGTAGTTTCCTGGAAATAAAAATTTATTTATCCTTTCTAAAAAGACTAATTTGCAGGTGACCACAACTTCGAATATGTAGGGAATCTCGATGGTCTACGCCATGCATTCTTATCAACTCATGATAATTAACCACATTTATCATATCGATTAATTAACCTTTAATCTCACATTGATTCACTTTAATTCTCAGATAATAGAATGTGTCAAAAAAGAACGCATGCAATTGTGCGAATGGCTATTCCTTAAATTCTCCTCAACTTGATGTCTAACATGGTTAATGAAAACAGTATATCCTTGATGAATACCCATTCATCACTCTTTATTCTTATATTTTAGCTACAAAAACCTTTGCAAATACATGTAGATATATGTAAATAGGAATAATTATCAAAAGCATGCATTGTGTAAAAACCTATAATTAGCATGTTTTTGTGCAAAAATAAAAGAATAAAGATTAAAAAGAAAAAGAGGGAAATATTTAGAATAAATATTGAGCAACCTAACCCAAGGGAGGGCTCAGCATGGGCCTGACCGCATAAAAGCCAAAGTAGAGGGAGATAGGGGCTCATGTGTAAATATTTGTGTAAATAAAACTATATTTTCCTCACCCAAAAATATGCTTGTAAATACTTGTATATATTTATAAAAATATAAAAACAAAAGATAAAAATAGAAAAAATTAAAAAGGAAACAAGAACCTCACCTTCACCATGTACATAAAC
Source organism: Ottelia alismoides (assembly GCA_037367405.1). Taxonomy (NCBI): domain Eukaryota; kingdom Viridiplantae; phylum Streptophyta; class Magnoliopsida; order Alismatales; family Hydrocharitaceae; genus Ottelia; species Ottelia alismoides. Next base: position 326,809 of record JAZKJV010010210.1, on the reverse strand, counting down.
CACACCTATGTATTTATTTAGCCTTGTAAATATATATAATTTTTGTAAATAGTCTATGTTATATATTGTAAGTAAATAAATAAAAACAATTAAAATCAAAACAAAATAAAAATAGAAAAATTAAAAATACAAAAAGACATTGTACATATACCATGTATATAGATGTATATATATTTATTTTACCTATGTATATAAATAATAAAAATAAAATAAAAACACCCTTTTATACCTTATTTTATTCTATAAATAAATAAAATATAAAATAAGGATAAAATTGTATAAAAATAATAATTAAAAATCAAAAATTAAAACCCTATACATTGTATATATACCTATATATAGGACATACTATGTAAATAGCTTATTTTTATTTCGAAAAAATTATTAAAAATCACCAAAAAACTAGAAAAAAATAAAAGAAAAATATTTCATGTTTTGAGTTTTGGCTGAATCGGGCTCTAGCTACCTCCATTTGTCACTCCAAAATCTTGCCACGTGGCCCATTCTCATAGGGTCCTGGGGATGTTGACCGCCCGGTCAACTAGCCCCCCCAGGACCACTTCCCACGGGTCCGAGCTCCGGACCCGATTTCTCCAATTTTTGTCCGCTCGACCCGATCACCATTCCGCCTAACCCTGGGTTCTAATCCGAGATTTTTCGATCATGATCCACGCCCGGGGAGGTTTTTGGGGATCCGCGCGCTACGCTGCTCACCCCGACCTCTCTTTCTCGGACCCCTACTCGTATAAAGTCGCAGCTCCACCACCTTCTCTCTCCATCTTTGGCCATTCGCCTCCTTCCTTGTAAGCTCCAGAGAGACCGCGAGAGTGACAGCTAGCGCCTCCACCTGTTGCAGCGAGGCGAGGAGGAGGATTCCATTGATCCGACGACGTAGCCGCCGCAGCTCCGCCACCTGAGCGAGCTTCGAGCCTCGGGCCGAGACGTCCCTTGAGGCCAAGACCGGGAGTTTCCCCAGCTCCGCCACAGTCTCTCCGACCACCCAGGTAGCCACTTAGCTCAGCCATTTCTTTTAATTTCCGTTTTCCCCCAAATCGCGCCGCCGCCGTGTTTTCCCGATTCACCCCGGTTCCGACCGCCATCCGATCATCGGACCCGACCTTCACGTTCGCCTTCTCCCGACGCACCTTCTACACCCACTCACTCAACCCAGCTCGCACAGGAGCTGGGAACCGGGCTCCTCCGTCCCCCACCTTCGCTGGAGCCCGTCACCCCGACGCACCAGCCACCGCCACCTCGCCTAACTGGGTCGAGGCACTTTGCCCTCGACCCGCGAGTCTCCTGAGTTGTTTTGCAGGTCCAGCAAAGGCCATCTGAGGCCTTTCCCGTTCAGACCAGGAGCTTCACCTCCGCCACCCTCGTCGGAGCTATCCCGAGCTCGGCTGGGCCATCGAGGGCATCAGCAGCTGCACGCACCCACGCCGGAGCTTCTCCGATACTTAGGCGCAGCAGAGGAGGCCGGAGTCGCTTCCACGAGGCCGGTGAAGTTCGCCGGCCGCCTGTTCGTCCAGGACCTCCAGCTACCGTTGATCGTCGCCTCCCGCTCCAGATCACATCGTGTCCATCCGTTCGAGGAGCTGATTCCACCGCCCGATCTTTGGAGGAACGACCGCAGCCGTTGGATCGCCAGCAACTTCGCCTCCACGCCATCCGATCAGCCACGTGGCGTGCATCCAACGCCCCCGCCTAATAATGGGTAATTTACCCTTAGGCCCCTGTCGTTATTTTATTTCTTTCTAGTCCTGTAAATATTTAAGTACGTTGTTTAGTTTTAGGTTTAATTGCATAGAGGACCCTGAGCTTTAGATATTTGCATTTATACCCCTGCCTGTTGTGAGCCACGTGCATCGACACGTGATATGTTTGTGTTATTTGCAGTAGACTCCCTGTAGTTCTGGATGTTCTGAATTGAATGAAAAGTTTTTATTATTTGCATTTATACCCCTGTGCGTGTTTTATTTCCCCATGTGCGTGATTTTTTGGGTAAATTGCAGGTAAGCCCCCTAGACTTTTGGTACCTGTTACCAATAAGTCCTCGGGACTTATTTTTCTTACATATAGGTCCCTGAGTGCCCTAGGCATGCGCGTGGTGCGTGGTTTGCTGGGTTAATTGCACCAGGACCCCCAGAACTTTGGGTATTTGCATTTCAGTCCCTGTGCACAGTACCCTACCTTTATTTTTGAATAAAATATCAAATCACCTCCAAATCCAATGAGAATTTGACAAATGGCTCCTGCCATGGTGTAGGATTTTCACGTATTTTTGAGGACATTTCTGATTTTGTTTGCTATTTTTAAAAATTCAAAAACCTATATTTTCGTCACTGTCTAGTTTGAAAAATCACAAAAAAAATATAAAAACTAGCCTAAAAATTCTATAAAAATTGTCTACTATTTAGTTTAGTTTGTTTGATTTTGTAGCCAATTTTGGCTATTTTTCATTGCTTAAAAACACTAAAAACTTAAAAACACTAAAAAACCCATAAAAATTCTAGTAAATAAATTAAAAATCCAAAAATAATAAAATTGGTATCTGAATTTTCCTTGTTTTATCTACTTCATAGGAAAATTACCTCCAGGCCATTTTGAGGCCCTTAGATATTTTATCTAGGGACTTTTGGCTTGGCTGGACAGTACCACTGTTTTTAGCTACTGTTTGATTTTTAGAAAATAAAATAAACATCAGAAAATTATCAAAAATTCACCAAAAACACTAAAAAATATAAAAAACAAAAAAACATTTTTGTTTTAATTTTTGGTTGATTTTTGATGCTTTGAATAATTTGTTGAAGTCTTCTTTTCTTTTGTTTTCTTATTTTCTTAATATATTAAAAATCCAAAAAAAATATAAAAATATTAAAAACCACTAAAAATATTTTCTTTCTTTATTTTATTTGTTTTTACTACTTCGTAGGCCTCTCGGCCAACCCGTGCTCCTTGAGTTCGACCCTGGGTGCTATACCAGGTTAATCACATAGCAGGACCGCTATTCGTGTTTCGTGATTTTATCCGTCTTGAGTGGTTCATTTTTCTTGATACACATCGTCTGATCGCTTGGGTCGCGACGACCTATTTTCAGTACCTTATACCCGAGTGATTAGGCCTGTTATCAATCCTATATGAGATTCATATTTTCAAATATAATAACAAATATTAAATAATCTAATGTATTAATTTGGGGACTTAATAGTATATCATAAATGCCCATGAATATCAAATAAATTTTCTAAAACACAGAATAAAACAAACAAACAAACAGTGATAGTGTACACCAACCCTTGGAGGAGTCGTCATCCTGATGTCCTATGTTGCTAGCAATCTTGTTATTCTCGCAATCAGAATCAACTAAACTCATCTTGGGTGGAGGAAAAGAGAAGCTTTTGAGTCGATCCGTGTCAGCTAAGTACCAGACAAAGGATTTAGGGTTTCAACATAAAGAAATATCAAGAATAACTCAAACAAGCAAAGATATACATTGGATGTACGAAACCTCATTAGTCGTTAGCATAACGTCTTCTATCACTAGCAATTATGTGATTCTCGCTGTTTACTTCGAGTAAACATGTCATGGGTGGAGGCGAAGAGAAGCGACAAATCCATTCCGATAGAGAATCAAAAAGAAGAAGTTTAGGTAGGGTTTTAACAAAAAGAGGGTGAGGAGATCAAGTAACCCTCGTTTTTTTCTCGTCGAACGCCTCCACTGCTGCCCTTTAAGAGTATGCGAGGATGATCAAGTTTAGGAAGAATTTTTGGAATACTAAAGAAAATAGGTAGGGATGATAGAGGTGGAACTGGTAGGGGAATATCGGGAGGCCAACCGAGGAGAATTGTGATAGCCACAGAAGGTGGCCTCTACAACAACTATATCATGTTTAGGGGGCGTTCGGTTCCGAAGGAGGGATGAATAAAGATGAAGAATATGGAGAATAAGGGTTTATTCTTTGTTTGACTGGAAAGATAGGATTAAGGAGAATAAGGTGGAATACGGGTGGGTAAGGTGGAATAAAAATAGGAACAAAGATAGAATAAGGTGAAATAATAGGATGTCGATGGGAATAACCGTACTATTGGGAACCGTGGTGGGCGGGGAATTGACCCCTTATTCCGGTGCTTTATCTCCAAATGAATATGGCTTAGGGAATATATAAGAGAAGAGATCTCTGAGCTCCTCCCCGATGAGGCGGCAACATTGTTTTAAGAGTATGCAAGGATGGATCAGGGATTGGGGCCGTCCTCTTTGCCGCTTGTTACTCAAGCAACCGAGTCCATTATAAATACATGCATATGTTGTTGTCCATGTAAATGTGAAATGTTAGTCCTTATTTATATAGTTGTGCATTAGTCAAAGGTTGCATTAGGTGATTATTCTTTTCATTTGTATCGTTGGTATATCATTCCCTTGCCATATTCTTTGGACATGAATACATGTTCATATCTTGTTTAACTATGAAATGTCAATATTTCTCCTTAATCGATGCATGTTTTTCATATAAGTGCCTATACTTTAGTAAAATGTGTCCTGTCATGCTTTAAACTTCTGAAAGTGTGCCTCCCTCCTTTTATTTCAATATAGTGAGTTTGTCCTCTTTCAGAAGTTGGGAATCGATTTGGATGGCTTCTCCCAAATCGACATCATTTCTCCTCACGAATCAACACTTTAGTACCAATTGATGACTTTTTTAGATATGAATTCTTCCTAATTATATTATTTAACTGTGATTTAATTGATAATTATTTAATAAAAAAGTTTAATTTCAATGCATTGAAGTGATTTATGCATCGGAGTGGAGGCTGGCACCCTCAGCTCGCCCGATGGCCTGCGTCTTACAAAGAACTATCTCTTCTTGATTTCTATGTGAATCAGATATAGAATAGATGGAAAAATCAAAATCTAATCAATTAAATCTATCCCACTCGCCCGATACTTGAGACTTACAAAGAACTATCTCTTCTTGATTTCTACATGAATCAGACTTAGAATAGATGGAAAAATCAAAATGGATAATTCTGATCAATTAAATCTATCGCATTCTATAAACGAATCAGAAGTTGCATGTGAAATCCCTAGAGAACATGTTCAGTTATATCTTAAGATCACGTCAAGAAAAAATAATGTTCAGGAAATCATCCGCATAGGCCGCATATACTGGTGCGACATGCAGAGCAACCCGATTTTATGGATCGATGCATTATGTTCCATATAAGCATATGCGACCACATATGCACCGCTTCAGTAGCTTTGTGGCCCAACATCCAATAGTTCCAACTCTCCTATCCTCTCATTCGGGTGCTTACCACCATAGCTCCGCCTCTTCCTTCATTCAGCTGTAAGAATATGCAATGATTTGTGTGTGTGTGTATAGTTGCAATGTTTTATGCCATTATGTATATGCAGATGTTTTTTGTTTAATTAATGTATGCTTTTCATGTGTATATGCAATGTATCGTCTAATATTCTAATATATATCGATTGATGTTTTACTCATGTACTGCAAATCTGCATATATGTGTTGAAATTTTGTTAATATGAATCGTCTAATATGTAATTTTTTTATGCCTAAATATTTTTTTGTGATCAAATGTTAGGCAATTAATGACACGTACTCAACCATCTATCGTGAACTATTTTTTTCTAAGATTTTCTTTAACTCCATTTGATACATAATCAATGGTAATATTGTTAATACATATTTATTTATTTTTAAATTAAAAATAAAAAAATCGTATATACCCTGCACATGCGGTGTCATACTACTTATTTAGTATTAGATGATATGTCCAAACGCATACGCATACAACTTTCCAATCTCGATAAAAAACAACCTCGATGGGATTTTTATTGATACAAGGCATTGATGATTCAACAATAAGATAAACGTGCAGTTACCAACGGGTGAATAATCTTTGTCTTGCGAGAGATTGTCTCAAAACTCAGATCGGTGATGGAAAGTTGGAGATGAGGGTGGGTAGATGTCCCAGGTAAAGAATAACGGGTCGACGCGTGGATAGCACACCCATTCCAAAAATGGGGCGCCGATAGTTTCGGGTCAACACTTTACTGGTTATCCAAGCCAGAATCCAGACTTCGACAACGGATATCCATCCGACCCATATCCGACCCGGCTTCGGTGAACCCCTAAACCCCGCTCGCGTTCTTTTCTTCTTCCCTTGGAAAAACCCCGCTGTAGTCTTTCACCCTCAGTTTCACGTCCTTTTCTCAGCCAAATGGAAACCTCACCGCCGTTCTCTTCTTCATCGCCGCGAACAACCAATATCCTCTCCGATTCATCGACGCTGTCCGCGGCCTTCCAACCACAGCTCCGCCTCCGTCGACCCTCACTGCCCTCCGCCAGCTCATGATTGGCCTTGCAGACGGCAATAAGATCGTCACATCCTTTATATATGGGTAAACCACAACCAGTCCAACGTTCTAGGGTTCAAGCAGCTGTGCTCATTCATCCATCTGTCTCGAGAAATTGATTTCATAATATTAGGTTTCAAATGGGATTTATTATTCAGATGGAAGAGACGGTTTGAGCAGGATGAATGACATCTGTATAAGCGGATAAATAGGTTTATAGTACTCAATTGCAGAAAGTTTAATTTGTTTTCAGCATGACATGCTTATAGTCTGTTGATGTAGAAGTTGTGTATCTGAAATCATCCGCTTCTATACAGTATTTGGATCTTAGGAATTGTACTGATATTGAACAATGAATACACACATTTGTGTATGTAACTTCAACTTTTTTTGGATTGTTTTTGAACCCTTACTTTTGTTACAGAGCATTGTCTCTTTGTCCTGGTTACTTTATAGCCACATACAAATTAAAGGTAAATGTGCTAGATTGCTTGAAAATCAGAAAGATGCCCCCCAAGAGGCTCATTTCAAACCCAATTAAGTCCATTTCATCAACGGGAACGATAGATTGCCCTTTGCAGACAAAGAGGTCGATTGAGAAGGTTATGCATTACTTATCGCAGTTTCAAAACAATGTTTCCATCAATTTGTCAACATGTTATTTTGTTGCATATGTCTGACTCCTCATATGCAGGGAGGTGGGATGCAAAATCAAGCGAAGATTGGAGGTCTGGTTGATGATCCAAATAGAATTGAGGTCATGACTGTAAAGGAACTCCGGGCAGTAATGAAGTACGTCATATCTTTGAATGCATCATTATTGATGACTATTTCTCATATATCATCTAGTGATCTTACTTCATGTCTACACCACTGGGTTGGCTAGTATGATACCTGCTTGGAATAGAGCTTTTCCTTTGATGCTGTCTATCTCCATTTTGACATTCTCTATAACAGGTGCAATAATTCATTTTTATCCATCTTAATTTTGTAGGGATACTGGTATCCCCATCAAAGGTTCCAAACATGAACTGTTGTCAACTTTAAGATCATACTTAAACCGCAATGCGACTGGTACACAGTTTTTGATAGTGTGAATTTGATTAATTCCAATCTCATATATGAGAGCAACTATAAATTTTAGGCTCAGAAGATCCACCACCCGCTGAAATGCTACGAAACAAGAATAAATCCAAGAAAAGAAAGCCATCAGTTTCTTCATCTATTGGATATGTGCACGTATCGGATACAACAAAAAGTAAACAAAAGAGAAACAGAAGCAAAACACAATCTTCCGCCAGCATCAATCTTACCGAAAGTGTCATGCTGGAAGAAAAGTTGTCAGTTGAATCAAAGGTTGCAGGCAAGTTCTCTGTTGTCAGTTCAATGTTGTGCCAAAGCCAAACTAGTCACTTCAGAATTAAGGCACCACGAGAAGCTTACTATCAACTATTTATTATTCTCTGGTAACATTTACTTCATCAGGTTTGAAGAAAACCCGCTCTGGTAAAGAGACCGCCTTGAAAGTTGAATATAGTGGTAACTCAGTGGTCAGTGAACCTTGGACTGTCTTAACGCACAAAAAAGCACAATCTGGCTGGGTTCCTTACAATCCTAAGATCACAAGGCCACCGCCACTTGCAAATGACACAAAATTTGTGAAATTGATGTCATGGAATGTTAATGGTTTGAGAGCACTCCTCAAATCGGATGCATTTTCTGTATTGCAACAGAAGGAAAATTTTGACGTGTTGTGTTTACAAGAAACAAAAATGCAGGCAAGGGTCTCTTAGCATCAAACGCTTTATATTTTTTATTTTCTTTTGATTGTTCAATACAATGACAATGTTTACGTTTTCTTCATATCATGCTATCTTTGTATCCTACCCTGATTTTATATATTGGAAAATTTACTTACATGCCCATATAAGCACTTACCTATTTCCTTAAACTTGCACCATTTTACATGTATTTGGAAATTGGAAAGTTTACATGAAAAGCCTAAGCTTTATCATCTTCTCCCTCCTTGCATTATCACACTCGTGTTGTTGCTACATTTGCACCCCTCTCTCTTCTCCCCTAGAGCTGTTGATACCTCCGCTTGGACGTGGTGCTACCTCTTCCAGCTGGCCCTGTAGGCTTTAGCCAGTCCTCTATCATTTCCACCTCACATCAGTACCACTGCCATCCCTTCTCATTTGCCAACACCCCTCATCTATCAGTCGCAGCTGCTACTTCTATGCCCTGTCCTCTTCGTCCAACCATCCTCCACCACCTTCCCTCCTTTGCCACTCTTTTCCTCTCTTCGGTCTTGTCAGCATGCTTTCATCCTCCTCATGTCATCCATCTTCGTCTTAGTACTTTTGCCTGTTGTACCATTACGATTTTGCTTTTTCTTAGAAATGTTGAAGCTTCCACCTTTAATCTCTTCGACTCCTTTTATCCATCCTTATCTGTGGTACTGTCCGCGAAATGGCCTTTGTCCAGATTTTGTCTGGCCCCATCAATCGAGGGTTCATATTCAGGATGATCAATTGGAAGGGTATGAGGATTGATTGGAAGGGTATGTGAAAGATGTAGGACCGTATGATCAAGTCCTAGTATAGTTTATCCCCAGATTTGAGGAAGATGGTTGGGAGTAGTGGAAAAGAAGTTGGAAGGCATTATGGAAGTGGGAGGAGGAAGAATAAGAACGTTTTTTTAAATCTTGTGCTTCTTCGATAAGAAACATTGGCTTAAGAGCATTATGGATGGGAAGTTGATTGAAGGTGTATGGATATAATGACCAGGTTATGGGTATGTGTAATGTCGAGATAATTATGTAGTCGGTGTATCGTTTATTCTATTTTTACTTTTATGATAACCTCTTATGTAATTTACCCATGTGCCCTCTCTATATAAAAGAGACTAGGGTTCTATGGAATAAACAAATTACTCTTTTCCGCCAACATGGTATCAGAGCCAAAACCCTAACCCTTCTCACCACCGCCCCCTCTCCCTCTTTCTCGGCGCCGCCGCCTACCTCCACTCTTCTCCCACTGCCGGGGCCCTCCCTCCACCGTCGGGCCCTCCATCTGCCGCCGGGCCCTTCCTTCGCCGCCGGGGGTCTCCCTCCACCGCCGGGGCCCTCCCTCCACACCGTCAGGGCCCTCCACCGTCGGGCTCCCCTCTCCAACGCTGGTGCCTACCCATCCGCCGGCCTCTCTCTCTCCATGGATTTGAGTGTGTAACGTATACACTACATATGCACTCAAATCCTATACAATTTATGTAGACAATTTTCTTTTAGTCTACGGATCCTAGTTCTTTGTCTCCGCCGACATGTCAGAAAACAAAGTCGATATGCCCTCCATAGGTGCGTTCAAAGGTCGCACGCCAATAGTAAAGATGGATGGGACGAATTATGTGCTCTGGGCGATGCAGTTCATGAGCCTCATGAAGTCGAACCGTAAGAAGCACATCCTTACCGAGGAAGAACCATGGAAGGAAATTTCGCGATATATCGACGATATATCGATATCGAGATTTGACCGATATGACTATCGATATGGCGATATATCCCAATTTCTAGGCATTTCCTTCACAAAAGAGCGTCGACATGGGCGATATTTCGACGATATGTCGTCGATATATCTTCGAAATATCGTATCGATACGATATCGAAATGATGTCGATATCGATACAACCTTCACTGGGAAGAACCGACAACGAAGACTGGGATCTATGCCTCTTGGGAGGCTGATGATTCATATGCCAAGGTCTGGCTCTCAGGTTCGTTGTCGATGGAGATTGCAAATGATGTTCTCCATCAACCCACGCTAAGGCGGTGTGGGACATCCTGGCGGCCACTTATTCGCAGGTGCGAAATGAGACGAAGATGTTACAGCTCCAACATGACATATTCACCATGAAGCAGAATGGCTGGCCACTACTTTCCTTGTATACATCCCTACGGGGGATGTTTGAGAAACTCTACAGTACTATACCTCTCACGGCCACCTCTAAGCAACAAAAGACTTTCCGGAATGCTACCATGGTGCGAGTACTGCTCGCAGCCCTTGATCCTAAATATGAGGCTGCCCGATCACAGATACTTTTTGATGCTACCACTCCTATGGATGAAGTTTACCGGAGGCTTAGCCGCATCTCTGTCTCCTCCAATACTTCTGCTCCACCACCTTCGACGATGGCTGTGCAGTGGGAGAGGTGGTCAGTCTTCATTCCGTGGACGTGGACCTCGTGGTCGATGTGGTCGTTTTCGTCAACCATGTATTTTTTGCCACCGCACATGTCACTCTGAGGATACATGCTATTCTAAGAATGTGTTTCTAGCATCGGCGCGCGTAGCCGAGCATGTTGCATCTCCGTCGGCATCCACTTTAGATCACAGGTTTGAGGAGCTCGTGTCGCGATTGCGCGATATTATGCCTCCAGCATCTACAGATTCTCCAGGAGGTTCTTCAGATATTGCTGCTTCAGTATCTGCCAGTACTTCTGCCTCTGCTAGCACCGCAGGTAGTGCTTCTGCTTTTACATCCTGTCATAATATCTCGGATTGGATTATGGACTCCAGCACAACACATCATCTTTGCCGCGACAGAGATAAAATTGAGTCATACAGAGACATTCCAACAGGACGGTCAGTCATCATCGCTGATGGGACTCATTCCTCTATCGTTGGACAACGGGAGATTACCTTGTCACCTTCCATGCATTTACAGAATGTTCTACATGCCCCTGATTTTTTCATGAATCTACTGTCTATTAGTCAGATTACGAAGGATTTGCACGATCACGCTATATTTGACCCATCTTCTCTTATATTTCAGGACATACTAACGGGCAGGGTGATTGGCTGTGGCTCTGAGCAGGATAGTCTCTATCGTCTGGTCCGAAATTCCTATGCCGGTGTCTCCTCCTACTCAGCTGAATCAGTCTCTCCGTACACCTGGCATCTATGCTTTGGTCATCTCCCGCTTCAGAAGATGCGTCATCTCTTGCCTCAGATTTCTCCAAGTTCTTCTTTTTGGTGTGAAGCATGCCAGTTGGGAAAGCACCATCGAGCTAGCTTCCCTAGTCATCAGTGTTAGAGCAGTAGCTCTCCGTTTGAATTATTTCATGTTGATATTTGGGGTCCGAGTCGTGTTTCTGATCATCAGGGACACATGTTTTATCTTGTAGTAGTTTATGACTTCTCTCGTGTGTCGTGGGTTTTTCTATTAAAGAACAAATCTGAAGCATGGGATGTTATTAAAAATCTTATAATTGAAGAGCAGAATGTTTTTTCCTCTCATGTCAATTATGTTTGTATGAACAATGCGTTGGAATTTGCACTTGCTCTCTCTCCCATTTCTTTTCGTCAAGAGGTATTATTCATCAAATCACATGTGCTTACACATCTCAACAGAATGGAGTTGCCGAGAGGAAAACACCTTCATCTTCTTGATATTACTCGAATCCTGCTTATCCAGAGTTGTGTGCCTATCTCTTTTTGGGGGATGTTGTTCTTACAGCATGTTACCTTGTAAATCGTATGCCGTCCTCGGTACTTGGTGAGAAAATTCCTTTCTCTGTTATTTTTCCAGACAAGGAATTATTTTCTCTTACCCCTTGTGTCTTTGGTGCTGTTGCTTTTGTATACCAATTGTCTCCTGGACTTGACAAACTCTCCCCTAGAGCTGTCAAGTGTGTCTTTGTGGGTTACTCTTGGACTCAGAAGGGTTACCGTTGTTGTGATCCTGTAAACATGAAATATTTCGTCAGTGTTGATGTTACATTTTTTGAGTCAGTTATGTACTTCTCACCTGCATGTGACAGGTTGGCCTCCTCCACATCTAATGATGACGTCTATGTTCCTCCTCCTCCTACTCCGAGTCCACCTCTGTCCATTCCTGTCCCAATTGTCACGTCAACGTCATCCCCATCACCACCTCCACCCACCACCACAACCACTATCCCACCACTCCTAAATACTATACACGTCGGTCAGTTGCTGCTCATGCTGCACTTTAATCAATCCATCACGCCTCAGGTATGTTCAGATGTTATTACTGACGATGGGTCAGATAGAGTGCATGTGCAGGATTCTTCTATGCAGAAGGAATGTGCACCGACGAGTACAGTGGATGATGATCTTGATGTCCCTATTGCTATTCGGAAGCAGAAACGTACTTGTGCGTCATATCCCCTTGCTCCCAAGTTTCCTTTCACCGTCTCACAGGGGACTTCCAGAGATTTGCTGTGGCCTTGTCTTCCATGGAGATACCACGAACTTATCATGATGCTATAAAGATTGACTGTTGGCGGTTGGCTATGGAAAAAGAAATGGTTGCTTTACAGTTGCGGGGTACATGGATCTTGGTTCCCGCTCCCTTAGGGGCATCTATCGTTAGCTGCAAATGGGTATTCACAGTAAAGTACCTCGCAGATGGGAGCCTTGACAGGTACAAGGCAAGGCTTGTGGTGAGAGGCTTCACGCAGACATATGGTGTGGATTATATGGATACATTCTCTCCAGTGGCTCGTCACTCTACTCTTCGCATTCGTCTATCTGTTGCTGTGGGACGTGACTGGTCCATATTTCAACTTGATGTCAAGAATGCATTCTTGTATGGCGATCTGCAGGAAGAAGTCTACATGCAGCAGCCACCGGGGCTTGCTGCTGAGGGGAGAATCATATGGTGTGTAGACTTCACAAGGCGATATATGACCTTAAACAGAGCCCAAGGATGTGGTTTCAGAAGCTTTCCCATCTAATTGAACGACATGGATTCAAAATATCAAATGCGGATCACTCGTTGTTCATTCAGAAGACTTCAAGAGGTACGGTTGTTATCATGGTATATGTTGATGATATTCTGGTTACAGGAGTTGATGCTCAGGGGATAGAGATGACAAAAGTATTGTTGGGCGTCAGTTTGTGAAGAAGGATCTTGGTACCGTACGATAACTTTCTAGGGCTGGAGTTTGCCAGGAATGCACAGGTTTTGTGATGACTCAAAGGAAATATATTACAATTTGCTGGTTGAAACGGGCATGGTTGGATGCAGAACCTTGAGTACTCCTATGGATCCAAGTATGAAATTATATGACAACGATACTAAGGAGGTTGGCGGAAGAAGATATAGAGAAATGGTGGGTAAGCTTCTTTACATCACTATAACTCGACCTGATATTGCCTTTGCAGTAAGTCGAGTGAGCCAGTTCATGGAACAACCAAGATAGATACATATGGATGCCATATATGTGATACTAAGGTATCTAAAGTCTTCTCCAGGCTCAGGATTGCTGTTTAGAAAGGACACATATTTATCTATTTCGGCATGTGGGATGCATACTATGCAGGATGCCCTAAGGATTGAAAGTCTACTTCGGGCTTTGCAGTTTTTGTGGGCAGCTCTCTGTTTCTTGGATAAGCAAGAAACAAACTGTTGTGACTAGATCTAGTGTTGAATCTGAATATAGGGCAATGGCACAAGCAAGCACTGAGATGATGTGTGTTCGAGCTGCACTAGAAGACTTGCATATAGATGTACTTACCTTGCTTACAGTGTGACAACCAAGCTGCTTTGTTCATTGCCAATAATCCAGCCTTTCATTAAAGAACAAAAAATATTGAGGTAGACTGCCACTACACTAGAGATATAATCCAGAAGGGCCTGATTTCTACTTCACATGTTAGTTCAGGGGAGCAGACTGTCGACATCTTCACCAAGCCATTGCCTCAGAGGACCGTTCCAGGGATGTTCTTCCAAGCTGACCATGATTGATATCTATGCTCCATCTTGAGGGGGAGTGTTGAGATAATTATGTAGTCGATGTATCGTTTATTTGTTTTTTACTTTTCTAATAACCTCTTATGTAATTTACCCCTGGGTCCTCTCCTATATAGAGGCCTAGGGTTCTATAGAATAAACAGATTACTCTTTTCCACTAACATGCAATTTTTGGTAAGGGCATGCATGCATATATCCATTGGTATATTTTCTTCTTTACCATGTCATGACTCACTCTGTTCTGGACAGGAAAAAGATGTTGATGCAATTAAAAAAAGTCTCTTTGATGGCTATGATAATAGTTTTTGGACATGCAGCATCAAAAACTGGGTTATTCAGGCACTGCTATTATCTCACGGGTATGCAACACCTGTTGGAGTTTTGTTTATTGGCAGCAATATTTTCCAATTTGAAATCATATCATGTGCTAATTGCAGCGTCATATGGGTTATAAATTTCGAAGTTTTTGATGAACTAGTTGTCTTTTCCACAAATTATTAACTACAGTTCCAATGTAAACAGGGTACTTTCCTCAACAGAGTTATAGTTTTCCCATAACACCCTAATGTCAAAAACATTCAAACAAAAATTGTTGTTGAGGCTTCCCATAAGTTGTAATTTTTGAACTTGCAGAGAGAAATGAAAGGAGATATTTTCTTGAAAATCCACTTCTCTATTTATAGTAATAGAGAGGTCAAAATAGGTATATGCATAAACCATAGAATGAAATCAAAATGGAATAATAAAGACCTCATATATCTTATAGTATGTCCCAGGGATTCTCTAGGATCTCCCGAGATTCTAAAGTATTTAGGAGATCACGTCCATAGATCTCAATTTCCCTCCACTACATCGGCATGGGAAACGATTCCCATCATTGCTTTTAGCTGCCACCACTCCCAACTCACTCGGAGTTGTTCAATTGGCCTTCAATGCCAACAAGACCATCAATGTAATGTTGCGGAGTGGAGGCATCGACATAGCTAACATGGGCTCCGAGCATCGCTACCTGAACTCTACATAATAACCCTACCTAATGGATCATGCTGCTTGGGCTCAAGGATGTGTTATCCCCCGAGCAGAGAAAGAGGGAAAATTGCTTGAAGACCCATATATAGTAAGTCTTCAACCAGAACATCCAAAGGAGAGGAAAGTATTCATTGAAAGAACCAAAAAATTAAGAAATTATGAAAATACAACAATAAACCCTCTCTACTTTAACCGAGGTCAAACACATTGAATCTTTGCTTCTAAATAGATCGAAATTAGGTTATACCCTATTTAAATCTAACAAAACCATATCCTTCTTGATAGTTTCCATCCAACACTTACGAGTGTTAGCAAAATACACCTCAAATAACCGTTAATAATGTTTCATAATTATCAATAGGCACTTATGATTATTAGCCTTTGTAGCTTGCATGATTGATCAAGCTATGCCATGTCAAGCTTTAATCAATGAACTCAAGTTTCAACTAAAGAGTCTCAAGAGGCTCATTGTTTTACTTGTAATATTGTGTTGTAAATTCACCTTCCTTAAGATAACATGTGCCTGCCACCTACGTTAATGAGCTACAATTTCATATGCCATAACCAAAATTGTCACTAATTTATCTGTCAGGGATGAAAGCCGATTGGGTGGGGGAGATAAGATCGTCCAAGACATCTCCAAGTCAGTTAACCAGTCCTTTACTATGATCAAATAGATGGCACTAGATAAGGCAGTGGGATAAAAATCTTTCGCATGTTTCAACATCCTTCTTTGGCCAGGAAGAAAATGAGCATCCTATTAAACCTGTCAAAACCAGCATTTTAACATGCAAAACTCCTCTAGAACCTCCATAATATCGGTACCAACAACGTCCTAAAAGTCACGATTAAAAGGTCGGGAAACCATCTGGCCTAGGGCACCATCGACATTCGAGTCCATCATCGTCGACTTGATCTGCCAAAAAGTCTCATCAAGTGGCGACATTGCCCCTTAGAGAGGTGAGAAGCACTTGTACCAGCCCACTGCCACCTCCGAGTTACATCTAGCCCTAGAGATGCCATAGAAAAAGTTCACCAAAGCTCTCCCAATCTCACGCTCTCCCTCAATACGATTTTCTCCCCACCGCCAGAGTATGTATTAGACTCCGCGTATGTTTGCCACTTGCATCATCATAGAAAATTTTTGTAATAGCATCTTGTTCTTTGACCCATATCAATCTAGTTCTTCTGGTGACCTGAATGCTCCTCCAGTTCCTACAGGGACACATCTCTAGCATCCTCCAGCCTATCAAAACGTGTAATCTCAATTTCAGCAAGAGTCCACCTCTCCAATCCAGAGGCCCTCATTGTCCTCTTGTATTCATAGAGCCGCTATGCAGACTCGTCACCCTCTGCGCGAAATGCGCAACCACAGAGCTGGAGAACGGAAACGGAATGCCAATGGTGTGCGACAAGGTCTCTTGAAGCTGTCTCTATATGATATGCAAATTAATGATCAATTAAAATAACAAATAGCAAAATAATGATCAGAATGAATCAAAATAGCTGTATGCTATGCAAAAAGAAATTACAAAGTTTTTTAATCAAGTTCACAATATGAGAAGTTGAGGATTGATCACACGTGCCGTTTATCACAGGAGAACTTCTCTAACAAGTTGTAGAGAACCAGAAAGTGAACAATATAGTGATTAGTGCTTGAAGAGCAATATAATGCTCGGTGGAAGTGTCTTTGTGGTTCTTAAGATGTATGGTATGTAGAACGTAATATTCTTTGCATATGCGTCAATGTAGATGGTGTATAAAGAGAAGCAGACCATATATAGGTAGATTGGCTTGAGACTTATCAAGCCAGAAAGAGTCAAGTGATTGATCAGTCCCCAAAAGTGATTGATCAGTTTCTCAAGCAATTGGTCAAATCACATTGAATGATCGATCAATAAAAAAATCTGTTATGAATTAAATATACGAAATTCAAATGTTAATTCATCAATTTTATACAATTGCCAAGGTGCTTGATCATGCAAAAAGCGGTGATAGATCAAAGTTGAGATAGTGGCTTGAAATGATCTATTAGATCATATTGGTTGATTCATCGGAGTTAGAATATTGGTCAATGTTGATCAATCATATCAATTTTGAAAATCAATCATAGTAGGGGTATGCATTAAAAACTTCAACTCGAGTGGGAATTTCGCATTCTAATAAACATGCAGGCAAGCTTCTATATTTACGAGCTTTTATAAATGCAATTATCAACAAAACAATGACAAAATAAAGTCTTCTTGAGCAGAACTCTGTCTTTTGAGTCTTGCATCGAATATCTTGATTAATCTTGCAAGCTGCAATCATAAATAAATTCGAGTGCCAATTGATAGTTGTGTGTCATTGTTCAAATAGTTGTTCGGGATATGTTTTTTTACTAATATTCTCTCCTTTTTTAATGATGACAAAATAAATTTGTGAAAATATATAAAAGAGAATATACGGAGTCAAAAGACAATCTAAACATGATTTTTCATTTAACCATACTCCTTAAGGAGCATGATGAAACCACATGAGAAAGTCTAAAAGGGCTAGCTATTGCATTATGTTTCTCAAGAGATTACGAGGAATGTGAGCCTTTTTATATACCCAGCAACACTGCGCAATCCCATCATTACGTACTATGTGACTAAACATGAGTATTGTATTAGGATCTTGGAGAGATAGAGTACTCATCCAAATCCTACTCTAACATTTCCCCTTAAGCTAGATCTCGGTAAATCTGTAACTTGTTACAAAAAAAACCCAACTCATCTTCACTCGATAGTTCTTCTAAGGAGCTAGGTGGAGTTTTGCTCGAAGTAGTCACTGCTGGGAGGAGACCCGTGCTTGGTGATGCTCAGTGAAGATGACTTATAGACAATCTTGCAAAAAATGATCGACTAGGCCGACTAGTCGGCCCATTTAGTTGACTCGGTGGTATAGCCTACTCGATTAGGCCTAGTCGACCATTAGTCATTCAAACCGACTAAGCGGCTGAGTCGACCACTTTTAGCTTGAAAGATTCAACAATGCGGTCTCACAGTAAGACCCCTTTCCCTCTCACCCTGATAAACCCATTTCCTCTTCCTTGTTTGTCTTCGTTTTCTTCGTGAACTCCATCTTCTATTCTCGACTCCCCCCTTCATTCTTCTTCACTGAATTCCGATCATCGACGACTATCACCCCATCTCCGATCCCTTCCGCATTCATCTTCTACTTATCGTGACCCCTCATTGCTCCTCCTTCCACTGCCTCCGCCACAAAAGCACCTTCCTTCACCCTCTTTTCCTTTTGTCCTTAACGCTAGGCCAAGCGAAGGACAACATGGTATTACATGGTGGAATTCACCTGAACGTGGAGGAGATCGATCTTGACTCCATTCTTCACCTCAAAGGTTGGGTAGGGCAACCTTGAAGCTCAGCTCCACCTGAAGGAGGAGCAACACGACCGTTGATGCCGTGGATCACACATTTAGGAGAGGTCGTCGTCAGATACTTGTGGATGCTGTCACCAACCCTGGCTCAGTTGGAGCTCTCTTTTCTCTTGCTCTTGGTGTAGACGAAGGTGGAACAACGGATAATCTTGAATGGTGGTGGTGGGCTGTGCTTATATGGAAGAGGAAGGAGGGAGGCGTGAGGGGACACAGGTTCCAGAGGTTGGTTATGGAGGTTAGGATCATGGCCTCAAATTTCAGTGAAATTCGGTCGAATTTCTGTCGAATATCGATATCCAGTCGAAATCGAAATTCGACCGAAATGACCGAAATGACCGAAATATGGGGGTCCTAGTACAAAAAATGACCGAAATGACCGAAATTTCGGTCGAAATTCCACCGAAATTCCATCGAAATTCTGTTTTGGTCGATACCGAAATGGTGACCGAAACCGACATTTAAGGCCTTGGTTAGGATCACAAAGGAGATAAGGTGGAGTGTTCGTTGCAAGTGAAGAAGATATGGGGTCAACACAGTTGGTTGGGTTTGGCGAGAACGAAGGGATTAGGACATGGGTTCCTTCAGCTATGGTTGGGGAGGTTTCATGCTTGGGTTAATTAAGGACAACGAGGGGATAAAGGGGTTGGCTAATGGGTTTCTGGTAGAACAAGATTAGGAGTCGTCGACCATTGGAGGAAGAGATCTGTTGGGATAGAGAGAGGCGATCAGAGCGGTGGCAGAGAAAAAGGGCTTGGTCGGGAAGACTGGAGGTAGGGGACGAGGTTGTAGCCGTTGGATCTACACAGATCCAAAGGCTGGAATAGAGGGCGGCTAGAAACGAGGCTAATGATGGTAGTTTTTGGATAAATCTTGATCCAACGATCTAGATGGGTTGCGCTAAAAGACAATACGGGTTGACCAAGTGAGGAAGTGGGTTGACTTGCGGCTGAGATGGTTTCGGCCGTTGAGGCGGTTGGAAGTTGCGGAGAAGCGGTGAAGCATAGAAGATAGGAGGCAACATTGGTGGAAGGAAATGACGTGGGGACCGTTGGATCATCCAAGATCCAACGATTGTTATGGGATCACACAGGGGACACGTAAGGGAGAGGAGGATAAAGGAGTGTGGGTTTCCAGTCGTTTGATTGCATCTGATCCAACAGTTAGATGGAAGGGTGCTAAAAGACAAAGAAAGGTCGATTGGGGGAAAAGCGAATTTGACCTGACATTTAGGTGGACGAACAGGAGGCTGACACGTGGACTTTGATCGTATTGACTAATGCATGTAAAATAAAGAAAAATAAAGAAAAAATAACAAATGACCACAAATGCAAAAATGCTCAAAGTGAAAAATGCAGCTCTAAATGTATTCTACATTGTTCATGCAGGACTCAAATGTGAATGATCTCAAGTGTGCAAGTTATGAATTTTTGTTTGATATTTTATGAATATAAAATACCGATTTTTTGAGTTTTTATTTTTTATTTGATTTTTTTGTAGATGAATAATGCATGCGAAAATCAAACATGATGTAAAATAATGAAATGGATACAAATGCTATTTTTTGGATTTTTCTTGGTTAAGAAAATGTTAGAAATAAATGGGGATGTGAATTATGTACATCTGAAAAAGCCAAAATACATAAGTCAGAACATCTCTTTTTTACGTCTTTTATGGTATTTTGGATTTTTATTTTTATGTAATTAGTTAGAAAATAAGATAAAAAAGAAATAAAAAGAAATAAATAAAAAAGAGTTAAATATAACAAGTCAAAATCAGTAAATATGCACAATATACAGTTCAGTCCCAAAACCTAAGTTTCACATATGAACTTCGATTCTTTTGAATTTGATCTTGATTTGTAGGTAATGGAGTGCTCATTATCTCCCTAATTTCCAAATTTTAATACAAGCTGCGGTGACTCCCGACTCGGGAGAGCACACTCTTTTTTATGTCAAAAAATGGAGTGCTCATTAAATTTAAAAGTGAGCAAAGTGAAATTAAGCATTGTATGTGAGAGGTATTAGTATTTACAACTTTTCAATTTCAAACCAGGATTTGGGTTTAATGCAACCTAATGGGAATCGCTAGGATGCGAACTAAGGTGTAACCCTAAAATTTGTGCTAAAGGACAAATGACTGAAACGAGTAAAATGACATACAATGCAGAAACTCGGGAGGTCGAAATGCGAAGAATTAAACTGGCGGTAAAAAAAAGGCACCTAAAATTCAGCAACAAATGTCAACAACTACTCGAGTTCTAGCACAGATTTCTCCACAGATTCAGGGCAAGCCGAATAGTCAATAGTTCTAGGGAAAATATAGCAACGTTGCAACAACTAGGTATCTCAATACGTCACCAAACCAAGTAGCCACACAACAGTCCACGAAACTAATATTATGCGGTAGAATAATTGGTAGAGATGGCGCTCATACCACAACCGACGTCGGGAGTATGTGAGCTTCAGACCTGGTCATCGGCGGGATAATTGCGGAGTGCCTTCGGTCGCACATGAGGGCTGACGTCCAGAACAAGGGCGACGGGATGGTGGCGATCGGACTGGGCGTTGGACGGCTGAGGGCGTAGGCAGGGCAGGTGCGTTGCCGCAGGGGAGGTGTGGGCGATTCGGAAAGAGGTAGGCGGGGGCGCGACGGCGAGACGGGAATGTATGTGGGACGGGCGGCGAGGAGGGGGTGTATGCGGGGAGGGTTGGCGATGAGGGGTGGTGGAGGAGCGCCGATTAGCGCGTGGGAGGGGGCGGGTCCGTGATGGAGCGTGGGCGATGGTCCGATGGAGGGTGGCGGGAGAAGGGAAGGTGGGGTCGCGAGGAGGGACGCGCAGGAGGGGGTAGGTCTGCGCAGGGAGAGACGTGAAGGGAGGGTGGCGGAGGAAGGGGCTCGGGGTGGGAAAGGGCAGCGAGTGTGAAGAGTTAGGGTTAGGGGGAAAAGGGAGGCGGGATGGGAAATGAGAGGGAGAGAGAGAGAATAAGTGAGGGGAGAAAAATATTCTTCTTTCAAAGTTAATTTTCTCAACCCTAAACCATGGGGTGCCTTTATAGAGGCCACTTCCCCTAAACAAGCAACTACTCTCCTAAAAATAGAAAAAGAAAGAAAAAGATGATAAGGCCTTATATAATAAGCCTTTTACATAAATAAATAAAGGAATAAATAAAGGAAAAAAAACATATGCTCGACTAAAGAAAAAGCTCCATAGTATCATGCTGCATCTGCTCCCCCTGCTGAGAAGAATCTCGCTCCGTCGAGATGGCATCGTGGTAGTTCTGAAGTATATCAGGGCGGAGTTGTTGAAGTTCATCCTCGTCAATCCAGGTGCAATCGGTTAGAGGTCGTCCCTTCCATTTGACTAGATAGCGTCGGAAGAGACCACGTCTAGTCGTCATATCTCGGATGTCGGCAATATCTTTAATCTGATCGACATCAGTCGCGGCCGACGGTTGGCGCGTATCATCAGCGGAAACTACTGGCGTGATGGCATCTGTCTGCTCATCTCCGTGATATAAGAAGAGATCTGATACATTAAAGACTGGCGATGTCTGGACGTCTGGCTGTAGATCAATTAAGTAAGCATTGGGCCCAATCTTCTTGAGGATTCGGAATGGACCAATCTTTTGGAAACTCAGTTTTTGGTGGACTCTCAAAGGAAACCTCTCTTTTTTTAAGTGGACCATCACTAATTCTCCAACTCTGAACTCGCTCTCTCTACGGTGGAGGTTGGCTTGGGCTTGGTATTTCTGGGTCATGGTTTGGAGTTTGGTTCGGATTTCGGTATGGATATTGGTTAGGTGTTCGACCAGGTCCTCAGCAGCTGCACTACTTCTCCCTTGAATGGTTGTAAGTGTAAGGTCGAGAAATTGGGTAAGTGGAAAGCCATACACACTCTCAAATGACGATTTTCCGGTGGACCTATTAGTGGAACTGTTATAAGCGAATCCGGCTTGGGGAAGGATTAGATCCCATTTTGACGGAGAGTCCCCTGCAAGACATCGCAATAAATTTCCTAAAGATCTATTAACTACTTCAGTTTGCCCATCTGTCTGTGGATGATAAGCAGTGTTGTATTGCAAACGAGTACCAAGACGAGAGCAAAGTGTGCGCCAAAAATGACTCAAAAACCTGGTATCACGATCCGAAGTGAAAGAGTGAGGAACACCATGCAATCGAACAACATCACGAAAAAACAAATCAGCGACATGAGATGCATCTGAGGTTTTTTTACATGCAATGAATTGTGCCATTTTAGAAAATCTGTCCACAACCACAAAAATAGAGTCAACTTTCCGTACCGTGAGGGGTAAGCCTAGCACGAAATCGATAGTGATGTCTTCCCAGGGTCGCAGAGGAATCGGTAGAGGTGTATACGACCCTGTGTTCTGCCTATTACCTTTGAATCTCTGACATGTTTGGCATTTTTGTACAAATTTTGTAACATCCTTCGCAATTGCGGCCAATAAAATCGCTCTTGGAGAAGAGTCAAAGTTTTGTCCCTTCCAAAGTGTCCAGCTAAACCATCATTATGCAGTTCTGAAATTAAATTCTCTCGAAGAGAAGTTGCGGGAATGCACAGTCGGTGGGCCTTGAACAGGAATCCCTCATGAAGGACATAAGTGGCAGTCGGATCCTGTCCAGTGTCAACACACTCTGCCTAAGTTTGTCCGAAGTCAGGGTCAGTCGGGTAAAGATCCTTGAGTGCGTCAAATCCTGTTGTGCTTACAGTCATTGTGGTCCGAACGTGTGCTCGTCTGCTCAACGCGTCGGCCGCACGATTCAGGGTTCCAGCCTTGTGCTTGAGATGGAACGTGTATTCTTGGAGGAAACTAACCCATTTTGCGTGACGCTTGTTAAGGGTTTTCTCTGAGTTCAGATATCTTAAGGCTTCATGATCAGAGTTAAGGACAAATTCACGCTGGATCAGATATTGCCTCCAATGCTTGAGAGCTTGCACCACGGCATAGAATTCGACTTCATAAGTGGAGTACCGTGATCGAGCTTTATTCAACTTCTCACTGTAGAATGCCACATGTCGTCCTTCCTGACTCAGGACGGCACCAATCCCGACATGTGAGGCATTGCAATCAACTACGAAAATCTTGGTGAAGTCAGGAAGTGCCAAGACAGGAACATGGGTCAACTGATGTTTTAGCTTTTGAAAGCTGATTTCTGCTTCAGGAGTCCAAGTGGGTGCGCCTTTACGTGTTCAATCTACCAACAGAGCCGCACAAGTGCTAAAGTTCCGAATGAAATGTCGGTAGAAAGAAGCCAATCCTAGAAAGCTGCGAATCTCAGTGAGGGTTTTGGGCACGGGCCAGCTCTGAATGGCCTGAATCTTGGAGGGGTCAACTTTAAGTCCATCGGCAGTGACAATGTATCCCAAGAAGAGGACCGTGTCCGACATGAAGGAGCATTTCTTAAGGTGTACATACAATTGTTGGGCTCTCAGGGTTTCCAAGACTTGTCGTAAATGAGATAAGTAGTCGTCTTTGGTTAAGCTGTAGATCAATATGTCATCAAAGTACACCACCACAAACTTACCGATGAAGGGACGTAGGACATGATTCATGGTTCGCACAAATGTGCTGGGTGCATTAGATAGGCCGAAGGGCATTACTGTCCATTCATAAAGGCCCTCTTTGGTCTTAAAAGCAGTCTTCCACTCGTCTCCAGGTCGGAGGCGAATCTGATGATACCCACTGCGAAGATCCATTTTGGAAAACAATTTGGCACCCGATAGCATATCGAGCATGTCATGAAGGCGCGGAATCGGAAAAAGATACTTGATCGTTATCTTGTTGATAGCACGACTATCCACACACATCCTCCACGTGCCATCCTTTTTCGGGGTAAGTAGGGCAGGAACCGTCACGGGACTCATGCTTTCTCGAACATACCCACGACGTAGAAGATCAGTAACGTGCTTGTTCATTTCCTCGTGCTCACTTGGGCTCATCCGATAATGCGGTAAATGGGGTAGGCTGGCTCCAGGGACTAGGTCAATGTGATGTTGAATATCTCGCAATGGGGGTAATCCTTCTGGCAACTATTCAGGCATAATGTCAGCAAACTCCTGGATGATGGGCTTTACCTCAGGCGGGACTTTGGGTGTAGTTGTCTCCTGTTTGCTCACTTCACGTCCCATTAAGGCATAAATAGCGAAGTTCTCCTGAATTTCATGTTGGAATGTCTGGGCTTCCATCAACAATACGAGACCAGAAGCCGTTGGTTTTGACGGTGGTGGACTTTTACCAGGTTGCGTGGCCGTGGATCGAAGTGACGCCACCTGTCGAGGGCTAAGGGCTTCGCGTTGTGGTCTAAGGGTCACGCGCACCTTGTCTATGAGAAACGAGTAAGTGTTCAATTTTCCTCTGTGTTCAGTGTCTCGGTCGAACTGCCAAGGTCTCCCATAGGGGCTACATGGCACCACACCTCGTCTTTATATGAAGGCCCAATCGAGAAGCTAACGAGACTCTGACGATGGATCGGAAGTTGAGTACCACCTCAAAACCAGGCCACACTGTAAGGTTTCTCGAGTGGTTGAGTTGGTAGACCCAACTTATCGACCATTTCTTGAGACACGAAGTTCTCAACGCTTCCTCCATCAATGATCAGCGAACAGCGACGCCCTCCTGAGGTGCAGGTGGTTCGGAATATGCTGCGTCACAGCCAACTATCAGTGTCGTTGGCAACGGATGTAAGCAAGATGTTTGTGGGTGCGCTGTCAGGAGCGATAAAGTTCTCATGTTCTATTACCAGGAAAGGTCCGGACACATCTCCATCCACTCCAGAAGCTCATAGTCATCAGTTTCCGTGGTGACAACAGTCAAAGCGGTCTGATCCTCTTCAGGTGGTTCCTGTTGGTCCGGATCAGGATCTTCAGGGTCCTCGACGGTGCATAAATGGGCGGGTCTAGCCTTAGGGTTTGGGCAATCTGCCGCGCGATGTCCCTTTTGATAGCATCGGAAACAGGTATCAGGTCTTACAACAGGTCGACTCCCCAAGATGCCTGGTCCGGGGTTTCCAGTAGATGGTCGGGTGACGGCAGGAGTTGATGGTTTGGCTTGGGATTTACCCGTAACAATCGAGGGGGGAAATTATCGGTTTGGAGGTCGCCATCGGGGTACTGGTGCGTGGGACGGAGTTCACAGAAAAAGACATCCTCCTTGTCTAGGCTTTAGCAAGCTTAGTCTCAGCCTGTTCAACTTGCTTGTAAGCTTCGTCAACATCTCGACAGTTGTGGAGATAGAGTTCATCATGGATAACTTGGCGGAGTCCTTGCATATAGCGGGTGACTTCCTGCACAGGAGTCTCCTGCAATCGGTTGCGATGAATGAGGGATTGGAACCCTTCGGTGTATTCTCTCACGCTCATGGTGCCTTGTTTCCATGATTGCAGCCGCGCGTAGAGATCTCGCTTGTAATCTTCAGGCACGAACTTGGTTTTCAGTTTGGCTTTCATCTTGCTCCAACGACGGATCTTATCTTTTCCTTTTCGTTTGCGCTCAGATTGCAAACGACCCACCATAACAGAGCATGTCCCTTCAGTTTGATTGTGACAAATTGAACTTTTCGTTCGCTAGGCATAGTCTTCCACACAAAGAAGTGTTCGACGGCTTCGAGCCAATCCAAAAAGACATCGGGGTCTCGTCCTCCGTCGAATTCCGGGACATCAAGGCGAATGCCTCGATCCCATCCGTCATCGGGCCTAGGGCCATGCCGTGACGTGAATTGAGGGCCACTAGAGGGTTGGGTCGTATATCCTGGGGTGTGTGGCTCTGGGGTCTTTGAAATGAAAGGAGTTTCATCTCTTAATCCTTCATCCTCGCTCTCTTGCGAAAGATAGTCGCTAACGTGTCCGTCGGAGGTGGAAGAACTAGAGTCTCGGGAGGTGTTACTCCGGGAATGTCGCTTCCGACTAGTACGTCGACCCCTGTTGGGTGTCTCGTCATTATGATCTTTTCCTAACATGCGACTATGTAAGGTGGCAATTTGTCCGTGGGCGACGGCAACCCGTCCATCCACTGCGACAAGTTTTCGCTCAGTTGATTGTATATGTGCGCCAGTTGGGCAGACAAGGCTTCTAATGACAGCTCAGGGTGTGGGGTATAGCCGGTTTTAGAGGTAGTCGGTTTTTCGGCCATGGGAATCCTAGGCTTTCGGCTCTCTCTTTTTTTTGTTTTTTTTTTATTTTTGTTGGGTTTTGTTGTTTTGTGTTTTTTTTGGTATGCAATAAAACAAACGAACTGCAGACGAGATGCAGGATCTCTAGGCTCTGATACCAAATTGATGCAACCTAATGGGAATCACTAGGACGCGAACTAAGGTGTAACCCTAAAATTTGTGCTAAAGGACAAATGACTGAAACGAGTAAAATGACATACAATGCGGAAACTCGGGAGGTCGAAATGCAAAGAATTAAACTGACGGTAAAAAAAAGGCGCCTAAAATTCATCAACAAATGTCAACAACTACTCGAGTTCTAGCACAGATTTCTCCACAGATTCAGGGCAAGCCGAATAGTCAATAGTTCTTGGGAAAATATAGCAACGTTGCAACAATTAGGTATCTCAATACGTCACCAAACCAAGTAGCCACACAACAGTCCACGAAACTAATATTATGCGGTAGAATAATTGGTAGAAATGGCGCTCATACCACAACCGGCGTCGGGAGTATGTGAGCTTTAGACCTGGTTATCGGCGGGGATAGTTGCGGATTGCCTTCGGTCGCACGTGAGGGCTGGCGTCCAGAACAAGGGCGGCGGGATGGCGGCGAACGGACTGGGCATTGGACGGCTGAGGGCGTAGGCAGGGCAGGTGCGTTGTCGCAGGGGAGGTGTGGGCGGTTCGGAAAGAGGTAGGCGGGGGCGTGGTGGCGAGACGAGAATGTATGTGGGGTGGGCAGCGAGGAGGGGGTGTATGCGGGGAGGGTTGGCGACGAGGGGAGGCGGAGGAGCGCCGATTAGCGCGTGGGAGGGGGCGGGTCCGTGATGGAGCGTGGGCAATGGAGGGTGGCGGGAGAAGAGAAGGTGGGATCGCGAGGAGGGGCGCGCAGGAGAGGGCAGGTCTGCGCAGGGAGAGGCGGGAAGGGAGGGTGGCGGAGGAAGGGGCTCGGGGTGGGAAAGGGCGGCGGGTGTGAAGAGTTAGGGTTAGGGGGAGAAGGGAGGCGGGATGGGAAACGAGAGGTTGAGAGAGAGAGAGGGGAGAGAGAGAATAAGTGAGGGGAGAAAAATATTCTTCATTCAAAGTTAATTTTCTCAACCCTAAACCATGGGGTGCCTTTATAGAGGCCACTTCCCCTAAACAAGCAACTACTCTCCTAAAAATAGAAAAAGAAAGAAAAAGATGATAAGGCCTTATATAATGAGCCTTTTACATAACTAAATAAAGGAATAAATAAAGGAAAAAAACATATGCTCGACTAAAGAAAAAGCTCCATAGTATCATGCTGCATCAGGGTTTATTTCACATATATACAAGCTTGTATTTTTTTAGGATTTTTTCTTGATTAATATTAGTGATATGTACACAATGGAATTGATTTTATGTCAATTGGAGTTAGTATGACTTAATTTAAAATGGGTGAAGTTAGATGAGTATTTTCAAGTGAATATGAATGCAATATAAGAAGCTAATTTATGCAAAATATTTACAAGTGCATGAATACTAATTATGAGTTATAAACACATGCATACATCTAATTACTCAGGACGAAGCGTTATTTTCAACTAATTAGAGTGACAAATCACTGATTCATCGGAGACCTATATATTTAGATGGAGGATTGGGAAGCGCTGTTTGGGTGTGGAAGATGAGGGTATCAGGGATTCCTTTGCGTTGTAGGAGGGTTGAGGTGATGCGTGAAGGGTTGGCGGAGGTCGACGAGGCTGTAGAGATGAACAATTTCGGTTTGAAGCTCAGGGAAGAGCCTGGGGTTGTGGTAACCATGCAGGGGACCAAACCTCTGTTGAGCCTAAGTGCAGTACTGTGGATCGAGAGGAAGGTGTCGCTGCAACTTGATGTGCTAGAGGAGCTTTCTTCGGGCATCAACCATTGGGAAGATAATGACTCGATGGCGGTAGCCGAGTGATGCAGTCATGCCCAACCAAATCCAGTAATAAAAGAATAAATCACATGGTTCATTATAATATGCCAAATCCTAAGGATATATGTGTAAAATTTCCTTTTTTTTATGTTTGAGTCAGTGGATGGTGCAACTCCATGTATAAGTGCACACCCCCCTTTAATGTTTTGATTTGGTGGTGCAGCCCCATGAAAATGCACCGTCCCTTTTTTGTCTTGTAGGGGCTATTCTATGTTACAAAATGAGGGTGAAGGGCATCAATAGAAGGAAGATCAAAAGAAGCAAAAACCCCATACGAGCCTTACCTCCTCCCTCCCCTCATCAGTCCGATTTCTTCTCCCCTCCCTTCCTTCTTCCTCCCCTCTCCCAGTTTCTGCATTCTCCTCTGTCTCTAGACTGATCCTATCCTTATCCCAGTCCATCCCCTCTCCTCCTTCCTTTCTCCAGCTGCCCTCCGTTTTGTTTTCCTTTCCCAACTCCCTTCTTCCTCTCTAGCAGCCACATCCCAGCTCACCTCTCCTCTCCTCTCCTCTTCCCTCCTCTCCCCTCTCCCTCTTCCCTTGACCCTCCTTTTCCAGCAAGTTCTCCAAGCAGCCCCCAGCTCCCTTCCACCTCTCCAGCAGTCCTTACTCCCTCACTCCAACAACCTCCTTCTCTCCCCTTCCAACTCCAGCCATCCTCTCTTCTCCCAACTCCAGCCCTTTCCTCCCCTCTCCCAGCTCTCCAACCTTCCCCCAACTCCAACTCCTTTTCCTTCCCCAACAAACACCCATCACTGCTCTGCATCAACAATCCCACCACCTCCCCTTCTCTTTGAACCTTGCTTCAGCAACCTCCCTTTCCAAAAGCTACTGCATATCACCCACACCAAGTTCGGCACCACCGTCTCGGGTGACCCTTTCTCTACAATCCACTTAAAGTCTTGTGTATGCTTATTTTCTTTTGGGTATTTATTTACTCTTTAGTTCCTACTTGTATCAAAGTCTGAGTGATCTGATTATTACCATGTTTGGACATTAGTTAAAGAAAAACAACATAATAATCATGCATAATAATTGAGTGAGCTGATTCTTCATATCATGCATATATTTTATTTCCGTTATAGATAATCACTTGAACAAGGAGGCCAACGTATTTTGAGGATTGCATCAAAGTGGTATCAGAGCAAACCGATCCATAAACAAAAAATTATCATTTCATTTTGCACCTGCATCGCACACGATATTTTTTCTTTTCTTCTCTTTTGTATGGCTTATATTTTTAATTTCTAAAAGTGTAGGAATCTGCCTACCTTTTTATTTTCTGCCAGTTGTCAGGTGTTGCCTACCTTTTTATTTTCTATACATTGTACGGCTCTGTCGACTGTTTTTTTATTTTCATACTTGTTATTAGACTTTGCCAACCTTCTTTATTTTTGTTCTTGCTGTATGGCTCTGCCGAGCGCTTTTTTTGTGCTTATTGTTTGGCTTTGCCAACCATATTTAATTTCCTGCTCGTTGTACATCTTTGTCGACTGTTTTTTATTTTCTACTCGGTTGGTTCCATCGATTGTTTATTCCCTATCCTTCATTTGCAATTTTAATTGTTAAAATCTCTCATTTTTTGTCGCAAGAAAAACAAAAAAAATCCGTTCTTTGTTTTTTTTCCTTTCACTATGTGTCAGTGTGATTTTAGAAACTGATTAACGATGGTTCATCAACCGAGCCCTCATTTCATGGCACGTCTGGAAGCCATGATAACAAGCCTTGGTAGTGAAATCTGTCGTACTAGCATCCGTTTAGGAAATACAGAGAGAACAATGATTAGGGATACCTGGTAGTTGGAAGCCATGATACCAAACAAGATAGAGAGGCGATACAAACATGATCACAACTTAAGGGTTTTTAAGCAATCATCGAAAACTAGAGATCCTGTTTCCCATGACATCTGGCATCGTCGACAAGATGAAGTTGTATTTGATTCTAATCTAGGGAGAAGCCCAAAATCCCCAAATCATGAGTCACCACATGAATCGGTTAATAAAGATAGAAAGTCCTACGAGCAACGAAAGGTGAAGCGATCTAGAGAACATATGCCACATAGTCGACATCCTAATCAATTATAGGACTCCAAATGGGACTATCGACATGACATGTTGATTGACGTGGATGAATTTGATGGAAGACATGATACTGATGGCTTCTTAGACTGGATAGACCAATTGGATCACTTCTTCGTGCGGATGGATCTGTCGAGTGACAATAGGGTTCAGGTTGCCACATTGAAATTAAAGGGATATGCCTTACTTTGGTGAAAGCGATTTCAGGAGGAGCGCCACCACCAAAGAACGCATTCGTTTTGGACCAAAATGCTACAGAATCTTTAGGAAAAATTCTTACCGGAGGAATTCCATCATAAACCGTCTAACAGACTTCAACACCTTCACTGCGGAACACATACTATCAAATGTACACTGAAGAATTCCAGGTGACCCTTGATAGAGATGCTTAGATTGAGACCAACTCAGCTAAAAACACCACTCCATGCTCAATGACCACAATCATCTCTAATGTCCCCACCACCACACCGAACGCCTCCACTAGCTAAGTAGGATTGGCTCACAGTCAACCGTCAAATTAGTTGCTTCGGGATCTCGCACCACTCCTGTACATACCCTCGCCCTGCCCCGATCCGTTTATACTAGATCAGGAATCCTTAGCGCTCCACCTACCATGGGACATGAACCCTGCTTCAGGTACCTTCAAAAGGGTCATATGGCATCAGAGTGCTCCGATCCACACACAACAGAGGCATACTTAGTGCATAATGAACCAAGTGATGAGGCCACCTCTACTTGTGAGATTAAACCTAAAATGATGATCGAATACACATATACCAAGAAAGATTATAAGGTCGGTAAGGTTAATGCATACATTAGTGGACCTTTCTCCTTGATTAAACACGATGACCTTGATAGAGAAGATAATGTACCAACGAAGGTCATGCCACAATTCATACGAGCCCCTACAATCGAGAGAAATGAGGTTTGGATAGAAAATAACATCTTTTGCATCCCATATGCCCTCAGTGACCGTTATTGCTCTCTAATCACCAATGGAGAAAGCATAGGATATTTCACTACCCAAGAGGTAGTGGACAAGTTAAGGGCGCAAATAGAACCTTGGGGTCGACCTTATGATTTGACCTTGTTTAAGGGGAGCACCGTATACCAAATCAATGCCAGTGCCTCATTAAATCTTCCCTTACCTCAACCTATGAAGATGATGTATGTTGTTACATCACGGCTATGGAGGTGCATCGCATGTTAATGGGACACTCTTGGCAATTTGGCCAAGGTACAACCCATATGGGGATGAAGGATACCAGCATAATAGACAAGACACGAATCACCCTTCAACCTTGATTTGACGCTTTTAATCTCAAGCAAATTACAACTGACCGACGCGAGGGTCCCCAATATGGATCCCCAAAAATCTATAATGATCAAGTCACCTTACTGTACACATAAATCGCCCGAGATTCTCTATGCAACTACTTTCCAACTTCAGCCCTAGGAGTCACTAGTCACCTTTGTTCTTACCGGTAAGGAGATTTGGTACAATGCTATGAACCTAGGTCAAGCGGACTACGAAGTTGCCCTGATCCTAGAAGAATATGCAGATGTCGTGCCCAAGAAACCCACACCTCTACGAGACAAACAACTCTAAATGAATTATGTCCCTAAAGCCGGCCTATTCCACATGCTCCATGGATGGGCATCAAAGGGTCAAAAGCAGAGTTCGAACCCCTATACCCCATGGTCCATTCCTACCCATCATCAGGAAGATATCCCTACTGACTATGTAATCATTCTTCTCCAAACCACTAGGAAGGTTAACTCCGAGTTTGCCATGATTGATCTGATTTCTAAAGTGGCATATTTTGTCAGGTATAGGAAGTCCTCGAATATATCTCATATAGCTAGTCCCTTTTCTAAGGAAGTTGTCCGCGCGCATTACATACCTTATTCATTTTTGGATAATAAGGGTATTGAGTCATTGTTAAAGTCGGGCATGCATTTACTGTATAACATTGCATATTACTTCAAAATTAATGGTCAAACAGAAGTAATAATCATATCTTTGGGACATTTGATGTGTTTCCTGGCAAGAGAACAAACTATTCAATGGGACTCGGTTCTTCTTCGTGCTGAATTTTCTTGTCAGTCCATTGGGAAGTCTCCTTCCAAAGTTTTTTATGAAATTCAATTCCATAAGTCTCCTTAATTCACTCTGGATGGGCTGGTGCAATTGCTGACCGTATGGTTGATCCTACCCATCAACTCCACCACAAAATCTACACCAAATCCTAAATTACATTAATTACTTACCCAAAACAAGCCAATACCGATGTGAGACATATGAGACTTAGGGAAGGAAATTCGATTATGGCCCATTTTCAGGAAGACTGTTTTCCCGAGCGAACCCATAACAAATTATGCCCAAACCAAATTGGTCCTTTCAGAATTGTCAAAAAGATGGGTCCAGATGCTTATGGAATGGACCTCCTATCAGAGACTAATGACTCGTTGATATCAGATATTGACAACGATGCATTTATACTAGAGCTTCTACATATGAAATCGTCACCGACAATCACCGCATCAACATTGGGCCCGGATATCATTGAAGACATTTGAAATATGTGAATTAGCAACATATCATGGGCTCATCCAACGACGAAAGGAACATCACCTAAAAGCCAATTTATGGATTGAAGCGCGTGAAGTAAAAAGGCTCTGTGCTGATCGCTGCAGATCTATTACGACGCAATCTTGCCAGAGCAAAGATTCTTCTCAACAAGGGGGAACCGATGCAGTCATGCCCAATCAAATCCAACAACAAAAGAATAAATCACATGGTTCATTGTAATATGCCAAATCCTAAGGGTATATGTAAAATTTCCTTTTTTATGTTTGAGTCAGTGGACGGTGCAACTCCATGTATAAGTGCATCTCGCCCTTTTTTGTTTTGATTCGGTGATGCAATCCCATGAAAATGCACCATCCCCCTTTTTTGTCTTGTAGGGGCTATTCTATGTTATAAATGAGAGGGAGGGACATCAGTAGAAGGAAGATCAGAAGAAGCAGAAAACCCATACGAGCCTTACTTCCTCCCTCCCCCCGCAGTCCAATTTCTTCTCCCTCCCTTCTTTCTTCCTACCCTCTCCCAACTTCTGCCTCATACTCTCTCTCTAGCCTTCTCTCCTTATCCCAGTCCCTCCCCTCTCCTTTTCTCCAGCAAACCCTCCGTTCTGTTTTCCTTTCCCAACTCCTTCTTCCTCTCCAGCAGCCACAACCCAACTCACCTTTCCCCTCCTCTCCTATCTCCCTTTTCCCTTGACCCTCCTTTTTCTTCCATCAAGTTCTCCAAGCATCCCCTATCTCCCTTCCACCTCTCCAGCGATCCTTACTCCCTCCCTCTAACAGCTCCAGCTGCCTCCTTCTCTCCCCTTCCAACTCCAGCCATCCTCTCTTCTCCCAACTCCAGCCCAGCTCTCCAGCCTTGTCCCATCTTCTCCAGTTCCTTTTCCTTCTCCAACAAACACCCATCACTGCGCCGCATCAACAATCCCACCACCTTCCCTTCTCTTCGAACATTGCTTCAGCAACCCCTCTTTCCAAAAGCTACTGCATATCA
The DNA here is from genome assembly GCA_037367405.1 of Ottelia alismoides. Taxonomy (NCBI): domain Eukaryota; kingdom Viridiplantae; phylum Streptophyta; class Magnoliopsida; order Alismatales; family Hydrocharitaceae; genus Ottelia; species Ottelia alismoides. Next base: position 292,439 of record JAZKJV010010210.1, on the reverse strand, counting down.
CCCATGCCAAGTCCGGCACCACCGTCTCGGTGGCCCTTTCTCTTCTCCTATAATCCCCTTATTTTTCTTTTGGGTATTTATTTACTCTTTAGTTCCTGCTTGTGTTAAAGTCCGAGTGATCTGATTATTACCATGTTTGGACATTAACTAAAGAAAAACAACATAATCGTCATGCATAATAACTGAGTGAGCTGACTCTTCATATCGTGCATATATTTTATTTCCATTCGAGATAATCACTTGAACTAGACGGCTGGCCTATTTTGAGGATTGCATCACCGAGGCTGTCGCCAGTGGACCTCACGGTCCGACAATTGTGGCGGGTAACTTGGGAGTCATGAGAAATTCAGGAGATGAAGGCAAAACTGTGGATTCTACAGTCGAGAACCCTATTGAGGTGGTGAAATCTTTTTTGGATGATGTTCTCTTTGATTCCTCTAACAACACCTCGACTTCGAGAAATCAATTAAATCATGCATTTAAGTCAAATACAATCGGCGTATCGAGTTTGTCGGGTTTCTCGGGTTACCTGCACAACCCGATAACGCCGCCTTTTGTTACAAGTCTTTTGAATCCCTATCTATTGTACCCGGGCACAACACCTCGCCCACATACAAGTTATCTACAAAACCCGATAACGCCACTGCTTTGTGCATCTCTTTCGGGCTATGTGAAGAATCCGATAGTGCCATCGGTTTCATTACTGCACTTGGGAGCAACTTCCTATCCGCATACGAACCCGAGAGTTCTTGGGTCAAATGGCCACGATCCAAAGGATTTGTCAACAACTCAGAACCAGAAGGGCGGGCAGAGCTCTTCTAATTTAACAGAGGAAGTTCTACTTAGGCGAAGGTGGGGTCTTTGGGGGAGGTTGGGTGGATATCGATTGGAGAGGAAAGCGGCAACAACTCATCGTCACCCAAAGGGTAAGGGATCTCTGTTGAGAAGGGGGTCAAGAAGGCAGGTTCAAGAGTTGATTCAACCTCAAGAAACGACTGATGAAGAACAACAAATGATCTTTTTTTCCTGAAAGTGCCTTCGCATAGAAGCAAATGAGTGCGAGTCAAGACAATTCAAACACAAACAAGTAGTACCTGATAATGGAGGACCTGGGAATGGGGATGTAACGGTGACAGAGGCTCCTTTTGTTGATCGGGAAGAGGGAAAATTGGAAGGTGGAGTACCACAGCTGTCCCGCGCGATGGGTAAGGAGAGGCCCCACCAGGACACCTTTGAAGATGGGGGGTGCAATCTTCAGAACTTATTTGAGACAAATGTTGTACAAGTAGTGGGGGTCAAGGTGGTGGGGGATTCCCCTACATTTTTCAAATGGAGCTCTTATCTTGAAATGTGTGGGGGCTAGGCTAATCGGAGAAGCGGTTGGCGATTAGCTCGTTGTTGTCTACGTGGAGGGTGGATGTGGTCGTCTTGTAGGAAACTAAAATTGACTCATGGGATACAATGAGATGGAGCTCCATTCCTGGACCTCGTCTCGATGATTTCAAAGTTGCATTGGCGAATGGCAGCTCGACAGGGATTGTCGTCGTTTGGAATGGTGATCTCTTTACCTTGGAGGATGAAGTTTGTCTGGCTTATTCGGTTACATTTGTTCTGGTCTGCAAAAGGCATGGAAGGCCGTATCGCGATATATCGGCGATATATCGACGATATATCGGTATCGACAGGTCACCCATATATCGCCGATATGGTTGATATTTGGCCTTCCAAGGCCATTTTATTCACAATCTCGGTTCGATGTCGGTGATATGGCGTCGATATATCATCGATATATCGACGATATATATCGACATGGTACCGATATCGATACCGATATCGATATGTCCTTCCATGGCAAAAGGAACCGGTCTAATTTTGTGGTGGCTTTAGTGTTCGACATTGTAGGGTCGCAGAATACAATATTATGGGATGAGATGCGAGAGATCAAGGCAAGATTCCCGTAGATGGCATGGTTTGTAGGTAGTGTTCATATGATATCCGAAATAGATCGACATATTGTTTATATATAATTTGCAATGTGATGTAGAGTTAATGTGCTTCATACACCTCCTTGATGTTACTAAGTTGTTTGAATTCCATCTTTTTCTTTCTAATATCTCTTCGCAGTCAACAATCAACAGTCAACATTGACAACAACGATATGTGTGATATAATATGTATTGGTCTACTAAATGCTCCTCATTCTTTCATGTAAGTGTGTATTTGTGAGTTATATTGTTCTAAGAATTAATACGATCTTAATTTGCGAAAAAATCACCTTTTAACGCCATTTCCAAGATTTCCATCGATATCGTTGATATATCCCTTTTCGAGCTCTGATCAATATGATATAGATACCGATATTTCGAACCTTGCTAAGAGGGATTTCGTCATTAGGGTGGAGGACTATCACCCTATTGCTCTTTCGAATGCAATTTACTTGATTGTGGTGTGACCAAGATTCTGGCTAACAGGTTGAGGGGGGTTCTATCCAGGATCATCTCTCCGACACATAGTGCTTTTCTTCTTGCCAAACAGCTCATGGACAATGTGGTATTGGTATTTGAGATTGTTGCAGATTGATACAAAAGGAAGATCAAAGGAGTTCTATGGAAGGTGAACTTCTCAAAGGCTTATGACTGCGTGGATTGGCATTTCATTTGGGTGTTGCTTTCAGACGTAGATTCCTGATTGATGGATTTTGTGGATGAAGAGATTTGTCACGACCATTTTTTATGCGGTTCTGGTGAATGAGCAACCTAAGGGTGGGGTACTTTCATCCACAACGAGGGGTTCGCCAGGGGTGCCTACTGGCACCTCTTCTCTTCGTTCTTATGGCCGATTCACTGTCAGTCATAATTGATCGTGCGATGATCGAGGGGCTGTGCAATGATTACTCAAAGGAGAATATCTCTATCCTCGTTCTTGAATACGCGGATGACATGATACTTTTCGTGGAAGGCGGATCTGCGAGTTGCAGAGGCCTATCTGTGGTTCTTGCTTTATTCGATGATGTATCCTGACTAAGTCTAAATAGGGAGAAACCAGAGTTCGTCCTTTCAGTTTGGACGATGTTGAGATAGAGATGTGTGCTGGATGGCTTCGTTCCCTGTGCGGAGATATGCCATTACAATACCTTGGCATGCCGTTGGTGGTGGGCAGGATGCACTTGACTGACTGACTGCCGGTGATTGAGAAGATGGACAAAGACTGGCGGGTTGGAAGTTTTTATGTCAATCTATAGGTGACATGTTGGTGTTGCTACGTTTGGTGCTGTCCGTGATTCCCATTTTTTTCTATCATCTAGACTTCCTACTAGTAGGGGTGCAGAAGAGGCTTGAGAGTATCATGGGAAGTTTCTTCTGATCATCCTCTGAGCAATCAAATGTGCTACCATTGGTGGATTGGAAGTCAGTTTCATGTTCGAAGGAGGATGGTAGCCTTGGTGTCTGTAGTTTGGAGAAGATAAATAAGGCACTGCTCAACAAGTGGATCGCTCGTGTTTGGGGTGACTGTGTCAGTCTGGTTTGCATGCTGCTCAGGAGGATTTATGGCTCTGGTTCTTCGCTCCCCAGCCTTAGGGATCTAGGTCATGCTCCTTCCTATTTCTGACGAGGTGTTTGCAACGTGGTGCAGGAAATTCGTTCCTTCATGAGGCCAGTTCTTGGGGACGACACAAATTTTCACTTCTGGACGAACAATTGGAGTGAGAATGGGGCATTGGGAGTGAGGTTCCCGCGTCTAATGGCATTGACTGTTGACCCAGAGTGTTCAATGGTGGATGTGTGGGATGTGAATTCTTTTTTCCCTCAGTTCAGATCTGAACATTTTGATCATCGTCCGGAGGAGCTTTTGGTGATTCTTGCAGGAGCTGGATGGTGTAGCGGAGCCTGCCAAGGGTCGGGACAGTTGGAGGTAGTGTGATGTGAGCTTCTTAGTTCAAAAGGCATACAAGGCCCTGAAGGACCCAATGATTTTTGACCCTGGTTGGTGCATAACAGATTGCAGGAGAGTTTGAAAGTGGAAAGTTCTTGTTCAGAAGGTGGAGATCGTTGACGGGGGACAGACCGAGGATACAAATCAATTATTTTTCAGATGTGGGAGCTCCATGGAGGCGTGTGATCTATTTGGGAATCAGACAATGTGTATTGATGGTGTGTTTGGCTTCTGGGGGTCCATTGGAGCAAACTAGACTGGTACGAAGCGAGAGAGATCTGAGTGTGTGGTTATAATTTGGGCGATTTGACAATCCAGAAATGGGGTAGTGTTTCAACATGATAGATTCCATGGTGAGATTATTGTAACACATGCTAGGGCTTTAGCGGTGAGCTGGAACTTGTAATTTTGGGTTGGTGTGTTACCTGTTTGCATGCCTGTAATGATTTTTGGTGATTAGTGACAAAGTTTTTAGGCACACACCTATATGGTGGAAGCCTTTTTTCCTTTTAAAAAAGGACTTCCATCATTTAAGGAGCCTTAGGGTTCTCATTCTTAGTATGAAATTAGCATTTTGATTCTTAACTTTGTATCAGAGCAGTTCTCCCTCCTCCCTCCCATCCATCGCCTCCAACCTCCTATCCATCTACCTCATCTTTTCCTCTCTACATCCGATCTCCACCCCGAAAAATGATGCGTCCATCAAACAACCTTAGCCGTATTGTTGCCTACCCTACCAACACCCAACACCCCTAGCCCAACGCTCCTTTCAGCACCAACCCACACCCAACACCCCTCTTCCACATCACCCAACTCCTATTACCCACCTCCCAATGTGCTGCGTACCACCTGCACATGGCGCCACCTCCCAACACCAACCCAAATACCCATCACCAATCTTATCGACCCTTCCATTGCCCGACACCTACCCCGTCACATCAACCCATCGCCAACACCTACCCCCAGTGTCCACACACTGTCTTAGCCACGACCACCTCTGCCTACAATGCTCCATCCTGCTGAAGCATCATCGTTGATGCCTGTTCTCCTTTCTTATTAGGGGAAGTGTCGCAATTCTCCACTAAATATTAGCCCACCACCATTAACCGACCTCTCTTGAGTTCTCCGACCCCAACATGCTCCGACAACACATCTACACATGTTGATGTCAACATCCAAACCCCCCGCGGGTTCCAGTTGATTACACTCTTCGGCAGGCTCTTTTTAGACACAATATGGTATGATCTGAACGATAATCATCTATTATTTAGAATCCTGCATGCTCTATTAACGAGTATCAAAGCACGTCTTCGGAGTCCATGGAACTTATTATAAGATTCAACTCCTATAAGCATCATCCAGATTTGTTCTCAGACACCTGCAAGTTATTACAATGCATTTTCGAGTGCTTCTGTGGTCTTCATGATGATTATCTCAGCATCTAGACCCTTACAGGTTTCTCTAGTCACATCTTGGACTGTCAGATTTTATTCAGTCTCAACAACCCACTCTTGGTATGATCTATATCATGTTTATATGTCAAATATTTGTATCCCGTAAGTAGACATGATTTGCTTATTGAGGGCATCTGACTCATTACACATGAGGAGCAAGAAACATAAACTAAAACATGGTTACTGGTCCGCATTCGGACCAACCATTTGCTCTTACTTTAATATCGAGTTCATACTACGTATCATGGGAGTCGTGCTCACTCTGTTAAACATGGTGCCAACTGGTTGGTAGATACATGTGCCTCAACTCATTTGTGTGACAATGAGTCTCATCGAAGGTGGAAGAGGTGATGTTCTGTGGAGAATGTCTCATGCTGGGTCTGGAGAACAGTGATGGAGAGAAGGACTGGTGGTTCGGGGAGGACTCAGGGAAAGAAGAGGAGCTTGATACTAGGAGTGGGGCTCCGAGGATGTTTCTATGTTGGAGACCGGTTTAAGGAGGACAAATAGCTAAAGGCAAAGGAACACCCAAAGGTCGAGAATAGATGCAGAGATCACAGTTACTTTGCAGAGATGTACCCTACTTCGATCGAATGCAACCGGTGTGTGTGTGTGTGTGGGGGTGGGGGTTTCGTTATTGTTGGAGAGCGTGTATGGAAGATCAATTTGTTGATGCGATAGAGCATAGGGAGGTTCAAACAGATATGCATAAAGGAATTGTGTAGATGAAATCCTCTTTGGATACTATCCTGATGGGGATTTGCAGTATGCAAAATGGATGCCGCCAACAAGCCATGGAGGAAATTGGAAGAAGAATAGGGCCTTCCTTTGGAGGGGATGTTATACAACTGGAAGGTTTGATGTTCTGCACGCGTGGCCCCTCTGCGTCAGAGATGCGCACACTGATGCAAGTCTTGGATTCAGATCAACATGAATGTGAATTTGGTAGCGGAGATTGAGATTGAGAGATGGAGCATCTCATTTCGTCTATTAGAAGATCCCGACCTTAATAGATTCTCTCTATACGCGTGATTTCACGTCTGTGGAGAGAGTGCTTGCTGATTATGGGATAATCGTTTCTATCATCTCTGATGTTCTGATAGAAGGGTCTAGAAAACTGTCTTTGTGGAGGCAGTGATCTGAGGATCGTTGTTGCCATCTTAGCTGTAGTTGCGGTTGGGAAGAATCATTTTCTATGTTGACATGGAAGAGCATGTGATCTTTATAGAAGAGTCAGGTTAGAAGGTCGCATCTGGAGCTCGGGAAGGCAGAAGTCGAAAGGGTGCATCTGTTGGGCTCCCAAAACAAGGATCCCGGGAGAAGTCTGCATCACCTTCCATCACCCAAGGTCTGGAGAAGAGCGTTCTCGAGCTTTGGTGTTTCAAGAGTATTTGTCCCCTCATTCAAGGAGGTTTTACTATCATCTCTGATGTTCTGATAAAAGGGTCTAGAAAACTGTCCTTGTGGAGGCAACGATCTGAGGATCGTTGTTGTCGTCTTAGCTGTAGTTGCGGTTGGGAAGAATCGTTTTTTACGTTGACATGGAAGAGCATGTGATCTTTACCAGGGGACTCGGAGCTAATCAGGGTTTCTTTTCTTATTCACCTCTTCGTTTAGGGCTTAGTGGTTTGGACCTTCTTATTCGGCTCTCTGTTTAGGGCTTAGTGGTCTGGACCTCTCGAAGGCTGTTGTGGATCCTCTAAAGGTGGATCCATATATTTTTTTACCGTAAATGTGGATTGTCTCATTAACCGTCTAGGTTCACCGCTCAACTGGAGGAACAACCTTCTTTGTAAAATGCGGCGTACATAGGAGGGGTCACTTCATATGTTGGAATAATTTGGGATCAACGTGACAGATGGTGGCTCTTTGGCACTCAAAGATGTGAATGGACCTCGTATGCCTCTTAAGAAACTGCGTGGAGTCTTGGCTGCTGGTGATTCGAATGGGAAAAGGGATTTCTGCAGACTCCATGGCTACTATCTGGAACAATTGCAACTTTTGAGAATATTTCTGGGGGCGAAGCTGTTGAGAGAGATCAACTGGGAATCATTGCTCTCAGAGATGAAGTAGCATGTTCGGTCTCTTTCCAATCTTGGTCTAGTTGGTGGGGGTTTCAAGCCTCAAAGGAGATTTCGAGAAGTGGTTGCTTAGTGAAGGTAGTCTCGTGCATTTACTGAATAAAGCTGCGATTGGTGCATCAAGGGTATGTGCCGTGACAGAAGAGGACATACAAACATACATGTGTAAATATGTAACGAGGATGCTGATGCGACCCTCTGGGAGCGAGGGCTTGGAAGAGGAGATGGTTGGCTCTTGCTTGAAGGATACACAATTACTAATGGAGGTGCAATGGTCCGAGACTTTGAATATCCATTGGTAAGATTTTGGTGGAGTGCTTAAGAGTGATTCCCCCATCATGGGCTAATTTGGTTTCATAATGAAGTCTTAATGGATTCAAAAAAAAATGAACGCCTTAACCTGTAATATAAGTGGCCTAGGGCGGTCGGAGAGAAGGATGACGGTTAGGGAGCTCTTAAAAGAGGCAAAGGTGAATATTGCGATGCTACAAGAAATGAAAACTGCACATGGGATGGACGCAATTTGGCAGGAAATTAGGGACACCTTCATTTCGGAATTCAATCTATTGACTTTGAATAGAATGCCAGGAAGGCTAGTGGTTGGTTGGAACAGTAAACAATATGTATTAGGAGGGGTTGAGATCCGGGGTCAACATTCGATCTCAATGCTACTACGTTGGAAAGCGAATGATGTATGCGTATTGTATACCAATGTTTATGGGCCAACTAATGGGTTGACAACTTGCGAGCTACTTTTTTTTTGAGACCAACTTGCGAGCTACTTGATGACTTCCAACTTATCCGTGAAAGATCCCATCAGTTCCATGGATCATTGGGGGGAGACTTTAATGTTACATTGAGACTGGAGTTAGGCAGAGAATGCAAGGCCATATTTGGACGCTGGATCTTAAATGCTTCATACTGTAATTATGGAATTTCAAATGGGGATCACTAGGTGCTGTTGGTTGCATGGTTATTAAGGTGGCAAGGCGACAAGGCGTTAAATCTGGGCGCCTGTACGTCTAGGCATTTTCCAAAGTGTGTCCTACGTATCGCATTTGAAACATGCAACTTATAGTTATTTAAAACAAATGGATGTCGCATGTCTCAAATGCGACAACATTTTTTTAAGCGCATGTCGCATTTTGGAGATGCGACATCAATTAATATATTTTTAATTTTTTTACAGCAGGTATTGGATTTATTTATCTATTTAGAACTTTTGATTTTATAAATACATAGTAACTAGAGTGTTAGAGTAATAAATGTCATTTAACCAAACATTAATGATCACAAGAATGAAGAATCACAACACAAAAAGGAACCGGAACATAGATAACTAAACAAGCTATCCAGTTACAACAAAAAAGGGGGGGGGGATGTAGTAAAAATACAGACAAATTGTTTGGCATAACACAACATTTCAAAGACTGAAAGACAATAATCTAATGCTCCATTCATCATCATCACACATGTTAGTTTCTTCTTCATGTCCTTCAACTTGCTCTTGGCTATCATCATTTAGATCCATCCATCATCTTCCTCCTCATCATCCGGGACATAAGGAGGTACATATTATCGCCTAATCACATATGCACGATGAATACCACGACAACCACGGTCATGGAGACCACCACATGCTGAAGTGCTTGGTTGTGCTTGTGGCTGACTCCTTCTAGGACGAACTCCCTTTGTCCAATAGCAATAATGAAATATAACTTACGTGGAGGTTTTTTCCCCTTTGTCTAATAGCAATTGTCTTGCCAAACATACTACGAGCTCCTTTGTAGACCTCCATTTCAGAGCATATCACGTCTTGTTAATTGGGATCATCAACCATCCTCTCAAGGCAAAATATGAAATCACCTTCATACCTTGCCATCAATGCCTCGTTGTTGTCCTTCACTTTATAATAAAATGCACGATTCAAGAAACATCCCGCTCCATACAGAGGGCGAGCCATTTGATTATCCCAACGGGAATCAATAATTTGTAGAATAGGCATGTAATTTGTTTCCCTCCTGCCAAAGTTTTCAATAATCATTTTCTTTGCAGTGTCAAATGCCCGAGCAATGTAGCCCATGGGTGGCTTCTCATCAGCATCTACTAAACACAATACAGTAACGATGGGTTGCATAGCTCTAAGGTAATCTTCAAATTTTTTTCCCAAAAAGCATTTGGCATCACAGTTTCATAGACATATTTCCCATCACGTGTCTTCGACCAAGAACTAGTGTTCCATACCTCAGAAATAAACAAAGACGCCAATGCTTTCCTTTGCTTTAGCAAACTAGTAAGGGTCAAGTAGTTGGTAGCAAAGTAACTCCGCTTCTAGACAGCTCTTGATGATCCTCACTGAACTGTAGAAACACATCGTACAACTGAATATGATGGTAAATATACGTTGTTACTTTTCTGGCCCTCTTGATAACTCCTGCAAATTTCTGTAACTTGGAAATATTCTCAAGCATCAAATCCAAGCAGTGTGCAACACTTGGAGTCCAAAAGAGGTTTTCCCTCTTCTCCATTAGTAACTTTCCTGCTAAAACAAATTTGCTTGCATTGTCGGTGACAACTTGTACAACGTTCTCCTCACTCACCATCTGCACAACCTCGTCTATCAATTTGAACACATATTCCCCAGTGTGTACATCGGATGTTGCATTCTTTGCATAAAAAAATGACCCTTCTGAAGAATTAACAAGGAAGTTTGTCAGACTTCGTTGTCGTTTATCAGTCCATGCATCACACATAATCGTGCATCCATATGGCCTCCAATGGTTTTCATGCTTCACCTGTAAATCTTTGGTCCTTGCATATAATCTTTCAAGGAGGGGCTTTAGCAATTTGTGATAAGATGGATGCACAAATCCTCTCCCAGCTTGGACAATAGCCTCCACTGCCACCTCAAATGCTTCTCGTTGTGCAACATTAAAAGGGATGTCACCTGTATAGAATAGCTCAGCTATAACATCATATGCCACATGTGTATCATCCTTTTTTAAAGCAAACTCAATTGTAGTTTGTTGTGCTTCACCATGAGCCCTTGCTGCTTCCTTTGTGCCACAACCTCCCATGGGCTAGCGGAACTAAACGAATTCATAGGACCCTTGTCGTGTGGATACTTTCGTACATGTGGCCTATTTGCAGAACATGAACTATAACCAGAATTAACGTTTTTACCTGTTGTAGCCGTAGGTTGTGAGCCATCCAAGATGACTACATGTTCACCATGATCACCATCATCTGCATCTGGAATGTTTCAGTATTTGGAAATGTGGTCCATGCGGCCGCATATGCGGCCATATATGCATATTCGATCACTTGACCAAAACGCATATGCCATTTGCGGCGATATGCGGTCAAAACGCATATGCGGCCGCATATATGATAGGATTCATGTTAATCCATGACTTGTTGAATTCACATTAACTCATTTTTTCCCGAGCAACTCTTATATCACCATTTACATTGATGCATCTTTTTGTTATTGTCGTATATGTTGCATTTGGGATTATGATCTGGGTTATTTTTTCTCATATCCATTTTTTTCTCATTATTCCGAACACTTGTTAACGAACGGTTTATTGTTTTTTTAAATTTCTAATCTAATGAAATTTATTCTAATTCTTCAAATAAAACGTGAAATAATTGACTAACAATCTGGTACTTATATTTTTGTGCTTCTAATAAATTTTATATACAGATACAATTTCCCATATATTTTACGTCAACATATTTTATCCGTTGGAGATAGATATATGTGTATAATTTTGGGAATATGATTTGTAAATCTATGATTATTCTTTAGCTTTTGTTATCTATAGAATCTATATATACATTAAAGGTTTTTTTATAGAATTCGTGCATTCCCTGTTGAATCTAAATTTGTATATGTATATATATGCATTAAATTCAAAATACACACTAAAAAATAACCAGTTTATAATATTATGCTTATATATCTTATTGATTATATTATCTTATTTGAAAATTTTGATTTTAGATTTTATTAGATCATCAACCTTTTTTATATAATCACAATTTATTATTTATTTTATAATTGTTAGTAATTATGAGACGTTTCTTATTGTAACCCCAATAAGGGGCAGTTCTGTATTTTTCCCTTTCTTGGACTATCTAGGGTTTCTAGGGTTTTTCCTATATAAGGACCCCTAAACCCATTGGAATAAATATAACAAAACATTCTTTCCTACATGGTATCAGAGCCACAATCCTAGGCTCTGACCTAATCTCTTCCCCCCCTCGTTATGCGGGAACCCTAGACCTAGGGAACCCCACCCGCGCCTCCCCACCACACCCGTACACGCCACCGCCTCCTCCCCACCCGCGCCTTCCTCCCCACGCCTTCCTCCGCACCCGTACACGCCACCGCACCCACGCCTTCCTCCCCACGCTGCCCGCACACGCCGCCTCCACGATCCCAACTTTCTCCTACACGCACCACGCGCGCATCCCTTCCGGCCGCCATCGCCCTATCCCCATACTCCACATCGCACCACGCACTCCGCGCGCGCCACCCCGCCCTCGCCTCCAGACAGCCATCGCCATCGCCTCCAGGCCCCCACCTTCAGGTCGCCCTCGCCTCCAGGCCACCACCGCCGGGTCCCCGCCTCCAGTTCGCCCTCGCCTACAGGCCCGCGTCTCCAGGCCGCCCTCATGCCACCCTTGCCAGGACCCCGCCTCCAGGCATCCATCTCCTCCAGGCCGCCCTCGCCCTCGCCTACAGGCCATCCAGGCTGCCTCCAGGCCGTGTCGACCAGGCCCTCGCCTCCAGGCCTGGCCACCCTCATGTCTAGGCCGCCTTCTCCAAGCTGCTCTCTCCAGGCTGCCCTCTCCAGGCCGCCCTCTCCAGGCCGTCCTCACCTATGGGCCGTCTCAAGGCTGCCTCCAGGCCGTCTCCAGGACACTTCCTTTGCGACGTGACACAAGTTCGCCTCCTCGCACGGTACTCCTTGAACGACGTCAACTCATTCATCGCATGGTGATGCTCTCATAGGTTCTCATGATCATTGAGATAGCCTAGATTATCTACTCTTTTCTAGTTTCTCTACTGCTCGTTCTACTCGGCTACCATGACATCTACTTCCACTTCTATGGACTCCAAGCCCCTGTATCCAACTTCTTCCATGATGGCTCAGGGAACTACTATAAAACTGAAGAGATCCAAGAACTATGTTCTGTGGTCCCGATCCTTCAAGGTTTTCATTGGTGGCCAACATAAGAACTATGTTCTTACCACTGTCCCGCTTGCTGCGATAGACAAAGATTATGATACTTGGTATGCTGATAATTGTCAAGTCATTACATGGTTGACGAACAGTGTTGACATTTCCATTGCATCTAATCTCCTCTATAAGGAGACCGCAAAAGCGATGTGGGAGAGCCTTGAAAATACATATTCACAACAAACAACCAAATCTAGGCTTTCTGATATATACACTAAGATTTGGTTTACAAACCAAGGCGACACATCATTAATCGAATATTACAGGCTACTGACAAGTCTATTTGAAGAGCATCTTATCTTTCAACCTGCCTGTTGTGATAAGCAGGTAGGGGAACGTGCAGAATGGCATGTTTACAGATTCTTATCAGGTTTACATTCTCGATATAAATCTGTCAAAGATCAATTTCTAACTGCTGCAGCGTTGCCTAATCTTGAGACCATTTTTGGTCGTCTACAAGAACTTGAGTCTCCACATCCTCCTCCGTCTGCCGAGACGTCAACACATTTTGCAAGGGGAAGATCTTTTCACTCTAGAGGACGCGGACGCGATTCTGGCCAGGGACGTGGCCGAACTTTGGGCCGTGGCCGCGACTCATCACGCGGCCAAGGACGTGATCGTTTTCCTCCTTGTACTCATTGTGGTCGCATGAATCACTTGTCAGAACAGTGTTGGGCCAAATTTGGCATGCCCCCTAATGCCAATAGTGCATATGAAGGTCGCTAGTAAACACGGTTGATGAGAAATGGAGCGCTGGTGGCGAGTGAAGGGCAGCGGGGCGGCGGGCTCGTCGAGGTCGGAGGCGGCTGGGAAGCAAGCAGACAGCAGGGGGGTTGGTGCTGGGCCTTCTTCGTGTGGTGAGGGTGGTGAGAAGCGAGGAGAAGCGTCGGAAGACAAGCGGGCGAATGGGGAGGGGGAATGGGTGAAGGTTACGCATGCAAAGCCTGGGAAGAGGTGCTTCCGCTGCGGGATGCGTGGACATCTTGCTTCTGCTTGCCGCCTTCCTCGTCGATGCTTTGCATGCGGTAAGGTGGGGCATCGCATGTCGTCGTGCTGGTGCGGTGGTGATTCTCGTGGCTTCGCCGGCAACAGGGACCGCTATGGGTCGCTTGGGCCGGGTCTGCGTGGTCGTCTTGATGGCCCTAAGGGTGTCAGGGGCTCTCGATCATTTGCGCAGGTGGTGAGTGGAGGCGACGTGAAGGCGGTGGGTCTTGATGCTGGGCTTGCACCTGTGGGGGGGGGGGGTGTCACCGCTACATATCGTGGTGGTCCTGCGATGGGGTGCGGTTCGGGGGATGCTTCGTTTTCGTCGTTGGCTTTGCATGGGGAGCTGTTGGATGGGGAGGCGCAGCATGGGGAGCCTTTGCATGGGTTGGCGGTTCAGGCGGGGAGGCAATGTGCCGGTGCGGACCTCCTGGTGGCGGTGGGGCTCCTGCAAAGGCCTGGCGTGGGATGGGAGACGATCCGCGCCACCACCCTGGATTTCTTGGGTCCCAGTTCAGCGAGGACTTCATCATTTTGGACTCTTCAAGATACTGTGTTCGTGGCCTTTCCCCGGAGCAACGGGAAAGACTTTTTAGTAATTTTGTTGCCGGCGACGTGGTGTGGCGGGGGTTGAGGGTTGCGGATGGTGCCTACTCCGACTCGGAGGTCTGTGTGGCGGAGGTGCGGGGAGTGCCCTTTCTTTCTCGCACGGTTCCCGCCCTATCCAAGGTGGTGCGTGGCTGGGGCAAAGTCCTGGCTGTTCTCGACGATGGCCTCGGGCCGGGCGCGGATTGGACGTGTGCTCGTCTTCTGCTCGAGTGTTCTCGAGCATTTCTCGCTACGGCTGTTGAGAAGGTTTTATTTGAAAGCATGAAGCTTGGTCGATGGACTTTCAAGCTGGAATTCTCTATTCTTTCACCGGCGACGGCGCCGGGGAGTCCGCCGCCCTCTCCGGCTGTCCGCGGTGGTGCATCTAAAGTGGGACTTGGGGCCGACGCTTCAACTTCTTTTTGCCACGTGTCCACCCTTGGGGGTGTTTCCGAAGAGTCGCATGGAGAGTGTATCTGCTCTGGCCCGCTTTTTCGGCCTCCTAGGGAGACGTGCGCGGATTCTGACAGGCGCGGTTTGGTGGCACTGGGCTCATTCGAGGACGATCCGCATTCTCTTCATCCCTCTGTTTTGTCGGCTGACTCCTTGCATCTGTCCATCTCGAGGCACGTGACAAGTCTTCCATTGTGTCATGTTTTCGGATCTGTCCATTTTGGATCATGGCCTTCCATGCGGGCTCCATCTGATCCGATCCTATTGTCGGATCCTCGTTCTTTGGCATCCGATTATCATCTTACGTCGCCCGTTGTTTCGTTGGCATTGCCTTCACAGATCCGCCTGGAGGAAATTGATTCAAGTGCTGTCATGGCTCCGGTTCTCTCCCCTTCGTCCCCTGTGACTCCTTCGGTTATGTCTGCGCATGATCTTGGAGGGCTTGCTAGTGAGTGTGGTGTTCTTCTTGGATCCTCGGGGAGGGCTGACGCTATCCTTGCGGAGGGGAGCTCATCTGCCTCCCGCTTTGGGAAGAGCTACAGTAAGCGTATTCACTCCCGCCTTGGGGACCCAATGGTTTCTACATGTCAGACGTTGCGCGATTCGGTGGCGTAGGCGGCATGCCTCTCTCTAATAGGGGGACGTTCACTGGGTTTTTAATGAAGATTTTATCCTGGAATGTTAGAGGGCTCGGGGACTCTGACAGGCGGCGCGCTTTGGGGATGCGTCTCTCCGAGTGGGAATGCGACATTGCATTTATCCAAGAATCGAAGCTGACGGGGGTGGGTGAATCACTTTGGAGGTCTTTCGGTGCTGGGCCTATGGATGACTTTCGATCGATGGACGCGGTTGGCGCGTCGGGTGGCATTATATTGGCTTGGCGCTCGGCGAGGTTTTCATTCTCCTCTATGCGCGTTGGGAGACACTCTCTGTCTGTGGTATTGTCTCGGGTCGACTCTAATGCATCTATTGCTCTCACATGTATTTACGCGCCTACGTGCCAAGTGATCCGGCAGGAGCTTTGGGAAGACTTACGTGAGGAGGCCTCAAGCTATGCGGCTATGCCTTGGTTGCTGGGGGGAGACTTTAACGTCACTGTGCTCTCTGATGATCGTCCTCGCGGCCGCGGGGGGCAAGACCCGAGCTCCAGCGAGTTTACTGAGCTCATTCGAGATTTGGCCTTGGAGGGGCTGGTGCCCCATGACATTTCTTATACCTGGAGGAACAATGTTTCACGATCTAGGATTGATAGATTTTTAGCGAATATCAAACTTATGGAGGCTTTTCCTTTATGCGCGGTGTCATCTCGACCGCGATCATTCTCTGATCATAGTCCAATCGTGTGGGATTCTGGGGAAGAGCTCCGTCCTCGGGGTCTCTTTCGGTACGAAAGGTGTTGGCTTTTGGAGCCAAATTTCAAAGACTTGGTGAAGAAGCACTGGGATCAGACCACGTATGTGGGTTCCGCTGCCCGTCGATTCGATCATAAGCTTGCGTCTCTGAGGAGATTCTTGGCGTCGTTCAAGAAGGATTCTCGTCTGGCCCGTGTGGCGGCACGGAAGGCGGCGGATGATGTGATTCTGCGGCTGGATCGATTGGAGAACGTTAGAGAATTGAATTCGGAGGAGCTGGTGGAGCGTGCTGCTGCCATTGATATGGTCAAAGCGGAGGACAAGAAGAGGAGCATTGAATAGCGTCAGCGATCGCGATTGCGGTGGCTTAAGGAAGGTGATGCAATTACTGTGTTCTTTCACCGGCTGGCCAGCGGTAGAAGGCGCTTCAATTCTATCCATTCACTCATGGTCAATGGTTCCCTCATCCATGGGGATAAGGATTTGGGCGAGGCTTTGGGGGCCCATTTCAAGAATGCTTTTGGGTGTCAGTCGTAGCGTGTGTGGCGATGGTCTGGCCGGGGGGCTCCCTCAATCTTATCTTCAGATGCGGTGGCTCTGATTAGGCCGTTCTCTTTGGTTGAGCTCAAGGAGGCCGTTTGGGACCTCAACGCGGACGCTTCCCCGGGCCCTGATGGCTTCCTGGTGGCCTTCTACCGTGATTTCTGGGATGTGGTTGCTGATGATGTTCTGGAGGTTGCTCGTGAATTTTGTGAAGGTAATCGTGGGTTTGACAAAATTAATAGGCCCTTATTATTTTGATTCCAAAGTCCAATACGACCAATCGCATCGAGGATTTTCGTCCAATCTCTATCTCCAATGGGATTTATTTAATCATTGCGAAGGTCTTGGCCAGGAGGCTGGCTCCCCTTCTCGCCTCGCTGATTTTGCCCTCGCAGGCAGCCTTTATTCGTGGGCGGCAAATAAACGATTGTTTTGCGGTGGCCTCCGAGATGGTGGAGGCTTGGAGGAAGTCTTCTACGAAGGGGATTCTATGGAAGATCGATTTCGCTAAGGCCTATGACTGCCTTGATTGGCGTTTCCTGTGGTCGGTTCTGAGGCGGAGGGGCTTCCCGGAGGCTTGGATCTCGTGGGTGCGGCGCTGTGTGTCCACGGCCTCCCTTTCCGTTCTTCTTAATGGTTGCCCGGTCGGGGGATTCTTCCAGCCAAGGAGGGGGGTGCGTCAGGGGTGTCCTCTCGCTCCCCTCCTTTTTGTGTTGGCAGTTGACGTGTTGCCTCGTATGATTGAAGGCATGGCAGCGGTGGGTCTCACACGTGGTTGTTCTATTGGGGACTATTATGTCCCTCTTATTCAGTTTGCTGACGACACTCTTTGCTTTATCGAGGGTGGTCCCTCCGAGGTATCCGGTATGGCTACTACTCTTCAGCTTTTCAGCAAGGTCTCGGGCCTCTTGATTAATGGGACTAAGTCTAAGGTGGTTCCATTCGGTATGCCGCAGGCGGAGGTATTGAAGTGTGGCCGGTTGCTGGGCTCCTCCCCCGGTGGGCTACCCTTTGACTATCTTGGCCTGCCTCTGGCCGTGGGCTGCGCCCGGCTTCGAGATTGGAAGGTGGTGGTGGAGAAGATGGAGGCGCGCCTGACCGGGTGGCGCGCGACTCTTTTATCCAGGGCCGGGCGGCTGGTTCTTCTCAAAGCGGTGCTATCCTCTATTCCAATTTACTTCTTCTCGGTTCGTGGTATGCCTAAGGGGATTCGGGTGCGGTTGGAGAAATGTATGCGGGGTTTCTTATGGGGAAGGAAGGGAGAGGGGAGAAGGGGGGTGCCTTTGGTGGGGTGGGGTGATGTTACGAGGCCCAAGCGTGCGGGGGGCTTGGGAGTGAGGCGGGTGGATGCGGTTAATGAAGCCCTTTTGCTGTGGGCTGCACGGGTTTGGGGAAATGAGGAGAACTTCATGTTGAATATCCTGAGGGAGACGTTGGGAGTGGAGATGATGGCCGTTACTCGGGGGAGCTCCTCCGATCACCTTTCTACTTTTTGGCTTGGGGTGTTGAATGTTTTTAATCGTAATCGCTCCCTTTTTAAACCGATGTTGGGCAAGGGGAACTCATTTCGTTTTTGGACTGATGATTGGTCGGGAAGGGGGGCTTTCAAGGATGTGTTCCCTCGTTTGTACACTTTGGTGGAAGACAAAGAGGCTTCGGTGGCCTCCTGCTGGGACGAGGGCTGCTGGTGCCCTAGGATTATTGCGAATCTATCGGATCAACGATTGGACGATTTCCTTTCGTTGATGGCTCTGCTTGCGGATGTTATCAAGCCCACTGACGGCCGGGATCACTGGGCGTGGACGGATGGCTCCTTCTCTACGAGGAAGGCGTACCTTGCTCTTGTTCTTAGCACTCATGGGGACGACGCTCTTCTTGTGCGCGACTGTAGATTCTTTTGGGGGCTCAAGCTACCAGAGCGCATTGGCATATTCCTTTGGCTTCTACGCAGGGGGAGACTCTTAACTCGTGATCGATGTGCAACTTTGTTTCCCAATGTTGGGCCGAACTGCGGGCTGTGTGGCACGGAGCGGGAAACCATCGATCACCTTTTCTTTGAATGCGGGCGTGTTCGTGATCTTTGGGCTGACCTTGGCTGGATCAATATCGTGACCTTTGCTTCTTTCTGCGAGAGCTTGGCGACCTCCACGGGCAGGGCTAGGAGGGAACTCATGGATCCGATTGCGCGCTTGTGGAGCATTTGGTTGGGGAGGAATGATGACCTCTTTGCGGGACAACGTTTCTACAGGGAAAATATCTCTATCCTTGCTACGCGTCTTGTGGTTGATTGGTCTCCTGGGTAGGCCAGGTTTCAATTCTTGCGGGGGGTGTTGCTATCGGATGCCCCCTCGGGTGTTATTGTTGATTTGAGCTTTTCTTTTCTTTTGTAAAAACTCTTTACGCTTTCTTTTTAATATTTTGGGGTGAACACCTTCGAGTGTATCCCCCTTTTTTAACCGTAAAAAAAAAGTGCATATGAATCTGACCTCTCTGATACTTACTATGATGCATCTGAACAACATACTAGTGATAGTCAGCCCTCTTTTACTGCCTCAGAATATGCCCGACTACGACAACTACTGCAGAATACTCCCGCTGATACTACTACTAATGCATCTACTGCCAGCCTTGCAACAATCTCGAGTACTACTGCCAGCACTGCATCGACATCTGCACCTGCCTGGATCATTGATTCCGGAGCCTCGACTCATCTCACAGGAGAAGGTAGCCTTCTGTCCTCTTCCCGACCTTCTTCGGTCGTGAAATCTGTTCGGGTTGCCAATGGAGATTATTCGCCTATCACTAGTGTGGGCACTATGGAGTTCTCATCCACACTACGACTAACAGGGGTTCACTGTGCTTCTGCCTTCCCTCTAAGCTTATTATCTGTTCATATGCTATGCATTGAACTTGACTGTAAAGTGATTTTTGATAAATCTTGCTGTTATTTTCAGAACATCCGGACGAAGAAAATTTTTGGTGGGGGGCATGAGAAGAATGGACTATATTATCTCGACATTCCTACAAATTCTGGTTTCTCAGGTGCGACTTCCATCTCCATCGATCCTCTACTATGGCACCTTCGTCTTGGTCATCCATCCGCTAAAGCTCTCTCTATGATGTTTCCTGAACTTTCTTCGCTCAAGCCTTTTGAGTGCGAGGCATGTCAGTTTGGGAAGCATCATCGAGCCTCGTTTCTGGCTCGCACTGAGCCCCGTCATTCTGTCCTTTTTTATTAGTTCATTGTGATATTTGGGGACCTTGTCCGGTCCGAACTCTGAGTGGTCATAAGTATTTTGCTGTCTTTATAGATGATTTCAGCAGGTTATCTTAGGTCTTTCTGCTCAAAGAACGTTCGGAGATTAATCGTATCATAAAGAACTTCTTTCATTATGTTAAAAAGGTTTTCTCCTCTAACATTAAAATTTTTCGTTCGGACGACGCATTAGAATTCATCCAACATGACCTTGCCTCCTTCTTTGCCTATGAGGGAACCATCCACCAAACTACTTGTCCCTACACATCCCAACAAAACGGGATAACAGAAAGGAAACTGAGGCATCTTCTAAATATTGCTCGCTCTCTTCTATCTCAGATGAAGGTCCCCAAAACCTACTGGGGTGATGCCATTCTCACGGCCGTCTATCTAATAAACAGAGTACCCTCGCCTACTATTCATGGGTCCACTCCATTCTCCCTTCTTTATCCCAATGAATCTCCATTTCCTCTCCCTCTACGGATCTTTGGATGTGTGTCCTTCGTCCATAAATTTCATAATATCGACAAACTCTCACCACGGGCTATCAAATGCGTCTTTCTAGGTTACTCCCGAACTCAGAAAGGGTACATATGCTATGATCCTGCTGGTCATCGATATTACATCTATGCTGATGTAACATTCTTTGAGCAAACTAGCTTCTTCTCAGATTCAATCACTGATATTCCACTTGATCTCCCTCCACCACCCATCGTCTATAAACAAAGTAATGTTCCAAAACCACCAGCCATCCCTTTACCAGTTTCTTTGCTGCATGATAATATGCCTTCTCCGACTGTCCCCTTCAAGCATGTCCCGGATGATCCTCTAGAGCTTCCCATTGCTCTACGAAAGAGTAGAAGACACTGTGCTACTTACCCCATATCCAACTACACATCCACAGCTGGATTATCTCTCAATGACCGACGGTACGCTGATGCTCTTATAACTGTCTCCATTCCATGAGACCATAATAGTGCTCTACAGGACTCTGCTGGAAACATGCAATGAATGAAGAAATGAATGCACTCATTTCACGAGGGACATGGGATCTTGTTCAGTGTCCGAAAGGTGTTCGACCTGTAGCATGCAAATGGGTCTTTACGACCAAACAATCCCCGGATGGCACAATTGATAGATTAAAAGCTCGCCTTGTGGCTAAAGGTTTTACACAAACCTATGGTATCGACTATTTTGAGACATTTTCTCCTGTTGCACGGATGGGGTCTATCCGAACTATTCTCTCTATTGCGGGAAACAAATCTTGGCCCCTCTTTCAGCTGGATGTGAAGAATGCATTTCTTTATGGCGATCTTGATGAGGAGGTATATATGAAACAACCTCCGGGCTATGAAGTCGAGAGGGAGTATGTATGCCGACTTCGCAAGGCCATATACGGTCTCAAGCAAAGTCCAAGATCATGGTTTGACAGGCTTACTACAGAAATAACCACTCTTGGTTTCCAGAGGACGGTATCTGATTATTTTGTATTTGTCAGGAAAAGAGCAACTGGAACCGTTATACTGGCAGTCTACGTTGATGATATGGTTATCACAGGTGACCTTCCTTCAAAAGGTATTTGTTACCAAGGACCTTGGATCTCTACGCTACTTCTTAGGCATAGAAGTACTTCGCACTGCCGAAGGACTTCCACCTCTCACAAAGGAAGTACTGCATGGACATACTTACTGAAGCAGGACTTCTTGGATGCAAGCCCTCTGGTATTCCTGCTGATCCAAAGAAGCATACCACCTCATCTGATTCAGCCTTTGAGGATGTCTCCCGATATAGAAGCCTCGTTGGTAAACTTCTCTACCTTACTGTAACTAGACCAGATATCTCCTATGCAGTAAGTAGAGCAAGCCAACATATGGAACAACCATGTTACAACCACCGGCAAGATGTTCTCCAAATTCTTCGATACTTAAAGGAATCTCCAGGACGTGGACTCTCCTACAAAGCAAATGGACACACAGACATGGTTGCCTATGCAGATGCTGATTATGCAAGCTCTCCAGAAGATCGACGCTCGACTACAGGCTACGCTATGATGGTTGGAGGAAACACTGTTACCTGGAAAAGCAAGAAGCAAACCGTCGTATCCGGGTCAAGTGCAGAAGCAGAGTATAGGGCAATGGCACAAGCCACATGTGAGATCACGTGGTCATTGGCCTTTCTTCAGGAGCTTGGTATTAATGTCACTACACATATTCCCCTGTACTGTGACAACAAATCTGCAACCTACATTGCCACTAATCCTGTATTTCATGAACGAACTAAACACATAGAAATTGATTGCCACTTCATACGAGATGCAATCAAAATTGGAAGAATCACCACTCCACACATCAGTACTGATCTACAGCTTGCAGATGCCTTTACAAAGGCATTACCAAAGAAACGCCTGTCATGGATTATATCCAAGTTGGGCATGACTGATAAATACGCTCCAACTTGAGGGGGAGTGTTAGTAATTATGAGACGTTTCTTATTGTAACCCCAATAAGGGGCAGTTCTGTATTTTTTCCTTTCTTGGACTATCTAGGGTTTCTAGGGTTTTTCCTATATAAGGTCCCCTAAACCCCATTGGAATAAATATAACAAGACATTCTTTCCTACAATAATATTTTAAATTAAAATATTATAAACCACATAAACCGCATATACTTCTGTATACTCCCCCGCATATCCGCTTACTCGCTTTAGACTGCATGACTGAACGAATACCGCATACCGCATTTCTGAACCTTGGAATGTTTGAATCAGCTCCACTATATCTGTAATCAACGACTATCTTCCTCTTCTTGTTATGATTTTTGAAGTCATCCATCTCTTTCTTAATCTCCACCAGGGGAGGAACTAGGAATTACAACAACGAGGGGCCGATAAAGTATCACTACAGCAAAATGAATCTACAACGATACTTTTTTAAAAAGCTACTACTATATCGTCCATTGTAAAATATATAATGATGGTATTATTTGTTGTAAAATTATTTTTTATACTTGAAATTAACGACGAATGTTATACATGTTATTATATCATTATCAATAGTTCCCATAGCAACACTTATCTGTTTATAATTTTTAAAAATTTTAGCTAATCATCACCAATTTTTTAGTTCAAAATTTACCTATAACCAGTTAAAATTTTGAAAATAGCATTGTATAAGTGTTGGCATATTGATTGTCTCTAATGATATAGCAATAGATATGACATTCGTCGATAATTTCAAATACAAAAAATAATATCACAATAAATAATATCATCTATATATTTAATAATGGGCAACATAGTGATGTTTTTTAAAAGCAGTTAGCCATTTTGTTGTAGTGGGTTTACATTTATATAAGTAAAATAAAAGTGGCTTTTTAACCTTCAATTTCTAAGGTCAAGATGAATCATTTCACATCTTCAAACTGTTACATTACTATGTACTCTTTCTTCAATATTATAATTATTGTGTGCAATCTGAAATTTTCATACCATCTTATGTAAATTTAAACGTAGTCTACTTTTTCCAGATGCAAGTGGATTTTTTTAATTAGATAAGTTAACTAACATTAAAGGAGAAATATGATAAAATAATAATGGGATCATAACCTAATATCTTTCTTAAAATTATGAAATTTGGATTATAAAATAATATTATATTTTGAGGGATAATATAAATGAAAAATATTTTAAAAGGTAGATATATATAGAATAAAATTTCCATTAAATTAAGTATATTTATTATCAGTATTTATTTTCATACCATCTTATGTAAATTTAAACATAGTCTACTTTTTCCAGATCTTAAATGCAAGTGGATTTTTTAATTAGATAAGTTAACTAACATTAAAGGAGAAATGTGATAAAATAATAATGGAATCACAACCTAATATCTTTCTTAAAATGATGAAATTTGGATTATAAAATAATATTATATTTTGAGGGATAATATAAACAAAATATATTTTAAAAGGTATATATATATATATAGAATAAAATTTCCATTACATTAAGTATATTTATTATCAATATTTACAATTAAGGATGCAAACATAGGGATTCGAATATAGTTGTTATCGTACCCTTATTCATTTTTAAGTACGAATACGGATGTATATATGGATATTGACGGATATGAAAACTAAAAATGGATAGAATGTAAAATGGATAGTGATCATAGTCAAATAATACTATAAGTTCTCTATAAATTGGCTATATGTATGGGAGGAAATAGACATGATAAAGATACACTAAATGTGCTTATATCATAAAAAATATAACATAGTTAAATAATGTGCGAAATAGTGTAATATACGATAAAGAATAAATCTACAACTATATTTATGTATGAATACATATATACGATACATGCACAATGTTTACGGATATCAAAGTGATATCGATATGTATCAATTTTAAAATGGATAAAAATACGGATGTCAAAATCTGTATAAAAATGGATATGGTGACAAATCAAATATGGATATATCGATATCCGTTTACATCCAAATTTATATGGGTTGACAACCTAAACAGTATGAATCATATGATTAATTTATATGATAATGGAATGTGAATGCTAAAAAAGCTAGGCACACCTTTTGCATGGATTTGTATATTAGATGTCATATCATCATGTGATCTTTTATCACCATTATTGATTTTTACCTCAAATTTAAAAGGAGGGGCCAACTAATGTAATTAACTAACATTTATACACAAATTAAAAAAAACACAGCAGGGGCCGTGGCCTCCCCACTCATCAATGTAGTTCCGCCCCTGATCTCCACATTGGCTTTCGAACACATAGATACATCCCGATAACCACCAATCAAGTGTTCCTTCTGCCTTATGATACCACCATTAGTGATGTGGCAGTACAATGCACATTGCACCTTATTCTTGTCTAGTGTATTCGGTCAAAAAGAGTACTTCCAACCGGGATCCTTCAACGCCGCTTTCAAGCATGGAGCATTCATCTTGTCGGTGAAGCGGGGATTAATTTCCCCAGGCCTTTGCACATTAGATGGGATTGGTGTAGTAGGATTAGGAATGGCATCCCCATCCAAGGATTCCATTGAAGTCATTCTACAAGGGGAGAGCAAGAGAACGCAGGGAGGCTGCTGGAAGAGGTACATAGGTCGCCGGAGGAGGAGGGAGGTCATTGGAGGAGGAGGGAGGTCGCTGGAGGAGGTAGGGAGGCCACTTGAGGAGGAGGGAGACTGCTAGAGGAGGTAGGGAGGCCGCCGGAGGAGGAAGGCTGCCAGAAGAGGAGGGAGGCCGCCGGAGGAGGAGGAAGGCTGTTGGACAGGAGATTTTTCTCTGTAGGGACGACGCAAGGGGTTTCGCGGGCTACAAGGTCGAATGAGGGTCGAATGCAGTGGGGTAATACAGGGTCGAAAGGGTATATCGCATTCCAAAAATGCGACATGTATATCGCATTTTGTAAATGCACTATGTATATCGCATTTTGTAAATGCGCTATGTATATCGCACTTTGTAAATGCACTATGTATATCGCACTTTGTAAATGCGCTATGTATATCACATTTTGTAAATGTGTTATGTATATCTCATTTTCAAAATGCGATATATGTGTAGTACGCATAAAAAAAATAGTCGCCTAGGCGCCCAGGCGACCTAAGGCGTACAACATTTTCTATAAAGGCAAGGCATGCTTTCTAGGCGCACAGCCTGGGGTGCCTGAGCGCATAGGCGGCCGCCTAGGCGCTCGCATTAACATCCTTGGTTGGTTTGTCACTACACATAGAGGAACTTAAGATACATACATGGGGACGCGCTCAGCAATACGGGGGCTGGGGGTTGCTCTCTGATGATGGAGCGTTGGTGGAGAGCGCGAGGAGCGGAAGTGCAAGCGGGCTTGTCGAAGTCGGAAGGTTCTTCTATGTCAGGGCTCCCGTCGCTCCGGGACGGGGAAGGCGATGCGCGTGGGGGTGTGGCTTTGCATGGGAAGGTAGGGCTTGGGAGTGTCGTCGAAGAAGGGTCTCGGAGGGGGTTGGAGGCGGTTGTTTCGGTGTTGGGGAAGGCGAGAAGGGGAAAGGGGTGGCTTGCAGGGAAGAGGAAGGGTGACGGGTCGAAGTTGGTACCGCAGTGCATGAGGATGTTACCGAGATGCATGGTGATGGGGTTGGAGGGGGATGGGTGCAAGTCTCCCACAAGAAACCGGAGAAGAGGTGCTTCCGGTGTGGGGCTAGGGGACATGTGGCGTCGTTCTGTAGTGTTCCCCCAAGATGTTTCGCATGCGGTAGGTTGGGCCACCGTAAGGCCTCCTGCTGGTTTGGTTTTGTACGTCATTCCGATGGAGATCCTGTACATGCTGCTGCTGGCCAAGTCAGAAGAAGGGTGTCCGGTGGGGTCGATATTTGGCGGGGACAACATACATTCGCGGCTGTGGTTGCGGGTGTTCCGAAGGGTGCAAGTGATGCCAAAGTGAAGGTTGTTCCGAAGGTCGTTGGTGGCTCCAAAGAGACGGTGGGTGTGGTCGAAGGAACGGCTTCAACCTTTCTGGCAGTTGGGAAGGATGGCGTGCGTGATGACGACACCCATGCTGTGATCGGTTACGCCTTACGGAGGTGCATTTCCGTGGAGGCTGTGAAGGGTCACTTGGTTTCCTTGGTTCGCAGTTATAGGGGGACGTCGTGGCTCTTGATTCTCGACGTTGCTGTGCTCGTGGTCTTTCAAGGTTACAGAGAGATCGTTTAATACAAAATGGAGCAGTGGGCGATATTGTTTGGCGGCATCTTCGCTTTGCGGACGGGGCGATTACGGATGTTGAGGTTTGCGTGGAGGAGGTTCGTGGTGTTCTTTCCTCTCCAGGACGGTTCACTGCCTGGGGCGGGTACTCCGGCAATGGGGTTCGGTGCTCGCGGTCATCGATGATGGGTTGTCACCCGGTTCGGCTCCTGATGTCACTCAGGTAATGTTGGAGTGCAACAAGGATTTGATCGATGGCGCGAATGGCCGGGTCTTCTGCGAGTCTTTGGAGGTTGGACGTTTCCGGTGCAAGGTAGAGATGTTGATCGTCGAACCCCCTCCTCCGTCGGAGGGTCCGAGGATGGTCGGTGTCGCCTTGCCTTCTGAGCTCCAGGTTGGCTTCCCTAAGGATGCGTTGCATGGTTCGTCCCGCGAGATTGATTTGGTGCGACGTTTGGGGTTCTCCACTCGGATCCTGTGCATTGTATCTCAAAAGGTCGATTTGTCTGCTGAGGTGGCGGGGTCGGCTCGTTGTATCTCTGCGCCGCATCACTCCTGGTCTCGGACCTCGGATCCCGACCTTCGGGCTCCGCTCTCGGATCCTCTCGCGGGTCGGGCCCTTGGTGACGCCAACTTTTGTGCCACTTCCTTTCAGGCGGGAAAAGCCTCTCGAACGTTCTTCTACTGAAACTTTCCTCAACTTCGTCGGGCATCTCGGAGCAGTTGTCTTGCCTGGCCCACTCGCCTGGGGTTGGCGGGACCTTCCCCTTAATTGACTATATCAACTCGGCTGCTTTTGCCCCTTCCTTGGGGCCGCGCTACTCCTGCGCCTCCATGGGCTCGAAGGGTGTTCTTTGAGTTCTTCGACTACGCCCACTGTTGAGGCCCTTTCTTCCGTGGAGTCCGGTGTTGTCTCTTCTTCTCTCCCAACTCTGACCATCCTTGAGTTGGAGGGTGCTAGTGCTGTTGAAGGAACTTCTGATAAGAGATCCAGGAAGAGATACAGAAGGAGGAATAGAGCTCGATCGGTGATCTCCGAGCCACAGGCCTGCTCGACACTTAAGAGGTCCGTTGCGGAGGCCTCTGAGGTGGTCCGAATTGGGGGGCATCGCAGTGGTTCGCTATGAAGATTCTATCATGGAATGTGCGGGGGCTTGGGGAGCTGGGCAAGAGGCGGACTATGGGGTCGCGATTCATTGAATGGGGCTGCGATGTCGTCATGTTGCAAGAAACAAAGCTTCAAGGCGTCAACGATGTTCTTTGGAGATCGTTTGGTACGGGAGGTGTAGATGAGGTCAGGGCTCTGGATGCGGTGGGTACGGCTGGTGGGTTGCTGATTGCGTGCAGATCCTCGACTATGGCTTTTAGCTCAGTTCTGCGGGGGAGGCATGTCATCTCGATTCTCTTGGTATGTGCCGGCTCTTCTTTGCCTGTTGCGTTTGCATGTGTCTACGGGCCTTGCTGTCATATTCAAAGGAGGGAATTATGGGAGGATTTGCGGGAGGCGAGTAGGGCGTTCGCGGGAATCCCGTGGCTCATAGGAGGGGATTTCAATGTTACCCTTCGAACGTCCGACAGACCACAGTTCAGCGGTGATCAAGACCCGGGTTCTGTAGATTTTGCTGATGTTGTGGACTCGTTGGCTCTGGGAGTTTTGGATGCGGGAGATGTCGCCTACATGTGGAGGAATTCAAATTCTCGCTCCCGTATTGATAGATTTTTGGCATCTACAGAACTTCTTGATTGTTTCCCGCTATCTTCTGTGCTTGCTCGGCCGCGGAGCATGTCCGACCACACCCCAATTTTGTGGGATTCCGGTGATCTCCCCGCGGTGAGGGGTTTCTTTAGGTATGAGAGGAGTTGGTTATTGGAGGATAACTTCAAGGAGTTGGTGGCTTCTCATTGGTCCCACATGCTGGTGGATGGTTCCGCGGTTTCCAAGTTTGTCCACAAACTCGGATCTTTACACACGAGGTTGAGCTCTTTCAAGAGGGAGTCCAGGGCTGCGAGGCATGCTGCTAGGCTAGAGGCTGAGGATGTTGTCGGCAGACTTGATGCTTTGGAGGATACAAGGGAGCTGTCGGTGGATGAGTTGGCTGCACGTTCGCTCGCCCAGAAGCTAATCGCGGCTGAGGATCTCAAGCGTGTCACTGAATGGCGTCAAAGATCGAGGAGCACATGGCTGAAGGAGGGGGACACTAATACGACGTTCTTTCATCGCATAGCAAGCGGAAGGCGTCGCTCGAATACTTAGCGTTTGATCACGATTAATGGCCTTCGTGTGAATGGTGATAGGGAAACGGGGAAAGCAATCGCCACTCACTTTAAGGAGTTCTCGGCGAGGAACATTCCAATGATATGGAGGTGGACGAGGGTTGGGCTACTTCACTTTTGCCCTTGTTGTGTGTTGGGTTGACGCAGGGGGTATCCCTGGAGGAGGTTAAGGCGGCGGTATGGGACTTAAACGCGGATGGGGCTCCGGGCCCGGATGGCTTCCCGGTGGCCTTCTACAGGGATTTCTGGAATCTGGTAGGAAATGAGGTGTTGGAGGTCATTTCCGAATTCTGTGTTAGAAATGCTGGCTTCGAGCGGATAAATAAGTCTCTGATTGTTCTACTTCCTAAGTCCGCTTCGGTCGAGCGGATTGAGGAGTACCGCCCCATTGCTATTTCTAATGCCCTCTACCTAATTGTGGCGAAGGTGTTTGCTTTGCGGCTCGGTCGGGTTCTTGACTCCAGTCTCCATCATCTCCCCGCTACAATCAACTTTTATACAAGGAAGATAAATATCGGACTGCCTTACTCTTGCTTCGGAAATGGTTGCGGATTGGAGGAGGGGGGAAAGGTATGGTGTCCTGTGGAAGGTGGATTTTGCAAAAGCCTATGATTGCCTTGATTGGAAGTTCCTTTGGTCGGTTTTGCGAAGGAGAGTCTTCCCGGAGGTTTGGATTTCTTGGATGCATCGTTGTATAACCACGACCTCTTTTTCGGTCTTGATTAATGGCCTCCTGGAGGGGGGTTACCTCCAGCCGCATAGGGGGGTGCGTCAGGGCTGCCCCCTTGCTCCCCTCTTGTTTGTCATCACTGCGGATGTCCTTGCTCACATTGCTTGCTGGGTTGTTGAATGCGGATTATCGGCCGGATTCTCTAGGGGTGGTTTGGTGATCCCGTTGTTACAATATGCTGACGATACTATATTTTTCATTGAGGGGGGCCTCGCGGAGGTTTCGGGCATGTCTATGGCCTTGGAGGGGGCCTCGCGGACGTCTATTTTTCATTGAGGTTGGTCTAAATGTTAGGGCGAATGGGGGTGCGACGCGCTCCCCTCCTCCATCGCGACGAGGGCTTGCGCCGCGATCCTTTATTCGCTCCATGCGAGTTCGGGCGACGTAATTCTTCATTCGCTCCACGTGAGTTCGGGCGCTCTTCCTTCGTTCCGCGCGAGTTCGGGCGGTGCGGTTCTGCCATCGGCGTTGGTGACTTCAAGCGACGCGTCTCCTGCTTCGGGCGACGCGGTTCCTACCTCAGGCGACGCGACTCCTCTGACGGCGCCAGCAAAGGGGTTAGGGCTAGGGGCTTCTCCGATCTGATTCAGGGCGCCAACAAGGGGGATGGGGCTGAGGGCTTCTCCGCTCTTGCTACTGGCGCGGGTGAGCAGGCTGGCTGGAGGCGTCGCGCGGGTGTGCAGGCTGGCGCGGGTGGCGCGGGTGTGCATGCTGGCGCGGGTGTGCAGGCTGGCTGGAGGCGTCGTGCGACCTGGGAGGTGGGGCCTTTCGGTGGTGACGCGCGTGCAGTGCCGGCTTCGTTCGGAGCTTCCGCGCTTGGTTGCCAGGTCCGCGGTTGGGAGCAGTTGTCAGGGGGAAGGTCTGGTGGCTGGGTTCCGAACAAGGGTGCCAGCGAGGGCTGTGGTGCATGTGCGTCCCAGGGTTGGCAGCTAGTGGTTGGGCGTCGCAGGGGGAGGTTTGCTACTTCTGGGCGTAGGCGTGGGCCGTCGAAGGTCTCCCCCTTTGGACGCGACTCTTTTCGGTGCGGTGGGCTGGATCATTGGGTACAGGCGTGTCGGGAGCCTGTGCGTTGCTTCTCTTGCCGGGGTTTCGGTCATTCTCGGAGGTGCTGCCGGAAGGCGAATGCGGGTGCAGATGTGCTGGTTGGCGAGGGTGGGGGAGAGGGAGCGCTGTTTTTGATGACTTCGGACGTGGGCCTCGTGTCCAAGGCTTCGTTTAGGGGTGATGTGGCTCGGCTCTCTCCATGGAGGGCGGTGGCGAGGGGCCTCAGTGAATGCGAGAGCCGGAGGTTGTTGCTTGGGCCGGTGTCTGGGTGCTTGCAGTTGACGTGGCAGATGCCGAGGGACTGTGATGTTGCCGTGCAGCCTGACAGCGTGGAGAGGGTCGTTGTCAGGGGGCTTCCGATGGAGATGAGGACGAGGGAGCGCATTTCAGAGCTGCTGCGTGGCGTTCTCGTGGTTGTCTCAGTCGAGAGTTCGGGGTGTCAACCCGGGCCGCCTTTGGAGGTGTTCCTTCGGGTGAGGCCGCTTGGTGTCGAGAAGATGGGTTGGTGGGAGGTTCGACTGGCTGGTAGGCGACTTCTTCTTGAGCTGGTGGCTGCAGATGTGTGGGCGGCTATTCTGGCTGCTGGGTGCCGCAAGAAGGAGGTCCCGGTGGCTGAGGTGGCAGTGGTAGATGGTGAGGTGGTGCGGCGATCTGATGCGAAGGTGGGGGCTTGGCGGCCAGAGGAGGGGCGACTTTCGGTGGGGGGGGGGCGGCTTCCGGCTGTGGCCCGCACCACGGGGGAGGGTCTTCGGTTCGGTTCCATATCGGCGATGGATTTTCCGAGGTTGGAGGATATCTCTTTGCCTTGGTTTCTGGCGGCTTCGGCGCGGTCTGCTGGCGGAGGGGAGGCTCTGGGAGGGGGTGGGGCTCAGCCAGCATCGGCTGCTTGTCTGGTGGAGGTGGTTGAGGAGGGGGTTTTGGCCCGAGGTGTGGAGGGGGTTGCTTTGGGCGCTGCTTCCGAGAGGGGGGGGAGCTGCGAACTCTCTGCGGGCGGACGTATCTATGGGGGAGTGGGCTGCTGTCTCGGGGAGGGGGCGGGATTTTGAGCTGGAAGGGGCGGCTGCTGTGGTTGGGGTGGCTTTTTCGTCTGAGGGTGTGTTGGGTGGGGAGGTTCCAGCTGGGGGTGGGGCCGACCCGGCTGGGGGGGGGGCAGGTGGGAGGATCTTTGCAGATTTTGGGTGGGGAGTTGCCGCGACGTTTTGGTGTGGAGTATGAAAGGGGGAGGGGGAAGCGGAGGAGGGCTGAGAAGGAGGCGAGGGTTGCTCTAAGCGCATCTCTGGCATCGGGGGCAGATGCTGAGGTTGTGAGCGTGAGGGCGGCCAGCCCGTTGGTGGTGCGGAACCGTTTTGCGGCTCTCGACAGGGACATGGCACGACGCTTGGGGGTTATTCCCCCAAAGAAGAGGGAAGCTTTGGTCGTCCGATGAAGCTGCTATCTTTGAATGTGAGGGGCCTGGGCCGGCCCGAAAAGAGGCTCGGGGTGCAGAATCTGCTGAGAGAGGCTGGTGCAGATATTTTCTTTCTTCAGGAGACTAAGTTGCAGTCTTTGGAGGACCACTTGCGGCGGGAGATGAGTAGGGGGGATTTTCTCGTTGGCGGACAAGGGGGCTGCTGGGGCTTCTGGGGGGTTGCTCTCCGGTTGGCGATCTGATTCCTTCGACTTGTTGGGGATGTCCGCCTCCAAGTTCACTTTGTCTTTTCGGCTGCGGCGGAGGGCGGATGGGATCTGTCTGTGCATTACTAATGTCTATGGCCCGTGTCGGCGGCAGGATGGTAGCTTGGCTGGGGATCTGGAGAGTGCTGGGCCTGAGGCTGGCGACGGTATTTGGATCATCGGTGGCGACTTCAATGTCACGCTGCTACCGTACGACAGGCCGGGGGGGGGGAGGCTCTGATCCTGGATCGGCAGATATGAAGCAGGTGGTTCGGTCTTTGGGATTGTCTATTGTAGATGCGGCTGGGTTCAAGTACACTTGGAGGAACGTGAGGGCGAGATCCAGACTCGACAGATTCTTGATGTCGCTTGAGGCGGGGGAGATCTTCCATTTGGCGAGGGCTTGGGCGCTTACAAGGACTATATCAGATCACACTCATGTTCTATGGTTTTCTGGTGAGGAGCGCTTGGCTCGGTTCTCCTTTCGCTTTGAGAGGAAGTGGCTGTTGGAGGATGGTTTCCGGGACATGGTGCATGAACATTGGCGGAGTGTGGCGGTGGCAGGCTCGGCAGTGTCGCGGTTTGCGGCCAAGCTCGAGTCACTGAGGTGGTTGTTGTTGAGTTATGGGAAGGATGTCGCCAGGAGGCGACGGGCCGTCAGGGCAGAGGCATAGGCTGGGATCAGCAGGTTAGACGGCCTTGATGATGATCGGGGCCTGTCTCCGGAGGAGGTGGAGGAGAGGGCAGCCTGGCTTGAGACTGTGCTTCGGGAGGACAGAAAAGAGGAGGTTCATTGGCGGCAGAGGGCCAGGCAGAAGTGGCTAAGGGAAGGGGACGCCAACACACGGTTCTTCAATTCTGTGGCATCCGGAAGGAGGAGAAGGAGCTTCTTGCATGAAATGGAGGTAGGGGGCCTAAGAGTGTCAGGCGAAAGGGTGAAGGATATTGAGAATCCTCAAGCGCATCACGGAAGCGTGACGATCGCATCGAATACGATCGGGGCGACTAGTCGTACTAGTCGCAAGGTGCAGCGGAATTTAAAAATTTTAAATCAAATGATGAAACCACATGATCACGAGAACACTTCTCGGATCGTTTCATCAATCCACAAAGTATAAGGAATACCTTTGAAGCGTGGTTGTGATCGCGAGATCCCAAACAAGAGATCCTCCTGTCTCAAGTCCGATCTACGAAGAACGCACTTGCGGGCACGATGATGAGTCGCGTCCCTCCCGCAATCCTCGATGAAGATCCAAGCAATAGATCCCCTGATTTCGTCAAGCGAAATCCGTCGTCTTCCTCTATAGCAAGTAGCCACGAAGAAGGAGATCCTCGAGTCGTCGAAGGCGAAGGCGAAAACTTCTCTCCTTTCTCAACAATGATGGTCGGCCACCCTTTAGAGAGAGAGAGAGCACGAGAATGAGAGGGAGAGAGAGAGAAGTAGAGTAGGCGTCTACTTGGTGTACACTCAAGGGCTAAGGCTACCCTCTTTATATATTATTTTGAGATCCAATGGATCTCAATCCATGGCTCTCATGGATCTAACAGTCATTGTAATCCAAGAGCCATCCAACGGCTATGATTGTTGTTGGTTAAAAATCAACAACATTAATTTATATTAAATTAAATATGTGTTAAATTATTATCAACAAAATTTAATTAACATAAATTAATTTATCAAGAGATAATAAGTCAACAAATAAGAGGAGACAACAACCCCTCCTAAAATCAAGGAGGCGTCACCTATGACTAAGTCATAGGTGACGCCACCTATGATTATAGGTGGTTTTGTCTCCTTTTATTTATATTATTATTTCTTAATTATTTGCAATAATCATTATTGCAATAATATCCACCAAATTAATTCCAAATTAATTTGTGAATATTTCAATCATGCCATTGAAAAAAATGTGAATCATATTCACATCCCAAACTAATTTGTAAATTACATTTCCAATTAATTAACTAATATGGATCCAATCCACATTAATAATTAACAAATGTTATTTACAATGTCTCTCTCTCTCTGATATATTATAAATCTCATTTATAATATACACAGATATTCTGGATATCACTATCCACGATCTGCTTATCCTTGATAATTAAATCCCATTTAATTATCTTGGACAATCATTCTCTTAACATGAATCTTATTCATATTGTTCTTGATAATTAAATCTCATTTAATCATCAATACCTTTTTGCTTGGATACTAAATTCATCACAGGAATTATTCTTGAACTCCTTCAAGAATAATGTGCCTTCTCCGCAGATACTTGGAGATAAGGACAGGGCGATTGTATTGTTCCACGTATAGTGACTTGGATGTTGAGATCTCATCTCAAATCCAGATCTAACGGACCTCTCATAGATGCTTGATTAAATCAAGTCCGTATACTTAATCTTCTCATTGCATCTGAATCGCATTCAGATCAATGTCCAACATTTGGACTAAGATCAAGTTACTTCTCTACTGAGAGGAGTCACTAAAATCCAGACCTGTTTCATCACTCCCTCGGACTGGAAGCGTCATGGTTATACAATCGTTTATGATCACATCACCCTCAGGTATTCCCAATACCTGCACATCCTGCATACTGGAAGACCAATGATCAACCTGAAGATGAAGATCTATTTTATACTGTCTTCTTCATGGTTTTGATCACCAAGTTTCTCAATCTTGGTCATTGGGATTTGGTATCGATCATATGCTTTCCCAAAGCATATATCATACCTTCAAATTCTTGTCATGCTTCCAAAGCACGACGACCATGCATGGAATTTGATCGGTCCCAATACCTCATGAGTGAGCTCATGTCTTCCGGTTCATAAGTGAACCTGTATGATCCCTTTGAGAGATCGTATTACTCATATGCCCTTATATGCACACCAGCTCGCCGATGTATAGACCTTGATTAGGTCATCAACCTATTGGTCTGCCAAATGTACATACTCTGACATATAGTAACACATCTGTCTCTGGTCAGAGGATTTGTGCCTATGCTGTGACAGTATTCAACAGAGGACTTAGGTTATCTCGATCTCGCTAAGTCAACTCATTGACTTAACTAATCTGACATCTTCGAATCACTATTCCCATGCAGAGGACCTGCATCAAGAGGTCGGTCAGATATCAGCCTATGTGAGAAAGGATTGCCATCTCCTACTCAGGCTAGAGATCATCTCTTAATAATCATTTGACGGTGCTTGATGAGTCCTCTATCTAACCCATTAGATATTCATCCAAGCACCAGCCTCTATGATTCATTTAATGAATCAACAGCTGTATGATCATTAAGATGGCCATGGTACATAACCGTAATTTTACAGAGGGACCTATTATGCAAATTATTTATTCTTCATTTCAGATCAGGGAATGATACACGCAATAACATTTATTGCATAATGGCTCGCCGTGGGCTCGCATGTCCAACAAAGGGAGATTGGGATCGCCTTGCGGCGTCATTTTGTGAGTGCCTCGAGGAGGGTGCTGGTGGAAGATGGCAGGGTATGGTCGGGTCTGGGGGTGAGGCACTTGAGTGGTGCCCAGGCTGATTCGTTAGTGGCCGAGTTCACGGAGGCTGAGGTGCGCAGGGCAGTTTGGAAGCTGAATGCGGACGGGGCTCCGGGTCCGGATGGCTTCTCCATATCTTTCTACAGGGAGTTCTGGGATCTGCTGAAGGGGGACATCGTGGAGGTTCTGACTTTGTTCAGGGGGCAACATGGGTTTTGAGAAAGTTAACAGGGCTTTGATTTTTTTGCTGCCGAAGAAAGATGTCCCAGTGGGGGTGGGGGACTACTGGCCGATATCTATCTCCAATGGCATTTATCTTATTGTCGCCAAGGTGTTGGCGAGCAGACTTAGAGGGGTCCTATCCTCTGTGGTTTTGCCGGCCCAATCCGCCTTCATTCCGGGTCGATCTATGGCGGATGGAACCGTGACCGCTTCGGAGATTTGTCGTGACAGACCTTCCTGTATCTGTCGATTGGATCTGGGTGGTGGAAAGTCAGCCCGATAGAAGGTCACACTGATCAACCAGCCTGAGGTCGATACCTCGCTTCCCCTTTGGCTCAACATGATGAGTGGTAGGGGCTTCAGAGCTATGGAAAAGCTATGCCGTCTTCGCTTACGGCTAGCACTCACTTCCTGCCCCCCATCAGCTATCGCATACATGATCTCCTAGCCTAGTGGAAGAGGTCTCAAAAAAGGGGCAGTTTGGAAGATTGACTACGCCAAGGTTTATGACTGTGTTAGTTGGAGATTCCTTTGGTTAGCTCTGCAGAAAAGGGGTTTCCCGGAAGTTTGGATTGCTTGGGTTAAGAGATGCGTCACCACTAGCTCATGCTCGGTGCTGGTAAATGGGAGGCCTGAGGGAGGATGGTTCCAACCGCAGAGGGGGGTGCGTCAGGGCTGCCCCCTTGCTTCCCTGCTATTTGTGTTGGTTGCAGATTGTCTTGCGGTTTTGTTTGAGCGGGCAGTGGAGGAAAACCGGTGCGAGGGCTTCCGAATGGGGGACATCTCAGTCCCGGTGTTGCAATATGCGGATGACACGCTGATATTCCTGGGAGGGACGGAGGAGCAGAAACGCAATGCAACTGTGCTGGTGGATGTTTTTGGGTGCCTCTCTGGGTTACAGATTAATAGGCAGAAGTCGGTCCTTGTTCCAATGGGTTTGGGTGGCGAGGAGAGCATCAGGCTGGCGGATTGGGCAGGATGCCCCTTGGGGAGACTGCCGATAACCTATCTGGGTTTGCCTCTGGTTGAGGGCAGGCTGAGGAAGTCCGATTGGGATTGTGTGCTGCACAGAATGGAGGAGCGGCTGGAAGGTTGGAAGGCTGTCACTCTGTCCAAGGGTAGGAAGCTTACATTGCTAAAGCATGTTCTTTCGGCCATCCCGACCTTTTTCTTTTCGACGAGATTAATGCCTGTTGGTGTTAGAAGGAGGATTGAGACCTTGATGAGATCCTTTTTCTGGTCTGACGGGAGACAGGCAAAGAGGGTGTTGCACCTGGTGGCTTGGAAGGACCTGGCTGTTCCTGTTGCAGAGGGGGGCCTTGGCGTTAGGGACGTAGAATCTATGAACAAAGCTCTGTTAGCCAAGTGGGTGGTGCGCATTTGGGGTTCGTCCGATTCGCCGGTCTTGCAGCTGTTGAGAAAGATTTATGGTGTTACGGGGGAGTTGGTGGCAGAGAGGAAGCGTCGTGAGTCTTCCTTGTGGAGTGGGATCCGTGCCGTTCTTTCGGTGCTTCGGCCGCTTCTTAGGCTGATTTTGGGGGATGGGCTCCGGTTCCGTTTTTGGCTGGATGACTTGACGGGGGATGGGGCCCTGGCCTCCCGCTTCCCTCGGTTGATGGCTTTGGCAGTTGATAGGGGAGCGCGGGTGGCGGAGGTCGTCGAAGCTGGGACGTGTGCGCCAAGGTTCCTTGCGGATCTCTCGGATCAGAGGTTGGAGGAGTTTTTGAGGATGTTGTCTGAGATTCCCCCTGCCGGGGACCTGTCGGGGGACCCGAACCGTTTTGAGTGGACTGGTGATAGGTTCTCGGTGAAGGCGGCCTATCGGAAGGTTACTGCGGCTTTGGTGGAGCGAGATGAAGAGCTGTGTGCTGACGTGAAGTTGATTTGGGCAGCTAAGATTCCTACGCGGGTAAAGCTATTCCTTTGGTGTATGAGGAGAGGTCGTATTTGTGACAAAGTGAGAAGAGGCAAAATGCTGGGTGGGATGGATCTTAAGTGCGACAGATGCGAGGACGAGCTAGAGGATGTGGACCACATCTTTTTTGGTTGCAGGTCTTCCGCAGAGGTTAGGGAGTCATTGGGGCTCACGTGGGTTCGGGCATTTGGTGCTGATCAGTTTTGGCGGTCGTTTCGTCGGGTCGGCCATGGGTCTTCCGATGATGTCTCCAAGCCTTTTGCCGCACTGTGGGCTATTTGGCTTGGTAGGAATGATACAATCTTCAAGGGGCAGCGGTTTTTCTCTGAGAATGTTGTAGTCCACTGTAATATTTTGTACAATTTGTGGTTATCTAACTGATGTACACTTTACTTTATTAATGAATGCTTTGGTGTGGTGACTCTCGCCTCGGGAGGGCTCCCCCGTTCCTTTACTCAAAAAAAATGTCTATGGCCTTGGATCTTTTAAGTGAGATGTTTGGTCTTTTCAAGAAAGTGGACAAGTCGAAGGTGGTCCCTTTTGGTCTCTCGACGGAGGAGGCGGATGCGTGTGGGCGGGTTTTGGGGTCTGATTGCGGCTCTCTACCGATTGACTACCTGGGGATGCCCTTGGTAGTGGGAAGAACTAGGTTGAGAGATTGGCTCAGGGTCGTGGTGAAGGTGGAGACAAGGTTAGCTGGTTGGAAGTCGGCCATTCTATCTAGGGGGGACGCCTTGTCCTCTTGAAGGCGGTTCTCTCCTCTATTCATGTTTACTTCTTGTCTAACCATCGACTGCCGAAGGGGATTCACAATCGCCTGGAGAAGCTTATGCGGAAGTTTCTATGGGGCAAACATGGGGAGGAGTCGGGGGGGAGGGATACACCTGGTTGAATGGGGTGAAATCACGCGGCACAAGAACGAAGGAGGATTGGGGGTCCGGAGTTTGGATCATGTAAATGCCGCATTTCTTCTGAAGTGGGCCAGCAGAGTTTGGGTCCTAGGGGAGGATTTCTGTAGCAAGGTTTTGCGCGAGATTTACGGCGTCAACGGGACGCCGGCGTTGGCGACTGATCTGGTGGGATCCCCCTCGCCGTTTTGGAAAGGGGTCGTGGAGATCTTCTCCAGGTTTTTATCCTTGTTTAGGCCGGTGCTTGGAAATGGTGAATCTTTCAAATTCTGGACTGATGATTGGACGAGGAGGGGGCCCTTAAGCTCGCGGTTCCCTCGCCTGTTCACTCTGGCGGCTGATAGGAGTGCTCGGGTCGCATCTTGCTGGTCAGACGGTAGTTGGTTCCCGGCATTCTCTTCTAATTTCTCGGACCAAAGACTCGACGGCTTTCTTGCCTTGCTGGACTCTATCAAGGATGTAGGGCGTCCTACTATGGGAAGAGATCACTGGGCGTGGCGTATGACCCTTTCTCGGCGAGGAAGGCTTATGGGGCGATCTGTAGGCCCCCGCCCTCGCGGTCGGAGAGTATGATTCGTGACTGCGGTTTCTTATGGGGTCTCAGGCTCCCTGAACGGATTGGATTCTTCCTCTGCTAATTCGTAGGCAAAGATTGATGACGAGAGATCGTTGTGCTAGGCTACTTGGCTCCGTCTCTGATAGGTGCATTTTGTGCGACAATGCGGTGGAGTCCCTTGAGCACCTTTTCTTCAGATGCCCTAAAGTGACTATGATCTGGGAAGATACAACAATGGCATGGGTTTGCACTTTCGATTTGGCTTCCTTTTGTGGTTCGTTGGTGGCCAATAGAGACAGAGATAGGCGGGCGATCCTTAGGCCCGTGGCAACATTGTGGGCAGTATGGCTGGACAGAAATGCAGCTCTTTTTTCTGGGCAACGCTTCTACAAGGAAAACATGGAGATGCACTGTGCGCGTTTGGTTGATGATTGGGTTTTGTAGTTGCTTTGCTTGTTTTGTTTCTCGTTACCTTTGTAAACTCCATGTTTACTTTTTATTTATTAAATAAATGAATGGGGCGAACACCACTGAGTGTATCCCCCTGTTTTTGGCTTTCAAAAAAAAGAGGAACTCAAGATCCCGATCCCGTATTGATCGCTTCTTGATGTTTACCTAGGTGATAAATGTTCTCGATGGGCTTCCGTATGCATATTTAGATCATATGCCATTGCTCTGGACATCTGATAAGTAATTTCGACCAGTCTTTCTTCAGATTTCAACGTTCTTGTCTACTAGAAGAGGGTTTCTAGGATATGATGAGGAAGT
The DNA here is from genome assembly GCA_037367405.1 of Ottelia alismoides. NCBI lineage: Eukaryota > Viridiplantae > Streptophyta > Magnoliopsida > Alismatales > Hydrocharitaceae > Ottelia > Ottelia alismoides. The sequence continues at coordinate 252,251 of JAZKJV010010210.1, read as the reverse complement.
TTTAGAGAGATTGTCATCCGGCTGGGCCTGCCACATTTCGATTTATGACTAAGTTACGGGAACTCAGGAGGTACTTAATGGAGTATAATGGGAAGGTATATGCTCAACGTCGTAGCATAATGAATTCTGCACAGGAGGAGGTGACTTGATTAGATGATCTAGATGATAAACGAGAGCTATCATCGGAATAGGTTGAGGAGGGGACTAACTAGCTTCAAGCCATTCACTTGGAGGACCAGAAGGTGGAGATAGAATAGTGACAAATATCTCGATAGTGTCCGCTTAAAGAGGGTGGCATCAATACAAGGTTTTTTCACTCCATAGCCAGTGGCAGAAGACATGAATTTCATATATTCCATTATGATTGGAGGGGTATTAATGCACAAAGAAAGGGAGGAGGGTGGTTCTTTGAACGCCCACTTCCTACTTGAGTACGAAAGCCACCCATTGGAGTTGGGGCTGGCATGATAGAGGAAAACACATCTATCGCATGAGCAAGCTAACACGTTAATAATGACTTTGATAGACATACGGTACATAAAGCGGTTTTTAGCTTTTTGAGGACCGTGCCTCTGGATTGGAGGGCTTTCTGGTTTTGTTCTATAGGGTTTCTGGGAAGTTATGAAGGATGACATAACAGAGGTGTTTCGGGAGCTTAAATCGGGCAATTTTGGGTTTGAACGCCTTAAAATGGCCCTTCTTTTCTTATTACTGACATGAGGTGACAACTAATGTTAAGGACTTTAAATTGATAACCTTATCCAATGTGATGTACCTGATCGTTGCCAAAATCCTTGCTTTGTATGTTCTGGGCACTATTATATCTCCTTAACATATTGCTTTTGTCCGGAGCGGACTCTAGGTAGATGATCTTGTTCTTGCATATGAAATGGGAAGGGGTTGATAGAGGAATCTCAAGATGGGGATGATATGGAAGGTAAAATTTTCCAAAGCATACTATTGTGTCGTGCGAGCTATAGACGAATACAAAGGAATGAGGTAGAGGAGGCTTTGAAGGTTATGAAATCTGGGTAAGGCGTAGGACCTGATGATATTCTTATAGAAGTATGGAGAGCTCTAGGTGAGCATAGTTTGATTTGGCTTACAAATTTATTCAATGTTATTTGGTGAAGCAAGAAAATGCCTGAAGATTGGAGGAGAATCATCGTGGTGCCTCTTTATAAAAATGAGACATTCAAAATTGTGCGAATTACAGAGGTATCAATTTGACGAGTCATTCTATGAAAATGTGGGAATGTGTGATCGGAAAAGGTTGAGGCAAGTTTCCAAAGTAAAAGAAAATCAATTCAGATTTATACCAGGTCGCTCAACTATTGAAGTCATCCACTTGCCAAGGAGAACAATGGAGATTTATAAAGTTAAAAGGAAGAACCTTCATATGATTTTTATTGATTTGGAGAAGGCTTATGACTATGTCTCACAAGAGATATTGTGGAGAGTTTTGGAGAAGAGACAAGCACCTGTCCTATACATTAACCTCATAAAGGATATGTATGATATGGCTCCATCCAGGGATCGCCATATCGCGATATATCGTCGATATATCGGCGATATATCGGTATCGAGAGGTCACCGATATATCGCCGATATGGACGATATCGGATATCGACAGGAGAAAAAGCCTTGGTGGATACCGGGTTTCGGCGATATGTGTCGATATATCGCCGATATATCAGCGATATATCGGTATCGACGTTGTATCGAAACGATATCGATACCGATATTTCCTTCCTTGGCTCCATCTTGTGTCAGGATCCAATCTAGGAAGATTGATTATTTTGACATCAACATTGGTTTGCATCAAGGTTCAGTCGTTCATTCCTTTTTACCTTGATTATGGGCGAGTTGATTAGTCATGTTCATAATGAGATACCTTGGTGTATGTTATTCCCTGATGATATTGTGTTGATTGATAAGCTTGGAGATGGAGTAAATGGAAAGCTTGAGGTCTAGAAACATGTATTTGAGACTAAATGATTTTGTATAAGTAGGGCTAAGACTGAATATATGGAGTGCTCTTTTGATGGAAGCAATGATGAAGGAATCGAGGTGAAGATTGGTGAAGATAACATTCGGAAGAAGGTTTCTTCTAGATACTTGGGATCTATTTACATTTTGCAACATGATGGGGAAATTGATGGAGATGTTACTCAAAATAAATGCAAGCTGGCTAAAGTGGAGAGGAGCCTCTACCATTCTATGTGATAAGAAAATTCCTTTAAAAATCAAAGAAAAGTTTTACAAAGCAACCGTGAGACTCGCTATGCTCTTTGGATCTGAATGTTGGTATGTGAGTAGACATGAGCAGAGAATGTCAGTAGCAGAAATTAAAATGCTAAGGTGGATGTAGGGTGGAGAATTGGGCCTGACCCGGGAAAGCCCGACCTGAGCCTGCCAAATTCCTCGGGCCTTGGACTGGGTCGCGACCCGATTTTTTGGGAATGTCGAGAGCCCGACCCAAGGCCCATAGGGTCGGGCCGGATGCGGCCCACCCCCATTTCGCTTATAAAAAAGCTAAACATTGGGTTGAATGCTTTCAATAAAATTTATTATTACATAAAATTTACGCGGTGTATTTCTTCTCTTGGGGTGCAAGGATTAAACTTAATTTAAACGATATATTTCTGTTACTTTGATGGTTCGTTTTTTTAATTATATTGTTCATGGTTCACTTTTTAATGAAATCAATTGCTTGTACAAATGCCCATTGTTATAGAATTCTACTATGTTATTCTATTTTCACATGTCCACTCATTTAATGCATATTATATTCTCTCTATAGGTTACAATTTGTGGTGACAGAATGTATTCCAATTCGTAAGTAAGAGAAACCTTACTTTATGCAATTATTTGTAAGTCATATCCTCGAATTTTTGTAGTAAGAGAGACCTTAGACTATGGAGAGGTTGGAAGTACTTCCCCGTGCCTTGGCTCGATCAAATAGCAGATGCTATACTCTCGAAAACATCAAAACAAAGGATAGGCTGGTACATTTTAAAGTGTTAGACAGATCGAACATAATAGGAGCCTTGCTCCATCTAACAACCACCGATCACCTCATTGATCGACAACTTGCAATAAGGGAAGATTTTCCTGGTGAAACTCTTAGGGCTCGTTTGGTTGCTGGGTTGGAGGGGGTTGGGGTAACCTGATTGGAATAGTAGCTGTTTGGGGTGGTTATGAGGGTTGGAGAGGGTTGGAATAAAGAATGTGATGTGATGTCGCTATGATTTGTGATAGAATTCCATCCCATCAAAAGAGGGGGGTAAATCGGGTTACCCCGGTATAACTCGGGGGTAACCCGGTTACCAAACGAGCCCTTAGTATTCTTCGTGTTCCAACTGATTAGGAATGCACCATGATCTGTGACCATAGCTTAAGTGTCCGTAGAGTGAACCGCCATCACACGCATGCCCTTAGCTTACTTCCTGTACATGGGAACCCTGTAGATAACGGGGACTAAATTCATTATTAACTTCAAGATTAAATTCTTAACATTGTCGAATTGGATAAAATTCATTAAAAAAGTGAAGGCCTTAATCTTGGATATACATAAAGAAAGTCTAACTTGTGTGTCAACTCCATCAACCAAGAGTCAGCAAGTCCTTTAATGAAGGCATTCACATTTTGATCTCCAGAATCCAGATTATATACAAGGAAACCAACCTTGCTTATAATTTTTAACAGACATGATGCCTATCAAACTCCAAGTACTTCCAACCTCTGGAAATTGACGGGCCGGGTCGGGTTTTAGCGGGCCAACTTGGCTTTGGGCTGGGCCTGGCCCGAACTTGAAAATTAGACAAAATTAAGACTCGGCCCGACCCACATGTATATCGGGTCCGGGCTGAGTTCGGGCTTTTGCGGGTCTGGTCAGGGCCTGGTCCGGCTTGGCCCAACCCAATGCTCTACACTAGGTGGATGTGTGGACATACACATAGAGATCGGATTCAGAATGATGCAATCAGATGGAAAGTTGGTGTAGCTCCGATTGAGGATAAGATGCGAGAAAATCACTTAAGATGGTTTGGCCATTTGCAAAGGAGGTCGACTGATGCACCAGTTAGGAGACACGAGTTTTGGGATGTTTAGCCGCTAAGAGAGAGCGAGGAAGGCCCAAGAAGTGTTGGAACGAGACTATCCGAAGGAATCTTAGTTTTTTGGATCTAAGCCTGCGAATGACCCAAGATAGATCTGAATGGAGGCAAATAATCCATGTACCCGACCATACTTAATGTGGGAAAAGGCTTTGTTGTTGTTGATACTATTGTGTCGATTGGAGATTCTTGTGGACCTTGTTGAAGCGAAGGGGTTTTCTGGCATCTGGATTTCATGGACGAAGAGGTGTATGATGATGCCATCATAAATAGTTCTTGTGAATGGGAACCTAGAGGCGCGATACTTCCAACCACAATATAAGGTTCATCAGGGGTGCCCACACCTCTACTCTTTGTGATTGTTGCAGATTCGTTAACAATGATGATGAGATTTGTGTCATACAATGGTATTTGTCCGGATTTCAGAAGATGAGACATCTTGATCCCATTTTGTAATATGCCGATGATACCATCCCGTTTGTTGAAGGTAGGGGTGCAGCGGGCGAAGAGAGCTTCCTGGATTATGGACATCTTTAGTGATATCTCAGGCCTTTGCATTAACAGTGAAAAGTCGACATTTGTACCTTTTGGGCCTTCTCAAGATGAGGTGTGTCAGATCCCTTTTTGGATAGGTTGGAGAAGAAGTTGGTATGGTGGAAGGTTGCGGTTTTATCCAGGTGCGAGAAATTATTCTTGCTTAAGAACATCTTATCGGCCATACCTATCTTCTTCTTCTCCACCAGGTTGCATTTATTGGCGTTCGAATAAAAAATAAAACTATTATGATGTATTTTGTCTGGGCGGACTTCCATCTTCTCGATTGAGACAATACCGCTGGACCGAAGGAGGCCTTGGTATTTTGAAGGTTGATGTTGAGAGTTTTTATTTTATGTCACTATTTTGCAGTTTGTTTATTTATCTGTGTTTATTATGTAATTTACCCTTTAGGGTTTCTCTCTTCTATATAAGAGAATCCTTGGGCTCAATGAATAAACAATGAAGTACTTTCCTCTACATGGTATCAGAGTAGCGAGCGGCGGTCCTAGACCGGAGCCTAGAGCCCCACCTCCCACCCTACCTTCTAGACTCGCCTTGCGGCCTCCCATTATGCCTCGGACAGGCATGCCGCTGTCCGACAGTGCCCCAAGGCACCGCTCAGTGGCAGTCCAGTGCTGTAGCAGGCCCTGCGGGAGTCCGACACCGCCCGGCAGTGCCCCAAGGCACCGCCTAGCAGCGGCAGGCGCCGCCAAGCAGCGGCAGGCGCCGCCAACGTTGTTCCAGCGCTGTTCTAGCACCGTCCAGCACCACCCAGCGTAATTCCGGCACCTTCTAGCGCCGCCCAACATCGGCTGGCATCGCCCGGAGGTTCTCCTATTGCCCTGGTGCGACCCTCAGATGTTCGCTATCACTCCACACTTGGTTTTCTTGTATGATTCCACTGTTTTGGCCTTATTTCAGAGCCTTTTTGCCTGATTTTTGTCTGTAATGTTGCGAAATCAGACCGTTTTGGTCCCTTTGCACCAACATTTGATTAGGGTTCGTTGTAGTATGAGTCTACGCCCACAACCACCCGTTTTCATCTCCGTGTAGATGCTTCGTGAGCTAAGGTCCCAGTTATTTGTCCCCGATGTCAGAAAACAGAGTTGATATGCCATCTACAGGTGCCTTCAATGGTTCACCACCTATTGTTGAGATGGACACTACAAACTACGAGTTGTGGGCGATGCAGTTCATGAATCTACTGCTAATCCATAGTAAGAAGCATATTTTGACGTAGAATGAACCGATGGACAAGATTGGGATCAATGCCTCATGGAAGGCAAATTATGCATATGCCAATGTACGGCTATCTGGTACTGTCTCTGTTGAGATAGCCAATGATATCCCGAGTCAACCCATAACAACGGCGATGTGGGACATCCTCGCAAGTACACTCTCAAGCGAGATTTTTCTTTTTAGCAAAGATTGCAACAAATACAAAAAAGGTATTTGACGATTGATGTAAGACCCGCGACCTAACCCAATAAGATACTTATATTATATTGATTGGTCAAACTTAAAAATAATAAAATAAATAAGAATCAATAAAAAAAGAGGTCGAAGTAATACAAAAAAGAACTCTATTTTTTGTTAGTCCTATCTATAGAGGAGAACGCAACTCCATCGTGATATCTTCACAACCAAATATGGTGATCGTCCTTTTCACACAGTGTACACATCTCTGAGGGGTATGTTTAAGCGACTCCATAGCTACATACATCTGACGGCCTCACCAGTTCAACATACAACCTTTGGAGATTTGTACATACATAATACGATTCAACTTACTTTTAGCTTTTCACTAATGCTATTATATTGCTTATGGAGGAAGCGTACCACTGGCTGAGCAGACTGAGTATCCCCTCTATTACTTCTTCTCAGACATCGTCGACTATGGCAGCCTCCCGTGGTAGAGGTTGCTCGTCTCCATTCAGAGGATGAGGCATATGCGGTAGAGGTGGTCCATGCCCACATCATCCCTGTCCATACTATTACCAATCAGGCCACTCAGAGGACATATGCTACTCCAAGCACAACTTTCCACCATAAGCCCGTGCTGTTGAGCATGCTCAAACTGCTCCTAAACTATTTGGTCATCGTTATGATGACTTCGTTGCACGCCTAAGAGAGATCATGCCACCATTTACCGGATCTTCTAGTATCGGTCCCTCATATATTGCTACGTCTGCCTTTACAAGTACGTCATGTAGTACTCATGCATTTACTAGTCGCTCTAGACCAGTTCCTTTAGAGTGGATAATGGACTCTGGAGCATCTCATCATCTCCGTGGAGATCGCTTACAGTTTGGTACCTATAGTCCAGCACAACCAGATATGTCAATGGTTATTGCTGGGATACATTCCTCTATTACTGGATAGGGGGATGTTCATTTGACTCCCTCCATGTGTCTATTGAATGTTCTTCATGCTTCTGCCTTTTCAATGTATTTACTGTCTATCAGTCAGATTACAAAAGATTTACATTACCATGCTATTTTTTACTATAGTTCCTTGTTTTTCAGGATATACTCATGACGGGGTTATTGGATATGGCCGTGAGCATGGAGGGCTATACATTTTTTTTGAAATACAGAAACAAGGGGGATACACTCGATGGTGCACTCCCCAAAAATCTTATTCAATAAAATTAGCGAACAGAGAAGACAAAAAAAAGTGAAACACCAACAACCACACTACAACAACTTTACAATGCCCAATCCCTCACCAGTTTGGAGGGCTATACATGTTGACCTAGTCTCTTTATGCTGGTGTCATTTCTCTTTCTGTTGATTCGTTTTCTCCCTACATGTGGCATCTCAGATTTGGTCATCTTGTGCTGCAAAAGTTTTGTCTCCTCATCCCTGACATCTCTACCAAGTCCAATTTCCAATGTGAACCGTATCAACTTGGAAAGTATTATCTGTACAGTTTCCAAGTCATCAAGGACGTAGTAGTCATAACTTGTTCGAGTTGTTTCACCTTGATATGTGGGGTCCGAGTCGCATTCCTTATCATCTGGGACATTGATATTATTTAGTTTGTGTGGATGATTTTTCCCGTCTATCATGGGTATTTTCCTTAAAGAATAAGTCTGATGCTAATATGTTGATTCAAAACTTTATGATCAAACTAAAGAATATTTTCTCTGCTTCTATCAAATATATTCGTTTTGATAATGCTATCGAGTTCTGCACTACACAATTGTCTCATTCTTTTAGTTCTCGTGGCATTATTCATCATGCTTCCTGTCCCTATACTTTTCACCAGAACAGTATTACTGAACGCAAACACCGTCATCTTTTGGATATCACCAAGACTCTCCTTATACAGAGTAGGGCCCCTCATTCCTTCTGGAGTGATGCTGTGATTAAAACATGCTATCTTATCAATGAGCTGCCCTCTACCATTTTGGGTGAAAGACACCATTCTCCCTTGCTTTTCTCGAGAAGGACCTTTTCTCACTTATACCATGAGTTTTTGGCTGCATGACCTTTGTCCATCTCTTGCATCCTGTACATGACAAGCTCTCTCATCGAGCTGTCAAATATATGTTTGTTGGGTACTCTTGTACCCAGAAGGGTAATCGGTGTTCTGACACCGTCAAAAGAAAATGCTGTCACTGCTGATGTGACTTTCTTTGAGTCCATCATGTACTATTCTCCTACAGGTGATAAATCGAGCCCCTCTGAGTCTGAGGATGCGTTTGTTTTTCCACCTCTACGTACACATGTCCCTGAGTCTGTATTCCATACTCCAATGCCTTCTACAGTATCTACCACGCCTCAGGTAAATTCTGAAAACTTGGTATTAACTGATGGTACTAGTGGTGTGCATGATGAGCATGGACATTCACATGATGAGAATGCGGATATATAGGTTGAGTTGGAATCATCACAACAGAATGATCTGGGGTGGTCTATTGCCTTGCAGAAAGGCGAACGTTCTTGTGCGTGATACCAGCTTGTACTTTGTAGTGGGATTATCTGTCATTGAAATTCCACGTACCTATTAGGAGACTCTCAAAGTGAGCCAATGATGCCTAGCCATGGAGAAGGAGGTATGCTGAGCATTGTTACAACTCCTGCAGTTGTGGGATGCAAGTCGGTGTTCATTGTGAAGCACCGAGCAAATGGCAACATTGATCGTTACAAGGCAAGACTTATGGCTCGTGGGTTCACCCAAACCTATGGGCTGGACTATCAGGATACCTTCTCTCTCGTAGCTCAACATTCTACACTCCGGATCCTTCTCTCTGTTGCAGTCACACAGAACTGGTCTCTATATCAGCTTGATGTGATGAGTGCGTTTCTACATGGTGGTCTAAATGAGGAAGTCTACATGCAACAACCATTTGAGTTCGTTGAATCACTGCTGAGGGGGAGTGGCAGGTGTGCAGACTTCATAAAGTAATATATGGCCTTAAGCAGAGTCCACGAGTATGGTTTCATAAGCTTTCAGGCATGATAGAGCAGAAGGGGTTCGTGAGATCAACTGCAGATCATTCCCTATTTGTTCAAAGGTCTTAGAGATGTACTGTTGTTATATTGGTTTATGTAGATGATATCGTTATTACATGGGATAATGTGCAGGGTATTCAACTAGCTATGACTTTCCTTAGTCAACAGTTTGTAACCAAGGACCTTGGTAGTCTACGCTACTTCCTTGGACTGGAGTTTGCCAGGAATCAACGAGGTCTTGTGATGACCCATAGGAAGTATGTTACAGATTTCCTATCTAAGACAGGTATGGCCTATTGCAAGCCAACGACTACTCCTATGGACCCGAACATGAAGCTACATGATGATGCCACTGAGGACATAAACAAGAGGAGATACAAGTAGCTCGTTTGGAAGCTCCTATATGTGACCATCGCCAGGATAGATATATCCTTTGCAGAAAGCAAAGTGAGTCAATTCATGGTGCAACTTAGACCTGTACATATGGATGCAATCCATATGATTTTGAGGTATATGAAGACCTCACCTGGTATTAGTCTCTTATCTCTTATTTAGCAGAGGCACATCCCTTGTTGTTATAACCTGTGCAGATGCAGATTATGCGGGATGCCCCCATGGACGGGAAGTCTACCACCGGCTTCACTGTGTTCGTGGGGAACTCCTTGGTATCTGTTGAGATATCATTTATATTTTACCTCTTTTATGTATTTTCTATTCTTTCCATCTTCATTATGTAATTTACCCACTAGGTCTCTCCTCTATATAAGAGAACCCTAGGGACTCATGAATAACCTGTGCAGATGCAGATCATGCGGGATGCCCCATGGACATGAAGTCTACCACCGACTTCACTGTGTTCATAGGGAACTCCTTGGTATCTGTTGAGATATCATTTATATTTTATCTCTTTTATGTGTTTTCTATTCTTTCCATCTTCATTATGTAATTTTCCCACTAGGTCTCTCCTTTATATAAGGGAACCCTAGGGACTCATGAATAAGCAACTTATTATTTTCTCCTATCATGGTATTAGAGCGACGGTCCTAGACCGGAGTTCTTAAACATGTTTTCTAACCAAGGTTCGAAATCTCTATTTCGATTTCGTTTCGGTCCCCTCCAAAACCGAAATTTCGGTGACATTTTGGGAATTTCGACCATTTCGGTGGGAATGTCGAAAATAACTCAAAAACCCATTTTTGACCATTTTTTCGTAAATTAAGATCTTCCAAGTTATTACAACAATAAATAACTTACAAATACACACTTACATCACACATATTGCTCATATATGCCCTTATATCGCACATATCGATCATATCCGTCAAATCGATGTTAATGTTGATTATTGACGGATGCATACTGGAAATTGATATCATCCAATCCAAGATCTTAAAACAACAATAGCTTACAAGTGCACACTAATATCACACACATCTCTCATCCGTACGTCTTATATCACACCATATTGGTCATATCAGACATATTGTTGAGTTGACTGATAGATACTGGAAATGAAATCCAAATAATTAAGTTAACAACACTTAGAAAATGTCTTTTGTTCATAAAAACAGACGAGCCTTTTTTATTCTAAAATATAGATAATGATTAATTAAACAATGTTTTGTTCATAGAAATAATTGTCACAAGCAAAGTTCGAATGAATTACAAAATTAATTACAGACTTACAATAATGATGCATCCATTTACGAAGATAAATGACAAACGAATGAAACGAACAAGCTATATCAGATATATAGAAGCTATGGAGTTGATTCATCTCCATTGCTTAAACCCAAAGGGGAGGAAGCTCCCCAAGTTGAATAATCGACGTGTGTACCCTCTTGTCGCACCATACCCTACCAGACGGTGTCTCGCTGAAACCCATGAATTTCAACCGAAATGGGTTGATATGTCGAAATATCATCGAAATTCTGGTCGAAATCAAAGAAATTTTGTACTGATGCCCATGACTTTCAACCGAAATGGGTCGATATGTCGAAATATCACCGAAATTTCGGTCGAAATCTGGGAAATCGACATATATAGGTGTTTCGATACCCATGACCTCTCGAAATCAAAATTTCAGTGAAATTTCGATGAAATTTCGACGAAATTTCGCGAAATTTAAATCCTTTGCCCTAACCCTAGGGTCTCATGAATAAACAACTTATTATTTTCTCCCAACATGGTATTAAGGTCCTAGACCGGAGTTCTTAAACCCTGTGCCCTAACCCTACCCGCCGCCCTCTCTCATCCATCCATGCTGCCGCCGCCCACGCACAACAGTGACAACCTTCATCGTCGCCTACACATAGCAGCGATAGCCTTTATCGCCCACGCGCAGCAGTGACAACTGTCACCGTCGCACGTGGCCCATGCTGCTCCCGTGTGGGCCCCTTGCGGCCCCTTTGTAGTCCCTCACGTCTTCCAACGCTGTATACAACATCCGAGGTGGATTTATTTCCTCTCTGACACTGAACTGTAGTCTGAAACGGGTTGATTTTGATAGGAAAACATGATTTCATCATCATGTTTTCCGGCCCTAGCACGTTCGAGGATTGAAGAGGATGGTTGTATGAGTCTACATGTACAACCAATCCTCTATATGATTGTGTAGGCATTAGCTTTATTTCCAGGTATTAATACAATATGTGGTGACAACCGACTCGAGAGCTCACCCTCTTTTGCTTTCAAAAAAAATGATTGTGTAGGCATAATCGGATCAGTCTTTCTCTCCACTCGAGTTTCATTTTGGCCTTCTTCCTCATCATGTCAGAGAACAAGGGTGACATTTCTCTTTGTTCGGTGCCTTCAATGGCCTGGCTTCCATTATCAAAATGGATGGGACCAACTATGAGTTGTGGTCCATGCAATTTATGATCCTTATGCAGTGCAATAATAATGAGCACATTTTAATAAAACCTGAGCCAACGGATAAGACCGGGGACAATGATTTGTGGAAGCAAGATGAGTATGCGTGTGTTGGCTCTCTGGGACACTCATCACAGAGATCTCAAATGATATTGTGAACCAGTCCACCACCAAGCGATGTGTGATATTCTTGCAGCCACGTATGCAAATGCGAAGAATGAGGCCAAGATTTTTCAGTTACAATTTGATATATACACGACCAAGCATAATGGCCATCCTCTACATACATTCTACTCTTCACTTCACAACATGTTTGAGAAGCTTCACAACTTCATACCTGTCACCACCTCCACTGAGCAACATATTTCATATAGGAACTCCACGATGGTTGGAGTATTCTTGGCAACACTGTATCCAGAGTATGAGGCTGCATGCACACAACTCCTTACATACACGACCATACCTCCCATGGAGGAGGCCTACAGTTGCATCTGCAGGCTTCTTATCCCACCCGCTGCCGCCACACATACCTCCTTAGCGATGACTGCATCTCGCGGTAGGGGAGGTTGTACACACTTTAGAGGGTACGGTTCTCGTGGTAGAGGTGGTGGATGTCAGAATGACCCATGCACCTGCTGTCGTCTTCCAGGATACTCTGAGGACACATGCTATCAGAAGCATGGATACCCCACATCGGTTCGCGTGACAGAGCAAACCGAGCCTTCAGACACTACAACTCCTCAGGCACATCCACGCCGTGATGACATTGTCTCTCATATACAGAAGATCATGACTCCAGTGGCCGACATTGCCACTACATGATCCACAGATACTGCAGCTGTAGCTAGAGCTCCTCATGTATCACATACTCTTTTACTGCTTGTAGCAATGCATATACGACAGAATGGATCATGGACTCTGGAGCCTCTCATCATCTGCGTGGAGACAGAGCCCAGTTCAGGCCTTACAAGTCTATACCAATTGATAAATGGGTCGTCATTGTAAATGGGGTTCACTTACCCATTACAGGACATGGGGATGTGCATTTGACGTCATCCATGCACTTGCAGAATCTTTTATATGTTCCAGATTTCAGATGAACTTGCTTTCTATTAGTTAGATTACAAAGAATTTGCATTGTCGTGCCATTCTTGACCCCTCTTCTCTTTTATTTCAGGACACAATCACGGGCAGGATGATTGAATGTGGCCGTGAACAACGGGGGCTTTACAGACTGGTCCAGCCTTCTCATGTTGGTGCCTCTACTATTCCTACTGGACCAATCTCATCGTACCTTTGGCACCTTCATTTTGGCCATCTTCTTTTGTAGAAGCTGTGTCATGTCCTCCCACAAATCTCCACACAATCTTTCTTCCAAGGCGAGGCTTGCCAGCTTGGGAAGCATCACCGTTCTCCGTTTCCATGTTGTTAGAGTCGGAGTAGTTCTCAATCGTCTGAGCTCCTTCACTTAGATATTTGGGGTCCGAGTCGCGTCCCTGATCACCTGGGACATTGTTTTTATATGGTTGCTATAGATGACTATTCTAGACTTTCTTAGATTTTCTTGTTATAGAATAAGTCTGAATCTGTCATTAAATCATTTATTCACGAGATAAAGAATATTTTTCCTGCTACTGTCAAGTATTTACGTTCTGATAATGCCTTAGAGTTTTGCACTTTACATCTATACGAGTTTCTTAGGTCTCTTGGCATTATACACCAACCTCGTATACCTATACATCTCAACAGTATGGTGTCGCCGAACGCAAACATCGTCATTTACGCGATGTGACCAGAACCATTCTGATTCAGAGTCGTGCTCCTCATTCTTATTGGGGTGACGCGAATCTCACTGCCTGCTACTTAGTGAACCGTATGCCATCTTCTGTTTTGAGAGAAAAGGTTCCTTTCTTGATTGCGTTTTTCGAGAAGGTTCTGTTCTCCCTTACACTCCATGTGTTTGGATATGTGGCCTTTGTTCACAATCTTTCGTCGGGTTGTGACAGGCTCTCCCCAGAGCTGTCAAGTATGTCATCTTTGGCTATTCTCGTACCTAGAAAGGGTACCATTGCTTTGATCCGCTTCAACGGAAATACTTTCTCAATACTGATGTTACATTCTCTAAGTCTGTTATGTATTTCTCTCCTATAGGTGATAGACTGGCCCCATCTGACTCTGATGAGGAGGTCTAATGCCTCCACCTCCTACAGCTCTACCACCTCCTGCACCTACTCTACCATCTTGCTCACCTCCTTTACCAGCGCCACCTCCAGTACCTACACCTGCTCCTATGGTTTCCCGTGGACCGCCACCTATCGTGACTCAATTTTTACCACGTTTGTTTACTCGCAGGTCTTGCTCTGTTCCCCCTGCTTTCGGGTCTTCCCATCATCCACCACGCCCTAGGCATGTAAATGATCATATTGTTTTTACTGATGGCACTACCGAGTTGTCTATGCAGCAGGATTCCTCATAAGATGAACATGTACACTTTTAAGAGGGAAACTTATAGGTTCAAAAGATGGCAGATGATCTCGATGTGCCTATTTCTCAGTGAAAGCAGAGACGTACTTGTGCTTCATATCCTTTTGCAATCCAAGTTTCTTTGAGTACACTTTTGGAGGATTTCAGGAGATTTACTGTGGCACTATCAACCATGGATATACCACAGACATATCAGGAGGCCATCCGGGATTGTCAGTGACGTCTTGCCATGGAGGAGGAGATGGCCACGCTACAATCATGCCGTACTTGGAGCCTTTTTTCAGTACCAATTGGCATGTTTGGTTGTTGGGTGCAATTGGGTGTTCACGGTTAAGCACCAGGCAGATGGCTATGTAGATCGCTACAAGGCGAACTTGGGGTACGTGGGTTCAACCAGACATATGGGTTGGACTATCAAGATGCGTTCTCTTCAGTGGCCAGGCATTCTTTGGCCCCTTATCAACTTGATGTGAAGAATGCATTTCTCTATGTTGACCCACGGGAGGAGGTTTACATGCAACAACCACCGGGTTCAATGTTGAGGGGGAGTGTCAGAAGGTTTGCATGCTCCATAAGGCCGTCTATGGCCTTAAGCAAAGCCCAAGATCATGGTTCCAGAAGCTATCGGACTCGATAGAGCAACAAGGGTTCGTGTGATCGACAATCGATTATTCACTGTTTGTTCAGAGGACTCAGAGAGGTACTGTTGTCATACTTATTTATGTTGATGATAATATTATTATAGGGGATGATGAGCATGACATCCATGCTGCTAAGGATTTTCTTTGTCAGTAAATTGTGACCAAGGACCTTAGTAGTCTACGTTACTTCCTTAGACTGGAGTTTGCTAGGAATCAACGAGGTCTTGTGATGACCCAGAGGAAGTATGTTACAGATCTCTCTAAGACGTGCATTGCAGATTGCAGTGCTGTCACTACTCCTATCAATCCGAGCATGAAGATCTATGATGATGAGGTCGACAAGAGGAGATACATGGAGCTTGTTGGAAACCTTCTTTATGTGACTATTATCACGCCAGATATATCCTTTGCAGTGAGTAAAGTGAATCAGTTTATGAAGCGACCTAGATAGGCACATATGGATGCAGTCCATATGATTTTGAGGTATATGAAGGCCTCACCTGGCACTCATCTTCTATTTAGCAGAGGTACATCCCTTGCTTTTACAATTTGTGCAGATGCATATTATGCATTGCAGGGTATCCTAAAGACGGGAAGTCTACATCTGGCTTTGCAGTGTTCATAGGAAGTTCCATGGTGTCATGGAAGAGCAAGAAGCATACAGTGGTTGCCAGATCGAACGCAGAATCAGAATACATGGGCATGGCTCATGCTAGCACAAAAATGATGTGGGTCAGATATGATCTTACTGACCTAACTATTGAGGTGCCTCTTCCGATGCACCTCCAATGCGACAACCAAGCTGCTCTCTTCATCTCCAATGACCCAGCCTTCCATGAGAGGATCAAACATATCGAGGTAGACTGTCACAACACTCGAGACATGATACAGAAGGACATTATCTCCACTACTCATGTTAGCTATGGAGATCAGACCGCATATGCAGTTATGCACTTACCAAGGCCTTAGCAGGAGGCCTTACTAGAGATGCTGTTCCAAGCTGAGCTTGATTGATATCTACGCTCCTGATTGAGGCGGAGTGTTGAGATACCATTTATATTTTATCTCTTTTATGTATTTTATATTCTTTCGATCTTCATTATGTAATTTATCCAACTGGTCTCTCCTTTATATAAGAGAAACCTAAGACCTCATGAATAAGCAACTTATTATTTTCTCCCAACAATATCATGGAAGCGTAAGAAGCAGACAATTGTCGTCAGATCTAGTTTAGACTCATAATACAAAGCTATGGCACAAGGGAGTACAAAAATGATGTGGGTCAGATCCGTTCTGACTGACCTAGCTATTGACATTGTTCCAAATTTCGTGAAATTTCGGTGAAATTTCACAGAAATTTTGGTTTCGACCCTCCGTCGAAACCGAAATCGAAATCTCGGACCCTTAACAAATTTAGGTCAATTTTGGCTGAAATTGGCGAAATTTCGAAATTGTTTCGTTTTCGCCATCTCGAAACGAAATCGAATTCGAGATTAAAACCTTGGCTATTGAGGTGCCTTTTCCCGTGTGCCTCCATTGCGACAACCATTTTGGATTGTTAATTGCCAACAATCCAACCTTCCCTGAGAGAACCAAGCATATCGAGGCAGACTGTCACTACACTGGAGACGTTATTCAAAAGGATCTTATATCTACATCTCATGTTGCTCAAGTGAGCAGACAACAAACGTGCTCACCAAGGTTCTAGTCCGATGACCCTTTTAGAGATGCTGTTCCAAGCCGAGCCTGATAGACATCTATGCTCCAGCTTGAGAGGGAGGATTGAGAGTTTTTATGTTATGTCAATAATATGCACTTTGTTTCTTTATCTATCCTTATTATGTAATTTACCTATTAAGGTTTCTTTCTTATGTATAAGAAAACCCTTGGGCTCTATGAATAAACAACGAAGTATTTTCCTCCATAGTTGAACATATGAATAAGGATTTTCTGGCTAAGTGGGTCCTTAGATTTTGGGGTGAGAAGAATGATCTATTATGTCGCCTAATGCGGAATATATATAGCATTGGTGGTACATTGTCAGCTCAGCGTATACAGTCGTCCTCCTCCCTTTAACAAGATATCTCGAGTATTATTTCGAAGATGGTGAATGTGCTTAAACCAGTGGTAGGCAGTGGTGATTTATTTCTGTTTGTTTTGGTTAGATGATTGGGCGGGTTCAGGACCGCTTTGTGAGTGCTATCCCATGTTGTTCGCCTCTTCTAGTGATCGGAGTATTATGGTAGCCCAGGCTTGGTCGGCAAGTATGTAAGTGCCTTTCTTTATGGCGGTATTTTTTGAACAGAGGTTGACGGAATTTTATGCATGATGAGTGAGCTGGAGGACGTCGACGGTTCCTTTCCTAAGAGAAATCGTTGGGTATGGAAGAACAACCCTTTTTCAGCGAAGAAGGTTTATAGAGCTTTCTCCTGCTCATAGAATATGTTTAATTGAGTCGTCCGACAAGATTGCTTGTTTATATGGAGGCATAGAACCCCAAAGCGAGGTAAGATTTTACTTTGGCTTGCAAGACATGGATATTTGCTTAGGAATGTGCAGAGACATGATGCTTCGAATTGGGGACTTGCTCTGTCCGAGATGAAGGAGTTGACAGGGGAGATATGGACTATCAGCTTTTCAAATGCAGGCTCTCGATGAAAGTCTCTTAAGGCGTTGGAATCTCATGGCTCATGATGGAAGTTTCTAGTTGTTTCAAGAAATATAGAAACCAGGGTAGGTACTAGGAAGTAACATTCCTAACAGGAAAAGTAAGGAATGCAATCAATTGTATTCAATTTTTTCCCTATATTGCATCAAACAAGGGAATCCTGACATATGCTTTTGCCCTCTCTCTAAATATATATCGGAGCTTATTCATTGTTATGTACTGAACTTATTAGTGCTGTTCGACAGATCATTTTAAACTTCTTTTTTATGAACTTGGCAGATAAAGCCAGTCGCTGTAAGTTATGGGCTTGGGAATGAGGATCATGATGGCGAAGGGCGTCTTGTTACAGCAGAATTTGAAAATTTCTACTTGCTAAGTGGATATGTACCTAATTCTGGAGATGGACTGCGAAGACTGGTATTATAGAGCATTGTTCCATCTTATTATACTCGACTTGGTTCTCTTATTATACTATTAGTGACAGCCTTCTTTTGCTAGTCATACAGAATTAATGAATGGGATCCATCGCTCGGGAACTACATGAAGGCAAGTCAACTTTCTATTTTTCCAGTCAAAACATAGATAGCTTTGTTACACGTATCTGGTTTCTTGTTGAGAAATTTTCCGTTTAGTTTTTCTTTATCCCACATTCATATCCTTGAAGTTGATTACACGATAACCTGGTTGCTTGAAAAATGTTATTTTCTGGTGAGATTGACCAACTAAGAGTCTACAATGGGATTTTACCTTTTCTATTAGGGTCTCCATACCTGGTTCCTTAGGTTTGTGAAAACCTTCAATTTATCCCTTCATCCTTATTGAACTTTGGATTATTTCTCTGATGGGCTCCAAAGTTTCTTAAGCAGTCGTATTCCTGTATCTTGACTTCGGCTGCTAGTGCTAGATATACATTGGCAACTGTTGATGGTTCTTTCCTTGGCCCTTCCACTTGCCTGCCTTAGCAAGGCCATGACTTCTCTCTGACAGCATGTCTTTTAGGCTTTATTTTGTTTACCATCTTTATCTTTAATTTTCTCTTTTGCAGTTCAAGCTCTTATTGTTTTTGAAAGTAAAAAAGGTCATCCTTATTGACAATATGAAGTGTTTGTTTAGTGTCTTATAATATAGATTGATCCTGGTTTCTTCACAAGGAATCATGTTGCTCCTTTATGTTGATCTTTTGGGCTGTCACGAATTTGCCAAAGCTACTTCGGTTAATATCTCAAAATTGCTTGAGATTGTTGCTTGATTATGCTTGTGAGCTCGAGTTTACTCCAAATTTTTTTAGGGAAAAAGGGTAAGACCTTGAGAAGACGCATTGAAACTTTTATATGTTTAAGCATAAATGAAACATTTATAAGGACCAAAATGTCCGTAATCTCTTTGCAAACTCAGTCATATTTTCTATATACATTCATTCCCTCGGATGACATAACCATTCCGAGCAAGCCATACAAACCATAGGATAGCAGCCACCCATCCTTTGGTTGGACAGACTATTACCCCTTCCAAGGGCGTTTATGGACTTCCAAAAATCACCCCAATCCACTGCCGTAACCCTCTTGACTTTTGTCGCATCCCACACGTCCCTAGCGACAGGGCATCCAAAGAATAAATGCTCAGCATTCACCTCTGCCGCTGCAACGCAAACAAGTAGCCTCACATCCAGGAAAGAACCATGCTCTTCTATCCCCCGTCATAAGACGATGCTTTCGCAACAACCAAATGAAAATCCAGATGCGTAAGGGTACCTTCTAGCTCCACAAGTTAGTGAACCGATCCGAGATTGGCGCTTGATCCTGAATCTTCAGATGATAGAAAGCCTTATACAAGGTTGCAAAAGTCAGCAGTCGGTACTCGGTCGGTAGGATCACTGACTAAGGATTAATCGGTAGTCGGGAGAGTAATTGGATTTAGTCAGGTATTAGTCGGTTTGGATTTTTTTATTATTTAACATATATAAATCAATTTTTATAACACATACTCATTTATATTCATATATTTAGCCGTTTCAATAATTTTAAGAGCTTAATAAAATATAGCAAGAGAATGAAAAAAGAAGCAAGTTAAGAACAAAATATTTGGTAAATAGTACAAGTAGATGTTCCAAAATAAAAAACATTTACAACATGCCCAAAAAATAATGCAAGCGAAAAGTAAGACAAGTGCCACAAGTCATTGGATTCAATCCTCAATGTCATCATCCAAGTCCAGCTCTTCTTCTTCATCATCGCCATCATCATCATCATCATCATCATCTTCTATATCCTCAAGATGTAGCTCCTCCTCCTCATTCATCGGCGTAGCATTAGAGCTTTACGATGAAGCTCCCGTTCCACATTCACCTCGTTGGCTCCTTCTTGGTTCCAAATTCTCTTCGGCACCTCTAGCATGTGCTACAACACCCCATGTCAGTCTGGAAGCTGGAAAAATGCATCCTTGATGGTCATCTGACGTGATGACCCTTCCATTGCTATAGTTTGCTCCAAGGATTCGGAGACTCACGATCTCTTTGTCTAACCCACATCTCCTGTGGTATCAACTTCCTCCCTCATCTCATGAACATCAACGGCTTTCTGGGACTTCTTCCTGGCAACATCATCAATGTATGCAATCATCTTCTTCTTATCATCTTCTTCTTCATTTTCTCATCTACCTTGGCTAATGCAGCTACGTTCACTCTTCGGTGTGCTAGATGTTGCTTGAACCTATACATACCACCCTTGGTAATCTTCTTGCACAATCTGCAAGTGACCGTATTTGGATCCGTATAGTTCACAAGGTAACCGTATTGCCATGTAGGATCTGTTGATCCCGGCGGCACATAAAAAGACGAGTCGCTATCGGAAACGACGTTCACCGGAGGTGTAGCCATCTACATAGTCAACAAACTCACAAATTAGGCAATCAACAAACACAAAGCTAACTAAACTTACAAGTTGAACTTTCTAATTAACTAACACAATCACAAGTTGAATGAAGAGATTAAATAACAAGCAGACCAACGACAACCATATAAGAATTTCTAAGTTGAACGAACAAAAATTTATAAGAATTTCTAAGTTTAACAAACATAACAATTTATAAGAACAGTTGTTGCTTAGACATGCTTGATTTGAAGCTATTGGACATGTATAATAAAATAAAATAAAAATTAAATTGAGAGAAACACACACAACTAAGAAAGGAGGGCTCTTCTGTTAGTGGATCAGGGCATCTAATAAATATGTCAGAAAAATAAACAGTTTCGTTTTAAATTAACAATCACTTGATACCTTGTTTTTATTATGAAAAATTTAAGAAGGTATAAATTCCCCTCCTGCTAACATAAGATTCACCATTAAGGAGAAGAGTTCAATGTAAAAAATACACAACACTATTCGTAATGAATAACGAACTTATTTTAAGTCAACTAAAAGCAGCCTGGTGAAGAAGGCTAATATCAAAATAGATCCAACAGATCACCTTGCAACTTAAAAGAAAACAACAAAACATGTTCAAGCTCACAGAGTTACTTTAGTAAATTAAGGAAAAAATGTTCATTCGTAAAAACAGGAAGCATAGGGTTATTCATAATTAAAATTCATTTGGATTAGATAGCTTATAACCAGTACAAAAGTACTAATCTATAATGTGAACAAAGAATGTGAACTCGATACTAATATTAATTTATGTATGCATATATGCAAGTCTATATATTTGGAGCAAAAATGTTCCTCAATATCAATGGTAATTCAGTTTGAACTAAAATAAACAAGACAAATTGAACATATAAAAAGTTTCATATGGAACTATCACAAGGGGACAAGATTACAAGAGTAGACGATGATTAAACGGAGCAAGAAAACAAGATTATAATAAAATAACATCTAAGATCAAGCATTAAAGTGGTAAATGAATCAAGAAAAAAAAGAAAAACAAAACCCTAACCTAGTCGTTGGAGATCGGAGAACTCAGAGGAGGGAGCGGAGGAGGATTGAGCGCCTGGTAGTTGTTGGCGACACAGAGGAGGCGGTGGTGGTGCGGAGGAGGCAACGACGTGCGACTGAGGCGACGGATTGGTCGTGCGCAGGAGGGTCGAGGGGGGTGGAGGGTTTGGAAGGGGTGCGGAACAGTAAGTCACAAATCCCATTAAACAGGTAAACAAGTCAACCCCAAATATGAATAACTCATGTAAAAATCGGCCGACTAATCGGCTTAGTCACCCTATTAATCGGGTCAGCCCTACTAAAGGCCGATTTGGCCATGTCAGGTCGGGTACCCCTCATCTCGATTAGTCGGGCCGAGTCGGCCTAGTCGGCCGAATTTTACAACACTGGCCTTATAGGCTTTCCACACAATTAAACGTCCATCAGTTCAGGTGCAATAATCAAATGACCCATCCTACCCCCCACCAGCTAGTAGTGCCTCAAGCAGTAATGAGAAATCCACGAACCGTTGATCCGATAATTCAATATGAAAGGGAGGTATCCAACCATGGCCTCAAATTTCAGCTAAATTCGGTCGAATTTCTGTCTAATATCGATATCCAATCGAAATCGAAATTCGACCGAAATGACCGAAATATGGGGGTCCTAGTTCAAAAAATGACAGAAATGACCGAAATTTCGGTCGAAATTCCACCGAAATTCCATCAAAATTCTGTTTTGGTCGATGCCGAAATGGTGACCGAAACCGACATTTAAGGCCTTGTATCCAACTACCATTCTCTTCACGATCTCTGACGGAAACCTGTCTGTTGCCAAAGCATAGACACTGAAAATGATCCCTCAAGGGGCCCAACCCAATCATCTCTCCAAAAGTTGAACCCACAACCATCACCCAAATAAGTCATAAGAGGCACCACACATGGAAGCACATAGGAAATTCCCTTTCAGGAGTTGAAAGGCAACAAAACACCAACATCTGGTACGGAGGATCAAATGAAATCTCGTAGATAGAGTGCAAAGTTCTGTAAAGAAAATTATCCCATCCTTCCCAAATTTGGGCCACCCATTTCGTTAGCAGAGCATGATTCATTGTCTCCAGACTACATATCCCCATCCCTCCATCTTCCCATGCCAACACTATAGTTTTCCAACCAACTAGAGACATCTCCTACAACTCTCCAGTCGAAGCTTGGAAAAATCGTCTCATAATCGCTTTCAGTTTCCCCTTCACCCTTGCATGCCAGAGATGTAAGATAGTAAAACACTTGGAAAGCTGAGAGGACCGCCTTCAACAATATAAGGCAACCACCTCTTGAGAGACACAACACGCCTGGTCGCCATCTTATTTTCCAGCTTCTCAATCACAGTCTGTCCATTAGTTTGTCGTAACCTACTGCTCACCAACGACAAACCAATATACGTGTTAGGGAGAGCCCTTCTCTGCATTTGTAATGCATTCTAATGGCATGCCACCTCCTCTTCATCCAGTCGAAAAGGCACAAAACATACTTAGCATGATTAATCTTTAAACCAAAGACCAACCAAAAAAACCCAAGAACAATGGACAAATCCTCTTCGCAATTGCTGGATCCCCCTCCACAAAAAGTTTAGTATTCTTTGCATACTGAAGTGTGGGAACTGAAATCCCACCAACATGGAAAACTAGCAAGGAAACCACCCTAACAATCATCCTTGCCAGAGCATCTGCCACCACCACAAAAAGTAAGGAAAACAATGGACACCCTTGCCTAACATCTTGTTGTGGCTAAAAGGAGCCACCCTTTTGTCTGCCGTTCACCAACACCACATAGGAAGCAGTCGACACACATCTTATCATCCATGCATTCTACTCGCTTGGAAAACCTCGCTGGTACAAGGATGACCAAAAGAATCACCAATTCACACATTCATAAACCTTCGAGAAATCCACCTTCCAAAGAAGATCTTCGGTCCTCTTCCCACGCCAATCCACCACAATCTCAGACGTCATCACGACCACATCTATCATGTGACACCCTGGGATGAACATCGATTGAGCATGATCGATAATCGAGCCAAGCACCTCTCGTAATTTGTTGGCAAGCGCCTTTTCTACAATCAAAGAAACAACATTAGAAAACGCAATAGGGCGCAAATCCTTGACTTGCATCATAACTTCTTTCTTGGACAGAAGGAACACAATACACTTGTTCAACCACTCGAACCCACCATTCAGCTAGCATAACTCTCCCACAACCTCCAACACATCCCGACCCACCGGATCTTGAAATTTTTGGAAAAAGAAAACCAACAAACCATCTGCACCAGGGGAGCCATCCCCATTCAGACCAGACATCGCTCGCTTTACCTCGGACAACCAAAAGGGTGGTGCTCCTCAAAAGCACGAGATATCTCTTCCTAGCCATCTCACATTGTTGGGAAAAATGAGCGACTTGTTTATTCCAAGGAACCCTAAGCTCTCTTATATAGAGGATAATGGGTAAATTACGTAAGATAAACAAAGGAAATGAAGAATAAAGAATAAGTATAAAACATAAATATGCATCTCTACACTCCCCCTCAAGATCGAGCATAGATGTCTATCATGCTCAGCTTGGATGGACACTTCTGGAATGGTCCTTTGAGCAATTCCTTGGTGAAGATGTCTGTTTTTTGGTCTCCTGAGCTGACATGAGAAGTAGAAATGAAGCCCTTCTGAACCATGTCTCATATATAGTGGCAGTCAACTTCAATATGTTTCATTCTTTCATGAAATGCAAGATTATTCGCTATGAATAGGGCAACCTGGTTATCACATTTTAGTTACATAGGAAGAGGCATATCTATGTATAGATCTGCTAGTACTGCTCGAACCCACATCATTTCTATGCTTGCTTGTGATGTAGCCCTATACTTGGATTCAACACTAGACCTGACCACTACAGTCTGTTTCGTACTTTTCCAAGAAACATGTGAATCTCCAACAAATATGGCAAAGCCTTATGTGGACTTTCTGTCCTTAAGGCACCCTGCATAGTCTGCATCTGCGCATGCTGAGATAGTAATAGCTTCTCCTTTCCTGAATAGCAACCCTGCACCTGGAGATGATTTTAGGTACCTTAATATCATATGTATAGCATCCATGTGTACCTGACGAGGTTGCTCTATGAACTGACTAACCCGACTGACTGCAAAAGAGATGTCGGGTCTAGTGATGGTTACATAGAGAAGCTTTCCCACCAGCTCTCTATATTTTCTCTTGCCTACCTCATCTGTATCGTCCATCATACAATCTCATGCTTGGATCCATAGGGGCATTAGCAGGTCGACATCCGACAATGCATGTCTCACTTAGCATGTCAGTGACATACTTTCTTTGGGTTCTCACAAGATCCTGCTGATTCTTGGCAAACTCTAACCCCAGAAAAATATCTCTGGGTGTTAAGATACTTGGTGACGAATTGATTGTCCAGAAATTCTTTTGCCCTTTTTATCCGTTGACTATCATCTCCTGTAACTAATATGTCTTCAACATATACCATAATAGCAACTGAATCTTTGGAGGTTTTCTGTACAAAGAGAGAATGCTCTGCATTCGAACTTTTGAACCCCTGCTTTTCAATCAAATATGAGAGCTTTTGAAACCAAGCTCTTGAGCTCTGTTTAAGGCCATATATTGCCTTATGGAGTCTACACACCTACTGACACTCCCCCTCAGCAGCAAACCTCGGAGGCTGCTGCATGTAGACTTCTTTCTGAAGATCACCATACAAGAAAGCATTTTTAACATCAAGCTGGAACAAAGGCCAATCACGTACCACTGCAACAGATAGGAGAACCCGTAGGGTAGAGTTTCGGGCAACATGAGAGAAGGTGTCTTGATAATCCACCCCATATATCTCAGTAAAACTGCGTGCGACCAGTCTGTCCTTGTACCTATCAAGGCTCTCATCTGCATGATACTTCACAGTAAAGGCCCACTTGCAACTCACAACAAACGGCCCACTAGGCGCAATATCCAAGGTTCATGTACCACGTGACTGTAAAGCAGCCGTCTCCTCCTCCATGGCTTTATGCCACTGACTATCCTTGAAGGCCTTCCATAGGATGTCCACAATAGATAGAGCATCAACAAAACGCCTGAACTCTTCCGTAGGACGATCGAATGACACCTGAGAAGCAGTAGGATATGAGGCACAAGAACACCTCTGCTTCCGAATAGCAATAGGCACATCAAGATCACTGGTTGTGTTACCATCAATCTCCTGTACGACATCCTCCTGCAATAATTCCTGTTGAGACACATCTCCAGATTCATCGTTAGAGACATTGTATTTATGACATACCTCAGGCGTGCTGGATGACGTGCTATGAACATGAGCAGGAGCCAACCGTCAATTGTAATGAAGTGGTAATCGTGGAACATGGATAATGCTCCGACTTTGACTTTGACGACTTAAAAGGGGAGATATTGCTCCGACTTTGACGACCGGGAAAATACAGACCGATGATGCTTCCCAACTGACATGCCTCACAATTGAAGGACGCTCGAAGCGAGATTTGAGGAAGAACATGACACAACTTATGGAGGGGAAGATGACCAAAATGCAGACGCCAGGTGAACGTCGTTGCTAGGTAAACGTCTATTGATCCTCAGAAAGTGCCTTCTCACAACCTCACCAATAGAACGACCACCAACAATATCCTCTCCCTCCACCTCAATCGAGTGGATCAGGTTTCGCCTTTTGCTACCACTTGCCATCGCATGGAAAAACCTTGTGTTCACACCCCTCCTTTAGCTACTTCTGCCTTGATCGATACCTCTAGTCAGCCTTCGCTTCTTGTCATCCTTCATAAGGATTCTGTTATGCTCCTGTCTTTCGACCACCTCCTCCTGCAACTCCTTGGTGTCCTCAGTCTAAGGCACTCAACCTCAGCCTGCGCAACATCTCTGCTCTGTCCATGAAGTGCCCTAGACTCTCTCGTGAACTGAATATGCAAACAGTGCAAAGCTCTTAACTTCCCACTTCCCAACCATCCTCTGAGATGTCGACCCCACAACCTCTATTTCCTGCCAGCACATTGTGACTTCCCAAAGGAAAACATTCTAACTAACCAAGTGAACTAAGAAAGCGATCCCAACAGGATCGAAAGGATGAATTCCTCCATGTGTACTTCAAGTTCTAGTTCTTCTCATCTAAGATCTCCATCTCCAACTCGCCAACAAACTCAGAAAAAGGGGAACCAGGGTTTAAAACCGTTGTCACACAGTCGATCAACGACATAAAGAGTGACATTGAAGTCACTATCAACAAACCATGCAACATCCATAAAACGAGCACGTACCAGTCGAAGCTCATCCCATAACACAATCGATAAAGTGCTAGTGGGACCATATGCCATCGACAATAAGAGATGAAAACTATAAGAGATCCTTCGAAGCAAAACAGACAAGGATTGAGTGTTACACACCGACTCCAAAAGCTTGAAGCACTCCTTATTCCAATCGATAATCATGCCCCAGATGCACCCCTGATTGCATCATGTTGTACTCAGTGAAACGAGACCTAGTTAAATCGCACCAACTGAAACAATCCCATGTCTCCAACTTAATGTCTTGAAAACAGACAACATGCACCTTCCACCCCTCCAAAAGCACGCCCACCAGTGGAGAAAATATTTTTGATATACTGAAAGAAAATTTTGACAATATTATTGATCTCCGAACGTCCCTTTAACAAGTAGACCCAAGATGATTGATTGTAATCATCAACAAAAACAACAAAATACTTATGTCCACTCAGAGGACGGACCGGACAAGGTCCCCATATGTCGTAATGGACTAGAGAAAATAAAACTTCGCAACGGGGATCAGTACGTGCAGGAAAAGATGCTCGATGATGTTTTCTGAACTTGCATGCCTCGCACTCAAAAGGCTCAGGATCATGGAGATGACCTTGGCAGAAGGGTGACTAAGGCGAAGGTGCTGGAGAAGGGGATCGTCGGAGATAGATACGCCACCAAAATTGGAATTGTATGGGATGTCGAGATAATAAAGGCCGTTCTTACGTCTCCCACCGAAAATCTGGCTCGTTTGGATGTCCTGAAAATAACAAGAGAACTCATAAAAAATAATCCTACAGTTAAGATCAATACATAGCTTCTGAACAAATAATAGACTAAGCGGGAAATCATGAGCACAATAAACTCCAGTCAGTCAGAGTTCGGAGGAAAACTCAACAGTGCCAACAATAGTAACATGGGAATTAGCCCCATTGGCATCTTGAACGGTCTTTCTAGAGGAAGACGGCTGTGGGCAAGCAGACTACCTTCTCTTGTCAGATGTGTAGATGCTCTTGAGTCAATAATCCAAGCTGGGTTGGAGGTTGAGACAGAATTGGCTATTGTACCTGAGGTAGTAGGCAGACTAGTGATGGGAGCATAAGTAGTACTATCACAAGTGGAGGGGCTGGAGTTCTATAGTAGCTGCCTATGACATACGTTTTCAAAAGTCGTAAAGGGTGCCTTTGCTCCACCAGAGTACTAATTGGCATGTCCGCAATGGTATCATAGGATGCCTCATACGAAGCTGTCTCATGAGCACTGTTGGCATTAAGTTGTATTCCAAACTTCGCCCAACAATGTTCAAACGAATGGTTCCAACGCCCGCAGTGTAGGCATGCTAGATATTGAGCAGTAGTAGGATCACGTCCATGTCCACGACCAAAGTCACGGCCACATTCGGACTCACGGCTACGACCACGACCAAAGTCACGACCTCGTCCTCCTTAGTAACTCTGTCGTCGTCTATTCCCTGACGAGGCATTGTGGGCTGTAGTCTCCGCAGATGGGATGGTGGGAGGATGCTCGACATGTATCTCAAGTTCTTGCAGACGACCAAAGATGGTCTCTATGGTGGGCAGTATCAACAGTAAGAAATTGATCCTTCACATGCTTGTATCGTTGATGCAGTCCAGAAAGAAATCGATAGATCTGCCATTCAACACGCTCTCCCACCTGTTGATCACAACATGCTAGTTAAAAAATAAGGAGTTCCTCAAATAGGCTAGTGAGTAGCCTGTAGTATTCGATAAGACTTGAATCTTCCTAAGTAGCGGACCAGATCCACGTGTGTATATCGTAGACTCGGGATTTGGTCGTCTTTTGAGAGTATGTACGCTCAAGATTCTCTCACATCGCCTTTGCAGTATCCTTGTAAAGAAGATTTGCAGCAATATTTTGATTTACGGTG
Organism: Ottelia alismoides; assembly: GCA_037367405.1. Lineage (NCBI taxonomy): Eukaryota > Viridiplantae > Streptophyta > Magnoliopsida > Alismatales > Hydrocharitaceae > Ottelia > Ottelia alismoides. The sequence goes on along the minus strand of JAZKJV010010210.1, from coordinate 223,312 downwards.
TTGGTCTTCCAAGTAATAAACCTAGTTGTTGCCAACATACCATGTGTCGTAGTCCTTGTCCGTCTCCTTGGGCGGATCTTTCGTAAGAATATAGTTCTTACGCTAACCCATTGATGAACACCTTGAAGGATCAAGACCATAACGCGTAGTTCTCTAAGCCTTTCAATTTGATAGAAGTGCCTTGTACCATCACATAAGAAGTCGGGTTCACGGGCTTGATCTCAATGGACGTCATGATGATCGCGCAGATCAAGAAAAAATGACCTAGAAGATATCCATTTTCTTAATCAAGCTTGAGGGTGACCTAGGTCACCGTTTCAGTCATCTTTCGAGCATCCGTAGCAATGAACTGTGGTTGGAACACCACGATTCAGACCCTAGAAGGGGCCAAACTATAGCTTGAACGTCGTAGGAAAGGCGGTGGAGCGCACAAGCCGCGACACAGGATGTCTCAGCGGCTTGGTGTTGCAGCTGGAGCATCTGCGCGGTAGCATAGAATGTTGTTTTGGGCTCGGCAACATCGCTAGAGCGCTTGGACAATAGGTCAGGTTGCTGCTGCGGCCAGGCGGTGTCGCTGGAGTTCTTGGGCAGTGACTCGAGGTGCCGCTAGGGGCTCGATGGCGCTGTTGGAGCGCTTGGGCGGTGTCGGATGAAGGCTGAGAGAGGCCGCTAGGCGCTGTCGAGTAACGTCGGAGGGCCGTGGAGGTGAGGGGCTAGTTGGTGGCGGCAAGATTTAGGTCAGAACACTGGTTTAGGATCGCTCCTTAAAGAGGAAGGAGCATGTAAATTCAATATCAATTACTGAATCGATATCATTTGATACTGTCGAAAAAGATGAGATAACACAATAACTTGTTTTATTCAGGAAGTCTAGGGGTCCTTATATAGGACGGAACCTTATAGTGCTCATAACGGGGAAAATGCATCAATACCCCCATAGGGGTTACAATGAAATAAGATAACATAAACTGTTAGAAAATAAACATGCGGAAGCGAATATCAGAGAAAAGATAAAACAAGAATAAACATCGGATTTTTCGTGAAACCCTACTCTGTGAGGAGCGGGATGAAACCTTGGGAGAAGCCCTCAAAGGGGCATATGCTTCATTGCTTTTTCTCATCTGATACAGGAGGTCTGGGGCTTCTTATATAGCCTCCACGGAGCCTCCAAGTCCCACCACTGGGAGATGTGGGACTAAAGGACTGGATGGGGTAAATGGATCCTGGAGAGGTCCATTTATCCATCTCCCATATATGTGACGCATACAACCAAGTACTCCAACACTCCCCCTCAAGCTGGAGCATGCAGCGCTCAGCTTGGACAAACAGAAATAAACTCAACTCAACGCTACAGGACACTACGAACAATATCAATCCAAGATGCACAACTGCTGCTGTCGAGGACGTTGCTTCTCATGCCGTGCAAGTGAGGAGGACGAACAGGCTGGAGTGTGAGTCTGCTGAATCTCCTCGTCGGAGAGCATGCGCTTTGAACTGCGCCTGTCAGAGTCACTGCAACTGAAAATGAGTCCTCGTCGGAGTACTTCGGTCCGCCACAATAATGTGGACAACTGCTCCATCTCTGAAAAGGACCGAACTGAAAAGGCCGTGGCTGTGCAATCCTCGTCGGAGTCCATGGTCGCTGGAGAACGGAGTCTGAAAAAGTCTCTTTTTCGAAGAATTGGGTCTCTCCCATCTGGCACAGAGAATGGTGCATTACTCCGGTGTACCTATGATACCACATGAAAACCCTTGCCAACATGGCATAGGGAATGGTCCTCTACTCTTAAGTCCCTATGGCTCACATGAAAACTCTGGCCTACAAAACAAGAAAGGATGGGGACCTCTGAACTGATGGCATACATGTGCTCATCTGAAATGACCGCAAACATAAGTGAGTCTCTCTCTGGAGAATTCGAAAATGGGCTTCTCAACTTGGAGTGCCTCGATCTTGGACTCTGACCAATCTGAGTGTCGAGTCTGAATCTGCACATCATACTGTGGACTCAGAATCTAAACATCGAGTCTGAAATTGCGCATGGAAAATCTTCATCTGAAAGCTGTAGAGTCTGAACATCTGGTTGGCTTGTAATCTAACATCTGAATCTGGATCATGAAACAGACATGTGACTCTACATAATACTCGCCCTTTCTCCCATGCTTGTCGGAAAACATGGACGTCGACCAAGTTGGGAGAAGGCAACAATGATGGGGACAAAACAAAACCACTTAGCCGATCACACATTTGTCGGCTTTTCAAAACATTCATCATTTTTTTCTTGAATTTTTTTAAGCCGTTGACATAGATTTTTTTTCGACGTCTCATCATTTTCCTTTTTTTTCTCTTTTATTTCTTTTTATTCCAAAATACTTGCGTAAGACTTTTTCAAATGTACGCGCCTTTTTCTCAATTTTTTTTGAATACATGGCCTAAATAGGACCCGATATCTCAGCCTCTTTTTTCTTTTTTTCTTCTTCGGATGACCGATAGCCCACTTGGGTATAAGCTGCTTGGGTTTTCATTTTTTTAAACCCAAAACACAAATCAACCCTTTTTTTTTAAAAAATAATAATAACGGGCAATCGGGCCCATCAAAAAGGCAGAAGCCCCCTTTGGGGTTCTGTCGCTGGAAGGGATTGCATAGAGGGGCCGGCGATGGCGTGCATGGACACGTCGCTCAGGCTGCCAGGAGGGGGAGGTTAGCACGCGCGCGGGGAGCCCTAGGAGCGCCGCCTCGCCTGCGAACTGGGCGACCTTGGAATGCGAGGAGCACTCAGGGAGACCGAACTGCGAACGCGAGGAGCCTGCGTGAGGCTGCGCCGCCGCCTAGCCTGGGAACTGGGCGACCTTGGAACACGAGGAGCGCGTGATGCTCGGGGGAGATGCTCCGCCAGGGGGGTTGCGCGATGGTGTCGATGGGAGCCTGGGCCGATGGGAGCTGCGCCATTGGAGAGGAGCCAAGGAGGAGGTCCCTGTTGCTGGAGGTGCGTCACATGGCTGCGTCGACTGGATCTTGCGCCGCCTAGGCCTTGGATACACGCGGGGATTAGGGCTCATGATGGAGCGAGAGCGGCAGAGCCGCCGCTGGAGTCAGGGGCTCGCCTCATGGAGATGAGCGTAGGTGGTTGTCCTGCTGCGCCTGGAGATCTCGCCCAGGCGTAACTTATGAGGGAGATGGACTTGGAGGCTAGATTTCGTGCGCCTGGGAGTCGCAGTTGCGGCATGAAGGGCTGCCGCCTTTGCTGCCTAGATCTGGAAGCAAGGAGGTGCGGCCTGGGGAAGAACACTGCCGCATGGGAGATCTGCTGCCGCATGTGATGCCGCCTTCGATCATCATGAAGCAGAACTTGAATGATGCTGAACAATAAAAATACAACCTTGAAATTGAACGCAACTCCGATCATGAACTTAGTATCGAAACTCGAATAAAAATAATGAATATAAAAATCCTCGAGAGTCGTCCCGCTCTGATACCATGTTAGAAAATAAACATGCGGAAGCGAGTATCAGAGAAAAGATAAAACATGAATAAACATCGGGATTTTACGTGGAACCCTACTCCGTGAGGAGCGGGATGAAACCACGGGAGAAGCCCTCAAAGGGGCATATGCTTCATTGCTCTTTCTCATCTGATACAGGAGGTCTGGGGCTCCTTATATAGCCTCCATGAAGCCTTTAAGTCCCACCACTGCGAGATGTGGGACTAAAGGATTGGATGGGGTAAATGGATCCTGGAGAGATCCATTTACCCATCTCCCATACATTTGACGCATACAACCAAGTACTCCAACATAAACACATCACTAACAGATACCATCTTCGTGTCTTCGATGAAGACAACTACTCAAAGTCTCCAATGACAACAAGTAGTAACATGTATCATGACTCTCTTATAAAATATTATATTTAGGAATGCCAGAATTATCACAGGATGAAAGGCCTATGGTGGCACCATCAATGCTAGACACTCGAGGGGTGCCCTCCCACCATTCTCATTCGAGCACCGTCACTGCCATCCAATCCTCAAAATCCACCACCATTCCTTCCATGTGGAGAGCATCATCACCACTCATATCCCATGGTCTAAAGTTACTAAAGTTTGTTGGAAAAATTGGAGTATATAACATTTGCAAGCAAGCTCACTTTAATCGATCATGTAAGGAGTCAAGTTTAGAGAAGCGGAGGGGAGTTGATGCAACTCATTCATGCTACAATTAAGACCATTAGAATAATATAGATTTTGGACCATTTTGTAAAATATTAATATAAGAGGTCTTGTTGAAATTTGTATTTTATTTTTATTCTAAGAGGAGACAAGGATCTAGAATACTCTTCCTCCTCCTTAGGTATAGACTCTAGGCTAAGAATCTCTTGAACTTTCTTCTCTTTTCTCCTTTCTCCTTAGGTATAGAATATTCTAGAATAGTATTGTATTTCCTATGATGTTGTATGGTCCATCTAAAAACAGAGTCTTTGGCTAATTGAGTGAAACAATAAGAAGAAAACCTTTTAAGTGAAAGAAAGGTTCTTTCGCCTATTTATCTCCCCTTTTTTCTCTACCTCCTTTCCATCTTTCCCTTCCATCTCGTCTATTCCGTCCTCATCCTTACTCTCCCTCATCTTAAAAGTTCTCTCTATTTACCGTTTTCTTTATAATCAAAAATCTCCTTTTTATCTTCCTTGCTCTACATCTCTTCCTCATCTCTCTCTCCATTTCTCCAATGTCTTTTCATCATCCTTGCCCCCCCTCTCTCTCTTAATCCATCTCTCTCTCCAACCCTCTCATACTTCTCTTTCTCTTTATCCCGCTCCTTCAATACTTCTCCATCTCTTTAGGCCACCATCTTATCAATTTTCCCCTTCTTTTCCTAGCCCTCTAGCATCTTCTCGACCCTCCATGTTTTTCGTCTACATCAGACACAAGTCATTTTTTACGTGTTAGGTCTTTTTGCTTATTTTTTCTGCTTTCAATATAGATTTGTTTATGATTGCATGCAATGACTATTTGTAAAATCCAGAATATTGGCATGGCTCAACGCCTTGTCAATTCAAGGTCTGCGTCTGTCTTGAATGTCATGTAGTGCATTGTGAAGACGTATAATTATGCCAGCTGAATCTGAAGTGAATTTAGTGGTGTATGTTTTTGAAAGCATTGCTATACTTTTATTGACTTGTTTTTGACCCATTTAAGACTAAACCTAGATTGTAGCTTCTGTTTCTTCATCTTAGAACCATGTAAACCCCTGTGCTCCTCTAATAAGTTTAAGAAAACGTAGCTTTTGTGTGGTAAACTGTTTTTGTAATGTTCCAATTAAATTAGTATTTGGAAAGTGGGCTTATCGTAACCTTATTTTGACCTTTTTTATTATTATTCCTGTTGGTTATAAGCAGGATTTAGAGAAGTTAAAACCTGTTATCTTGACGGGTGATCTTAATTGTGCTCACGAAGAGATTGACATCTATAATCCCGCTGTAAGAATCTTAACCCACCTTATTTTGTAACCTTCTTCATAATTTGCCAGAAGTTGAGCATCTAAAAAAGAAATATAGAAATCTAAAGTTGATTTCTATCAGGATATACTGCTGACATTTTACAAATTTTTTTCTGTTCATTCTACCTGTTTGCCATCTTATTATAGAAAATCTTACAAAGTCAGTTAGATATAAGACATTGTGGTTGTGGTCGTTGCTTTATCATTTTCGCATGCTAGCTTTCGACATGTGATTGGAACTGTGAAAACACTGGTTTCATATTTTAGTGGTAATAATTGCAAAATATGAAATAGAATGCGCAACATCATGAATAAGAACAAAACATTTACTTGGTTCTAGTCAGGTTGACCATCCTATTTTTTGAGAGAAGGGACACTCTGGGCGAATTCCATAATAAATTTCTCACTTCAAGAGGTACAACTGATGTGGGTCTTTTTACACAGTCTTGTCAAAATACCCAAGTTCTAAACAATGTTGGACTAAATGTGAGAGTAGTGTAATTGGATACTGGAGAGATCCAAGTATCCATCTAATTTATGTACTCTAACACTTCCCCTTAAGCCGGAGTTGGAAAGCTGTGGCTTGTTACAAAAGAAAACAATCAACAATGAGAGTAGCCTTGTGCTTGGTGTCAAGGCCATAAATGTCAGTTTCGGTCACCATTTCGGTGACCGACCGGAACGGAATTTCGGTGGAATTTCGGTCGAAATTTGACCGAAATTTTGTTCATTTTGGTCGAAATTTCGGTCGAGAAATTCGATTGAAATTTCAATCATTTCGGTCATTTTTTTGTACTAGGACTCCCATATTTCGGTCATTTCGATCATTTCGGTCAAATTTCGATTTCGACATGATATCGATATTCGATAGAAATTCGACCGAATTTCGCTGAAATTTGAGATCATGCTTGGTGTAATCACTGTTGGGAGGAGGCTGGACTTGGAAAATCTGCAGTTTGTTACATAAGAAAAACAATCAACACTGAGAGGAGCCTTGTGCTTGGTGTAATCACCGTTAGGAGGAAACCCACATAGATGACACTGAGAAGAGAATGGTTAGTAAAGTGGATTCTCAATGAAGACGATAAATTTGAATCGATGGGATTGCTGGGAAAAGAGAATGAATAATTTATTTCAGGGAACCCTAGGCTCTCTTATATAGAGGTGAGATCTATGGGTAACTTTCATAAGACATACATAAGTAAAGAAAATAAAGAAATAGTACAGAAACATAAATATATCTCTACACTCCCCCTCAAGATGGAACATAGATGTCAATCATGCTCAGCTTGGATGAACGCTTCTGAAATGGTCCTCTGAGCAAAGCATTGGTGAAGATATCTACAGTTTGATCTCATGAACTGACACGAGAGGTAGAAATAAAGCCTTTCTGATCATGTCCCAAGTATAGCGGCAATGAACTTCAATATGTTTAGTTCTCTCATGAAATACATGATTGTCTGCAATAAATAGGTTGCCTAGTTATCACATTGTAACTGCATAGGGAGATGTACATATATATGTAAAATTGCTAGCACTGCTCGAACCCATGCCATCTTTGTGCTTGCTTGTGTCATAGCCCTATATTCGGATTCAACACTTGACCTAGTAACCACAGTTTGCTTCTTACTCTTCTAAGAAACAAGAGAACCGTCAACAAATACATCGAAGCCTGAAGTGGACTTCTTGTCCTTATGATATCATTCATGTATAGTCTGTATCTGTACATGCTGAACTTCTTGTCCTTATGATATCATTCATGTATAGTCTGTATCTGTACATGCTGAAATAGTAAGAGTCGCTCCTTTCCTGAATATCAATCCTGCACTTGGAGATGACTTTAAGTACCTCAATATCATATATATAACATCCATGTGTACGTGTTGGGGTTGCTCCATTAACTGACTCACTCGACTAACTGCAAAGGAGATATCAGGTCTAGTGATAGTAACATAGAGAAGCTTTCCCACCAACTCTCTATATCTTATCTTGTCTACCTCATATGTATCATCATCATATAGTCTCAAACTGGGATCCATAAGATTAGTAGCATGTCAACATCCAATCATGTCTAGCTCGTCTGTAACATACTTCCTTTTGGTCATCACAAAACCTTGTTGATTCCTGGCAAGCTCTAACCCCAAGAAATACCTTAGGGTGCCAAGATCCTTGGTGATAAGCTAACGTCTCAGAAATTCCTTTGCGCTTTTTATCCTCTGGACATCATCTCCTGTAACAAGTATGTCATCAACATAGACCATGATAACAACTGTACCTATGGCTATGGGTGTTATCTTTACAAACAATGAATGATCTGCATTTGACCTCTTGAACACCCGCTTTTCAATTAAATGCGAGAGCTTTTGAAATTATGCCCTTGAACTCTGCTTAAGGCCATATATTGCATTATGAACTCTATAAACCTGCTGACACTCTCCCTCAACAGCAAACCTTGGAGGATGCTGCATGTAGACTTCTTCCTGGAGATCATTGTATAAAAACATATTTTTAACCTCGAGCTGAAATAAAGGCTAATCACGTACGACTGCAACTAAAAGAACTCATAGAGTAGTATGGCATGCAACTGGGGAAAAAGTGTCCAGATAATCCTCTCCATAGGTCTGAGTAAATCCTCGTACAACTAATCTAGTCTTGTAGCGATCAAGGCTCCCGTCTGCATGGTATTTCATTGTAAACACCCATTTACAACTGACTATTGATGCCCCTAAGGGAGCGGAGACCAGGCTCCAGGTACCACACGACTGTAATGCAACCATCTCCTCTTCCATGGCTAGATGCCAACGACTGTCCTTCAAGGCCTCCTGGTTTTTTGTTGGTATTTCCATGACAGATAGAGCAACAACAAACCTCCTGAAATCCCTTATCAATCGATCGAAGGAGACCTAGGAAGCAATATGATACAAAGCACATGTACGCTTCTGCTTCTGAAGTACAATATGTACATCAAGATCATTGGGAATTTCTGCAATCTCCTGTACATAGGCCTCTTGCTAGGTTTCCTGCTGAGTCACATCTTCAGACCCATCGTTAGAAACATTGTATTTAGTACAAAACTGAGGCGTTCTGAATGACAGACGATGAACATGAGAGCAAGAGCTGGCCAACGATTATAGTACTGCGTTAAGGGGGGATTGGGACAATGGGAGGTAGTGAGGATGGAGGAGGCGGTGGGGGAGGTGATGACAAATGTGGTGGCGGCGACGATGGAGGTGGTGATAGCAATGGTGAACTTATAGGTGGAGGTGGCATGTAGACCTCATTATCTGAATTTGAGGAAGTTAACCTATTAAGTGTAGGGAGAGAAATACATCACCGACTCAGAGAATGTGACATTTGCGCTAACATAATACTTCAGTCTTCATGTGTAATGAATCATAACATCTATATCCCTTCCGAGTCCTGAAATGCCCAACAAAGACACATTTGATAGATCTAGGAGAGAGTTTGTCAACACTTATAGAAACTTATGGACAAAGGCAACATAACCAAAAACACAAGGAGTGAGAACAACTCCTTCTCTGGAAATGCCAATGAGAAGGGAATTTCTCACCCAAAACATACAAAATCATGAGATTCACAGGATAACAAGCAATAAGAACCGCATCACCCCAGAACGAATGTGGGGCATGACTCTAAATAAGAAGTGTGAGGGTGACATCTAATAAATGACGATGCTTTCTTTCTACAATGCCATTCTGCTGAGAGGTGTAAGCGCATGATGTTTGATGAATAATACCACGAGATGAAAAGAATTGTGAGAGTGTACAAGTACAAAATTCCAATGCATTATCAGTTCTCACAATTTTGGTAGAAGAAAAAACATTTCGCACTTCATTGATAAATGTTGTAATTAAATTTCCAGCTTTAGATTTATTCTTCAACAAAAAGACTCATGACAGACGAGAAAACTCGTCAACAACAACTAAATAAAACCTGTGTCCCCGGTGATTGGGAACATTACTTGGATCCCAAATATTAACATGAAATAACTCAAAAAGGGAGCTACTGTTTTGACTCCAGTGATTGGGAAAAGCAGATCGATGGTGCTTTCCCAACTTACACGCCTCACATTTGAAGGAGCGAGGTGAGATCTGAAAGATAACTTGAAGCAGCTTCTGTAGGGAAGGTGGCCAAAACACAGGTGCCCCATGAATGGAGAGACATGTCGTGTGGAATGGGAGGATAAGCCAACATATGGAGTTCAGACCAATCGATAGAGGCTGCCCTGCTCATGACCACAACCAATCACCCTGCCCGTAAGACTTTCCTGAAATACAAGAGACAATGAGTTAAAAATAGTTCGACAATGCAAATCCTTTGTAATCTGTCTAATAGATATTAAATTAATAGAAAAGTCAGGTGCATGCAACACATTCTGCAGATGCATCGAAGGCGTCGAACTAATCTCCCCAGTTTTGTGATCGAGGAGTGAGTCCCATCGGGTATGACAACAGTTTTCCCTGGAGGAACTTGTCTGTAAGATGTAAGCTGATCTCTGTCTCCACACAAATGATGTGTCTATCTGACCCATGACAAGAGGTGAAAGCATGAATGCATGAGGTACATTCACCGACAGAAGCAACAATATATGAGTTTTTCCCTAGAACAGAAGAGGAAGCACTGGGACTAGCATGAGACAGAATGTGCCTCAATCAAGAAACTAGGTCATCATATCTCTGATCCGAAGGAGCTGTATGAGCGTCAACCTATGCCGCTGCACAAGATGATGCCGGGAAGCCATGCTTGGAGTAGCATGTATCCTCTGTGTGATCGGGGCGATGACAGTAAGTACATGATCGACGAATACAACCTCCTCTACCACGAGGTCCATGGCCACAGAAATGTGAAGAGGCCCCTCTATCGCGGGAGGCTGCCAGAGCAGAAGATGATTGAGAAGAGGCAAGTGATGAGACAGTAATCCTACTAAGTTTACGGAAAGCTTCCTCAATGAGAGGAATCGTATCATCTGCCAGTATATGTGAACGAGCAGCCTCTAATTGTGGATCAAGTGCTGCTACGAATACACCAACAATCGTTGCATTCTTGTAACTCTTCTTTTGCTTAGAGCTGATGTAAGAGGCATAAAACCACGGAGCTTATCAAACATTCCATGCATGGATGTGTATAGAAATGAAGCGGCCATCCGTTCTGCCTGAGAATAAAGATGTCATGCTGGAACTGCAAAATCTTGGTCTCATTCCTCGCCTGTGAATATGTGGCTGCGAGAATATCCCGCATTACCTTGGCAGTGGGCTGATGTAATATGTCGTTGACGATCTCTATCATTAACGTACTAAATAACCAGACTTGTGCATAAGCATCATCTGCCTCCCACGAGGCATTGACCCCAGTTTTCTCAACCGGCTCTTCTTCTGTAAGAATATGTTTCTTACCTGTTGAGATTCTTATAACTCTTGGTTTTTATTTATATTTGTTTATTTTTTAGTCTATCTTATGTAATTTTTCCATAGAGCTTTTTTCCTATATAAGAGAGCTTTAGGGTTGTGAGGAATACATCTTTCATTTTTCCTTTCACATGGTATCAGAGCGACAATCCTAGACTGGAGCATGTGCCCTAGAGCCCTACCCCCACCAAAAACCCTAACACGTGCCTTCCCCATGCACCTGCGTCGCCCGCGTGTCGCCAACACCTCCCGCGCCCCTTCGTGCTGCCCGCGTGTAGCCTTCACCGAAGCGGCCTGCTCCTCGCATCGCCACCCTTCCTCTTGTAAGGGCCGTGGTCCTTGCCCTTTGCGTCACTGCCGGCCGTAGGGTTTCTACACTGTGCTCTTGGGTGCTTAGAGTGTGACGTGATTATCTAAAACACCCTAGTTACCCAAAGGAGCCTCCAAAAAAATGAAGGTTGTGGTATGAGTCTACACCCACAACCATCTTCCCGTATGTCAGTGTGGGTGCATGTCTTTCTTGTTGCTGACCCAATTTTGGAGATAGCTGTCATCATGTCTGACAACAAAGCTGATGTTCCATCCCTGGGTGCCTTTAAGGGTCCATCACCCATCGTCAAATTGGATGGAGCAAACTATGAACTGTGGGCCATGCAGTTCATGAGTTTAATGCACTGCAATAGCAAGAAGAACATCCTCACGATGGAGGAGCCACGTGACAAGACTTGGACAAATACCTCGTGGGAGGCAGATGATGCATATGCTCGTGTGTGACTATCCGGGACTATATCCACAAAGATAGATAATGATATTTTGAGTAAGCCTACTGCAAAGTCTATGTGGGATCAGGGGCGGAACTAGCATATAAGTTAGGGGGGCCATGACCCCTCCTTAATTATTATATTTCACTTATATAATGTTGTTAAATTTTGATATGACCCCTGCTTAACATTTAAATATAGAATAAATAAGGTCAAATGTTATCACTAAATGTTTATTGTCTTATTGGCAAAGTGTTGTTCCCTGTATTAAATGAACCAGGGTTCGAATCTCATGCTTGCACTTTTTGTCAAAAAAAAACCTCTACTGCCCCCTCAGATAAAATTCTTGGTTCCGCCCCTGTGTGGGATATTCTCAGGGAAGGCCGTCTCGGCGATATATCACCGATATATCGGTATCGAGAGGTTGAGGGTATCAATATCAGAGTATATATCTTTTTACAAGGATATCGGCGACATATCGCCATATCGGCCCATATCGGTCAAAAATGAATGGATTCAGTACAAAAAATACAGGATATCGACCGGTAGTTCGTCGATATCCCTATATATCAATGCTATTATTCATGTAAGCTTGATTCCACTACTTATCTAGCTACACCTAGTATTAAAACAATGGTTCTTACAATGGTAGGGTATGGTGCGATATGAGGGTGCATACAATGGTTCTTCAACTTGGTGTATATTTACAAGTTATTTCATGTTGTAAAACTTGAATAAAATCTATTTTCAATATCTATAAGTCAATTCTTCAAAAAAATCTATAAGTCAAAAATCAACATTAATATCGATATGTTCGAAATGATCGATATATGCAATATAAGTTTTATATATGATCGATATGTGTGATCTAAGAGTATATTTGTAAGTTATTTAGTGATCTAAGAACTTGGATAAACTCCATTTTCACTATATATAGGTCAACAACTAACAATACCACCATATCGATATATGTGATATAAGGTTCATAGATGATCGATATGTGTTATCCAAGAGAGTAAGAGTACATTTGTAAATTATTTAGTGATCAAAGCACTTGGATGAACTCCATTTTCAATATATATAGTATGCCAACAACTAATAATATCAGCGATATGTTCGATATGACCGATATGTGCACTATAAGGATCATAGTCCTCATAAATGATCTATGTTGGGAAAAATGAGCAAGTTGTTTATTCCATAAGCCCTAGGCTCTCTTATATAGGAGAGTAGCCTATGGGTAAATTACATAAAGCATACAACTAGAAAATAAAATAACGAATAGGTACGAGAACTAATATGTATGCGTCAACACTCCCCCTCAAGATGGAGCATAGATATCAATCATGCTCAGCTTGGACGCACACTTCTGGAATGGACCTCGAAGTAATGCCTTGGTGAATATATCAGCCGTCTGATTCTCTGAGGTGACGTGAGATGTAGCAATGAACCCCTTCTGAATCATGTCACATATGTAGTGACAGTCAACCTCAATGTGTTTGGTCCTCTCATGGAAAGCTGGGTTGTTTGCAATGAACAAGGCTGCCTGATTATCACATTCCAGCTTCATAGGGAGCGGTATATCAAGATATAGATCTGTAAGTAGAGCTTTCACCCACATCATTTCTGTGCTAGCCTGGGCCATGGCCCTGTATTCTGATTCAGCACTGGATCTCGCTACCACTGTCTGTTTCTTGCTCCTCCAAGAGACTAAGGCATCTCCAACATATACTGCAAATCCTGAGGTGGACTTCCTGTTCTTGGGGCATCCTGCATAATCTGCATCAGCACATGCTGTGATAGAGATCTCCTTTCCCTTCTTAAATAGCAAGCCTGTACCAGGAGATGATTTTAGATATCTCAGAATCATGTGTATAGCATCCATATGGGCCTGACGTGGTTGTTCCATGAACTGGCTCACGCGACTCACTGCAAATGATATATCAGGTCGAGTGATCGTGACATACAGTAGTTTGCCTACCAGTTCTCTGTACCTCCTCCTGTCCACCTCTTCCGTGTCATCATCATAGAGCTTCATGCTAGGATCCATTGGTGTCGTAGCAGGCCGACACCCTAGCATACCTGTCTCACTCAATAGATCTGTAACATATTTCCTCTGCGACATTACTAATCCATATGGATTTCTAGCAAACTCCAGCCCCAGAAAATATCTAAGGACTCTCAAGTCCTTGGTGACAAATTCAGTTCCCAGTGTTTCCTTCGCCTGCTTTATACCCTGCTCATCATCTCCTGTAATCAAGATGTCATCAACATAAACCATGATTACAATGATACCTCTAGTAGTCTTCTGCACAAACAAGGAATGATCAACATTGGAGCGTTTGTATCCTTGTTTCTCAAAGAGATCTGAGAGCTTCTGAAACCATGCTCTGGGACTCTGCTTAAGGCCATAGATAGCCTTATGTAACCTGCATACCTTGGAACACTCCCCCTCAACAGCAAAACCAGGTGGTTGTTGCATATAAACTTCTTCCTGCAAATCTCCATATAGGAATGCATTCTTCACATCCAACGGATGAAGCGGCCAGTCTCTAGCAACTACAACTGACAGTAAGATCCGTAGGGTGGAATGTCGTGCCACAGGCGAGAATGTGTCAAGGTAATCCACCCCGTATGTCTGTGTAAAGCCACGTGCAACCAGACGTGCCTTGTACCTGTCAATAAAATCATCTGCATTGTGCTTCACTGTAAACACCCACTTGCAGCTCACTGGGTTCACATCTGGAGGTGTAGGAACCAAACTCCAAGTTCCTCTGGACTGGAGTGCCGTCATTTCTTCCTCCATTGCTAGCCGCCATCTACTATCCTGCATAGTGTCATGATGATTCCTTGGAATATCGACTGCTGAAAGTGCCACAACAAAGGACCTGAAATCTCCAGATAGCCTCTCAAAAGATACGGATGCTGATAGGGGATATGTAACACAGCTTCTCTTCGACTTTCGCAGAGCAATGGGTTCATCTAAGTCAACTGTAGTCTCATCAGGCCCCTGCAACATATCCTGCTCAGAAATGACATCATTTCCATCAACATTAATATTTTCATTACATACCATAGGCGAGCTAGTAGACGAGTCATGACCATGAGCGGGAGGAAGCCTGCGGGTGTAGTGAAACGGTAGTGGTGATATAGTTGGTGGTGGCGGCGGTGGTGGTGGTGGCGGTGGAGTTGGTTGCTGTGGTGGTGCTGGTGACGGCATCTAAGGTGGTGGTGTCATATATATGGCATCAGTGGATAGTGGTGGTAGCTGCTTGTCTCCTGAGGCTGAAAAATACATAACATTTTCAAAAAATGTAACATCTGCACTGATCATATACCGCCGACGCAGAGGATCAAAACACTTGTACCCCTTTTGAGTTCTGGAGTACCCGACAAAAACACACTTGACAGCCCTAGGAGAGAGCTTGTCAGTACCCGGGGACAACTGATGGACAAATGCAACCGACCCAAACACACGAGGCGTAAGAGAGAACAAATCCTTGTTGGGATGAATGATAGTAAACGGGATTTGTTCATTTAAAACAGAAGAGGGCATACGATTAATTAGGTAACATGCAGTGAGGACTGCATCACCCCAGTAGGAGTAGGGAACATGACTCTGTATAAGGAGAGATCTCGTAACATCAAGGAGGTGACGATGTTTCCTTTCAGCAATTCCATTCTGTTGAGATGTATGAGGACACAACGTTTGATGAACAATTCCTTTTGAGGAGTAATAACTGGCAAGAACATTTGTGCACAATTCTAACGCATTATCACTTCTCATAAATTTTACCAAGGTGGAAAAGACATTTTGTATTTCATTCAGAAAATGGATAATTATATTTCCGGCTTCAGATTTATTTTTCATCAAAAACACCCATGACACTCTAGAGAAATCATCCACAAATACAATATAAAATCTGTGTCCCTGATGATCAGGTACATGACTTGGACCCCAGACATCAACATGAAATAACTCAAACTTGGAGGTACTACTCCGACCAGGACGACTGGAAAAGGACGACCTGTGATGCTTTCCCAACTGACATGCCTCACACTGAATACGTGTGCGAGGAAGACTATAAGGTAAAACTTGACACAACTTCTGAAGCGGTAAATGACCAAAACGCAGATGCCACAGTAAGGGAGATACTTGTCCAGCAGGAGAGGATGTGGTTCCGGCAAATGGGGTCTGATTCAGGCGGTAAAGACCTCCTTGCTCATAGCCACGACCAATCACGTTGCCCGTATGGATGTCCTGAAAAATCAAAGAAGATGGATCAAAAATCGCCCGACAATGGAGATCCTTCGTAATCTAACTAATTGACAACAAATTCATAGAAAAATCAGGTGCATGTAGTACATTCTTGAGCTGCATAGAAGATGTCAGTCTAATCTCCCCCTGACCAGTGATGGGGGAATGTGTGCCATTGGCAATCACTACTGTCCATCCTGGAGGGATCTGAGTGTATCCTGTAAGTAGACTCTGGTCGCCACATAGGTGATGTGTAGCGCCCGAGTCCATGATCCATTGCAGTGTATCAGATCTACTACTGTGGAGTGAAAGTATACTACCTGAAACACTGGTAGATGCAGAGGCAGAAGCAGCAGCATCAGAATGACTCTCTGTAGTCGGTGCTGGACCAGATGGTGGGATAATGCCCCTCAGACGGGCAACTAGATCATCAAATCGCTGATCCAAGGTAGCAACAGATGGGGGCTCTATCTGCTCAGCAGCTCGTGCGGATGCAGGAAATCCGTGCTTTGAATAGCGTGTATCTTCATTGTATCCGACTCGGTGACAGTAGGTGCATGTTGGCCTAGTGCGGCCACCCCTCCCACGGGGTCCACGTCCACGGCCCTGGTGATAAGAACCAGGACCTCTGGTTGCTGCCATGGCTGAAGAATTCTGACTTGCAGCAGTTGAGGGAACTGTAATCCGACTCAGTCTATGGAAGGCTTCCTCCATTGGAGGAATTGTAGAGTCGGCAAAAATCTGTGATCGTGCTGCCTCGTACTCAGGATCAAGTGCAGCTAGGAACACGCCCACCATAGTAGCGTTCCTATATGTCTTCTGCTGTTCTGGCGTGGCTGTCAAGGGCATGAAGCTATATAGCTTCTCGAACATCCCTCTCAGTGATGTATAGAGAGAATGTAGGGGGCGACCATTCTGCTTGATGGTGAATATATCATGCTGGAGTTGCAGAATCTTTGTCTCGTTCTTTGCCTGGGAATATGTAGCTGCCAGAATGTCCCACATATCCTTCGCTGTAGGTTGATGGAGGATGTCATTGGCAATCTCAATTGCCAACGTGCCAGATAGCCAAACTTTGGCGTATGCGTCATCAGCCTCCCAGGAGGCATATGTTCCAGTCTTCTCAGCAGGCTCTGGTTCGGTAAGAATGTGCTTCTTACCCGTAGACTTCATCATGCTCATGAACTGCATTGCCTACAGTTTATAGTTGGTATCGTCCATCTTGACAATAGGCGCTGGACCACGGAATGCGCCAATAGATGGGATATCTGCCTTGCTCTCCGACATATTGAAAATGAAGACTGGAACGATTGACAAATAATGTAATTTGTCTACAACGACATAAATGGGTTTAGTTGCACGTGTAGACCTCACGCAACTAAACCCATGATGATGTTCTGGGTCTTAGGGCTGGAAACCGTGCACCCGTACAGGAGCTACAGGGCTTGGGGCACTGGATGCGCACGTGATGCGCAGTAGATCACGTGTGCTGGGCACTGGGTGCGCTGGACACGCGCACTGGGTGCGCTGGACACGCGCACTGGATGCGCGCACTGCTCACGCACGTAGAAGATTACGCGCGCACGCCCAGCCTTGCGCAGATGATGCGCAGCCGCACGTTGGAAGGTGCGCGATAAGGCGCTGGAGAGGCGCGATAAGGCGCTGGAGAGGCGCAGGTCAGGCGCGATCATGCGCAAGGGATGCGCACGCGCAGGAGGTGCGCAGATCACGCGGTAGCGCGCGCTGGAGATGCGCACAACGCTGATCGAACAACGCCTGAGATGCGCAGGAGATGCGCTGATCGGAGGAGGAGCACCCGAGGAGGAGGGCGGCGCCGATCTGCAGAGAAGAGAGAGAGAAAGGGGCCGGCGGGTGTGGTGGGTAGGGTTAGGGTTTCGAGAACTCCGGTCTAGGACCGTCGCTCTGATACCATGCTGGGAAAAATGAGCAAGTTGTTTATTCCATAAGCCCTAGGCTCTCTTATATAGGAGAGTAGCCTAAGGGTAAATTATATAAAGCATACAACTGGAAAATAAAATAACGAATAGGTACGAGAACTAATATGTATGCGTCAACAATCTATATGTATTTTTTAGGTGTATATTTGTAGTATTTCATGTTATAAGAACTTGAATGAAATCCATTTCCAATATCTATAAGTCAAGAATCAATATTAATATCGATATGTTCGATACGATATGTACAATACCAATATGTGCACTATATGGTCTATAAATGACCGATATGTGTGATATAAATGTTTATTTGTAGGTTTGATATCTTGGATGATGTTAATTTCTGAAAAATGGTAAAAAATTGGCTTTTTTGAACCATTTTTGACATTTCCATCGATATCGTCGATATATCGGCAATATATCCCCATATATCCTTTTTCAGGCGGACCGAAATGATATCGATATCGATACGTCCTTCCTTGGATATTCTCGCCACTACATAATCTCCAGCGAAGAATGAGTCGAAGATACTGCAGCTCCAGCACGATATCTTCACATAGAAGCGGAATGGTCACCCCATTCATACCCTCTATACTTCTTTGAGGGGCATGTTTGGGAAGCTACATGGGTACATTCCCTTGACTGCTATGCCAGAGCAGCTCAAGGCATACATAGACTCTGCGGAGACTGGGGTCTTTCTAGCAGCCCGAGTACGACGCTGCTCGAGCCCGGATTCTCACTGATGCTACCATACCTCCGATGGAAGAGGCATATCACAGATTGAGTAGACTATCTATATCCTATGGTAGTACTTTACGGTCTCAGACATCTTCAGCTATGGCTGTGTCTCGTGGTTGGGGAAGCCCTACACCATATCGTGGTAGGGGGCCCTAGCCATGGCAGAGGAGGGAGTGGTCGACCCCATCAGCCGTGCACCTTCTGCCACATGTCAGGCCACTCTGAGGAAACCTGCTATTCTAAGCATAGGTTTCCTGCTTCAGCTCGGGTTGCAGAGCAGACACAACAAGTTGGGGTTCCATCACATGTTTCTGATCAGAGATTTGATGAGCATGTTGCACGACTCAAGGAGATTATGCCTAATCCTGGGTTAACTAGCTGTCCTTCATGATCCTCAGAGGTAGCTGCCTTGGTATCATCATCTACATCAAGTATAGCATATGCATTTACTAGTTGTTACATGGCAGACTTATCAGAATGGATCATAGATTCAATAGCATCCCATCATCTCTGTGGTAATAGAGGCCAGTTTAGCGATTTCCGTCCGATTCAGTCTGTACGATCTGTTGTGATAGCAGATAGGACACACTCTCCCATTACCGGTCAGGGGAAGGTGCCGTTGACTCCCGCAATGAGGCTTCAGAATGTCCTTTATGCTCCTGAAGTTTCTATGAATTTACTATCAATTATACAAATCATTGAAGATTTACATTGTCGTGCCATATTTGATCTATCTGATCTGGTGTTTCGGGATATACTCAGGGGCATGGTGATTGGATCTGGCCGTGAGCAAGTGGGTCTCTACATACTAGTGCAATCTCCTTATGCTGGTGCTTCTTCTCTTCGCATTGGATCTGTTTCTCCTTTTATATGGCATCTTCGATTTGGTCATCTTCATCTGCAAATGTGTCATGTTCTTCCACAGATTTCTCCTCCCTCTACCTTTCAGTGCGAGGTCTGCCAGCTTGGGAAGCATCATCGGTCCATTTTCCGGAGTCGTCAGGGTCGGAGTAGTCATAGTCTTTTTGAGTTAGTCCATTTTGATATTTAGGGTCCCAGTCGTATCCAAGATCATCAGGGACATAGGTTTTATCTTGTAGCAGTTGATGAGTTTTCATGATTGTCTTGGGTCTTTCTTCTTAAGAACAAGTCTGATGCTGTTATTTGATCCTTTATTAATGAAATAAGGAACATTTTTCAGCAAAAGTTAAGTTTATATGTTCAGATTATGTACTAGAATTTTGCAGTACTCAGCTTTCTCAATTCCTTAGGTCTCATGGTATTGTACATCGAACATCTTTTGTGTATACTTCCCTGTAGAGAGTATTATTATTATATGTGTTATGTACTGTTTAGTATTTTCGAATTATTCTCTGAACTACTTTGTACTTTACCCATTAGGTCTCTCCCTATATAAGAGAGGCCAGGGTTCTCTTGAATAAAAAGTTGCTCATTTCCTCCAACATGGTATCAGAGCATAAACCCTAGGCTCATCCCACCCACCACCCGCCGCCCCCCCTCTCGCAGGCCCCCTCCTCTCGCCGGCCTCCCGCCGCCGCCGCCACCCTCCTCTCATCGACCCACCCCTCCTCTTGCCGGCCCCCTCCTCTCGTCAGCCCCCCTCTCCGTGCCCTAGCGCGGACCCCACCGCCGCCATGCCCTAGCCCGACCCTCCATCGTCGTCGTGCCCTAGCACGGAACCCACCGCCGCCGTTCCCTAGCCCGGTCCTCCACCGTCGCCGTGCCCTAGCCCGGCCCCCACCGCCGGAATCCCTCAACGTTGTGCCCTAGACCAGCCCCCAAGTCCCGCTTTGGAATCTCGCCGCCGCCTTCACTTCGGCCGTGCCCTACTAGGCTACCGGCCCCTGCTTTAGCCGTTACCGCTGCGCCTCCCGTCGGCTTGATCGTAGCCCGCTCGTTCTCCGGATCTATGGGTTTGGGTGCGTAACGTCTACATACGCAGTCAAATTCTATGCAGTCTCTGTAGACACTTGTCACTCTGTCTACAAACCCTAGTTCTTCTCCAGCGGTGCTGTGTCAGAATTCAAGGTGGATATGCCCTCCATAGGTGCGTTCAAAGGTCCCGCACCAATAGTGAAGATGGATGGTTCGAACTACGAGCTCTGGGCGATGCAGGTCATGAGTCTCATGAAGTCAAATGGTAAGAAGCACATTCTTACCGAGGATGAGCCAGCAGAGAAGACATGGATTTATGCCTCGTGGGAGGCTGATGATTCGTATGCCAAGGTTTGGCTGTCAGGCACACTGTCGATGGAGATTGCCAATGATGTCCTCCACCAGCCCACCGCTAAGGCGATGTGGGATATTCTGGCTGCAACATATTCACAAGTGCGGATTGAGACCAAGATGTTACAGCTTCAGCATGATATATTCACAATGAAGCAGAACGACAGACCACTTCACTCCTTGTACACGTCCCTGAGATGGATGTTTGAGAAGCTATACAACACCATTCCACTCGCAGCAACCCCTGAACAACAGAAGACGTTTCGGAATGCCACCATGGTGGGCGTTCTACTTGCAGCCCTAGATCCTGAGTACGAGGCTGCCCACTCTCAGATTTTGGTCGATGCAGTTATTCCTCCAATGGAGGATGTTTACCGGAGGCTCAGTCGCATATCATTGCCTTCCAACTCATCTACTCCACCCCATCGGCGATGGCAGTATCGCATGGGAGAGGTAGTCAGTCTTCTGGTCGTGGACGTGGACGTGGAGGTGGTAGGGGTGGTCGCTTTCGTCACCTTTGTTCGCATTGTCACCGCACAGGCCACTCGGAGGATACATGCTACTCCAAGCATGGGTTCCCAGCATCAACGCGTGTAGCTGAGCATGTTCTGCCCCAGTCAGCATCCAATGCAGACAACCGTTTTGAGGAGCTTGTGGCACGTCTACGTGATATTATGCCACAGTCTACTGCTGATTCTCCTGTTGGACCTTCTGATGTTGCTGCCTCTGCCTCTGCCTGTTCCTCGGTTGTCGCTAGTACCTCAGGTAGTGCTACTGTATTTACCACTTGTCATGATATATCTGATTGGATGATAGATTCTGATGCTACACATCACATCTGCCGAGATCGATAGAGACTTGAGTCCTACAGGGACATTCCCCATGGCCGTTTAGTACAGATCGCAGATGGTACTCATTCCCCCCTTGTTGGACAGGGGAGGTCTTCCTATCTCCTTCTATGCGTCTACAAAGTGTTCTACATGCTCCTCAGTTCTCCATGAATCTGTTGTCCATTAGTTTGATTACGAAGGATTTGCACTGTCGTGCTATATTTGACCCTTCTTCTCTTATTTTTCAGGACATACTAACGGGTAGGGTTATTGGTTGTGGCTCTGAGAAGAATGGTCTGTATCGCTTGGTCCGGAATTCTTATGCGGGTGTCTCTTCTTATTCCGCCGAACCAGTATCTCCGTACATCTGGCATCTTCGCTTTGGTCATCTCCCGCTCTAGAAAATGCGACATCTTCTGCCTCAGATCTCTCCCAGTTCTTCCTTTCGATATGATGCGTGTCATTTGGAAAGCATCATAGGTCCAGCTTTCCTAGTCGTCAGATTCGGAGCAGTAGCTCCCCGTTCGAGTTGTTGCATATTGATATTTGGGGTCCAAGTCGTGTTCCCGATCATCAGGGACACAGGTTCTATCTGGTTGTAGTGGATGATTTCTCTCGTGTATCTTGAGTCTTTCTTTTAAAGAATAAATCTGAAGCAGGAGATGTGATTAAAAATTTGATTAATGAAGTGCAGAATGTTTTTTCCTCTACAGTCAATATGTTTGTACAGATAATGCTCTGGAATTCTGCACACGGTCTCTCTCTCAGTTTCTCTCCTCAAAGGGCATTATTCATCAAACTACTTGTCCTTACACATCTCAGCAGAATGGCGTGGCAGAAAGAAAGCATGGTCACCTTCTAAACATTACACGAACCCTTCTTATTCAGAGTTGTGCTCCTATATCTTTCTGGGGGATACTGTTCTAACATCTTGTTACCTAGTCAATCGTATGCCGTCTTCTGTCCTAGGTGAGAAAATTCCTATGTCTATCCTTTTTCCTGATAAGGAATTATTCTCACTTACTCCTCGTGTCATCGATACTGTTGCCTTTGTTCATCTTCTCACTCCAGGACTTGACAAACTCTCTCCTAGAGCTGTCAAGTGTGTCTTCGTTGGTTACTCTCGGACTCAGAAGGGCTATCGCTGTTATGACCCCATAAACAAGAAATACTTTGTCAGTGCTGATGTCACGTTCTTTGAGTCTGTTATGTATTTCTCTCCTGCAGGGTGACATGTTGGTACCATCCACTACCGATGACGATGTCTATGTTCCTCCACCTCCTACGTGGGGTTCACCTGAGTTTACTCCTGCACCAGTTACTACGTCATCTTCACCACCACCACCTCCGCCACCACCACCTCCACAACCTCCTATTCCACCTTTACCAAAATTCTATATGCGTTGGTCAGGTCCTGCTCAGGCTACACGTCCGACATCCAGCACGCCTCAGGTATGTGTTGATGACATTACTACTGACGGGTCAGATATGGTACATGTACAGGATTCTAACCTGCAGGAGGAGACTACACATCCAGTTCAGTGGACGATGACCTCGATATTCCTATTGCTATTCGGAAGCAAAAGAGGACGTGCGCTTTTTATCCCTTTGCTTCTCAGGTGTCTTTTCATCGCCTCACAGGCGATTTCCAGAGATTTGCAGCAGCTTTGTCATCCGTGGACATACCACGGACCTATCCGGAAGCTTTGAAGATTGATGTCTGGCGATTGGCTATGGAAGATGAGATGCGGGCTTTACAGTCTCGTGGCACATGGAGCTTGATTAGTGCTCCTCCTGATGCATCCATTGTTAGCTGGAAATGGGTATTCACAGTTAAATACCATGCAGATGGCAGCCTAGATCGCTACAAGCTCATTTGGTCGCTCGAGGCTTCACACAGACATATGGTGTGGACTATATGGATACATTTTCTCTGGTGGCTTGTCATTCTACACTTCGCATACTCCTATCAGTTGCAGTGGTACGTGACTGGACTATATCTCAACTTGATGTCAAGAATGCTTTCTTGTATGGAGATCTGCAGGAGGAAGTCTACATGCAGCAGCCACCAGGGTTTACTGCTGAGAGGGAGAACCATAAGGTGTGTAGACTTCACAAGTCCAATTTATGGCCTTAAACAGAGCCCAAGTGTGTGGTTCCAGAAACTTTCTCATCTGATTGAAAGACAGGGGTTCAAGAGATCGAATGCAGACCACTTACTGTTTATTCAGAAGTCCTCTACAGGGTTGTCATCATTGTCTATGTTGATGATATTCTGGTTACAGAGATGATGTTCAGGGAATAGAGAGGGCAAAAGCATTCCTAGGCCGTCAGTTAATCACGAAGGACTTGGAACCCTAAGGTAGCGTTTGGTTTGCGGGGTTACCTGCGGGTTAGGGGAGTTTACCCCCCTTAACCCACATCTGCCTCTCTCCCCGTGGACCCCACTTTATTCTTTTTTTTAAAAAAATAAATAAATCAATTTTACATCATCAATCCTATCAAAAAATAATATATTACACCATCATATCATATAAAATTATAAACTACTCCACTTCTACTCCCTTTTTCAAACTTCAATACAATCACATCACAATAACTACTCACTTTTTCAAACTCCAATACAATCATATCACCCTTAACTCACTTCTAACCCACCCCCAGTTTAACCCTCTATCCAAACACCAAAACACAAAAAACGGGTTACCCTCTACCAGTTTAACCCCGCTTAACCCGCCAACCAAACGCACCAAGATACTTTCTGGGGTTGGAATTTGCCAGGAATGCACAGAGTCTAGTGATGACCCAAAAGAAGTACATTATAGATTTCTTAACTGAAACAAGCATGGCTGGATGCAGACCATCGAGTATTCCCATGGATCCGAGCATGAAGCTGTATGATGATGAAAATTGCGGAAGTAGACATGAGGAGATATAGAGAAATGGTAGGTAAGCTCCTTTTATATTACAATAACTCGACCTGATATTGCCTTTGCAGTAAGCCGAGGAGTCAATTTATGGAGAAGCCAAGGGAAGTTCATATGGACGCCATATACATGATACTGAGGTATCTAAAGTCTTCTCCAGGTTCAGGGTTGCTATTCCGAAAGGGCACAGATCTATCTATTTCAGCATGTGCAGATGCCGATTATGCAGGTTGCCCTAAGGATAGAAAGTCAACCTCAGGATTTGCCATTTTTGTTGGGAGCTCTTTGGTCTCTTGGAAAAGCAAGAAGCAAACTGTTGTGGTAAGGTCCTGTGCAGAATCTGAATATAGGGCCATGGCGCAAGCAAGCATGGAAATGATGTGGGTTCGATCTGTGCTAGAGGATCTACATGTAGCCGTACCTGTACCTATGCAACTTCTGTGTGACAATCAGGCATCATTGTTTATTGCCAAGAATCCAGCATTCCATGAAAGAACAAAGCATATTGAAGTTGACTGCCACTACACTAGATACTTGATCCATAGAGGCTTGATTTCTACATCTCATGTGAGCTCAGGGGATCAGACTGCTGATATACTTACCAAGCCGTTGCTCAGAGGACCCTTCCATAGATTTTCTTCCAAGCTGAGCATGATTGACATCTATGCTCCACCTTGAGGGGGAGTGTAGAGAGTATTATTATTATATGTGTTATGTACTATTTAGTATTTCCGTATTGTTCTCTGGACTACTCTGTACTTTATCCGTTAGGTCTTAAGAGAGGCCAGGGTTCTCTTGAATAAAAAGTTGCTCATTTCCTCCAACATTCCCAACAAAATGGAGTGGCTGAACGAAAACAACATCTTTTGGATGTTACCAGAATTCTTTTGATTCAGAGCCATGCTCCTCATTCGTACTAGGGGGATGCGGTTCTAACTGTTTGCTACCTGATAAATCGTATGCCCTCTTCGGTTCTGGGGAAGAAGATCCTGTTCTTTATTGCATTTCCCGAGACGAATCTTTTCTCACTTACACCCTGTGTTTTCGGTTCAATGGCTTTTGTTCATCAGTTCTCTCCTGGTCTTGACAAGCTCTCTCCCAGAGCTGTCAAATGTGTGTTTTTGGGTATTCCAAGACCCAAAAGGGACATCGTTGCTTCGACCCTATTCGACGAAGGTACTACGTCAGTGCAGATGTCACCTTCTTTGAATCCATTATGTATTTTTCTCCCACAGGTGACAAGCTCATTTCTTTAGAGGATGGAGAAGGGGGCTATATGCCTCTACCTCCGATCTCCATTACACCGTCGTTACCATATTCTACTCCACCGCAACCACTGCCACCTCCTCCACCATCACCTCCACTGCCACCTCCACTGTCACCTACTTTCTTTTCGCAGGTGTACCAGCGACGATCCCGTGCTCATGTGCCTCCTCCATCATCCAGTACGCCCAAGGTATGTTCTGAATATTTGAGTTCTTCTAATGGCACTAATGATTTACATGTACAAACTGAGGTGCAGTATGTCTTGGATGATATATCTTATGCGAGTAATGAGGATCTAGACGCACCTACTGCTCTACAAAGGCAGAAGAGGCCTGCACTATGCATCCTCTTGCTTCCCATGTTTCCTTGGATCGTCTTTCGAAGGATTTTCAGAATTTTGTTATGGGACTGCCTGCCGTGGAAATATCACAGACCTATCAGGAGGCGTTGCAAAGTAGCCAACGACGTCTAGCCATGGAGGAGGTGATGACAACTTTACAGTCTCGTGGTACATGGAGTGTTCTACATGCTCCACCAGGTGCGTCTGTTGTTGGCAGTAAGTGGGTGTTTACTGTGAAACACCGAGCTGATGGTACCGTTGATAGATATAAGGACATGTTTGTTGCTCGTGGGTTCACCCAAACCTATGGGGTGGAATATCGGGGCCACTTTTCTCCTATGCACGTCACTCTATGATGCGGATTCTTATTATTGTTGCTGTGGTACATGAATTTCCGCTTTTCTAATTAGATGTGAAGAATGTATTCTTGTATGGTGATCTGCAGGAGGAAGTTTACATGCACAACCACCGGGGTTTGCTGTTGAGGGGGAGCCCAGTATGGTGTGCCGACTTCACACGGCCATATATGGCCTTAAGCAGAGTTCGAGGGCTTGGTTTCAGAAGCTCTCAGAGTTGATTTAGCAGAAGGGGTTCGTCATATCCACTACAGATCATTCTCTTTTTGTTAAGAGAACTCAGAGAGGTACAATTGTTGTTCTGGTTTATGTTGATGACATCATTGTTACTGGCAACGATGAATAGAGCATTCAGGCAACTAAGGGTTTCCTTGGACAACAGTTTGTGACCAAGGATCTTGGCACACTACATTACTTCCTTGGCTCAGAGTTTGCACGAAATCAACATGGTATGGTTATGACGCAAAGGAAGTATGTTACAGACCTTTTATCTGAGACATGCATGACAAGATGCTGACCTGCCACTACACCAATGGATCCTAATGCTAGGCTCTATGATGATGACTCTAAAGAGGTGTATAAGAGACAATACAAAGAGCTAGTAGGGAAGTTGTTATATGTTACCATTACTAGGCCTAATATATCATTTGCTGTGAGCAAAGTCTGCCAGTTTATGGAGCAGCCCAGACATGCTTACATGGATGCAGTTTGAATGATTTTGAGATATCTGAAATCTTCTCCAGGTGCAGGTCTTCTTTTCAGAAGAGATACGCCTCTCACAGTTACTGGATGTGCAAATGCAGATTATGCTGGGTGTCCCAAGGACAGGAAGTCCATCTCAGGCTTCACTGTATTTGTTGGTAGCTCACTGGTTTCATGAAGGAGTAAGAAACAAACAGTTGTTGCTTGATCCAATGCTGGATCGGAATATAGGGCAATGACCCAAGTTAGTATGGAAATGATGTGTGTCAAGTCCATCCTGACTGACCTAACTATTGAGGTGCCTCTTCCTATGCACCTCAAATGTGATAATCAAGCAACATTATTCATAGCTAACAATCCAGCTTTTCATGAGAACAAAACACATTGAATTTGTCACTACAGTCGTGACTTGATCCAGAAGGGTCTGATTTCCATTACACATGTTGCTTCAAGCGATCAGAATGCAGACATGTTTACCAAAGCTCTAGCGAGGGGTCCTTTTCACCGTTGCTGTTCAAAGCTGAGCATGATAGACATATATGCTCCATCTTGAGGGGGAGTGTTAAGATTTTTATAACTCTCGATCTTTATTTATATTTGTTTGTTTTTCAGTCTATCTTATGTAATTTTCCCATAGAGCTTTTCTCCGATATAATAGAGCTCTAGGGCTATGAGGATTACATCTTTCATTTTTCCTTTCACATTACGCGTGGACTTCACGAGGCTCATGACCTACATGGCCCAAAGTTCATAGTTCGTCCTGTCCATCTTGACAATTGGCGCTGGACCTCAGAAAGCACCTGTGGCAGGAACATCAACTTTGTTCTCCAACATACTGCTTGGTTAAGGAAAAACTAGGGTTTGTAGACCAGTAGAAACACACCTACACAAAAATATTGAAATTTGATTGCATGTATAGACCTAAAATGCAATCAAACCCATCAATCATGAGTGAACCTCGATGTGAGCCCACGTGCGGATGGAGAAAACCCTCCCTTGGCGATGCCGCGTGATGGAGATAGGTTCCTTACGCGCGCTGGCATAGTAGGAGGGAGGAAAATAATTGCACCGACTAGTGGCGACACCGCACGAGTGGAAGGTGCATTGGTTGGTAGTGGCGCTACGCGAGAGGAATATGCGGCGACGGCGCTGCTATGACACACGAGAGGAGGTGTGGTCGGTGCATCACGCGAGAGGAAGTGCGGTCGGCTGGTGGCTGCGCGCGAGGAGGAATGAGGTGGGGCTTGTGGTAGGGTTAGGGTTTCTTGGGTACGAGAGCTCCGGTCTAGGACCGCTGCTCTGATACCATGTTGGGAAAAGAGAATGAATTATTTATTACAGGGAATCCTAGACTCTCTTACATAGATGAGAGATCTATGGGTAAATCGCATAAGACATACATAAGTAATGAAAATAAAGAAACTGTGCATAAACATAAATATATCTCTATAGGGATAGAGCTGATCTCTTTACAATAAGTTGATGGGTAAACGTCTTAGATGGTCCCAAGTAGTAATTCCGAACTCTACTAAAAATATCAGTAGTGAATGCCAAGCATCAAAAGTAAAGTGATCCTCTTCCATACAAAGATGTCGAGACTGTCTCTCTCCTTTATAGAATTTGTGAAATAGGACCTCCGCAATATGGATGTATTATATAATGACTTCGAATTATGAGTTTCTCTCGTATATGGATCTCAATAAGTGGGTTCTTTCACTAGGAACCTCAAAAAGGAGATCTCATTCTGGGGTTCACAAGCTAAAGAGGATGGCTAAACTACTCTTTGTTATGTGATCTCAAGTAGTTGAAACTTTATAATTTACTACCGCACTCCCTTTTCTCCCATACTTGTCGGAAACATGAGTGCAATTGATGAAGTTGGGAAAATAACTATGGTAAACAAAGTTTCTTCTCTTTTGTTTTATCTTTCTTTTTCTGTCTCACCTTGTTTTTACAATCCTTTTTTGGTCTCTCTTTTTTGTCTAATTCCATTCGTGGTACGAAAAAGCACACATTGAGGTAAGGCATGAGCATTTAGCTTTGAGGCATGTGCCTCAGTCGAGTTCTCCGATACGTGAGCTCGGATGGCTGAGGTGTAGTCGAGGCAAACCGTTTTGGCGATGTGTTTTAGCTTTTCAAAGCATTTTATTGATGATTTTAATTATCCACTTGTTAGTTTAAGATGCTTTCAAAGGTTTGCTTGCTTAAGAGTTTTTTGGAGAAAAAGGTGTGATGTCGAGGAGATGGCCATCCACAAACTTCTATATATTCACATTATCAAGAAATGTAATTACAAGCATCATAAGATCCCAAGGCTTTTTGCTTGCTCTAAAACATTCTCCATGTACATTCTTTCTCCCCATAATATGGGACCATTCTGTGCTAACCATATAGATCCTAAGATAACCCCCATTCAAACATTGGTAGGAATCTAGGATTTCTCCTATGTCCCATTCTGACCAAAGACTTCCAAAAACCGACCCAATCAGAGGTTGACACCGACTCAACAAGTGAAGCCGTACACACGTTCCGCGCTAGAGATTAGTCAAAGAAGAGATGCTCAACTTCTTCCTCCATTGTCCTTTATGTCCACCTCCAGATGTCCTTAAATTGATCTAAGAAAATCCTTGGATCGATGATCATCTCCAAATAGAACGACTTGTAAGCCTTCCGTACCATGAAGCTTCCATCGGTCGAGGACCGTGATCCGCAGTTTCACTAAGGCCTCTGCAAATCGATGTCTTCTGGAGGATGCATAGAGTGCATAAAGTGCATCTATTGGGGACTCCATGTCAGAGTGAGGATCACTGCAATGTGCAGAGGAAAGTTGAGGACGACCTAAGTCTTCTGGAGGACATCGAGGGGGGGGGGTGATGTACTGCTTTTAGTCTTCTAGGAGTTTCTTCAGTAAAAAATCACTTTCTCTCAAGGGGACTCTCCAAGAATAGTGCATATAGAGGATCTCTGCATCAAGGAACAATGGGAATGCCTGGGCATCGTCCAATCGAGAGGGGGTTAGTTCGATCCCCAAATGAATATATTCACTTGGAATATAAGAGGTCTGGGAGTCCGAAGAAGAGAAAGGTTGTTTGAGATCTCTGAATGGAGTCGAGGTTTGATATTGCCAGGGGCGGAACCATGGATTTTATCACGGAGGGGCCTAGTATATAACTATCATGTATGCTCAAAAATAGAAAAAACATTGTCTTTTCAAATGATATTTTTAAATAGGTTTAATATAATTTTAAAACGAGCCTCTTTCAATTTGATAAATTTACAATTAAAATCTATTATTAAGGTTAGATTTTCAAATAGATTATTATTAATTAAAATCTATTATTAAGGTTAGATTTTCAAATAGATTATTATTTTCAGTGGTGAATTTTAATTTTTTTTATAAATCTAATAATTTAAGTCTTGCTACATCCATCCCAAAAGGCTAAATTATCAAGTGAATCTTTGAAACAAACAAATTCATGTTTAAATGGAACAACTTTACAAGGAGTGCTAGAGGACAACGGGATAGAGAAATGACCCTTTATATAGTTTTATATCTAATTGTACATATAAATTTAATACTTTGAAATTGATTGGGGGGGGCTGAGATTTCACCCTGCTCTCCAAAATAGTTATCAAGTTACGCTACCACTTGATCATTAAATAAATTTGCAACCTTTATCTTACAACACTATATTACACATTTAAGGATATATAATAATCTCGGAGGGACCGTGCCCCCCTCACATATACTGCTTCCGCTCCTCGATGTCATCTTGTTGCAATAAGCAAAAGTCTCTCGCATGGGGATACTGTTTGGAGGGAGGCTGGTGGCTCTCGTCTGTCCACATTAGAGATGTTGCATCTATGGGTGCATCAAGAGGGATTATGCTAGGTTGGAACGATGATAGATTTACATGGGACGGGGCAAAACTATCTGGTCGTCATTTATTTGTTGTCCTCTTGCAATGGAGTGCTGATGGTAGGTGCATTCTTTTTAATATATATGGGTCGACAAATGCTTCGACTAACATCGGGTTATTAGAAGATCTTCGTCTCATTCGTGAGTAGTTCTAGTCGGAAGCATGGATCATATAGGGTGATTTTATTTAGAAGTACTCTCGGAGGATAGACCATGAATGAGAGGTGGCCTTGGTACCGTATCTGCAAAGCTATCTATGTTGATTACCGAGATTCTGCTGGATGATCGTTGATACCCTTGGATGCTATTCTATGTAGAGGAAACTCAGTTTGAACTCCCACCATTGGATTCTTAGTGTCCATTGAAGCGATGCAACTCTTCTCCTTGGCTGGTGCAACGGTGTTACCCCGTACACATTCAGATTATACACCTGTATTTTTAGATCTCGATGAAGGGATTACACTGCAATCACTTTTTAGATTTGAGTGCTCGTGGCTGTTGGAGGAGGGATTCTAAGAAATGGTTGAGGATTTTTGGAATGACTATCATTCAATTTGGTCAGCTACTCTTCGATTTGCATCTAAGCTAGGGCTAGGGGAACTAAGAAAGCAATTGATGCAATATAACTTGTGTGGAGAGAAAAGAATGAATTGATTGATAATGAGACCCTAGGGTTCTCTTATATAAGAGGAGAATCTTATTGGAAAAATTACATAATAAAGATAAAAAGAAAAGAGAATACATAAAATGCGAAAAGATAAATAATATCTCAACACTCCCTCTCAAGATAGAGCTTAGGTTTCAATCATGCTCAGCTTGGAACATCTCTGGAAGGGTCTCAGTGAACACATTTGCTATCTATTCCCCTAAGTTGATGTGTGAGGTGGAGATAAAGCCCTTCTAAATCATGTCACGAGTATGGTGACAATCAACCTTGATATGCTTGGTCCTCTCATGGAAGGCACGATTGTTGGCAATGAAAAAGGGTAGCCTGGTTGTCACATTGGAGATGCATGGGTAGATGCATTTCAATAGCTAGGTCAGTCAGAATGGACATAATCCACATCATCTCAATATTCCACTGTGACATTGCTCTATACTTTGACTTTACACTAGATCTGGCAACCATTGTCTGCTTCTTGCTCTTTTATGACACCAAAGACCCTATGAACCCTATGAA
The DNA here is from genome assembly GCA_037367405.1 of Ottelia alismoides. Classification (NCBI taxonomy): domain Eukaryota; kingdom Viridiplantae; phylum Streptophyta; class Magnoliopsida; order Alismatales; family Hydrocharitaceae; genus Ottelia; species Ottelia alismoides. The sequence continues at coordinate 190,914 of JAZKJV010010210.1, read as the reverse complement.
CACTGCTTCTTGCTCTTCCACGATCTGACATTGTTCTTTGGACATCCTGCACAATCTACGTCTGCATATGCTGCAATGGCAAGGGTTGTTCTTTTGCTATATAAAAGTCAGTACCAGGAGAGGTCTTTAGGTACCTCAGAATCATATGAACTGCATCCAAAAGAAATGTCTGGTCTGATGATGGTCACATATAGGTGGCTAGGACCTTCCCAACGAGCTCCTCGTACCTCCGCTTATCTACTTCCTCTGTGTCATCATCTTATAACTTAATGCTCAGGTCCATGTGAGTAGTGGCAAGCCTGCAATCTGCCATGCCTGCCTTAGAGAGAAGATCTATAACATACTTCCCCAGGGTCATAACAAGATCATGTTGGTTTCTGACAAAGTCAAGTCCAATGAAGTAATGTAAATTGACAAGGTCCTTAGTTACGAACTGTTGACCAAGGAAATTCTTAGTTGCACGAATACCTTGCACATCATCTCATGTAATAATGATATCATCAATATAGACCATTATAGCAACCGTGCCTCCCTGAGTCCTTTGAACGAACAATGAATTATTGCAGTCGATCTCATGAATCTCTGCTTCTCTATCAAGTCTGAGAGCTTCTGAAACCATGCTCTCTGACTCTGTTTAAGACCATAGATAGCTTTATGAAGTCTGCACACCATCTGAGACACCCCTTCAACAACGAATCCTGGCGGTTGCTGCATGTAGACTTCCTCCTTTAGATCATCATAAAGAAACACATTCTTCACATCAAGCTGATATATGGGTCAAACTCGTGTCACTGCAACTGAGAGAAGGATCCGCAGTGTAGAATGTCGAGCCACGGGAGAGAAAGTAGCCTGATAGTCCACCCAATACATTTGTGTGAACCCACGAGCCACAAACCTCGCCTTGTAATGATCAACACTACCATCTGCTCGGTGCTTCATTGTGAATACCCATTTGCATCCTACCACAGATACCTCTGTAGGAGTTGTAACAATGCCCCACGTGCCACGTGACTGTACCACGATCATCTCCTTCTTCATGGTAAGACGCCACTGACTATCCTGAATTGTCTCATGATATGTTCATGGTATCTTTATGGCTGAGAGACCGACGACAAACCTTTTGAAATCCTCTGAGAGACATCCCAAAGAGACAAGGGCTGCAAGGGGATAAGTAGCATATGTACGTCTCCGCTTCTGCAGTGCAGAGTCATCAAGATCAACTGTATTCTCTTCAACCTCTAAACTAGCCTCCTGAGAGGGTATCTGCTTGTCTTGTAAAGTAACATGATGCATGGACAAATCACTAGTGCCATTAGTAGAAACAATGTACTCAGAACATACCTAGGCATGGATGATGACGGGGAAGGCCCATGAGCAGGGGGAACAGTGGGAGGACTACGAACTTAGAAACATGGCAACAACTGAGCCAAGGTGCTTGGTGGGGGTAATGGAGGAGCCACATGAGCAAGTGGAGCTGATGGAGGTGGTGAGGGTACTGGACGTGCTGGTGGTACTGAAGGTGGTGGTGCCATAGGAGGAGGCACGTTTACCTCTCTCCAGAGTCAGACAGAATCAAACTTTCACCTGTAGGAGAGAAATACATAACAAACTCGAAAAAGTTGACATCAACAAGGATGGTTACATAATGTGTAGTCACTTGAGTGGTCATCTCTATATTCTCACAAAAAAATGCATATTTAAAAAATAAAATGTCAAAAATAATTTTTTTCTTGTACATTGAATATTTCCCCAGTGTATTTAAGATTTCTAGGTTCATGCTTTTTAAGTATGCACTGCACTGTCTGACACCCCTATTTTCTATCGTTGTGTGTGTATGACTAGGTGGACTCATCAGTGGACATTGACTAATACCTAATACCTTCACTTCTCTTACATGCCAAACAATGAGTTATGGTCTGCATTATCTGAGTAAACCACCAGCCTCCTCATGTATATCATCGCCCTGTTCTTGATGGCCATTGCCTCCACCTATCACTACCCCCACTTCTTTCACCGAAAGACTGATGTCCTTGCTAACACTGACAATCAGCTCCCTCCTTTTCCAACAACAAAGACCCTGCTCTAAAACTCGAGTCTTCAAGTTCGTTCTGGTTGAGTGCACAACCTGGCTCGCCGATATTGCCAGACCTGTTATGAATGCCTCGTGTCCATTGTGGCTTCCCTTGCCCCTGCCACCCACATCCTCAGCTCATCGTCCTCTATCTCACCTCTGCTAGACACTACATCGTGGGTCTCCGACATGCTCCTACAGTTCGGATGACCACTAGTAATCTCGAGCCTGCAAGCTGTAAGATTTATCTCCACAAGAGCTCTTCTCCCTACCTCCATTGTCTCTGCAACGTGGCTGTTGAAGCCTCCCTGTTGTACAATCTTAGCTCCAATATCCCCTAGTATTCCAAAATACCAGACCCTCAGTTCTAGTGCTTCCTTGTACCTCAGCACTAGTTGTACCCGAAGCAACTCCAACTTCACCATTCCAGTTTTGCCAGATTGAAGCATCGAATTAGCCTAAGTGGTAGATGCCACTACATGTGTCACCTACCTGGCAAAAGAGATGTTACCCCCTCTTTTGATCACAGCCTCCGCATCAACAACACCGTCAACGATACCGATAGCACATCAAAAACCCAACTAGGAGCTTTGAATCGCTCCTACCGCCGCCACCAAAGGCGGATCCCTGTAAGCTTCCCCCATTATATACATCATTAAAAAGTGGCTTCCAATTTGATTCCCCATCCCCCACCACCTCCAGTGCCACACTAAGGGCCTGTTTGGTTGCTGGGTTGGGTTGGGTTGGATTGGGTTGGGGTATCCCTGTGAATAGTAAACTGTGAGGAGGGTTTTTAGGGTTGGAAGAGGGGTACACCGGTGTACCCCAACCCAACCCAGCAACCAAAATGGTTTTCTGTGACCCATTTTGATGATGGGAGAAGTGGGCACACAATCCGGCAGTGGGGGACTTGATCATGACAGTCCCTCTCCTAGTCTTCTTTCAATATGCACTCGAAGCAAACCATGTCACATGTGACACCCGGACACCCTACGTCCCACCCTCACCTTCAACCACTTGCTTTCTGCCATCTTCCCTGGTCATCACTCAAACGATCATTTATTGAGTAGCTCCTTCCCTGTCTTTACTTGGTGCTGCGATTTTACTGAATAAGCTTTACCTGTTTGATTAATTTTACTCTCTTATTTTCAGACCTGGGTTGCTCTTTGTGGAGAATAGTATGTGCAATCAAGTTTGTTTTGATGATGCTTCAGGAAATCTGATTGTGCAGGGAAATCGCAGAAGTGCAGGCTTTACCGATGAAGAAAGGGAATCATTTAATAGGAACTTTTTGGCTAGAGGTTTTGTGGATACATTTCGAAAACAGCATCCTTTAGTGGTTGGCTACACTTATTATGGTTATAGACATGGAGGGCGTAAAACCAATAAAGGTATGGTATTTCTTTTATTGCATCTTTAATTTTCTTTTGCTAGCCTCTCATGCTATGAGAGCGAAGGCTTCCTTTTGCTTGGATTAATATCTCATTTGTCATCCTATCCGAGGCCTTGCTAATAAACTTGCGAGAAATTGCTTGGAGATCGTCATTCAGTATTATCAACACAAATTCTAATCTGAAGGTTGAAGGGATACAACCTTTTTATATTCAGAAACTTTAGGGGGATAAGTAACAGAAGCACATGACACTCAGCACTTTTTTGTTTGGCTGGACTGCATGATAAATAGCTGGATAAGATAAAGAATGATATTTACTCTTACAACCAGAGTTGAATGCTATGTAATTTAATTTAAGATGGAGGAAATCATTGCAGAATAGGTAGAAGAGTTTGACTTACTTTGTGTTAATATACATCATAATATTTTGACTTATACTGGCTTTACATGAAATATATATGTTAGAAAATTGTTACGTTAATTAATTAACATGGTAATAAAATTTACACTCATTTTCTTAATTCACACATATATAGTTATGTGTAATTATGAAACTTTTTTTGAAAAAAGGAAAGGTGGTGCGATGTGACGAGATGCACACCCAAAATATTCTACATATTCACAATATTAAAACCAAAATATTTACAAGAACGAAAAATCCGGAAGCTTTTGGCATGCTAAAAAAATTCTCCTTATTCATTCTCTCCCTTAGAATATGACTCTATTCCGTACGATCCACTGCGACTGGAGGATATCCGCAACCCAATCCTTGGAGGAACCACTCATGTCCTAGCCCATCAGTGAACTCCCAAAACACAACGTTGGAAAGCTCCCTCAAAAAGAGCAAAGAAAGAAAAGACGCTTAATGTCTTCTGTCGCCATGCAACGTTGGAAAGCTCATACGATGCTCGAGAAAGACTTGGCTCTATGCTCGCCAGCCATCAGTCGATCCCTCCTCGAAAGCCAAATGAAAAATTTGATCGTTGGCGATACTTTCCACCGTTGGATGTATCTGAATTGATATGACAGAGTTCCAAGATAAAAGATCATTACACCCTCCACACCATGAAATGCCCATTTGCTCAGGTCCAATGGGTCTTAGTGGCAGAAAGACCCCTAACCTCATGCGTGACCTCGAAGATAAGCAGATACTCTGCAAACAACTAATCCATCTAGGGACTATGGTAACATATTAGCCATCTATCTGCCTCTTTGCACTCCTTCACATTGCAACTGATATCATACATCAAAGAAAATAGTGGGGGGGGGGGGCACAAGCGTGCCCTGACCCGTCCATTCATCTCTTCCGAAGAGGAACCCCGTTTCTTGTAGAACCCGTGTTATAAATGCCCCACCATAAGTTGGAGGGAGCATGATATGGAGGGGCATTTACTGCAACAACCAAAGTCTAAAGATAAAATATAAATCCCGTAGATAGGACAAACTATCCTGCACAACAAGTTAGACTAACCTCCCCAAATGAAAGTCACCCATTTAGCTAGAAATACTCCATTCATCTCTTCCTAACTCAAAATCCTTTGGACACCACGATCATCCTTGAGCATCAAGTCTTTCAACTGACCAAGGGCATCTCTTAGCCTCCTCGCAAAAGGCTTAAAAGAATCTCCTCATCAACGCCTCCAACCCTGTCGTTCACCCTTGCGCGTGTAGGTCGTATAGAAAGAAGAAAATTGGGAGAACAAACAACACCACCTTCAAGAGCTCCAGGTTGCCACCCCTCGACAGACAAGCCGCACACCAACTTGCCCGCTTCCTCTCCATCTTCTCAATTACATGCAATCAATTTGACTGCTTCATCCTAGCACTAACCAAAGGCATGCAAAGATAAGGTAATGAGAGTGCCCCCACTACATCTAAAGAACAACCCTACACCACCGGCCTCCTCCTCGATCATCGAAAAAGGAACAAATGATGAATTCACATGGTTGATTTGCATGCCAGAGACCTTCCCAAACAACTCAAGTACATTGGTCGCTCTCTCTGCATATCCCTCATTTCCCATCATAAAAAATAGTGTCGTCAGCATACTAAAAGACGGGTACTTAAACATCACCAACATTAAAACTGACCATAAAATCACCCTTCTTCGCCTTAGCAAGCGTTTTCGGTAGAGCATCATCAATAAAAATAAATAGTTAGGTGGCAACATACATCTTTGCCCAACCTCTCTCTGTGGTTGGAAGAAACCACTCTCCTATCTACAATTTACCAACATCGCATATGAAGAGGTCATCATACATCTCTTCGTCTAATCAATCCACTCACTTAGAATTTCCAAGTTAAGAGTCCTTCACAACCCTATCCATCTATGCATGCCTGAGATTAAAGATGTTTGTACATGATCAACTATGGAGCCAAGGACCTCTCGTAATCTATTGGACAACACCTTGGCCATAATTAGGTATATGGCGTTTGATAGAGCAATAAGGTATGGATCGTCCACCCTTCGAACCACATCCTTCTTAGGTAGAATGAATAGAAAGGGACAATTGAATTGCTCAAAACCACGATTCGTCTGTTGCAGTTCCTTAATAACTTCTAGAGTCTGATGCCCACCAAGTTCCAGAACTCTTTATAGAACAAGATCGGAAAGCCATCCATTCCAAGGGAGTCATCCACATTCAGCTCAAAAGTCACTCGACGGACCTCCGTAAGACAGAAAGATCTCATTAGTTCCTCAAGTTGTAGCTAGGTCTAATTGCGGAGTATTTTTGCCCTCCCATTTGTCCCCATTATCATGCACACATTGACTGAACAAGCAATAATGCCTCCACACATCTCCAATGGCACGATCCTTTACCTCTACTCCATCCACCTCGATAGCATGTAACAATTTACAACGCATGCGCTTACTCGCTATCGCATGGAAAAATCGGGTGTTCAAGTCTCCCTCCTTTAATCGCCTCTATCTTAATCTTTGCCTCAAACCAGTCTCTCGATCCTTATCCTCCTTGAGGAGAATGGTTGTGCTCGCATCTCGTTGCCCTCTCCTTCTGGTTGTGCTCGCATCTCGTTGCCCTCTCCTTCTTTGATAGCTCCATAGAATTATTCATATAATCAAAATGCATAATCTCCACCTGGGCCTCTTCCCTTCATTGCCCACCGAGCTCTCAGGTTTCCTTTCGAAACTGCATAAGCATGCTATGAAAGGCAACGCGTTTTACAACCATATGCTTTTATACAGACCACTCCACGAGCCGCCCCTTCGAGCATCTTGTATTCTTCTCATGGAGTCCTTGTCATGCATCCACAAATGCTTAAAACCGATATGCCACGTGGACGCGTATCATCCTCGAAGTCCTAACAAGACGTATGGTTTGAGTGCGATTTAGGTAAGGCCAAAACATACCCCACAGGAAAGCTATCCAGTCGACCTATAAAGCTGAGGAAATGATCTAGATAAGTCCTAAATGAGTTATTTCTCCGAGAGTATGTTGAGTTTGTGACATCTAAAATCTCCATCGACAAATTCCCCGTTAAATCCGCAAACAGAGGTGAGCCATGGTCCATCCACCCCTGTCTTGTGGGTGATCGACATTAAGCAAATCGGTGTTGAGTCACCGCCCATAATCCATGTTGGGTTTGGAAAACGAGCCCACGATAATCTAAGCTCGTCCCACAACTCTGCCAAAGACAAAGTTCCCAAGGGTCATAGATCGTGGAAACCAGTAAAAGGAAATTATTCAAGCTCCACTTAAGCAGAATAAACTAAATTCGAGTGTCACATATCGAGTCAATGAACTCCATCAGATCACCATTCCAACCAACAACTATGCCGCTCGATGCGTTTGGTGAGGGTATCACTCTAAAATCAGAGAACTTGGACTCCACCAAGTTTCGTCATAGAAATCTGTCCCAAGTCTCGAGCTCCGTCTTCTGTAAGTACACAACATGAACCTTCCTAGCTTGCAGTATAAGTGCAAACCCTCATCTTGTCTGACTACCTTAAGCCCCCAACATTCCATTATATGAGCTTTATATAGAAACAATACCCCTTCCAGCTTCACTTGAATGTAGTTTGCGACCACTAAGAGCTTCTTCGCTTCCTCATTTTCAGCATTATCCACATTGGTGTCTCCACCCTTACTTTGGGCCTCAACAACCTTTGGAGTAGCACATTCCAAAGCCAACATGACCAACAAATAGTGGTCGTAGTGGCTGACATCAATGACGATGCTCAAACACCTTGAGCCAGTCTGCCTTGCATATAGCCAATACGAGCGGCATGGGGTAATGAGATGGAAGGGCAACCATGTTTCCCACAAAACATGCCATACAAGTGTCTCAGTTGCCAGGAAGGCAACTTGTATCATACACTGAGAGGACAAATGTTTCCCCAACATGCTAAATAGGGGATCCAACTGGGTGGATGGGGGACCCTCCAGACTGAAGATAGCTCTCAGTCACTATAATGCCATATCAACAACTGGATCACTAGGAGAGACGTCTGGGAGATCTGCCTCGATAACATCAAAAGTTTCATCAACCATCGATTCACGAATTGAGGCATTATGGAGATCTGCTTGAGTAACGATCCTTAGAATGTCAAACGCTGCATGTTTGCATCAATCATCACGTCAAATCAAGGTGTCAATGAGATCTCCCGGGAGGCGTGCACACAAGCGATAGATTGGGAGCATTCGACAAAGGAAGGTACTCAGGCAACCGGAGGCGGAAAGCCATCCTCCTAATCACATACTATGACTCGAAGTTGGGCCATAGTAGCACCTCTCCAAAGCCACCACTGCATCAACGTTCTCTCACGACTTCAAGCAATCAAATGCAATCTCCACCGCCCTTCCTGTCCCGGCCATAGCAACTTGAAAAGAATCCAGGCGTCAGGAGGTGAAAGGCATGCCGGAGACTTAAAGCAAGCGATGTTGCCCACAAACACATCATGAAACCGAGTTCCCCTTTGTTTAGTGCCACAAATAGAACCATCCATTACTAAAAGATGAACTCGAGCTCCGATGTCAGCATGTACACACAAACAAATGAGGAATCCAATAAGACCACTCTCCTCCTCCACCCTTCACAAAACGATGCAGATTAAATAAGAAAATGAGGTTATTGACCCATCAACACATCAATAGGTAGATCCTCCATACACGGATAGGTCACCTCCACATGTTGTGACTTTCGAGGAGCCTTCTGTACACCTATGAGGATATCCGACCACTGCACCGAGGTTTCCTCTGTCCTAGAAATGGGAACTTCACGTGGACGCCACACCTTACACTCACAATGAAGATGACCACGTGAAGAACCATCGAGCCCCCTCTTCAACACCTCCACAGGTTGTTGAGCGTGTCTGTGTTGAGTCACCATCTTCCAATACAGACCTTCAGTGACATCTTTGACCCTACAACCACATCTTCCACATTCGTAGAGCCTTGTGAGTTGCTAGTGGTGGCTTCAGCCGCAACCACTACAAACGATGCCTATTCCCCGCTCTGTTCCACTTCAAAAGTAACAATACCCATAAAAAATCATTTAGTCTAGGTGGAGGTGGAGCAAGCCCCACGTCACATTGGGAGGGATTCTAGCCCCTCCCCCATGTGTCTCACTGCTCTTACTCACATCGCTGACGAACTGATATTCACCCTAATTAATTAATGTCTATTGTTGTTGTATCACGAGCAGTTAGTGACTGATCAAAAACCACTTAAAATTAATACGAATTAATGTGACTGTGGTCAATTTTTGTTTTACTAGGGTAAGCTCAAGGTCGAACACAAGGAAGCAACTACACGCTCAGGATTAAATTTAAATAATTTAATGTTAGATTTTTAGAGACGTTTTTTTTGTATTTTTATGCAATTAAATGATCCGATGCAAATCCGACCAAGTTTGAGGGCTATTCAGCAGTTTTCCAATCAAATAAATTCCAAAAAATCACAAATTTGGCCAAAATGTTAAGTAAAATTTTTGGGATTTGAGTGCAAAGGAAGTGATTTGGAGTAAATTAATCACAAATTAGAAAGTTTTCAAATCACAAATTAGTTCACTTTTCAAGAATCAGACTCAGAATGAGCCAATCAACTTAGAACTAAGAGTCAAAGTCTAGACACTATCTCGCAGAACTCGAAGAATTAAGTGTAGGGCACGAAGCTTTTAAAATCCTACTTCTTGGTAAAGTTCTTCTGAAAGTTAAGTGGATTAAGGTCTAATCAAGTCCACTCTCAGTTTCTACTCATGACTCGGTTCAGAATCCGATGACTTTCCACTTGTGCATATGAATGTTACGTTGAATAAAATGCAGATGCTTAAGATGCAAGTTTTTTAAAGAGAGATATTTTTTTGTTATACACCTAATTTTACAATAATTTTACAACAAGAGTATTATTTATAAAGATTTTACAAAATTATACCTATTTTACAAATTCTATATCCTTTATACAATATATATTATACAATTGTTACAAATTTTTTTACAAGTTTTACCGGGATTATAAAAATTTTACATTTATTTTACATATTGCACATATTTTACAAATCTTACAAATGATTATCCCTACCCCGTATTTTATTAAATATTATATACAATATATACAATATATACAACACCCTTTTATACTTTGCCCATGCTATGTCCGCAGCATGTAGAGAAACAAGATATAACTTAGACTAAGCGTAGAGTGGTGCAAAGAATAGAAGTGTAGTAGTCGATCAACCCTATACTTAGGCTCTTTTCAGCCCAAGTATAGAAGAAGATAAAAATGGGGCGGTATAACACAAGAGAAAAATGAAGAATAAATGTGGTATATGTATACAACGGTGATCAACCCCCTATACTTAGGCTTTGATCAACCTAAGCATGGAAAAGAAGTCAAGGGAGGGACCGATAAGGTTGGGTGTGCTGATACAAAAAAAAGAAACAAAAATAGAAAGTCGAATTATTCACAAATGACTTGTATGTGGAGATGTAGAAGATGTGGAGTGAAGTGTCATGCATGCCCTGAGAGTAGATCTTCAGAGTCAAGAACACATGATGGAGATCTCTTCTACATGGGTTAGGTACTCATCTGATTCTATGAAATGCTTAAGTAACTGCCCGTTCACGAGGAATGATCGTACACCATCTGTGAGATTAGAAATCGCTAGACTGTCATTGTTGTGCGCTACTCTGACAATGAAGGGTCCCATCAATTTGGATTTCAACTTGCCCTGGAAGATCTTCAACTTGGAATTTAATAACCATGCCTTCTGCCTCGGGACAAAGTTCTTGCGCCTGATATGTTGGTCGTGCCAACACTTGACTCTGTCCTTATAGATTATGCTGTTATCATATTCCCGATTTCTGATTTCTATGAACTCGTTCTTATTCATCTGTCTCTGTTGCTGGCCCTGGTGACTATTCCAATTCACTTTCCTTATTGCCCATTCGGATTTATGCACAAACTCAACGAGCAAATGACACGGCTTCCCAAATACCATTCTGAATGGGGATGTTTCGAGCAGGGTGTTGTAAGTAGTCCGATAAACCCATAGAACTTGGTCCAAGCTGGGATCATTTCTTCCTGTCAGGGCAGACTAAGTTTTGCAAAATGCCCTTCTCTTCCCTATTAGATAACTTAGTCATGCCATTGGAATGTGAGTGGTAAGAACTTGCGACACGATGCTCGGTATTGTAGTCCTTAGCTAGATTTTTCACCTATTTATTTGCAAATGGCTACCCCTATCAGAAATGATGACCTTGGGGGCTTCGAACATTGAGATAATACGATTTTTTACAAACTTACAGACAATCATACCGTTTGTGGCTCGGGAAGGGATAACCTCCACTCACTTGGAAAGATAGTCTACCGTCAGAAGAATGTCCTCATATCCATGGCTGTTAGGAAATGTGCCCATAAAGTCGATGCCTTAGGCATCAAATACATCACAGATTATTACTGGCTGCATGGGCATCACATCTTTGGGATCGATGGCCCCTCCCATTCTCTGACATACGGGACATGGCCTAACAATCGCATATGCACCACAGAGTATGTTCGACCAATAGAAACCACACTGAAGCACTTTCCAGCCAGTCCTCTTCCTGGAGTGGTGTCCTCCTGCTTTCAAAGTGTAGCAGTATGTGAGGACACTCTAGTATCCCTCTTGAGGAATACACCTCCTCCAGACATAATTCGGTCCTTTGAAGAAAAGGAACGGATACTCCCACTGATATTTCCTAGATTCCGACTTCAGTCAATCAATGTTGCTCTTGGTGCCAATGTTGGGGAACTATCTTGGAAATCAAGAAGTTCACCATGTTGGCACACCTTGGAGAGAGTCGATAAAACAAATCGACTCATCAGGGAGGACTCTCTAATATAGTCTAGCTCAGGGGAATACTGCTGCTTTAGACGGGAAAGGTGATCATCTAGTACGTTGTTAACTCCTGGCTTGTCCTTGATCTGCAAATCAAATTCTTGGAGTAATAGAATCCACCTAAGAAGATGCGTCTTCGCGGCATTCTTTTCCATTAACTACTTGATGGTTGAATGATCGATGAAAACATCATCTTGGATCCCAATGGATAAGATCTGAATTTGTCCAAGGCTAACACTACAACATGCATTTCCTTCTTAGTAACGGTGCAGTTCCTCTGTGCTTAATCTAGGACCTTGCTTGTGTAGTGGACGACGAATGAGAGGTTCTCTCCTCTATCCTAACATGGCCCCGACTGCAAAATCTGAAGCGTCGGTCATGATCTTAAAGAGAGGAAACCAATCCAGAGCCTGTAGGATGGGAGCATCCAGAATCCACTTAAGAAGGCACGCCTTCACGCCCTTTTCCATTAAGTACTTGACGACTGAATGATCTTTGAAAACAATCATCTTGGATCTCAATAGATAAGATCTGAATTTGTCCAAGTCGAACACTATATCAAGCTTCTCCTTCTCAGTATCGGTGTAGTTCCTCTGTGCTTGATGTAGGACCTTGCTTTTGTAGTGCAATGTTCAGGAAGGTGGTATGCGGGGTTCAGTCTGAGGGGTCACTGCATAGCGAGTATGCGGTATACGGGAGAGTATGCAGGAAGTATGCGATTTGCTATTTGTTATTAAAAAATATAAATAAATATTTAATGTTATGGAAATATCCTCAAAATGTTACATTACTTGATTATAATAATAAAGAATTGAAGGTACAATGAGTGAAACTATTGGGATAAAGTTATATAAATTCAAATGAGCAAAAACATCAATTAAAAGAGCATATGGCTTTTAGTTTAAGGCAGGTGGGGTTATTTGGATTTGGGGTAAACAAAAAAATTTTATTAGAAAAGCGACAGAGTATGCAGCCTTATAGGGGGTATACTCGATTGAGTATGCATGTCAACTCGTATACATGATCATGTCATCATACTCGGAGCGACAAGGCTACCGAGTACGAGTATGTGGTATACTCAGCCACTTTCTTGAACACTGGTGTAATGGACGGCGAATGTGAGTTCTCTCGTCTGTCTTAACATGATCCTGACTGAAAAATCTGAAGCGTCGGTCATGATCTCAAAGGGAAGAGATGAATCCAGAGCATGTAGGATGGGGGCATCCATGGTCTTCCTCTTTAGCAGATCGAAGGCTTTTTGACACTTATGATCTGCAAGGAATTATGTGTCCTTGCTTAGGAGCTCAGTCAGCAGTCGAGTCAGCAGTAGGGCAATCTTTGGAAAGTCCTTAATTAATCTTCTGTAAAATCCAACATGCCCAAGGAATGATCGCAATTTCTTGATGTTGGTTGGTGGGTGGAGTTTCTTGATCATGCCCACCTTGGCAGGGTCAACCTCCATTCCTCTCTTGGACATGACATGACCCAACACGATGCCGTCTGTTACCATGAAATGACCCTTTTTCCAGGAGAGCATAAGATTCACCTCACTACAACATTTAAGGACTCGATACAGGTGAGAAAGACATGCATCAAAAGAGTCATCGTGGACCGAGAAATCATCCATAGAGACTTTCAGGAATTCACCCACTATCTTGATAAATAGCTCAATAATGCACCTTTGGAAGGTACCGAGTGCGTTGCATAACCCAAATGGAATGCGACTGAATGCATAGGTACTGAAGGGACATGTAAAGATGGTCTTCTCATGGTCCTTAGGAACGATGGCTACTTGATTTTAGACCGACGACCCATCCAGGAAACGAAAGAATTCCTTCTCCGCTCGCCTCTCCAAAATTTGGTGAATAAATGGAAGAGGAAGTGATCTTTTTTTGTCACGATATTCAGAAGTCTGTAATCTGCATAGTCGCACCACGACGTGGGTACTCGTATCGTGATTTCCTCTCCATTCTCATTGGTGACAATATGAATACTCGACTTCTTCAAGACTACTTGAAGGGGTGCCATCCACTTGGAATCGAAAATGGGATCAATGAAGTCTACTTCCCACTTCTCAATCTCCTTCTTCACCACTTCCCGTAAGTTTCGATTTAACCTATGCTGGAACTCACAAGAGGGCTTGGCATCATCGTTAAGGTAAATGTAGTCGAAACAGAGAGCGGGGTTGATCCCTTAGAGGTCGGACACACTCTGGCCTAATGTCTTGTGGTTCTTTTCAAGGATCTCTAGCAGGCAAGATTCTTGTTCTTCGGTTAAACTGAAATTGGTGATGATTGAGAATTTCTTTAGGGGGGCCCACAAGGAGCTCATCTGATGAATCACTAACTGTCTAAGATAATTATCACTCATTATAATACAACCAATTAGCAAATGATCAGAACCAAGTCGAATATCTCTGTAAAGAGGACTCGATTTTTATACCTGGGCAAGTACATTGTTGAACACAAGGACACAAGCTATTAATATAATTAATTATTCAATCATCAATATCAATGTAAAGTGGTTAATAAATTATGTAGATCAAAAGAACAAGCACAATGCTTCACAAAATAATATGAATGAATATGCATTTTTATTTTGTTTTCATTCAAGTTAAATAACAAACATAATGAACAAAATGAATTAAATACATAACATGTATATACACACTTGAACTATACTCCTGAATCAAATGTATAACTCCAACAATATAAATAATTACAATCAAGGATTAATCGATACGTCAGTTGGAGCTAAATGAATTAATGGCAAATAGATAATCATGAATGAAGCAATTTATATCTCTAATTAATTAACAGAATAGGCTAAGTAAATCGGAGATTGAGATCTTCCATATCAAAGAGGATTAAATGAGCTTCACAATGAAACTGATATTACATCAGTTGGATAATATATGCTCAAGTTATTCAACAAACAAGCTAGGGGCATAAGTTTAATAAAACATAACAAGCTAGGGGCATAACATATTATTTTACAAACCGGTCACTACAAGGACTAAAATGCAATTATGAAAACTCGCTTAGAATTTAAGTTGTCATAAATAAGTCCAAAGACTCCAAACAATCAGTGCACGTCTATCGATTAAGTCCCATTTCCTATCATAAGTTAGAAAACAAGGGAGGGAGAATCAAGAAAGTCGATGCAGGCGATAAAGCTTTGACGCATGCACAAGTTGAGAAGACTTACGAAACCTCCAACACTCTACAATGTAGGATACACGACAGAATTGAAGATTTTATACTAAATGAAATGCAGAGATGAGAAAAACCACGACTAGCATGCATTCTGTTATCATGCAAGAAATCGATTTATTCGACTAAGTTATTCATGCTATGGTGCGCATTATCAAGTGTGGTCTGGTTCTAACAGTACAAGCATAAGCAGGAAAACCTAAGTAGCTCTATGAGCCGCAAGTGCAATCCTACTTCTACGTAAAATCCACATAACCACAAGGACCCTAAACACACTTGGTCAAAACATGCCCAAAGAAAATGTCCTAAGTCTTTGTTACATGCACGAGTCTTCAAATGAAGATCGTTGTAAAGAATACACCAACTAATTACAAAAATATTAAATGAAAATAAATCTTATTCTACACTCTCTTTCTAAATAACAATAAAAATCTTTTTGACGTCTTCTCATCTGGTTCGGTCCACAGAATCCCCCGCCTATGGTTTTCTCTAGTTACATCGACTTCCTAGAAAATTGCTCCAAGTCCATCAGGATCCCTTGCATGAAAAGAGAAATTATATATTTCGGGAGAGATAAAATATATGCATTAAAAAAAATAAAATTAAATAGATAAATAAACTATTGAAAAATAAAAGGAGAAATATTAACAAGAAAGCACGTGGGCCAGACTACCCAGGAGATGGAAAATTTATTGATTTTTTTAAATTAATCTAAGCCGATTGCTTCCTCGACAACGATGCTATTTGACGAACAACAATTCATCCTAGTTAATGTCTAATGTTGTTGTAGCATATGCAGTTAGTGATCAGTCAAAAACCACTTAAATTTAATATGAATTAATGCGAAGGTTGTCAAATTATGTTTTACTTGAGGTAAGCTCAAGTTTGAACACATGAAGTAATTACACGCTCAAGATTGAATTTAAAGAATTTATTGTTAGATTTTCAAATAATATTTTTTTATTTTTTTATGCAATTATATGATCCGATGCAAATCCGACCAAGATTGAGGACTGTTCAGAATTTTTTCGATTAAATAGATTCCAAAACTTTTTAAACTTGGCCGGAATGTTAAATGATGCAAAATTAATCTACTATGATTTTTTTTGGATATTTCTGATATAGAATGCTTCTTCCTCCAATTTTTAGCGTAAAAAAGATGATTTTGAGTAAATTACTTTTCATAATTATCCAGTAATAAAAATATCTTAGATGCAACTCAATGAGAAGAATTCAGAACCATTTTAATTCTTAAGAGATATTAAATGATGGATCAATTAAAAATCAATTACTATAATAAGTTAATTACCGAGTAATTTATTTATATAAAATTATGCATGCAAATTAATGGATTTTTGGGGGCATATCCTCCAGCTTACTGGTCATGGGAAGAAAATTTCGCAAACGCTTCTCAGAGAAGATGGCTACAAAAGGAGGAGCTTAAGAACCTGCAGACCAAGCATGCACCACCTTAACTCTACAATCGCTAGTTAAAGCAAAAAGTCTAGGAAACTGATCACCAAGAGAGCCTAAACTGGTCCAATCATCCATCCGGAAGTGAATGAGATCCCCACTACCAAGAACATGTGTCAACAAATTCACCATCTCTAGGAGGCTATAGATGCCTTTTTCATAATGAGGGTAGACGAACAATTGAAGCTGACAAGTTAACCCTGCGTCATAAATGCTATGCATCAGACGACACACCAAATCCTTACCCCTGCCACAGATTCTGACAAACCATTTATCTAAAATAGCCTTCTTCGAAGTACGCCACCAAAAGAGGAAATACTTTTGGGGGGAGGATGGCAAGAGCGTGCGAGCGGGGGAGCGACAAGTTCGAAGTCAGAGGGTGGGAGAAGGGTGAAGCGAGTGGGCTTGGGAGCAGGAAAGCATGGAGGCCAAAGGCGGAGGTCAAGGCGGCGAGAAGTGGGGTGTATGGGTCTGGCGGAGCTCTTATCTCCGACGTTGCTGGCGGGCTTCGGGGCGGATGCGAAGGGGAAGGGGTCGCGCGCGAAGGGTTGAAAAACTCTTGCGGGGATGGCGGGAGCCGCAGTTTGTGGTGGCAGGTGCGGTTGGTGGCGTAGAAGCGGGGAGGAGTGGAGAGGGTCATGGTGGTGGCTAGGTGCATGTCACCCACAGGAAGCCGGAGAGGAGATGCTTTCGTTGTGGGCTTCGGGGGCATTTGGTGTCGGTTTGCGTTGCTCGTCCGAGATGCTATGCATGCGGCGGCTTGGGGCACAGAATGGCAAACTGTGGTTTGCGGTTTCGAAATGGCAGCGCTTCTGCTCTGACTGCTGGGAGTGCTTTCAAGCTGGGTGGTGTTGCTTTGCAGGAGACTTTCTTGGTCAGGGAAGGGTGATCGTTCACGCAGGTGGTAGCACGCGAGTCGAGGGCTCTTTAGGTCTCCGCCACTCACGATGCTGCCCGTGGGGTGTTCGCCTCGGTTGCGTCGGTGTCACAGGTTAAGTTTTCAGAGCCGCAATCAAGGTCTACAAGAGAAGAGGAGTTCAAGTGTGCGATGGTTGGGTTGAGCTTAAGTAGTGGCTTGGCAGTTGATCGCGCAAGGGACCTTATTCGTGAGATTCTTGGTTCGCAGTTTGTGGGGGACGCCGTCGCTATCGATGCTAACTGATGTTGTGCTCGGGGCCTATCTGCGCCTCAGAGAGACCGGCTGCTTAGAGATGACTTGGCTGCTAGTTTTGTTTGGAGGGACTTGCGGTTTGCGGACGGGGCGTGCCCGAACGTCGAGGTATGTGTAGCAGAGGTCCGGGGGGTCCCGTTTCTTTCCAGGACGGTGCA
Organism: Ottelia alismoides; assembly: GCA_037367405.1. Classification (NCBI taxonomy): domain Eukaryota; kingdom Viridiplantae; phylum Streptophyta; class Magnoliopsida; order Alismatales; family Hydrocharitaceae; genus Ottelia; species Ottelia alismoides. Next base: position 173,099 of record JAZKJV010010210.1, on the reverse strand, counting down.
TTGTCTCAGGCGGCCTCTGCGGCGATGGGGTGAGGTACTCGCGGTCACCGATAATGGTTTGGCGCCGGGCTCCGAGCTTGGTACTGTTAGAAAATCAGACGCGGAAGCAAAACATGGATAAAAGAATAAGAACGAAAAAAGATCAGCGGGATTTACGTGGAACCCTACTCCGTGAGGAGCGAGATGAAACCACGGGAGAAGCCCTCAAAGGGGCGGATACTTCATTCCTTTTTTCTCAATGAGTACAGGAGGTCTGGGGCTCCTTATATATTCTCTCCAGAGCCTCCAAGTCCCACCACTAGGCGGTATGGGACTAAACAGTGGATGGGGTAAATGGATCTTCTCCATGATCCATTTACCCTATTACAACTCAATGGGCGCACACACGAATACTCCAACATTCTCCCTCAAGCTGGAGCATGCAATGCTCAGCTTGGACAAACAGAAAGATACTCAACTCAACACTACAGGACACTACGGACAATATCAACCCAACGCGCACATTGCTGCAGTCGAGGACGTTGCTTCTCATGCCGTGCAGGTGAGGAGGACGAACGGGTTGGAGTGTGAGTCTTCTGAATCTCCTCGTAGGAGAGCATGTGCTCTGAATTGCGCCTGTCAGAGTCACTGCAACTGAAATGAGTCTCCTCGTCGGAGTACTCTGGCCCGCCACAATAATGTGGACATCTGCTCCATCTCTGAAAAAGGGCCGAACTGAATAAGGCCGTGGTTGTGCAATCCTCGTCGGAGTCCACGGTCGTTGGAGAATGGAGTCTGAAAATAGTCTCCTCGTCGGAGAACTGGGTCTCTCCCATCTGGCTTAGAGAATGGTGCACTGCTCTGGTGTACCTATGATACCACATGAAAACCCTTGCCCTCAAGGGAATGGTCCTCTACTCTGGAGTCCCTATGGCTCACATGAAAATTCTGGCCGAACAACAACAAGAATGATGGAGACCTTGAACTGATGATGGCAACTTATGCTCATCTGACAATGACCGCACACTCGTGCGTGTCTGAAACTGGAGACGGAAGACAATCGTCGAGTCTGAATCTGAACTGTAGAGTCTGATCATCTGGCTAGTCTGGAGACTAATATCTGAATCTGGAATCTGGATCAAGACCTGTGACTCTACATATATACTCCCCCTTTCTCCCATACTTGTCGGAAAACATGGATGTCGACTAAGTTGGGAGAAGACAACAATGATGGGGACAAAAAAACAAACACTTAGCCGATCACAACTTTATCAGCTTTTCAAAACATTCATCATTTTTTTTCATTTAATTTTTTTATAAGCCGTTTGACTTTTTTTATCGGCTTTTGCAACTTCTTTTTTTTTTTGAAATTGTGTACGACTTTTCTTTGTACGCGGCTTTTTTTTAACAGCGTACGGCTTTTTCTTTTCGTGTACGCGCCTTTTCCAAGAAATTCAAAAAAAAATTTATACAACCTCCCCTTTTTTTTCGGTTGACATTTGACCCCCTTTTTTTACATATCTCGGCCCACATGGCCAACATAAACAGCCAAAAACAAAAAAAAAATTATGTGCGGGCCCCCCAATTTTTTTTAAACGCCCCCCTTAGGGTTCCCTGTAGTGGGGATACCCCTTTTCCTTTTTTCAACTACTGCCGCCCCCACGGGGGTCTCGTCTGCGACCGTCGAAGCGAGGCGATGAGAGTGAGAAGGACGCCGCCAAAGAGGCCGGAGCGGGAGGCAGTCGGGAGGCCCTGACGCATCTGGAGAAAGCCGCCAGTGGCGGCGCCGCCGAATCTGGGAGGCGGTGCTCCTGGTGCCTGGGTGGCGTGAGCAGTGCGCCTGGTGTGCCTGCTCGAGGGAGAATGTTGGTCGCGCTGGGGGGGGTCGTGTTGCGGACATCGTTGGGTTTGCGTCGGGGCTGCGCGCGCCTGGATCTGAGGAATCGCCGCCTGCGACCTGGAGGATGCGCCTGCTCGATCTGGATGCTGTACGGAGGTCCACGCCTGCTGGATCTGGAGGGCGATACCGTACGGACTTGGAGGCGGTACCAACGGAGATCTGGAGAGGAGGGCGCGTTTCTGTTGGAGGGTCATGGAGCATCGCTTGCCGCTTGCGGGCATCGAGAACTGGGAGGCGATGCCGAGGGTTGTTACAACTCAATGGGCGCACACACGAATACTCCAACAGATACTACTAGGGTTCTCATGGAGTGCAACAAGGTGTTTCTTGATGGTGCGTCGGGCCAAGTTTTCTTCGAATGCTTGAAGATCGGACGCTTCTCGTGTTGGGTTGAGCTGTCGGTTGTCGACCCGCCACCGCCGCCGGTGGCCAGGCTGGGGGCGGTGCAGGTTTCTCCGGTAGTTGGAAGGGGGAACGGCGTCGCCTCGTCTTTCGTGGAGCGGTCGGCTGTGCATGGTAACGCTTCGTGGGACTCGTCCCACGATGATGATTTCGTACGTCCCTTCAGTTTCCTGCCTCGGTCTTTGTACCTGGAGTCTTCAATTGCCGGTTTGGTGGATGACGTGGCGGGGAAAACGCCAGGTGTCAGTGGGCCTTTTAGCTTTTGGACTTGGGCACCAAGATCCGCTATTCGATGCCTTCGATCGGATCCTTTGGCGGGTCGCCCGGTTGATGGTCCCTCTGTTTGCCTTGCTCTCGGATCCTTTATGGGCGGGCGCTTCGGCCAGCAACCTCCTATCTCCTTCTCGTCTTCGGCGCTCTTCTCTACTCCAATGATCGGGTTGGCTCCTCCGGTAGGTGGCCGGGGGGGGGGGGGGGCTTTTAGTGGCTCAGGTTGCTTTTCCTACTCCGGAGATTGAGGAGGGTGGGGTCTTCGATGACCCGGTGGCGAACGAGTTTGTGGGTTCTTCTTCAGAGGTGATGGTTTGCGGTTCTCCGCCTCAGACCTCGGTGGTGTTGTCTGAGATTGTAGAGGATGCTTTGCTTGAGGAAGCTCCTGAACGAAGATCTACTAAGAGGTATAAGAGGAGGAACAGGGCGCGGGCTTCACCCCTTGTGATGCAGGGTTGCTCGTCGCTGAAGGATACGGTTGCGGAGGCGGCTGGCGCCGTCCGAACTGGGGGGCATTCTCATGGTTCCTCATGAAGGTGCTGACTTGGAATATCCGTGGTTTTGGGGAAGCGGCAAAAAGGAGAACATTGGGGTCGAGGTTCTCGGAATGGGGGTGTGACGTTGTCATGTTGCAGGAGACTAAGCTGCAGGCTTTGACTGACGATATTTGGAGGTCATTGGGGCGGGGGGCTTGGACGAGGTCCAAGCGTTGGACGCGGTGGGCTCGGCGGGCGGCTTGCTTATTGCTTGGAGGTCTGCTTCGCTGTCGCTCGTCTCGGTTTTCAAATGAAGGCATTCTATTTCGGTTCTCTTAGATCGGGTGGATTCTTCTTCGCCGATTGCTTTTACTTGTGCTTACGGGCCGTGCTGCAATATTAAGAGGAAGGAGCTTTTGGAGGATCTGCGAGAGGCTGCTCGTCGGTATGGGGGGGTGCCCTGGCTGGTTGGGGGTGATTTTAACGTCACCCTCCGCACGTTGGACAGGCCCCATTCTCGGGGCGGTTTGGACCCTGGCTCGTTGGATTTTGCGGAGCTCATCGACTCTTTGGCTCTCTAGGACTTGGGGACAGGCGATATCACTTACACGTGGAGAAATTCTAATTCCCGATCCTGTATTGACCGTTTCTTGGCATCCGAGGAGCTTTTGGATTCCTTTCCGCTTTCTTGGGTGAGCTCCAGGCCTCGGTGCTTGTCTGACCACAATCCTATCCTTTGGGATTCCAGTGGTGCGGATGTCTCGTGGGGCTTCTTCCGGTACGAGAGGTGTTGGTTGCTGGAGGACAATTTCAGATCTTTTGTTGCGGAGCGATGGGCCGAGGTGCAGCCGGGGGCCTCCGCGATGACGAGGTTGGTTCAAAAGCTCGATTCGTTGCGCACGCGGTTGGCTATCTTTAAGAAGGATTCGAGGGCGGCGAGGATCGCGGCTAGAAGGGAGGCGGAGGGGGTGGTCAGCGCTTTAGATGCTTTGGAGGGGGTTAGGGAACTTCGGCAGGAGGAGCTGGTCGCGCGGTCGGTCGCTCAGAAGAAGATGGCGGAGGAGGATTTGATGCGTGTTACTGAATGGCGTCAAAGGTCGAGGGTGTCTTGGTTGAAGGAGGGGGATGCCAACATGGTGTATTTTCATCGGGTGGCTAGTGGAAGGCGGCGTTTGAACGCCCTTCGGTCGATCGAGATAGACGGTAGACTTGTGATAGGTGACGAGGCTATGGGGCGGGCGATCGTGGAGTATTTCGAGAATTTCTCTGGGAGACGCTCCCAGAAGCTTTGGAGGTGGACGGGCGTGGGGGCTGCTCCACTCTCGCCCTCTCTATGCGAGGATCTGACGAGGACGGTTTCTTTGGAGGAGGTGAAAGCAGCTGTTTGGGATCTTAATGTAGATGCTTGTCCGGGGCCTGACGGTTTCTCGGTGGCCTTTTACAAGGACTTCTGGGGCTTGGTGGGTACGGAGGTGCTGGATGTGGTCTCCGAATTCTGTGTAGGTAATGCGGGGTTTGACAAAGTCAATAGAGCACTCATTATTTTACTTCCTAAGTCTTCTTCGGCGGAGCGGATCGAGGAGTTCCGCCCGATAGCTATATCGAATGCTCTATACTTAATTGTGGCGAAGTTGTTCGCTTTGAGGTTGGCACGGGTGCTGGACTCTATTATCTCACCTTTGCAGGCTGCTTTTGTTCGGGGAAGGCAAATTGCGAATTGTGTCACTTTGGCTTCGGAGATGGTTGCGAAGTGGACGAGGGAAGATTGTCGTGGGGTTTTGTGGAAGGTCGACTTCGCCAAAGCATATGATTGTCTTGATTGGAGTTTCCTTTGGTCGATGCTGAGGAGGGGTTTCCTAGAGATGTGGATTGCTTGGATGCGTCGTTGCGTCACTACGACCTCTTTCTCGGTTATGGTAAATGGGCGCCTGGAGGGGGATCTTTCCAACCGAGGAGGGGGATTCGGCAGGGATGCCCCCCTGCGCCTCTGCTTTTTGTTGTGGCTGTGGATGTCCTCGCCCGAATGGTTGGCCGGGTCATTGATTGTGGACTCTCTCGGGGGTTTTCTTGTGATGGGTTGATGGTTCCTTTGCTCCAGTTTGCCGATGACATCGTCTTTTTCATTGAGGGGGGCCCTGACGAGATAGCGGCTATGGTGGCTACGCTTGAAGTGTTTAGTGAGATGTTGGGTCTATTCAAAAATGCCACCAAGTCGAAGGTGGTTCCTTTTGGTCTTAGTCTGGAAGAGGGAGCGGAGTGCGGTTTGATTTTGGGCTCTCAACCGTCTAACCTACCACTGGAATACTTGGGGATGCCGCTGGTCTCGGGTAGGGCTCGGTTGAGGGATTGGTCCAAGGTGGTGGAGAAGATGGAGATGAGGCTGGCCGACTGGAGATCTGCTTTGCTTTCGAAGGGGGGTCGCCTCGTTCTTCTCAAGGCGGTGCTATCGTCTATCTCCGTATATTTCTTATCTAACAGTTGCTTGCCAGTGGGGATTCGCTATCGTCTCGAAAAGCTCATGCGGAGGTTTTTGTGGGGCAAAAATGGGGAGTCGGCGGGTGGAATGCATTTGGTGGGGTGGGATGACGTTACCAAGCGCAAGAGCGATGGGGGGCTGGGCATCCGGAGATTGGACCATGTTAATGAGGCCCTTCTTCTTAAATGGGTCAGCAGGTTATGCGGCCCTGGTGAAGATTTCTGTTCTCAGGTTCTGCGGAAGATTCATCTTATTGGCGAGGCGCTTCCGGTGGCGGCTGCTAGGTTGGGACCGATCACGCCTTTTTGGAAGGGGGTGTTGGAGACTTGCGCGAAATTCTCCTTTCTATTTTCTCCGGTGCTTGGGGATGATAGAACTTTAAGCTTCTGGAATGATGTTTGGGTGGGAGAGGAGCCCCTTTTCTCGCGGTTCCCTCGATTGTTTGCTTTGGCGGTGGATGGGAGTGCTAGCATGGCGTCTTGCTGGTCTGAGGCGGGTTGGTTCCCGCTCTTCCGTGATAGCCTCTCGGAGCAGAGGTTTGCCGACTATCTTCTTCTTCTGGAGACCATCGGGGGGGTCGGTCAGCCCTCGGCCAGGAGGGATCACTGGGCCTGGAAGGGGGGCCCTTTCTCGACCAGGAAGGCATTTGTGGCGGTCTCTTCCTCCCCTCGTCCCGACTCGGAGGAGGTAGTGCGTGATTGCTGTTTCCTTTGGACTTTGCGGCTTCCGGAGCGGGTGGGGTTCTTCCTCTGGCTGGTTCGGAGGCAGAGATTGATGACAAGGGATCGCTGCGCGAGGTTGTTTGGAAATTTTCCGGATACTTGCATTCTTTGCAGCGATGCCGTGGAAACTTTAGAGCACATGTTCTTCACGTGCCCGGCGGTGCGGGGCGTTTGGGAGGAGGCGGCCGATGACTGGGTGTGCTCTTCGGATTTTGCCTCTTTCTGGGACTCGTTGGTGGCAAACAAGGGCAGGGATCGTAGGGATTTGCTCCGGCCCTTGGCGAAGGCTTGGGCGATTTGGCTGGGACGAAATGATGCTATCTTCTCGGGGCATCGTTTTTACAAGGAGAATGTCTTGATTCATTGTACCCGTTTAGTTGAGGATTGGTCGCTGTTGTAGTGTCCTTTTTGGTACCGCGGTTGGTACCTTGTAAAGTTTTTCTTTTTCTTCTTTTCCTTTTAATATATACGTGGGGCGGACGCCGCTGAGTGTTTCCCCCTTTTAAGACTTCAAAAAAAAAGCCTTCTTCATGTGATCATGCTTCAATATACTCAGGCCTCCATCATTCTTTGATCTAGTCACAGTATCCCCATCAAGTAGATGAATGCCCTCAAGGTTGCAAAAGTCGGTAGTCAGTACTCGGTCGACCGGGTCACTGACTAAGGATTAATCGGTAGTTGGACGACTAATCGGATTTAGTCAGACTTTAATCGACATAGAATTTTTTGATTATTTTAAATATATAACTCATTTTTTACATATATTTACATAGATGTTGTACATTTTTATACTATCATAATGAAATAAAAGAATAAATTGAATTTAAATAAAACATTAATCACATCATAATAAGTTTGCTTTTAAAAAAAGCAAAACATCAAAAAACCAAGCAAACATTGGTCGACTAGTGTGCTTAGTCGAAATTAGTCAGTACTCGGTCGGCCACCCCACTGACTAGACTAGTCAGACCTACTAATTGGGTCAGTCGGGCGACTTTTACAACACTGAATGCCCCTTTATCTTTTCTAGCATCTGCCAGAAAAACGTGACATCAACTCAATCATCATTCTAACACCAACATGGAACAATCTGATGGAGCAAAAGAAAATAGGGATAGCCAATTGGACATGCCTAAGCATGACCAACCTCCGACTTCTAGAGAGAACCACCGAATTCCAAATCGCCATTTTTTTTTTCTCAAGTCTCCCCAAAATTATGCCAATTCGAGGAATGAAGTCTACCTCCCACTAGGGGGGGCCCAATTAAGTAATCAGAAGTGTGGTGACCAGAAATGAAGTGTCTAGGTAATATCTAGCATCTCATTTTGGGGAGCCTAAAAGGAACAGATGTAGACTTCTCTCTATTAATTTGTAGGTCGAGAATGTCACCAAATATACCCATGATATGAGACGCTCCCTTAGCCTCATCTGTCATACCCTCTATGAACAGAATAATGTCATCGACATACTACAACATGAGGATGGAGATGCCCACTTTTGAACCCCAAATAAAAGCCACGCTCGGGTGATAATCTCATCATCACCACTAAAGCATCAACAACTATCACGAAAAGGAGGGCCATTGTGCACTTCTATCGAACCTTTATTTGAATATGGAGAAAACCCCCCTTTGGGTGCTCGTTCATAAGTATCGAGCAAGATGTCATCGTGATGCACCTCTTCATACAAGCAATCCATGTATCCAAGTAATGTATCCACTGAAGCGAAGGCCATAGAAATCACCGGTCCATGTAATCGCATGCCTTGGAAATCAAGCCCTTCCTATGATTCTAGAAATACATCACCATCTCAAACACAAGAACCAAAGCATCTGACATTAGTATTTCTGTGACAAAAACAATATGCTCGGGAGAGATAACCGACTACTTAATGCCACGAAGGCATTTCGTGAGAATCATAGTGGCGATAAGGTACATTGCATTGAAAAGAGTTATTGACCAAAAATCCTCAGCCTACACAAGCCACCCATGCATTAACCTAGCTTTGAGAGTTCCAAGCAACCCCTTTACCACACTAGCCCCAATCCTCGTGAGTGTACATTCTGATCAACAAGCAGAAGTATGTGTCCGAAGCCATTCCCCCTCCTTGTCACCTTGCACCTACACCCCATTGATTGTGATGGAGTGGATGAGATTCCTGCAATGCCTCCCACTATCTATGGAATGGAAAAACTCTAGTGTTTGCATTACCCTCCTTGAGACATCGTTGCCTCGATCTATGTCTCTACTCAGTCCCTGCCTTTTCGATCCTCATCATAAATGATTTATACCTGGTTGACTTTTTCCTCCAATTCCTCCGCTGAAAAGTCACGATCATCCTCGAGCTTTTCTAGCGTATTGACTTCCTCCCGAGCGATGTTTCTTCTGCAACGATGCTGAGCTCGTATGTTTTTATTGTACTCCATCAGGTGCTTTTTGATCTCCCACGGCTTAATCGCTAAATGAACAATAGTTGACCTGGTTGGATGACAGCCCTTCCAAAACTTCACCATGTCATGCAAGCCCTCCTCAAATAGTCATGAATGCTTAAATCGAAAGAAATACTTCAGTCTGGACCCCTCATTAGAACCACAAAGTAGAGGCGTATTAACGAATGCACACATGGAGCACCCTTGCTCCATCTTTCGGAAACCAAAACAATGCCTTGACGGACATCGAGAAACGATCAATATAAGAATGTAATTTGGAGTTCCTCCACATATAACGACACCCAACAACATCCACGATCTGCAACTGAAACTCATGAATCAACGATACCGGCCTGACGGAATTAGCACCACGGCCTCCCACCCACAATCCCGACCAATCATCGAGTGCATAATCAAATTGAGTCCCCTGCAGTAATATAATCCTTTGATTGAAAGTAGGGGGAGATATTGTCCATAACTTATAAAAATATCATAATTCAATTCTCACATTGTACATATATATCATATTCACATTGCATATATCTTTACTATTTTATTTATAATTAAAACAATCTCAAATGAAAATATTTTCTTCTTGGAAATTGTGCACAAAAATAAGTTGTAAATAATGAAAATAATTGCAAGAAGAATCCTTGTACAAAATAAGAGAGATAACACTCTAAAAAAGTCGCAAAGCAAAACTTGTCAGATCAATATCTTCTCCACAAAAACTCAAAATAAGCCAAACTCACTTTCATTGTCTTTAAAATTAAATAAGCTTTAAAATGAAAGTGGTTTCATAAATATCGTAGTTGAGATGTGAAAGTTGGCTTTTTGGAGTGTTATTGTATTATTGGTCTATGTTGTACACTATACTATTTATTTATTTATTCATTTTCTTGTATTCTTCCACATATTGTATTTTTTAATATTTTGTATATATTGTATTTTACTTATATAAAATGCAAATAAAAATTATAAAACCAAAAATAGTCAAAAAATAAAATAAAGGCATCATGTGCTTATATTGTACATACTCTTATTTATTTATCTTATTAAAATAACTCACAAAAATAAAATAAAAATATATTTAAAATCTTTATATTATTTTGTAAATTAATAAATTAATAAATTATGTATTTATTTGTAAAATTAATTAATTTAAAATTAGTTTGTTGTATATATATATATGTATTTTTACCTATGAATAAAGGTTTTTTATTTTTCCCTATTTATTTAACTTATTTAATTTATTAAAAATCATCAAAAAAATAAGTTTATTATTTTTTTTAACATTATTTATTTTGTAAACTTTTTTTATTTACAATCATTTTCTATTTATATTATAATTTTTCTTATTTAATTTAATGTTTTTGTCCTTTTCTTTTTGTCTCCATTCGAATCATTGGATTTGATTGGCTGACCCGGTTGACCTGAGTCAACTCTCCCCCTTGACCTCTGGACCCGAATAAACACATGGACCTCCCTTTTTCCTGGTTTTACCTTGCTCGTTCCTTTTACTCATTTTGCTCGATTTCTTCTCCTGAATATTCTTGGCAGATCCGATCACCACGCCTGAATAACTTTCGCCAAATTCGTGCCTCGGTTCGCGCATCTTCTCGATTTGAAAACCACCTAAGCTTCACTCCTATAAAAACCCCTCCACATCTCCACTTCCCCCTGATCCATTTTTGAGTTGATTTTGCGCCCGAGATCGATACCCAGAGGGAGCTGAGGTGACATTGAAGCTTCTCCTCGATTTGGAGAGCATGAGAGAAGCACGAGAGAAAGATCCAATGACTTCCGCCGGAGCTCTGCCGGTGTGGCAAGCTTCTTCGATCGTCTTCGCTGAATCGAGGCCATGGCCCTCAACAATCACTGTAGGTAACCGTAGAATAGGTTTCTTTAAAATTTGTATTTTATTTCGTCAAATTTCGTTCCAATTTCAGTCAGATCAGTAGCTTCTTAGATCTGCCTCCGATCAGCTAGATCGGAGGCGTTCCACTAGTTTAAACTTCATTCCGATCATCCATCCACGATAGCCAAGTGTTTCTCCATCATCCTATCGCAGTCTGACCACCAGATCCATCACGGATTTGAATTTCGACCTCACTCAGACCATCTTCGCTAGAGGTCGATCATTCACCATCGTTTTTCCTTGTTTTAGCTTAATAAAGATGGCCAGAGCTTCCTCTCTGAGCATAGATTTGATTGCAGGAGGAGTTACATTTAAGAGCCTTGATCGATCCCTGTAGCTTTCCTTGCACGCACTCCAAACCTCGAGCTCCAGGTCCCCGATGAATGAGACCCGGTCCAATCGACATCTCCAATAAGCGCGGAGGACCATCAGCTTCATTCTGAGAGCTTCAGGCAGATGATCAGATTCATATTCGTGAAGATTCAGCCGAGCCAAGGTCATCTGTTCTGACCTTCATATGTGTGTTCCAGCGGGACGTATCATCGTTGGATCAAGATCATATCTCCTAAAAAGCCACATGTCAGATCAGAGCTCCAGATCTGATCCAGCCCGTCAGATCCTCACGTGTACGACACGCCTCCTTTAGTGAAATAATGCTCAACCCCCTGCATTTATTTTATTTGCAAATGAGACCTTAAGTGAACACACGACAACTTGTCATTAATCGAATAATTGCAATAGTACCCTTGTGTGCTTTTCTGATTTCCATTTAAGTCCTGATTGTATAGATCCAAGCTTCAGCACATGAACTTTGGAAAAATTGTAATAAATTCCTTGTTGTTTTCTGTTATTGTTGTGTCCTTGAAAATAAATTAATTGGATATAAGTCCAATCCAGCGCATCTCATATGCGCTGACACATGTTTTGTGGGTTGCACATTTGTCCTATTGTTTCTATTTCTGTTATTGTTTGGTGCATGAAAATATAATAATTACAATTTAATCTGGGTTCTGCTGATTAAGTGTTTTGTTCTTTAATTGTCATTAATAAATAGCCAATTGTCCATAATAAACCCATAAAAATTAGTGTAAGCTCCTTTTAAGTAGTTTTATCACTTTTAATTTTTGTTTTGAAAATTCTCTTTATTTATAAATTTTGAAAATTCAAAAAACCCTAAAAATTGCCCGGTTTACATAAAAATTCAAAAATTATTTTAAAAATTCTAAAAAATTAGTAGTTGTGTCTTTTGATTTGTTTTAACTCATGTAAAAATTTGGTTGTAAAATTCCTTTAGAAAAAATCTTAAAAATTTAAAAAATACAGAAAAACTTAAAAAGTTCAATAAATTCTTTAAAAATTTAGAAAAATACATAAAATAGCTTGTTTTAAATCTTGAAAATTTGCTTTTGTTTATAATTGTTTTCTAGTATTTTTTATTTCATTTTATATTTTAAAACTCAAAAACAGTAGCTTGAATTTGTTTGTATTTGTTTTCATTTTTTATTCATTTTAAAAATATTAAAAAAAATCTAAAAATCTCATAAAATTACAAAAATAGTATAAAACAAAAAGAATTTTTTTTTGATTTTTCGATTATTTTTACTATTTTTGAAAAATACATAAAACCCTTGTTCTTTTGTTTTCATTTTTTTATCATTTTCTTTTAAAAATCAAAGGTCAAAAATTGCAAAATTAAAAATCATTAAATAATTTAAAATTTCAAAATATTAAAAATTTTAAAATTTATTAAATTTCCATAAAAATATAAAAAGAATTAAAAAGCACATAAAATCAACAAAGGAAAAAATCCTTTTAATTTTCATTAACTAATAACCTTTGGGTATTATAGCCTCATTGAGTTCAATCCTGTACGTTATACAAGTAAAATAATATCACATTTTTCTAGCATAGCATTTGTTTGATTTAAGTTATGCTCTTAATAAATTTTTGTTTGATTCGGGAATGCATGGGATCACAACGACACTTCAACTATTAAACAATTAAATAAACCACAAGAATTTCTGAACTCATTGCACACCCACTTATGTTTAGTCCCACATCTACTATTCGTGTGATGTGGAGAGTCAGTAGGGGCTATATAAGAAACCCCACACCACCTGTATCAGATGAGAAAAGTGAATGAACTCATCAACCCTTTGAGGTGTTCTCCCGTGGTTTCATCCCGCTCCTTAGGAAGTAGGGTTCCATGTAAAATCTCGATGTTTTTTATCGTGTTTATTCTTTGTCTCTGATATTATGCTCCCACATTCTTCGTTTTCTAACATGGTATCGGAGCGGGTTCGATTCTCGAGGATGCATTTTATATTTGTTATTTGTTCGAGATTCATGATTGGTTCAAAAGTTTTAGGGTTTCACGAAACCCTAATTCAATGAAGATTAAAGGAGCAGGTCTGATTCTTTGATTTTTGTTTGAAGATTATTTCTACATTCGTGTTTGAGATTCGAGATTCAATCCAGAGTGTTCTGAAACCCTAATGTTGCCCAATTATGTTTTCAAGCAAGAAAGGATTTCTGGGGTTCAATCTGGAACCCTAATTTTCAAGACGACGAGATCTAGAGCATGCACGATCTCCTATGTAGTTTAGGGCTCCAGCCCTCCAGGAGGAAACACTTCATCTCCATGACCATCGCCTACCTCCAGTTCACCTCGTTAAGAAAGAAGAAAAATGCTCGACGTACGAATACCTACAACGGTGGCGATGGATTCTCTCTGTTGAAGAACCCTAAAGAAGTTTGTTGCAAACTCGTGGCGCTGTAATCAGGCGCATCCTTCATCTCTAAGCAGACCCATCGTGCGCATAGCCGCCTAGTGTGCGCTTCAGGCAGTGGCAATCACACACCCTTTAGCACCGTCGAGGCGATGCTCTTGCTCCTCATTTTCCAGCATCGCCCATGCGATGCATCTCCATCGGATTTCTCCTCCTTCAGATGGCTCTATGCAGAGCCCCAGAAATCCGACCACCGCACACACATATGCATCATTTGTAGGTGGGTAATTGGACTCCAATTACCACACCCACTTATGTTTAGTCCCACATCTACTATTCGTGGGATGTAGAGAGTCAGTGGGGGCTATATAAGAAGCCCCATACCACCTGTATCAGATGAGAAAAGTGAATGAACACATTTTCCCTTTGAGGCGTTCTCCCGTGATTTCATCCCGCTCCTTAGTGAGTAGGGTTCCACGTAAAATCATGTTTTTCATGTTCTTATTCTTTTATCTCTGATTACATTTCCACTTCCTTCGTTTTCTAACATGTTATCTGAACAGGTTCGATTCTCGAGGATTTTTGTTATTTATTTATGTTGGAGATTCGATTAACAAGAAGATTCAGTTCTGACTTATTCTTGAAGATTATTCCTATTCATCTGTTGTTTAACAATGGTGTTCATGTTCGAAGATCAATGTCCTACACCAAAGCAAATTCTGGTGTGCATCCAATGCGTTCTGTAAAACATCTAGGGTTTCCTGAAACCCTAGTTTAGGCGACATCAAGTTTTGTGGTTTCTCCTCTGCGCGAGTCTTCCTCGAAAGAGGGGCGAGATTCGTCAGGCGGCATATTTCTTCAATTTGATGCGCACATCTTCCAGCATGCCGCCCCTGTACGATCTCCAAAGCACATCTCCGATCCTCCTCTCAACCACTACTTGCTGCAAGCGACGCTGCACCCCCAATCGCATGATCTCCAAATTCAGGTGCTCATGCGATTCCTCTCTCCCACAAGCTACTGGCGGCGGTTGCGGTATTCGAGATTAAACTTGTGAACTCAATCAGAAACCCTTCAGGCGCAGATCCCTTATCCACTGATTCCACTAAAAAATATGATCGTAGATCGCACCTTCAATTTCCAGCGTTGTGTGAACGCATGCACCCTTCGGGCGACGATTCCCCAGGAGACGATCCCCCTCTTCTCTTCTTTAGCATAGGCGGCGCAAGATGTCTTCCAAATCCAGGCGGCAGCGGTGACTTGCTTCTCTTCGCGCGAACAAGATGGCCCCACAAGAAGTGATGATCTCCTCCCTCTCAAGAAGGCGACATGTTTTTCTTTGGGTTCTTCGGAACCCTAAGTTCGAAAGGGGGTCCAACTGCTTTAAAAAACCAGTTTATTTTGGGTTGTAGTAAAAAAATGTGCTTTGTGTCCAGGACCTCTTGGGCCAAACTATGTAAAAAATGATGAATTTTTTTGGGCCCAAATGGGCCATGAGTTTCTTAAAAAGGATTTATTTCGAAAAAAAGGTGTGTACAAAAAAACCATACGCAGAAAAAAATGGAGTTGAAAAAAAAATAGCCGAGGAAAAAATTATACCAGCTTATTGGATTTTTGTTTCTTCCCATCTTTTCATGTCTTTTTCCAACTTTGTCTATGACATTATTTTCCGACAAGTAAGGGAGAAAGGGTGAGTATTGTGTAGAGTTCTACATGCCAGATGCTCCAGATTCCTGACCAACCAGATTTCAGACTCTACAGTTCAGTTTCAGACTTGATATTCAGATTAGTTCCGAGTCTTCAGTATGACGCGTATATGCATGCGATCATCATTTGTGCGATCCCCATCTTCGTTTTTGGTCTCAGAGTTTTCATGTGATCCATAGGGACTCCAGAGTAGAGATCCCATTCTCTGAGCCAGTATAGGAGAGGCCCAGTTCTCCGACGAGGATACTTTTTAGACTCCATTCTCCAGCGACCGTGGACTGCGACGAGGATGTTTCCATGGCTTATTCAATTCGGCCCTTTAGAGATGGAGCAATTGTCCACATGATTCACAATCTTCTACATGTGGCAAGCCAGAGTACTCCAACAAGGGGGCTCATTCAGTTTATGTGACTCTGACAGGTGCAGTACAGAGCATACATTCTCCGACGAGGAGACCCAGTTCGACTCACACTCCAGCCCGTTTGTTCCAGCTTACCTGCACGATATGAGAAGCAACGTCCTTGATAGCAACCAATAATTGTGTATGTGTTGAGTTGATATTGTCCGTAGTGTCTTGTATTGTGAGTTTGAGTGATTTCTTTCTGTGTCCAAGCTGAGTATTGCATGCTCATCTTGAGGGGGCGTGTTGGAGTATGCGTCATGTGTAGGTGGGTAATTGGATCCCTCCTGGGTTCAACTACCACGCCCACTTTTGTTTAGTCCCACATCTACTATTCATTGGAAGCAGAGAGTCAGTGGGGGCTATATAAGAAGCCCCACACCACCTGTATCATATGAGAAAAGTGAATGAACATATCAGGGCTTTGAGGCATTCTCCCGTGGTTTCATCCCGCTTCTTAGGGAGTAGGGTTCCACGTAAAATCCCGGTCTTCTTCAAGTTCTTATTCTTTTATCTCTGATCATGCTTTCGTATTCTTTGTTTTCTAACACTTATTATGTAATGAATCACTAAAATGCTTCCAGGTTTACCTGATGCATCAGTCGTTCTATAGACATTTGTGAAAAGAATAAGGATGTCATCAGCTCTCTGCCGCAGGAATACCTAGACTAAATGAAGGTCATGGATTTCTACATCCTCCGACAGATTTCGATCCCCATTCTAGGTCAATGCCAGCCTAGCTAATGATCTATTAGACTCAATGACTTCAATAGTCGGAGAGAAGCATGCCACCTACCTCAGTGACTTCAATAGTTGGAGAGAAGCATGCCACCTACCTCACTCCATTGGCCATTCTCCCAATTGGAGGTCTTAGTTTCCTAAAGCATTGCAACATCAACTCTAGACTTGGATACATGGTTGCGAATCGCCCTTCTCTTCTCAGGCTTCCCCAACCCTCTGACATTCCAAGAGAAGATCTTAATTTTGAAACCGAGTTAACCCTCTAATGTACCACTCCCAAGCATTCCTCTAGTTTCTTCCATTTCGGTTGTCCAGAAATTCAGCATTATGTAAACCTCTCATATCCTCCTACAACTGTGCAGATGCGCATGTTGACCCACACGTAGCCAATACGCCTACACTGCCCCCTACAACCGCAACTTTTGAATGTGGGAGAAATTGTCTTAATTGTGACTTCTTGCAGAAGTATGTTCGCGGTTCTTTCCTATCTTCCATCAAGGGCCCCATGATGTAGAGCTATGATAGAATTTCGCTTCAGCGTAAATAACCTCTTACCAAACAACCATCTGTCCAAAGATCGGAAGACCTAGTCTGTCGGAGAAAATCTCCCTCTTCTTTCTTTGAAGCTCATCACTGTTAGCTCCAATCACTCAAAAAGTGTTTGCGTCTTTTTTTGAGCTCAAACCTCTCCATTGATGACCCCAGGCTATGGGTCATTCAGTAGATCCACGAAAACCCATCTTCTGATGCCGGAGGTTGCGACAAGTGCTGCACACCTTTTTCGTCCATCCATTGGACGAGTCTCCACGATCCATCAGACCAGACTCACCGCTCCTAATGAGAGGCCGAAGTTGTCGAGCTTGGTCGAGCCCATCGTGCTGCGGTTTGGAGGTCTTCATGCCCAACTCGAGACCTTTACTGCTACTTCATTGTCAACCTCGTTGGATCTGATTCCCAACATGTCATGCATATTATCCAACTCCGGGTCCATAAGGCGACTAGACTCCATATCCAAAAGGCATGCATTTTGGGAAAGCTTCAGAATCGGTAAACTCCCATCATTGATACAAAATTAAAGGGGAACTCAAAAGGCTAGAGTCGGAACATTCTTTCTGTGTGCCAAAAAGGTCACCTTGAAAGATGAGCACGGTTCCTCGGTGACAAGAGAAGACAAATAAAGGGCACTAGATGCATGGACGGCATGAAAAACTTCCTCTTCTTGGGGCTTGGTCTCGAGAACACCAACGATCGCGTCCCATCAATGCTCGTCCGTTCGGGCAAGCCGTTGTGCCCAGTTTACGAAGCACATCTCCGGAAACATTAATATCCTCCACCTCTAAGTCAATAACAAACCTCCTCAGAGCCGAGCTTGAGATGGCACCACATTTTTCCTAATCCTCACCTCCACAACTACATGTCTGATCAAGCCTTCCGCAAATCCATTTGAGATAATCGAGCCTTTCCCACCAAATCTAAGTCGCTCGCACGGAGCGATAATCCTTTGAGAGTGAGAACCTTTTATAACAAACAAAGTGAGTAGCTGCACTATCTCGAAAACTTCGCAATGTGATCGCTCTCCTTGCTGACCAGACCTCGAATCTTTTAATAACATGGTATCTCCGACTAAGAAGGGCCACGCACACATACCCGTATGCGTTCCAGATGACTAACGTCCCTCCCAAAGGACGGACCAATCCTCTTGCCGATATCCACCATGGTTTGATGCGACCATTTGCTGGGGTGTTCGCAAATAGCCACCATAGTTTTGTCCATCTTAGATATCGCTTGTGAAGCGCTGGTCTTAGCCACCATCGTCACCTTTCCTTGAACTCCTGGGCATGTTCTTCGGTCATGGAGGAATCTGCCACAGCCGAAGCACTTCATCTGATCTTTGCATAACCAACAAAATGGTCAAGCCTGCTGCATCTGAAGCAACACAACTCTTGAGCTTTGCTGGAATGACTCAATGAAGGCGTTATTGCGAACCCAACGCCTCCCCAAAGTGTTGATTACCTTCCGGGAACCTTCATTGAAGCGTCCTGCTACTCAGCTTTTCTTTCCCTTCTCTAGAGTCTTTCTACGGTTGATCCTTTGTCTCCTTCTCTGCAGTACCATTCTCCAGCCGTATGTATCCCCAGTCTCCATCCTCTTCCTATTTCTAAGGCTATTTAGGATTTTTTTTCTTAAGGAAGATGATGATAATACTCAATTCTATTACTTTTATACAAGTAATCAGATGCATTGGAAAAGAATTGATCAGTTGATAATGGGTGACAAGGAGCTTAACGTAGAAGGGCATATGTTTGCCCTTGTGGATTACTAGAAGTTTTTAATCTTCTGGTGCCCCGGTTCTTGTCGTAAGGAGTGTAGGTCGTTGCAGGAAGTGGGAAATGGACTCCTGTATAATGTGTCGAAGGAGGTCCTTTCAGCCTAAAAAGATTTCAAATAGAAGGTCCCCTTCGACCAGATGGGGTCCTTATTTTCATCTAAAGAGAATTTCGAGGGTCCTCTTTAAGGTGAGGTGCTTGTGGAAAATGTAGTTAGCACGCCAAGGCCTTTTTTTTGGGTCTTGGTCTTTGTAACTTTTTCACTTTATCTATGCTTTTCGAATATATGAGGTAGGGAGTACAGCTTTTGGGTGGCCACCCTTTATTCCCCAAAAATTTCTGTATAAAAAAGTTACACCAACTGATGTTGACGAAATAGACCTTTGGCTCTTTTCTCTTCTTAGCCATAGTATCGGCTATATCAGTATCATGGTTGGGGAGGTGTCATCTTACGATTCAGACAGATTTTATCTAGGATTTTTCTTTTTGGGAGAACTTTATGAGAACCACAAAGCAGTAGTGGTACATGAGAGACTATAAGATTCTTTGATGGTCCTTTCTAGATATTACGTGGACTCCTTGAGAGATGGATCTTTTGGATGAAGTATTATGTCACGACTGTCTGCTTTGCTGTCTTGGTGAGTGGGATATTAGGATTTATCTTGTGAAGTCTAATTCCTTGAGAACATGAATGGAATGGATTGTTGATGTGGCTGATCTCCTCCTGCATTTTGATTGGCCATTATCCGATGGGCTGGATTGTTGAGATGTCGTATCCCCCTCTTGTCTTATGATTTGCTGGGAGCTGATAGGCTAGATTGTTAAGATGCTTGATCCCCCTCCTACATCTTGATTGATTGAGTGCTAATTGTGGGAATTGTGAAGTACCTTTATTTTTTGTTATAGTATAAAAGGGGCCTTGTAACTACCAAATATAGGAGTAAGTTACAAAAAATCTCTGAACTATACACACAATTTCAATGTGACTCATACTTGAACTTAAAAAGGTAACAATATGATACCCGAGCTTTAAGATTTGTCTCAATGTAGTCCTTTACTATTGAAATTTAGTTGATCATTTCGTCTTTCCAACCTTAAATTTCAATAGTCAAGGACCACATTAAGACAAAATTTAAAGTTCATGTACCACATTTTTACCTTTTAAAGTTCATGTACGACATTGAAATTAGAGGTATAGTTCATGGACTTTTGTGTAAGTTACTCAATAGTGTATGCCAATCATTCAAGCAATAATTGAGTCTAGTGTGAGCCAGTGGAGTAGGCACATTGTCGAACCACTACAAATTCTTGTCATGTGTGATTGTGCGTGATTTTCTTCTTTGATTGTGATCCTATTTGTGTTGTGCTTGATTGGACCCGTTCCCAACGGGAGTCCATTGGGATCAGCCACAAAAGCAGTATTCAATAATGTAGAACGGTCTCCATGGGTCTCTCTGAGACCCTAACCGCAACGACATGATGGAAGGGGGCGGATGTGGCGAGGGCTTACGCTATATAAAAGCCTCCCACATGGAGGAAAACACATCGATTAATCGGAACCTCGACTACAGGAGCCCCCTTCCGATCCCATCCCTCACTCCATCTCTCTCTCGTTCTCTTCCTAACGAAGCAATCGACAACGACATACCTCAAACTTCATTGGTATCAAAGCTATCGTCGAGCTCCTCCGTCGTCTATGCCGTTGAGATCCTCCGGATAACTCCTTGGCCGTAGTCGCCGCCATCTCATTCTTGGACGAACACCCTAAGTCATCTATCCAGGTTCTTTTATTTTGTTGTCCTTCTATCAAAAAACCCCTTGTAATTTTTTTAAGGCTGGATAAGAGCATGCTTCCCCACTTGCACGTTTCCCACTTGCACATTTTCCCCATTAGTTTTTTGAAACCCTTTGGCTTTTTTTGTTAACGTTGAAAGTTTTTTCCAATTACTTTATCCGTTTTTTTTTATTAAAAGGGGTGCGAGATTCAATTGAATAGTTTTTTTAATAGTGTTCTTTTTTTATATATATACTCTTCTTTAAAATCGTATAATACAAAATTATTTTTTTTTTTTTGTAAAAGAAGAAAGATCAGCTAAGTATAATTAAACATTTTAAAAGATAAATCTTATTATTCAAAGTTTATTAAGAAGAGAGGTGAAAATGTTTTTTTTACATTTTTTAAAACACACAATACCTTCGTTTGATGTTCAAAATAACCAACTTATCAATATTATTGATCGCTTGTTTGCTACTAGTTATTAAAAATGTTCAATAAGTTTCCTATTCCATTACATTTGTTAAGCTAAAAAAAGAGGCACGTTTTTTTGCTTATTCTTATTAGCTAACACAATCTCATACATGTTTTATATAAAAATTAAGTATTAATTGCAAGCTTTGTTTGTTTGTTAGATAAAAAAAGGGAGGGGTTCAAGTATTAATTAACATTGAATTATTTTTTTAATATTGTTCATTGGAGCATTCAAATATCCATGTTTGTTTATATATATATATGTATTTGATTGAATTTGATTAGAAATTGTTTTTTAACATTCTTGAAATACATCTCCTTGTATATCTTTATAATTATTTAAGTGCCTAAATTACTTTTTTGTCCATTTGCTTTGTTAATTTATTTTTATTTTTTTAAAATTTTTTTCTTATTCCCACAAAATTACACAATCTCATACAAACTTACATGTATTTCATTAGATTTAATATGACAAGTAAGACAATTGCCACTGAGGTGGGAAAGATTGAGTACCTTAACACTACTAATTATGAATTGTGGAGTAGAAAGATCTACTTTAGCCTGCTACACGATAGCATACACTCCATTATAGACAAACCTGTCCCTACCTTATCTGAGAATCCAAATGTGAAGGAATTCAGGACCCGCGAACAGTGGGAGAAAACTAATAATATGGCTAGGAGCTTCATGCTGACCCATATGGAGTTGAATCTGATTCGGGTCTTCTAGACCTGTAAATCAACATTTGAGCTCTGTATTGCGGTTAAGGAGAAATATCACTCCACGTCGGAAGTGAGCGTCCAGCTTTTTCTACACACGTACAACCTGTGTAGAATGAAGGAATCTGAAAGCATCATCGAGCATGCGAATAAGATGATCGTGATAGTCAAAGATCTGGCGGCTGCTGAATGCGCAATTCCGGAAAAGATGCAAATAGCAACCATCTTAGGAAGTCTCTCGCCATCATTCAACATGGTTGTTACAGCCTTGAGGATGAACGACAACATCAAGAGTGTGATGGATCTACCTGCACATCTGGCAATTGAACAAGACCCCTCAAAGGAAAGATCGAAAGTCGAGATCTTTGAGGTAGAGGAGGATGAAGAAGAAGCTAATGTGATGCACACAAAGGTCGAGGAGGCAATTGCCCCAACAAGAAAAAGTCAGGAAATCCTAAAATGCTTGAAAATAAAGGCAAGAAGAAAATGGAATTCGCAGCTGTCGTATAGTGCAACTCTGCAGTCACAGTCTGTGATGGGTAGTGGATTGACTATGGCACTACCCGCCACATTGCGAAGACAAAGGAGGTGCGTGTACACTTCAAAGAGATAAAGAAAGGCGAACATAGAATCTTGATGGGAACAACACCTACTTGGATGTTGAAGGTGTTGTGACATACATGCTTGATCTGGGCGATGGTATAATGGTACTTCAGGATGTACTATATGCTCCAGGAATACGTCGGAACCTCGTATCTGTTCCAGTGCTGCTCAAGAATGACTTTGAAGTTCGTTTTTATAATAAGCGTGTATCCATAGGAAAGAATAATAAGGTTATGCAATGGGAAGGTTTGTACCCGAGCATGACCTGTTATGTATTACTGTAATAAGTTCTAGTGAATCAATGAATGTAGTTTTTTAGTACTCTTTGTGTTATTTATACGATTATGATTTATTGTGCATGAGACTGTGTCATCCAGGAAATTTTGTTTGACTGGAAAAATGACGAGAAAACCCTTCTCGACGGGAATTCGGTCAAAAGAATTGTTAGGCTTGATCCATTCAGATATATGTGAACCATTAAGTGTCAGTATACATAGAAATAAGGAATACTTCATAACATTCATTGATGACTATTCTGAGTTCTCTTATGTCTATCTCTTAGGAAGAAATGCAGAAGCCTTTGAAGCATTTAAGAGATATAAGGCAGAAGTAGAGATAAAATTGGGAAAACCAATTAAGACCCTTAGGACTGATAGAGGTGGAGAATATACCTCAAAGGAGTTTGAGGAGTACTGCATTCAAGCATGCATTTGTAGGCAGATTACAATACCTTATACACCACAAGAAAATGGTGTAGCTGAAAGAAAGAATAGAACTTTGATGAATATAGTTAGGTGTATGTTGTCACACTCAGGTCTCTCAAAGCAATTTTGGGGAGAAGCTATGTTGACCGCTAACTACATACAGAATCAAATTCCCACCCAGTCCGTAGAATCAACGCTATATGAAATTTGGAATGACAAGAAACTCGAATTGGGTCATCACCAGGAAGGGAGATGTGTTTCACATGTCTTGGTATCGAGTCAGCTTATAGACAAGCTAGACTTTAAGACATTAAAGTGCAAATTTGTTGGATATAGTGAACATCCTAAACGATATAGGTTCTTTCACGAAACTAAAGGTCTGATCGAAAGTCGTGATGCAACTTTCCTTGAAATTCATCAAGAAAAGAAGCAGGAAGTTGAGGAATCAGATCCTCTGATTGTCTTACAAGGCAATGAAGACGACTTGGAGATAAGACAAGAATTAGTAGATGATACTGAGCATCCATATATAGATAATGAACGTATGGTTTATGATGATCATTTAGAGGAAGTGGGTGAACCCACACAACCCTACGAGTATAATCGGCAACAAGAGACCCAGAACGCGACACACATGGATTGAAGATTATCATTTCTATGGATGTGAGGCATCATGTTGGATGTGAGGCATCATGTTACACTGTAGATGAGGATGTAACGGATTGTACAGATCCCATATCCTTTAACGAAGCATTGCCTTCAAACGAGTCAGAGTCATGGATGACCGCCATCGGGGATGAGTTGGACTCAATTGAGCGAAACAATGTATGGGAGTTATGTGGTTTACTAGAAGGTAGGAAATCCATATGATGTAAGTGCATTCAAGAAAAAGTACCGGGTTGATGGTGCTGTTGAAAAATACAAAGTCAGATTAGTTGCCAAGAGTTATACTCAGAAATCTGGAATAGACATCCAGGAAACCTACACTCCGGTTGCTAAGTTTGCATCAATTCGGATGATCTTAGCTATAGTCACATATATGGATTTGGAATTATTCCAAATGGATGTGAAGGTGGCCTTCCTTAATGGAGAATTAAGAGAGGATATTAATATGCGACAGTCTGATGATTTTCAGGTTGAAGGTAAGGAGAAAAGGTTTATAAGTTAAGAAAGTCATTATTTGACTTGAAACTGTCTTCACGACAATGGTATCTCAAGTTTCATGAGAAAATTTTTAGTTTAGATTTGTTGCAAAGAAGTTGGATAATTGTGTATATGTCATGAAGAGTGGGGGCAAGTTTGCTATCATGTCGCTATATGTTGATGGCATTCTACTCACGGATAATGACATAGGGATGCTCCATGAAATTAAAGAGAAATTGAGCAGTGAATTTGAGATGAAGGACATGGACGAAGCATCTTATATTCTTGGAATTCAAATTACAAGAGACAGAGATTCATGGATATTGAGTCTTAGTCAAGAAAAGTATTTACATACTGTGTTAAAGAGATTTGGAATGCAGAATAACACTCCATCTCCTACATCGATTGTGCTTGGAAAGAGATTCAGTAAGAGTCAATGTCCTGGAAAAGGGCAGAAATTTTTACAAGTTCCATATGCACAAGCGGTGGGTAGTCTGATGTATGCAATGATGTGCACTCGACCTGACTTGGCTTATCCAGTTACTCTAGTCATTAGATATCAAAGTAATCCTGGACTGGCACATTGGGAGGTTGTAAAGATGATTCTTCGATATATGAAAGGGACTGTGCATCTGAAACTGGTATATCAAGCTAAATCACTTGAGGTAGTGGGATACTCCGATGCAGACTTCGGAGGGGATGTGGATGATAGGAAATCTACGTCAGGTTATCTTTTCATGTTTGGTAGAGCAGCCGTTTCTTGGGGTAGCAAAAAACAAGGATGCGTATCTAGACATACACAGGAGGTAATACATTGCATGTAGCATGGTCACCACTCATGCGTTTTGGATTAAAAGGTCTGGAAAACTTATGCCTGGAATTGGTCAAAGGACCAATTGAAATGTATTATGATAGCCAAGTTGCAATAAGTTTGATTAACAGTGGGTTTATAGTTCTGAAGGAAGGCACACTGAAATCCAATATCACTATATACAATATATAGTGGCGAAACAAGAAATAACAATAACCTATATACCTACAAGTGATATGTTAGCTGATTCCCTGACCAAGGAAATAGTAGCTAGCACCTGCATTAAATATGTTGGTTTAATAGGACTCAGGAATGCATGAGTCAAGAAAATTTTTTCATGAATAATGAACCTAATTGCAAACATCTCTATGCTCTACATGAATAGTGAGAGTGTAAAGTTTTGACCACTGCGGTCAAGTGGGAGATGTAGAATGGCCTCCGTGATCACATGGTCAAGCAACCGCCTCCTGCGGTTGTGGTGAGGCAGGGTCTCTCGGAGACCCTAACTGCAAGGGCGTGATGGAAGGGGGCAGACGTGGCGAGGGCTTACGCCCTATAAAAAGCCTCCCACGTAGAGGGAAACACATCGATCAATCGGAACCTCAATTACGGGAGCCCCCTTCCGATTCCATTCCTCACTCCATCCCTCTCTCGCTCTCTTCCTAACGAAGCAATCGACAACGACATACCTCAAACCTTTACTAATAAAGTTGTCTTATTGTTCATTGTTTTTGTTTAGACTATTGCTGCTCTGGCTTTCAGTGCTATGGGGATTTGTGAAATGGCTTATCAACTAATGTTCACGCAATAAAAACTGGTATTGAACTATCATACGATCCTCGTTCATCCAATTTTTTATTGTAAATTACACACAAGTCCCTGAATTATATTTCACTAAAAACCATGGCCTCAAATTTCAACGAAATTCGGTCGAATTTCTGTCGAATATCGATATCCAGTCGAAATCAAAATTCGACCGAAATGATCGAAATATAGGGGCCCCAGTACAAAAAATGACCGAAATGATCGAAATTGCGATCGAGATTTGACCGAAATTCCATCAAAATTCTATTTTGGTCGTCACCGAAATGGTGACCGAAACCGACATTTAAGGCCTTGCTAAACACTCCCTTATTTATACACTTGATTTCAATTTCGTACCTAAACTTTAAAAGGTAACATTGTGATACCCGATCTTTAATATTTGTCTCAATGTGATTTTGAGCTGTTGTGATTTAAGGTTAGAACGATGAATTGATCAACTAAATTTCAATAACCAAAGATCACATCGAGACAAAGATTGAATATGGGGTGCCATATCGTTACCTTTTAGAGTTCAGGTATGACATTGAATCCGATGTATACTTCAACGACTTCTGTGTAATTTAGTCAATTCTTTCATGTTGAAGTCATTTGTGCAGCTTATGTAAATTGTTCTTGCAATGCCTTTAGGGAGTTTATCATCTACATGGATCTGTTTGGTTACTGGGATGAGGTGGGTTAGGGTATCCTGATGTGAATAGTAGCTATTTGGGATAGTTATGAGGGTTGGAGAGGGTTGAAATAAGGAATGTGATGTGATGTCAATATGATTTGTGATGGAATTCCAACCAAGCAATGGAGGGGGATAAACCGAGTTACCTTACCCCGGAGTAACCTGGTAACCAAACAGACCATATGGGTTCTCCACTGGTGGGAACTGGAGTGAGGCTCGTAAATTCTGAAGAGAGATGAGAGGTGTTTGGAGGGTTGGACCTCGAAGGAAGCACCACCTGGTTGTTTGGTGGTGTTGTTCTGTCTTGTCCTCCTTGTCAGTCTGTTTTCTACCAGTGTTTGATTTTCTGTCGACGGCAACGAAGAGTTTCGATCTTTTTAGGAAATTCACATTGTTGAAGGGACCTAGAGATGCAAGAGCAGGGAGGTGGTTCGAATGATTTTTGCCATGGCCGGTCTCAAGCCCGGGTAAATTGAGGATGCGCATTAGGTAGCCGACAACCAATGCAAGAGAGATAAATTCCTAAACAGTGTTCTTTTAAGGACACTATCTACGGAGTTGTTTTGAAATCGTTTGGATAAATTCCTAAATAGTGCCCTTTTAAGAACACTATTTAGGAATTTATCTCGAATCCGTTCGGATCTTTTAAACATGGATTTAAGCAAAGATCTGAATGGAGGCAAAGAATCCATATAGCCGACCCTACTTAATGTGGGAAAAGGCTTTGTTGTTGTTGTCGTTGAACCGAGGGAGGTGTTGGGGTGGGAGATATGCAAACATGGAATATGACAATATTATTAAAGCAAGCATGTTGGCAAACGGGGTGTTTTTTCAGCGTGGCCATCTTTTGGTGCTAGAGCACGATCCTAGCCCTAGGCCTGGAATTTGTCGGCTTACCGTTCAGATCTTCATGTTTCATTCATCCCCATAGTCACTACATTATTTAGGGGACTGGGATATGGAGGTTTCTCTCTCTTCTAGCTAGATGGTTGTCGATGGCTGCTAGAGTAAATGCATATTTCCAAAGGTGATGAATTGGACATGCTTTAATTTGTATAAGTTCGTATAATTTTTTTTTCAAATGAACAGCTTGTATCATTTTCTTAAAAAATAGTGGTATTGGTAACTTCAATGTTTTATTTAATTGTAGGGTGGCGGCTTGATTACTTCTTGGTTTCGGAGTCCATAGCTGACCAAGTTCATGACTCCTACATTGTTCCTGAAATTGGTGGAAGTGATCACTGCCCCATTGGTCTTATTTTGAAAATTTAGGCAAACAATTATTAATGTATAAAATGCTTTACCATGTCAATCTATGTCCTCCCAGAGATTGTTATCATTATGTTTTGTTATCATACTCAAAATGCTAGTACATATTCCAGGATCTGTATGGATGTTGCGTTTCCAACTCATTTCCACGTTGCGAGCGGATCCTCTGCAGTACCGCAGGGGGTTGCTGTAAAATCTTCGGCCGCCCGAGCCGCTCGATCTTGATCGAGCGGTTCGCACGAAATCGGTGTTTTTGTGGGCTTACAGTGGGAATTTGTGTGAGTCGCTCGATCAAGATCGAGCGGCTGAAGCTTGGTCAGATCTGACACTATTTCTTGTTTGCCAAATTACACTCATCCTTTTGTGGCAAGTGGCATGACCATTGTCTTATAAAGGCACATACTATTTCATTTAAAACTTAGAATTTCTAGCAACATGATTTAATAAATATGTAGTTTATAGGGATTATTATACTTATGCCACTCCGAGATTCTGAAATTACAGTTATGCTCCTATCTTTTTGCAATATTACATGTGCACCTATTTTCTTGCATAGTAATACTTGTGTCATTCTGTTAGTTTGGCCGTCAGTGACATGAACCAAACCATGGCTTATACAAATCCAGGTGTGATTAAGGAAAAGGGTATGTATACAAATCATGGTTTACACAAATCAATGTGGCTCAATGCATGTTAATTTTGTATAGTTAAAATTAATTTTGTATGGTTAAAATTTAGGGATTTTTACACCCATAACTCTGAGTAACTTCGCAATTACATTCACAACCCTGTATAATCGTGAATTACACGAGAAACCTTGAGTAATGCTTAACCTTTACATGACATAACCCCCGTGTCAGTTTCGTTTGGAATCTTCGTTAACTTAGACGAAAAAAGTCAGATATGGACAATTTTGCCCTTCGAAAAATTTTATATTTACAGAATAATTGAGTATGATGGAGGAGCTTGTTCCACCGCTTCATCAACAACCCGAAGCTCCTTCGCCCCTCTCTCTGCTCTGCCCATGTCCACCCCCCCGACCTCCACCAAAAGGTCGTCACGAGGATGAGCTCGACCACCGCTACAGCATCCATCGACCACCTCCGCCGCGTTGCAAACCCACAACCCTCCCCCAACCGCCCCTATTGTCAGTAAGCCTCATCGTCAAAGCCACCCCTCACTCCCCCTGCCCATGCAACCGGAAGCTTCCTCCTCCTGGAAGCCGAGCCCCCTGCCATTGGAAGCTCTTCCCTCCTCCTGGAAGCCTCACCTTGAACCCCCCCCCCCCCCCCCCCCCCTGCATGGAAGGTTCCCCTGACAACAAGTAGCCTCGCCTTGAAGCCCCCCCTCCCCCTCGCGGGAAGCCTTGCCTTACCCCCCTCCCCCGCCGCCCTACCTGGAAGGTTCCCCCCCTCCCTAGCCGGAAGCCTCGCCTTATCGCCCTGCCTGGAAGGTTCCCCTGATAACAAGTAGCCTCGCCTTCGAAGCTCCCCCCGCCACCCTTCCTGGAAGGCTCCCCCGACAGCAAGCTCCCCCCGAGAAGCCTCGCCCTCGTAGCTCCCCCTGCCGCCATGCCTGGAAGGCTCCCCCGACAGCAAGCCCCCTGGAAGCATCGCCTTCGAACCCCCCCCCCCCCCCCCACCCCCCCCCCCCCCCCAAATCGCATGCAGCACCACCGCCTCTTCTCCCCATGTGGGCTCTCTTCCTTCGCCTTCTTCTGCATACTAGAAATCGACGTTTCTGGTCGCAAAGAATGGAACCTCCCTTCCCACAAAGTCGCGCACGTAATGCCACGTAGGAGGAAGAAGGGAGGGAGTTTGGGGTTTTTTATTTATTTTTTATTTTTTTTGCCGTTGGATAGATTACAGTTTAAATTAACTCAATGATAAGGTTGGGTTAATTGGAAAACTAACAGAGGGTTATGAGTGTTAGACGGAGTGACTATCCGAGGTTTCTCGTGTAATTCACGATTATGCAGGGTTATGCATGTAATTGCAAAGTTACTCAGGGGGTGTAAAAATCCCTAAAATTTATAATGTTTATCTAATCAAATTACACGTAGAGGTCTATATTATGCAGTAATATGTGAAAAACTAATTTTATGTGTAACATTGAAGAAACATCGTGGATAAAGGTAAGGTTCATCACTTTATTACATGTAGTATAGATTTCGCATTATAGTAAAATATAAAAAACAAGTATAGTCTAAACCTACATGATTAACGTGCAATGGAGTAGTAAAATATGTTATATGAATACGTATAGCATTCTAATGGCTGATAGAATTACAAAATGTAAGGTATAAATAACAAGATCTTGTAGATCGAATTTAATGGGCACACCTTGATCGCAATCAAATAAAATTCATTCATCATCCAAAATAAGTGCTCCAATGACTGTCAAATTAGCAGCTATAACATATATTGGTATTCAATCAAAGCATGGATTATTTGCTACAAAATTTTATTGAGAATCGATTCTTATAGATTAAATTATGGGGAAAACACTAAAGTTGAAAAACATATTATGCATGATTTTCCGAACCAAGGCAAATACATACGTTGATAAAAATTCCAACCTAGATGTAACCCATGAGAAGCTTACACAAGGTCTGCCCCCATACAATGGCCATAAAAAACAGCGAATCTAAGGCAAACCTATCACTGCAATCAAATGGATTTGACGTCTTGAAATCGTAGGAATCCACATCTGAGACATAGATACACTTCCTAGAAAAACAATCAATGAAGGTGATAAAAGACAGTGCACCACCGACAACTATTCTTAAAGGATCGCATAAATTTATGTGAATTAACTCCGGTATTATGCCTTCATGGAGGGTGAGTTGCTTTGAATGTATCTTTTGATTATTTTTTGACTAAGAAATGAGTGCATTGTTTTATCTTTTCTTTCTTTACAATGAGAAGAAGATTCCTCGTATCTAACGTATGAATTTGAGATATGGATATACTTCCTAGAAATAATCAATAAAGGTTACAAAAGATAGTGCACTATCGAGACAACTATTCTTTAAAGGATTGCATAAATTTATGTGAATTAACTCCACTATTATGCCTTCCTGGAGGGTATTTTTTTTGACTAAGAAATGAGTGCATTGCTCTATCTTTTCTTTCTTTACAACAAAAAAAGATTTCTCTTATCAACGTATGCATGCCATTCTCACTCATATAGTTGAGTGTCTTATGTCAACTCAACTGAAATGTCATTACGAGTTGCATTCATTGTAATTTTCGAAGCTGATGCATGCATAACAATGAGGGTATTGTTGCACTTCTTTCCTTGAGCTACACCCTTGGTAAGCTTCTATTGTTCATCACTAAATATGTTGACATAAACTTCATCATCAAGCTTTTCTGCGGCTATCAAGTTCAGATACATGTCAGCAATGTGCCTCACATCTTTAAACTTCAAAAAGATTCTAGTCACGTTTTGTAGAATGATATCACCCTGCCAATAACATTAGGCGTTACCCATTTTAAGAATACCAAAATCACTAAAATTATAAGATGTCAAAAACTTCATGTTAGAAGTCCCATGTGGGGTTGAAACTATTGACTATACAACAAGTATCAACTTTAATAGCATTCACCAAATCCATGACACACACAACGAGAAAATCATTCTCAACATTGGCAGCAACAACATTATAATTTTTATCATTCTTTTCTTTCCCCTATTTTCACTCTTTTGAGTTGGAAGTTGATGACATGTTAAATCTGTGTATTTAGATATGGAATTCCTTATACATTGATCTATTCTTTATCATTCCTGAATTTAATTCTCCCTTTTCTTTTATCAAAACTTTTGATTGATATAAAAAATCTTGAGCTTTTCTTCACCTCTTCATTAGAAAAACCAGCATTGACAATCTTCAAGAAAAAACTCCACTAGGTGTGATTGTTGAGAGAAATTCGAAACATCTCATAACTATTTGGGAGCATAGCAACTAGCAACAGACATAAAACCTCATCTTCAAATTTTAATCACATGTCAAAAAATGACTGACAATACTTTGAAATTCGTTGAGATAGTTCGAAGCAAAAGTACCATCCTTGAATTTCAACCGCATCAATCTTCTTAGAAAATACTTTTTTGTTCCTTGTTTTTAAGCCTATAAGTTCTAAATGTGGAGTAAAGTGTTTGTTCATGAGTCTCATTGTGATTGTGATTACACACATTATCGAAATGCCTAATAAATCCACCTATTTGCTCATGCTCAAACTTCCATTCTCCGTTGCTCTTGAATTCTGGCTTTTGGGTGGCGAAAACTAGATGGTGCATTGCTTTCTCAAACAGTAACTTCTTCATCTTATTTTTTTGTAAATTGTAGTTGGTCTAGTTTAGGTTGATCATCTTGTCGGTGTTGTACTCCATCTTGTCAACCATGTTAGCTTTGATACCACTTGTTGCGATGAAGTGTAATAATATCTTTCCTAATACCACTTTGTGCAACAAAGTGTCCTAAATACTAGCTAGGGGCAATGCCTCATGGGAGGCAGATGATGTTATGCACATGTTTGCTTATATGGTACATTGATGTCATAGATCACCAATGATGTATTATATTAGTCCATCACCAAGGTGATGTGGGATATCCTCACAACCACCTATTCCCAAGAGAGGAATGAGACAAAGATCCTATAGCTACATCACGATATATTTACTATTAAGCAAAACATGCGACCTCTTCATTCTTTATACACATCCCTGCGTGGAATGTTCGAGAAGCTCCACAATGTTGTGCCGCTTACATCTACTCCCGAGTATCAAAAGATATACATGAATGCCACTATAGTTGGTGTATTCATAGCAACACTTGATCCAGAGTATGAGGTGGCCCATTCATAGATATTGGTGGATGCTACTATTCCTCCCATGGAGGAAGCTTTCAACCGACTTAACAGGATTACTGTCTCATCACCTTCTTCTACTCAGACACCTGCTGCGATGGCAACCTCACGGTAGAGGGGGCTCTTCTCAATTTCATGGTCATGGACCTCGTGGTAGAGGAGGTTGTATTCGTCAGCCATGTACTTATTGTCATCGCCCTGGGCATATAGAGGATGCATGCTACTCCAAGCATGGTTTTCCAGCATCATCTTGTGTAGCAGAATGAGTTCACTCTCCTATAGCTCCTTCTTTGGATCGGAGGTTTGATGACTTAGTAGCCCGATTGAGGGACATTATGCCTCCTGCTAGTCCTATTGCTTCCTTGCCTACTCTAGGAGGCCACTCAGATGTTGCTGCTTTTGTTAGGGTTAGTACCGCTGCCACTGTCAGTACTTCAGGTAGCATTTATGCTCTTATTACTTGTCATAGATATGATATTAGAGACCATCTTGCAGCCTACAGATAGGTTCCTCTAGGGAGAATATTGTCATAGCCGATGGGACTCATTCCTTAATCACATGACATGGGAAGATCAATTTGATGCCTTCGATCCATGTGCTGAATGTGTTTCATGCACCTAACTTTTTTACGAATTTATTATCTATTAGTCAGATTATGAAGGATTTGAATTATCAGGCTACTTTTGACCCATCGTCTCTTGTATTTCAGGACATTCTTATGGGCAGGGTGATTAGTTGTGGCTGTCAGCAAGGAGGCATCTATCGACTAGTTTGAACTCCATATGTTGGCCTATCCTCTCATTCTACAGGACTAATCACTCTGTTCATGTGGCACATGTGCTTTGGTCACCTCCTCCTTCAGAAGATGCGTCAAGTTCTCCCTCAGATCTCACCTCGCTCACCTTCGAATGCGAGGTATGTCAATTGGGAAAGCACCATCGATATGCTTTTCCTAGTCGTTAGAGTTGGAGAAGTAGCTCCCCTTTTGAGTTATTTCATGATGACATTTGGGGTCCAAGTCATGTTCCTGATCACCAGTGATACATGTTTTACCTAGTTGTTGTTGATGATTTTTCTCATTTGTCATGGATCTTTTTATTGAAGAATAAATCTGAGGCTGGAAATTTGATTACAAGTTTTATCAATGAAGTGCAGAATGTTTTTTTCTTCTTCTATCAAATTTGCGAGAACTGATAATGCATTAGAATTCTATACTCGTGCACTCTCACAATTCTTTTCATCTCGTGGTATTGTTCATCAAATATCATGTGCCTACACTTCTCAACAGAATGATGTTGCAGAATGAAAGCATCGCCATTTACTTGATGTTATTCGCACCCTTCTTATTCAAAGTCGTGCCCCCATTCGTTCTAGGGGTGATGCGGTTCTTACAGCTTGTTATTTTGTGAATCATATTCCCTCGTCTGTACTGGGTGAGAAAATTCCTTTCTCCCTAGCATTTCCAAAGGAGTTACTCTTACTCACTCCTCGTGTTTTTTATTATGTTGCCTTCGTCCATCAGTTGTCTCCAGGTCTGAACAAGATCTCTCCTAGAATTGTCAATTGTATTTTTGTTGGGTACTTCATGACACAAAAGGGATATAGATGCTATGATTCATTGTACTTGAAATATTATGTTAGCGATGATGTCACATTCTTTGAGTCGATGATGTATTTTTCTCCTACATGTGATAGGTTGAATTCATCATATTCAGATGATGAGGTCTACATGCCACCTTCTCCTATGAGTCCATCACCATCTTCACTTGTGCATGTTGTTCTAACTCCATCACAACCTTCATCTCCTAATCTAACTCCATCACCTCCACATGCACTGCCACCTCCCACAGTCCCAGCTTCACCATTGCCACAATACTATACTCGTCAACCTGCTCATGCCCATGGTCATTGTCCGTCATCCAGCACACCTCAGGTTTGTTCTCAATACATTTTTCCTAACAATGGGTCTGGAGATGTGTTTGAGCAGGAACCTTTGCAGGATGCTGGCGTACAGATTGAAGAGATTCCCAAAGACCCGGATGTACCTATTTCACTTTAGAAGTAGAAGTGTACTTGCACCTCATATCCTCTTGCTTCCTAGATTTCCTTTGATCGCTTGTCATGGGAATTCAGGAGATTTGTTGTTGCTCTATCTGCCATAGAGATCCCAAGGAATTACTAAGAGGCCATGAAAGACAGTAGGTGGTGCCTGGCCATAGAAGAAGAGAAGGTTGTGGTACAGTCGCGTGGTACCTGGAGTTTGGTCCCCGCTCCCAATGGGTCATCTATTGTCACTAGCAAATGAGTGTTTATAGTGAAACACCATGCAGATGGGAGTCTTGATCGTTAAAAAGCCAGATTGGTAGCATGAGGATTTACTCAAACTTATGAGGTGGATTATCTGGACACATTTTCCCTTATTGCTCGCTACTCCACTCTATGAGTTCTTCTTTCAATTGTAGTGGTACATAAATGGCTTTTATTTCAATTCGATGTTAAAAATGTATTCTTGTAAGGTGATCTCCAAGAATAAGTCTACATGCAGTAGCCTTCAGGGTTTGATGTTGAGGAGGAGTGTCAGTAGAGGTTTGTAGACTTCACAAGGCAATATATGACCTTAAGCAGAGTCCAAGGGACATGGTTTCAGAAGCTCTCAGATGTCATTGAGAAATAGGGATCCAAGATATCAAATGCAGATCATTCACTATTTGTACAGAGAACCCCCAGAGATACAGTTGTTATCATGGTCTGCGATGCTGACATACTTGTTGCAGGAGATGATGTGCATGAGATCAAGAAGGCAATGGAATTTATGGGCTGACATTTTGTTACCAAGGATCTTGGTACCCTACGGTATTTCTTGGGGTTAAAGTTTGCTAGGAATCTATAGGGTCTTGTGATGACCCAAAGGAAGTATGTTACAAACATTCTAGTTGAGAAAGGCATGATTGGGTATCAGCCTGCTACTACTCCTATGTATCCTAACATGAGGCTATATGGTGATAATACAAATGAGGTAGACATGAGACGATATAGAGAATTAGTGGGAAAGCTTCTCTATATTACTATCAGTAAGCCATACATCTCCTTTGTTGTTAGTCAGGTTAGTTAGTTCATGGAACAACCCCGATAGGTACACATGGATGCAATATATAGGATCTTGAGGTACCTAAAGTCATCTCCAGGTGCAAGATTGATATTCCAAAAATGAGCAACTCTTAATATCGCATCCTATGCAGATGCAAACTATACAGGATGTCCTAGGGACATGGAGTCAACCTTAGGCTTCATCGTATTTGTTGGCATTTCTCTAGTATCCTGGAAGAATAAGAAGCGAATTATGGTTGCCAAGTCCAGTTCCGAATCAACATATAGGGCTATGACAGAAGGGAGCACATAGATGATGTGGGTTAGAGCGATGCTAGCAGACTTATATATAGATGTACCTCTTCATCTATAGTTGCAATGTGATAATCATGCCACTTTATTTATTGCAAACAATCATGCCTTTCATGAGAAAACTAAACATATTGAGGTAGATTGCCACTATACATGTGACATGATCCAGAAAGGCTTTATCTTTACTTCCCATGTCAGTTAAGGAGATCAAACTGCATATATTTTCATCAAGGCTTCGGTTAGAGGACCTTTTCAGAAGTGTATCCAAGTTGAGCATGATTGACATCTATGCTCCATCTTGAGGGGGCTGTAGATATATATTTATATTTATGTATTGTTTCTCAATTTACTTTTTTCTATCTATCTTATGTAATTTACGAATAGATCTCTTCTCTATATAAGAGAGCACTAGGGTTCCATGGAATAAACAACTCATTCTTTTCCCAACATCTATCACCAACATGATCAACATCAGAATATCCAACATTCTAAAAAGAGGAGTCATTCCTAGTACAACCTTGAGGTATCTCAAGATGTGCATCAAACATCATGTACATTCCTCGAGAACCTCAAAAATTGGTTGACCTTTCTTACTAAAAAGGATATGTATATGATGAAACATGATGACAAAAGGAGCTTGCCTTTGGAGCCATGTACTTTCTAGCTAAAACATCATTTGAGTTATATTCATATAAAGGCAAGTCACATCTAGCAAAAGTGTATACTCAATCATAAATCCAAGCATATTAGTCATATCAAGCAAGTCAAAAACATATTTGCATCATGATAAAATACGTCTTAGGGATACATGACCCCTCAATGGCATACAAGTCACATAAAAATCCAAGAAAAGTAATGAGACACTATTATTAAGTGATCTAATACGGTCCTAAAAAACTGCATCTATTCTACCACCTAGGAAATTTTGTGAAACAAAGCTTCAGGATATGCTTGAGTCCATAATTAGCTTGTTACGATGACATACCTTATGCAACAACAAAACTACATGAAAGAACGAGGAGATTGAGGTGAAAGTCCTCAAAAACCTAGGGCTAAAGCACGACAAGGAAGGGTGTCAGGAAGTTGAGCATCGTCCTCGGAAGGAGGCGACAACAAGGCTCGGAGGTCGTCGGAGCTCCAATTGAAGGGGCACCTAGCGCCCGAGTGCCATCTTCAAAAGGAGGCGGTAGTTACGCCTGAAGGTATTGGAGCGGTTCTTCCTTTAGTGGGATTCAACCATAATAGCCTTTTGATAGAGAAGATCTTTCAGAAGGATGGAGACATTCAAATTGGGGTAAATATTGTTTTATCAAGTTTTAGCGATCCAACCTGTCCAAGCTCAACAAATGGTTACTCGATTTCCATTCTCCAATCTCCCTTTGATGGCTGCGTACCCGGATCTGATGAAGCAGGATAGATAAGATGTCGTGGCACACCTGTGTCAGGATGTTGTTGGCCCTCCATTGAGGCCCAGCCTCGTGGCGTCACCAATGGAGGCAGATGCACCCTCGACGAAGGGGATCGATGCTCATGTGAGGCTCGAGATGGTGGAGAATGCTCCCTTGACGAAGATGTTGGAGGCCATGAAGGTGGTTGGCAAAGATAGGAGGGTGCTGAAGGCTTTGGAGCTGTTCGGGTTGGAAGACCTTCGAGCATAAAATATGTAAGTTGTTGCTACGGTTCCTAAAGGATTTAAGAGCATGGGGGACGCATCTTTAAAACATGCTTCCCAAAGAGAGAAGCATTTAGTGGGTGCGACAAGAGCAAGTAGAGCGCAGAGGCTCGCGCTATGAGAGGGTTCATCTAAGGCTCGAACGGGGTTGCTTCTTTCATCTCAAGGAAGAGGCAGAAGCCAGAAGCCCAACAATGGCTGGAGAGGGAGATGTGTTAAGATAGATGTTTTTGTTTGTTCTTTATTTATATTTACCTATCCTTCTGTCTACTTTATGTAATTTTCCCTTAGAGATTTTCTCAAATATAAGAGAGCCATATGGTCTTAATAGAATACAATTAGAATCTTTTTCCTTTCCGCATGGTATTTAAGCGACGCGCCCAATCACCCTTCCTGGACTAGTCCATAACAACGGATTGAATGAGCATCTATTCTTGGAAAGAGAGAAAGGTGGAATAGGTAACCTAATGATGACATGCCTGACAACTCGGGTTAAGTGTGTAAATAAACAATGGTCGTTGTGACCCAAATCACCAAGCGTAGTCAATCGAGAAAAAAATATTTTTAACCACTTAATAAAAGATAAATCAATCAAAGCAAATGTAAGTGGTTTTGCTATTCTATTTACCTAGTATATTGATCAGGGTCGACCACAAGGAACACGATTTAAAAACTATGTAGTCAATTTTCGGAATTAATTTTTAGTGGCTTTTGAATTTTTATTTTTTTTAATTTTTTCAAAATAAGCGCAAGGGAATAAAAACACACAACACCACACTCTTTTTGTATTTCTCAGAATAACAAAAAATGCTCAAAAAATTACAAAGAAAATGTTTTTGTTTTTTTATGTTTTAAAATATTTTTGATAATTTTTTCAAATTTTTCTGATGATTTTGTGATTTTCTAAAAATTAAACAGTAGAAAATAAGAGAAACAGTGCACAATCAAGATTATTTTACAACTTAAAATTAACTTAAGTGCCCAATACTCCTGGAAATTATTTTTAAGATAAACTATAAGTAAATATCTACAAACAGAGTCTGGAATCAAAATTTTTTGATTTTTCTTTAAATTTATACAATTTTTATAAGTTTTTTCATTTTTCATAATTTTTTGGGATTTTCTAAATGATATAAGTACAAAAATTAGATAAAAATTAAAAGACACCAAAACACACCTACAATATTTTTTGGAATTTTTAAGAAATTTTTCAAATTTTTATGATTTTTCTAATTCCAGACATGCAAGA
This sequence comes from Ottelia alismoides, assembly GCA_037367405.1. Taxonomy (NCBI): domain Eukaryota; kingdom Viridiplantae; phylum Streptophyta; class Magnoliopsida; order Alismatales; family Hydrocharitaceae; genus Ottelia; species Ottelia alismoides. Next base: position 134,441 of record JAZKJV010010210.1, on the reverse strand, counting down.
AGACGCAGTTTTTGAATTTTTAAATATAATAACTGGCAACAAAATGCTATGAAAATTTTATACATTGTTCATACGCATAGCATGAGCATACATTTTTTTTTTGAGAATTTTCAGACCAATAAAACATTTATTTTAATGAGAAGTGCATGCAAAATGAAAGTATGGAATACATTGACTAAAAAACAATTTTTGAAAAGTTTTTGTATAAAGTTGAACAAAAAATAAATAGATGAAGACAAATGTAAATTAGCCTCTAAACATGTGCTACACACATGACCTTCTGGAGCACAGGGGCTATTTTGCAAATATGATAACTTTGGAGGGTCTTGTTGTAATTTTCCATTTTTTTAAAACCCAGACCTAGGTTTTCTCTGATCCTTCATTTTGTTCTTAGATGGGGCTGCCGCCGCCCACGCCAAAGCAAGGCAGGGACACGTGGCTTGAGGAGTTGATCGGTGGAGTCGGCTGGAGACGACGTTGCGGTGGAGGCGGTGGTGCGGGGACACCACCGCGGAGGAGGAGAGCTCGCGGCTGGGGGGTTGTCGAGGTGGAAATCGGTGATGAAGGTGGAGGGGCCTCTAGGGAAAACGGTAGAGCTGCGGAGCGCGGCCAGCCCCACGGTGAGGAGGTGGCGCGCCGGGATCTGGTGGCGATGGCGGTTGACGATGGAGCACGCGCGGCGGCTGCGCGACAGGTTCAGGTGGCGTTCTAGGGCCAGCCGCCGTGATAGGGGGTGACCTCTTCGCACAAGGCAAAAGGCTATTGCCATAGGTGGGGCAACATGGAGGCGCCCGACGGCGGTCGCTGTTATGGGCGGCGATTTTGAGGAATACAAGTAACGGGGGTGTCAACCTGGCCTGCTACGATTTCATTTTTTTATTTTTTTTGTAAACAACAGAAAAAAGAGAAAGAATTTTTTTTATTTTTGTTGAACAAAAGATGTAAACAAAGATAGAAAAAGAATTTTTTATATTATTAATATTATTATTTTAAATTTCTTGCAAAACAAAGGTTAGAAAAAGAGATAAGAACAATTTTTTATTTTTCCTGCAAAAACAAATATTAGAGAAACATGAAAAAATAATTGTATGTGATCTATTTTTTTGTTTTTTTATTTATAAACAATTGGGATAGGTGAATGGGTCAGATCTTGTGGTCGTGATGGAATGGATCCAGAGATACGATCACCGTACGTGATCGGAAGTGAGAGATTGCGTGAGGTAGAAAAAGAAATGTAGGGATCGCGATATGAGATAAAAAATCGATCTCGGGGCGGAAATGTGATATGGAATTTTTTGTGATTTTAAGATCTAAAAATTTACCATGTCTAAGCAGAAAATAAACCTACGATTTATCTAAGAAAAATGACGAGAAATAAAATTGGATCTCACCTCGGGAATCGGAAATGCCATGATGGCCTCGACGAGGGCCGACGCGCTGTCATCAGACAACTTGGAGGCTAGGCATCCTTCTTCGACAAGATCGCTCTCGGAGATCATGCTCCTCTCCACTAAAGATTGATCAACGAATAACGAAGGAGGAGGAGCCCATTAAAAAGACAAGAAAAAAATAAAAAAGAAAGAATGTACAAAAGAAGAAGATTTTTATTGGTTAATTAATAAATTAATTAAATAAATAAAATAATTAACTAACTAATTACAAGATTCGGAATTAAATAAATTTAATAAATTAAATAATTTCTAAAAATTAATTAGCCATCTTAATGGTGGCCATTAAAGACATGGAATAAAATCCTATATACATGGTAAGTATTTAAATCAAATAATTAAATATCAATTTCGTAATTAAATTAATTAATTAATTAATGTTAGATAATTATTTTTTGATATTTTTTATACAAGGAAATTAGTTGTATACAAATATTATGTACATATAATACAATATACATATTTACAAATAAGGAAATAAATTTTATATATTTTTTTAATTATTTTTATTTATATTTTTTATTTTTAGTAAAAATAATATTTACAATTATATACACTAAACATAAATATGAGTAATTATACAAATATGGAAGTGGTGAAACTGTACAAAACACCCCAGAAAACTGACTTTTTAACCGTAACTCCAAAAATTATGAAACCATAGCCATTTGAAAAATAATTTAATTTAGAGTATAATGGAAGTGATTTTGATTCAATTTGAGCTTGTATGGAGCCGGAATTGGTGTTTCAATTATCACTTTGCGGCTTTTTCTGAGTGTGATTATTTGCAATATGTACATTATTTTATTTTACACTTATTTTTATTATTTACAACATATTTTTATTTACAATTTTTATTTACACAAATAATTATTTTGAGGTCAATTTATGACAAATAAAACAGTACAAGTTTTATACAAATATACATGGAAAGTATTTACAAAATATTTTTGGATTTTTGAATTGAAGACATTATCTCCCCCTATTTTATTCCTGGTCGATCAGGTCAAGTCTTGACCTTCTCTCGGGGTTCAGGTCAGTCTGTTATTATTACATAAATTCATCCTTTATTTTTCTTTTCTTTTTCTTTTCTTCTGTATTCTTATATTTATGTACAAAAAGTGTTAAAATGCATATTTAACAAATGCATGTAAAATGATAAATTCATGCAATTAGTGGGTATTTACAGGTGTTTGACTACAGAAATGAAGCTAAAATAAAAGAATAAAGGTGATGAATCGTGGATTCATTATTCCTATATACTTTACCTTTGCTAGTCCTTTAGCAAACACTTATTTGGAAAATAAGTGAAAACAAAAATAAAGAAAAGAAAAAGGAAAGAAGTTAGAACAATGTTGACTTTTAAACTTATCTTCATAAAAATGTAGTATGGAGCTCTGTTAGACCTTTGGATTATTAGTGTGTTCAATCCTTAATGGGAAATAGATTTAAAACCTAACACCCTTTAAGTTCCACAAGACTCCTATTCAGGTCTCCTCAACAGTCAGAACAGAACAAGTCTATATACACAAATTCTTATAACTATGAATTCTTACTTGTACGATGTAAGTGAAATATAGCTCCTCATCTCAAAAGTAGTAAAGAAACAACCTCTCTCAACAAGGTAACTCTAATCCCCCAGTCTGGCAACTCTTTCCTCAAGGAGCAGGGATATTCCCTTCTAAGTTCAAGTACAACCAGCTCAAGAAGAGGGGATGGAGAATAGAATGGACAATAACCAATGTAGTTACCTATCCTTGGATGCATGACCAGTGTAGCCATGTCGCTCGCTGCAAGCTTACAAACATTTGACTTTGAAGCTCTTATTCTTTTTTTTTCACTTGTATATACACTCCGGCAGGTATTTTACTTTTCTATCAGGCCTGTCCACTTTTGGAGATTTTGCATTTTTTTTGACAATATATACAAGGTACAGCATGTACATAAGGCGTTTTTCCTCTTGAGCCAGTAGACTATCCCTTTTTTGAAGCATTATTGCAACCCCACAACATCCTGTCTTTAGACCTCAACATCTTCAAACCAGGTTGAGACGTACTTCCCTCCCTAGAGGAGGACGAGAGGTTCCGCCTAAATGTACTACCCTCGTATGCTACCACAAGCTAAAAGATTCTTCCCCCTCACTACCTCCTCCATGATGAGCTACGTGTAGAGTGCATTGTCCAAGTTAAGCCACAGTCTGAAAAAATTATGCGTGTGTTGTTAAATATTCTACTTAGACTTATCAAGATGACATGTGAACATAGTCTTATGGACTCAAAGAATTATGTCACTAGGATCTGAAAAGTATTAACTCCAATTCTTATAAGGTTCCTGTGAAATTAAGTGGATTAAGGTTTAACTAAGCTCCATTCTTCAAATTTATTCCAGACTTAGTTTAAATGTCAATATCATCCTGAAAAATGCTCATGCAAATGCAAGAGAATATGTACAATGCGAAGAAAAGAAAGAAAAAATCTTTTTGTGAAATAATTTTCAAATTTTGAACTTTTTATGGATTTTCAAAAAATGATGCACATGCAAAAGGAGTTTTTTTAACAAAAGATTAGTAATATATACAAGTATATACACAAAAAATTTTTTAAAGTTAGGGATGAGATACATATTTACACAAGAGCGAGTTAATTATTTTACAAGAATCATATGCAAGAATTTACAACTTGAGTAATTTACATAGGTATATACATAGTTGGATTATTTTTTTTGTGATGCATATATTCTTCAAACTTATTTCAAAATAATTTTACAAATAATTTTGAAAACTATAGTCCAAAATAATTTTTCCAAACAATTTTACAAACATTTACAAGCATTTGAAAACTATTTGCAAATATTTTTCAAACAGTATATATAGATTTTCAAAATAAATTTTTAACCACTTTTCAAAACATTTGCAAATAGTTTTTTAAAAAATCATTTTATTTCACACAAAGAAAGAAAAAAATTTTACAAACAAAATATTTTTACAAAGGTTTAAAATATTTTTCAAACATTTTTCAAATAGTTTTCAAAAGATTTTTCAAATAGGTTTTCAAACTATTTTCAAAATATTTTAACCTGATTTATTAATCAGTATATACAAAAGAATTTTTGAGGAAATATCTGCATCTTTTTATTAGTTAGTTTTTTTACAAGTATTTATACAGTATTTTAGCCATATTAAAAATATGAAACTACGAGTTATGGCTAAAGTATATATACAATATATACGACAACCCCTATACTTAGCTCAAACTATGTCCTCATAGTGATCAAAGATCTGCAAAGGAAGACATAACTCGTGCTAAATATTGGGAAGAGAAAAGAATGCTATGCTACAGTAACGAATAAAAGAATATAATCAATAGGAGTCGGTGTTCCCCCCTATACTTAGGATCAAGTAATCCTAAGTATAGAAGACTTCACAGAAGGGGAAAAATCGAGGAGTAGAATGTACAGAGTTTACCTCCCCTATACTTAGGGTAAAATATACCTAAGTATAGGAAGCAAAACAAAGGTAAAAAGAATCAAAAGAATAATCACAAGTCTGACACCCCCCATACTTAGGGTAAAGTACACCCTATGTATGGAATAATCATAAGATGGGGTGTGAGATAGATAGAATGTATGATATGGACAAATGGATCTATACAATTGTGAACAAAGTTGAGGTGCCTCTCAACAAGCACCAGAGTTTACATCCCTAGCTGGGCGCAAAGGCTAGGATAACGCAGTATCGAGGTTCAGGACAACATCTGTAATGCGAATACCGTACTGTTGTTGTTGTCTTGGTGGGAGAACAACAATGGACTCAGGATGATCAAAAGAGACACCAGAATATGCACTCAAGTGGGTGTCAGCTACCAGAAAAATAGAAGACGGTGTATGCTCATACTCCGGTACCACAAAAGAAATCATCGGCTCAAGATCTGAATGGAGTGAATGGATGGAGCCGAAGAAGTTGAACATGGAGAAAGAAGGATCTGTCAGGGAATTCTCCATGTCAATCACCGTCTCGAATAGATAAGGAAGATCAAGATCATGAGACTCACTAAAAATGTTGATACCCGATGCATATAATGTAAAAAAACAGTGAAATCATAGAATACCTCAAAGATCGGGTCATCCTCGTGAGGGTCGTCGAGGAGAGAAACCTCAAACTCATGATCACAAATATCAGAAGACTCAGTCTCGTGATCCGACAGATTGTATGCACTCCTAGAAAGTGAAACCGAGTACACAAGGTCTGTGGCATCCTCCTGCAGATAACTCTCGGGGAGTAATGCCGAATCATCAGAGAACTAGGGATCTATGCTGTCAAATATCAAGTCCTCCAAAAATATATCGACCTCATCAACTGGGACGATACAAGGCTCAAATACGGAACTATCTAGATCTGTCAAATAAAAAATCGGTCCCTCATCAAGCTCTCTATGCTGAGATGAATCCAAATATATCTCCGAAACTGAGAAGATCATCTGAAGAATAGACATTGAATCAACTGCGTATGGACACTAGAATGACTCAAAGGATGGCTGAGATTTGGGTTCCTCCTCTATTTCTTGGGATACTAGCAGATCTAGAATCCAAGAATCATCGACGTGGAAGTGCCAGACTGGCTCAAAATCTGATTGTAAATCCAATGGAAACTCGACCAATGTCCGACTCTGGGAACTCACAGTAGTAGTCAACACATCCATCAAATGAGAAGTAGTAGCATCCATATCCTCTGATTGGTGTGTGCTGTCAAAATCGACATGATGTGTCACACACTCATCGGGTATCATATCTCCCTCGTGTGTTGTCCCGAATAAATCATCTCGTGAATATGGGAGGTCTAAAAGAGTTCTCAAGATGGTCTCAAATAAATCCAGGTCGGGATTGTGGTGTGAACCACCATACGAGGTAATGACATATGCAATCTGCTCATCGGTCCTCCCCCTCATGGTGATATGGATAAGGTCGGTCATTGAAAATCCATGATCTAAAAATCTCCTCAAAAGATCATGTAACCTCAACCATGAATCTATCAATTGATCCTGGGGGTCAAATGAAAAATCACTACAAGATCGCATCATCTCTGCTCTACGTTGGGGGTAAAATCTCTGCAAAGACAATGATCGTAAATCTCCCCATGTAGCAATCTTCCTTCCCAATCATCTATGCCAACTCTTGGCTCTACTCTGAAGTGTAAATGGGAACGTAATTAGCATCATGTCCTCAGAAGTGATATCATAATATGGTCATGATCCACAAATTTCCTCAAACTCATCGATATGCAAATACAGTTCCTCGTGCATCCCCTGAAAATTTCGGCAATAGATCAATGAACTCTAAATCCAGATTGAAGGGTCTCAAAGAAGAAGCGGATTGTGCTTCCTAATCTTGGTTCTCATCCCTCATCCCAGGATAGCAATCATCTAACACTCGCAACTGATCCATATGATCGCCTATGGAATGCACTCTCATCTCAGCAAGGTAATTGCCCGGGTCTCGTATTTGGTCAATCTGAACTCTACGGGTGTCATTCATAGCATGTCCCGAATGGGAGGGTGGGTAGGGAGAAGAAGGAAAATTGGACAGAGTTTCGACCTCCCAAGAGAGTGGACAGGAATGATGGGCATGAAGATAAGAAGCCGCAAAATCCGGCTGGAATGGAATGCGACCCATCATGAAGAGAGGGAAATGAAGGGAGGGAGGGTGGGATAGTAGAAAGAGAGATAGAAGGTGGGGAGGAAGACAAAAGATGACTGCTAATGATCTCAGGAAGATGAACGTAATCGACTCACACCAAAGACATACAAAAGCAATGCAAAACCCCAGATTCACCAACTCTACAAAATGTGAAGACCGTGAGATTTGGTCTTTTATCTTTTCAATTTTAGAGTTTAGTGAGCAGATAAAAGTTGTACAAACACTTAGGAGGCTTTAATAGGATTTGGGCACTACTCCTTAGTGTGTACGCGAATGAGTAAAAGCACAAACAATGAGGGGATTGCTCTCCCAAAACAACGGTATGAATTAATAACATTTGATTTTAAGGATCAAGTTCAATTAGCAGTCACAATTTTTAATTTTTGATTTTTTGATTTTTTTGGAAATTTTCAATAAAACGTCTAACAAGATTCCCGATTTCCTTTATTCCTATATCCACAAAACAGAGGGGGAAACAGAAAAGACAATGCACGAGAAAATATGGATATAAATGCTAGAGATAAAGGTGCGTACCTGACTCCAGCACTGTATATGCAATATGATCCACGTAGAAAAATTAAACTAATCTAAATAAATGCAATGCAAGAACCGTCCTAAACAAAAACTTCTATTATCGTGAAGCACAGATTGATTTGTCTAAGTCCAAGCGAGTTCTATAGGAACAGATATTCTATTAGGGACTTTGGACCTAATGCTACCGGGCTCAATCAAATAGAAACCTATATCTAGGAGCTCAAGCACAAAAAATCCACGTAAATCAAATAAAAAATAAAAGTGAGAAAACAAAACACAGAAAACAACGATGAGGTCTCCCAAGTGCACCGACACTTGGCGAAACAACCCAAATAGTGTCCAAGTCCACAGTGTTCAAGTTCTAAATTATTACAATAATGGATTGTTCTCTAAAAATATGACAAATGTCTTCTTCTCTTCTTCTGCTCCTCCTCCTACGCGAGTTCTCAAAAAAAATTTCGAGTACACTCCAAGTGGTTCCTCGCACAAAAATCAGAGCAGATGATGGTCAGAAAACAACTATAATATTTAGAGACAAAATTGAGCAAAAATAAAAAATGACTACAAAGCCATGCTCCCCGGCAACGGCGTCATTCTGATGATGCGCCTGACAACTCAGGTTAAGTGTGTAAATAAACAATGGTCATTGTGACCCAAATCACCAAGCGCGGACAATCGAGAAATTTTTATTTTTAACCACTTAATAAACGATAAATCAATCAAAGCAAATGTAAGCAGTTTTGCTATTCTATATACCTGGTATAGCGACCAGGGTCGAACACAAGGAGTACGATTTAAAAACTATGTAATTTTCAGAATTAATTTTTAATGTTTTTTGAATTTTTATTTTTTAAATTTTTCAAAACAAGCGTAAGGGAATAAAAACTCACAACACCATAGTCTTTTTGTATTTTTCATAATAATAAAAAATATTCAGAAAATTATAGAGAAAATGTTTTTGTTTTTTTTTATATTTTAAAATATTTTTGGTAATTTTTTTTAAATTTTCTGATGTTTTTATGATTTTCTAAAAATCAAACAGTAGAAAATAAGAGAAACAATGCACAATTAAGAGTATTTTACAACTTAAAATTAACTTACGTGCCAATACTCCTGGAAATTATTTTTAACATAAACTGCAAGTAAATATCTACAAACAGAGACTGGAATCAAAATTTTAAGATTTTTCTTTAGTTTTATACAATTTTTATAAGATTTTTATTTTTCATAATTTTTGAGTTTTTATAAATGATCTAAGCACAAAAATTGGATAGAAATTAAAAGGCACCAAAACACACCTATAATATTTTTTTTAGCATTTTAAGCAAATTTTCAAATTTTTATGATTAATCTAATTCCAGACATGCACAAAAAGACACTATTTTTGAATTTTTAAATATATTAATTGGCAACAAAATGCTATGAAAAATTTATACCATGTTCACACGCATAGCATGAGCATACATTATTTTTTTTTGAGAATTTTCAGACCAATAAAAACATTTATTTTAATGAGAAGAGCATGCAAAATGAAAGTCTGGAATACAGTGAGTTAAATATAATTTTTGAAAAGTTTTTGTATCAAGTTCAATTAGAAATAAATAGAGGAAGATAAACGTAAATTAGCCTCTAAACATGTGCCACGCACATGACCTTCTGGAGCACTGGGGTTGTTTCGCAAATATGATAACTTTGGAGGGTCTTGTTGCAATTTTCCATTTTTTTAAAACCAATCCATAGGTTTTCTCTAATCCTTCGTTTTGTTCTCAAAAAAGGGAGAGCCACCGATGGGGCCACTGCTACCCATGTCAAAAGCAAGGCGGGGACGTGCAGCCTGAGGAGTTGATTGGCGGAGTCGGCTGGAGATGATGTTGTTGTGGAGCTGGTGGTGCGGGGGCACCGCCGCAGAGGAGGGGAGCTCGTGGCTGGGGGGTTGTTGGGGTGGAAATCGGTGACGAAGGCGGAGGGGCCTCCAGGGAGAACGGTGAAGCTGGGGAGCGCGACCAGCCCCACGTCGAGGAGGTGGTGTGCCGGGATCTGGTGGCGATGGCGGTTGACGATGGAGCGCACGTGGCGGCTGCGTGACAGGTTCAAGTGGCGTTCGGGGGCTAGCCGCCGCGAGAGGGGGTGACCGCTTCGTGCTAGGCGAAAGGTTGTTGGCCGCAGATGGGGCGACATGGAGGCGCAGGAGGTGCCTGACGGTAACCGATGCTGTGGGCGGCGATTTTGAGGAGTGCGGGCGGCAGGGGTGGCGACCTGGCCTGCTGCGATTTTATTTTTTTGTTTTTTATGTAAATAACATAAATAAAAGAGAGAATTTTTTTTAATTTTTTTGAACAGAAGATGTAAACAGAGACAGAAAAAGAATTTTTTTATATATTTTTTTATTATTTTTTTAAATTTCCTGCAAAACAAAGGTTAGAAAAAGAGATAAGAATAATTTTTTTATTTTTCCTGCAAAAACAAATGTTAGAGAAACAAGAAAAAAACAATTATATGTGATCTCTTTTTTTGGTTTTTTTATTTATAAATAATTAGGATAGGTGAATGGGTCGGATCTTGTGGTCATGATGGAATGGATGCGGAATCCGATCCCCGTGCGTGACCGGAAGTGAAAGATTGCATGAGGTAGAAAAAGAAATGTAGGGATCGCGAGATGAGATGAAAAATCTATCTCGGGGCGGAAATGTGATATGGTTTTTTTTGTGATTTTAAGATCTAAAAATTAACCATGTCTAAGCAGAAAATAAACCTATGATTTATCTAAGAAAAATGATGAAAATTAAAATTGGATCTTATCTCGAGAATCGGAAATGCCGTGATGGCCTCGATGAGGGCCGGCGCACTATCACCGGACGGCTCAGAGGCTGGGCACCCTTCTTCGACAAGATCGCTCTCGGAGATCGAGCTCCTCTCCACCAAAAATTGATCAACGAATAACGAGGAGGAGGAGTCCATTAAAAAGAGAAGAAAAAAATAAAAAAGGAAAGAATGTACAAAAGAAGGTTTTTATTGATTAATTAATAAAATAATAAAATTAATTAATTAATTACGAATTTTGGAATTTAATAAATTAAATAAATTAAATAATGTGCAAAAGTCAATTAGCCATCTTAATGGAGGCCATTAAAGACATGGAATAAAATCTTATATACATGGTAAGTATTTAAATCAAGTAAATCAAATATTTAAATAGCAATTTCGTAATTAAATTAAATTAATTAATTAATGTTAGATAATTAATTTTTTGGTAATTTTTATGCAAGGAAATTAGTTGTATAGAAATATTATGTATATATAATACAATATACATATGTACAAATAAGGAAATAATGTTTATATATTTTTAAATTAACTTTTTTATTTACATTTTTTATTTTTAATTAAAATAATATTTACAATTATGTACATTAAAATAAATATGAGTAATTATACAAATATGTAAGTGGTGAAACTACACAAAACACCCTAGAAAACTGACTTTTTAACCGTAACTCCAAAAATTATGAAACCACAATCATTTGAAAGATAATTTAATTTAGAGTATAATGGAAGTAATTTTTTATTAATTGGATCCCGTATGGAGCCGGAATTGGTGTTTCAATTGTTGCTTTGTGCTTTTTCTGAGTGTGATTATTTGCAATATGTACATTATTTTAGTTTACACTTATTTTTATTATTTACAACACATTTTTATTTACAACTTTTGTTTACAAAAATAATTAATTTGAGGTCAATTTATATACAAATAAAATAGTACAAGTTTTATAGACATATACAGGGAAAGTATTTACAAAATATTATTGGACTTTTGAATTGAAGACCTTATCTCCACCTACTTCATTACTGGTTGATCAGGTCAAGTCTTGACCTTCTCTCGGGGTTCGGGTCAGTCTGTATTTATTGCATAGATTCGTCCTTTATTTTTCTTTTCTTTTTTCTTTTCTTCTTCATTCTTTTATTTATGTACAAAAAGTGTTAAAAATGCATACTTAACAAATGCATGCAAAATGATAAATTCATGCAATTAGTGGGTATTTACAGGTGTTTGACTACGGAAATGAAGCTAAAATAAAAGAATAAAGGCGATGAATCATGTATTCATCACCTAACATCTTTGGCGAGCTTGGTGGCACGACCTGGAACTATGGGGGTTCATTCGACCTCTCCATAACGGGAAAAGCCTTATTTCAGCAGTTGAATATCAATTTCCATTTTACAGCAGACCTCTAACAAGCTTTCAATTGAGGCCTCGTATCCTGAAGTACTTTCGAGTTAGGTACCCTATATCCATGTGTTGTTAATAGTGGGAGGTCGAACATTTCAGAAGGCAGGGTTGTGGATCTGCAACAAGATCTACTAATGGAGTTGGAGTCGAACCCGAGTTTTGAAGACCCATTGACGAAGGAGCCCATTGCCAAGACAAAGCTAGTAAGCTCTTCGAAGATACCTGCAATGTCTCCCTTTTCAGAAGGACAAAAATCACCACCCCGATTCTCCTTTCGTAAAAATCCTTCAGTGGTGCATGATCCTATGGATAAGCAACCACTCCTTTTGTGCCATTGGATCATCCGGATGGCATGGAGTCCTCAACCACTTCCTCTATGGTGGTGCAGACTCGTATGGCTACAACTGTGGAACTGGTTCCTATTATGATGAGAGTTGGAGAGGGTTCTCCCAACTTCCTATCACGCATGCAATAGTTTGTGGGAGCGTGGAATAGGACGAGGTTGAAGAGCAACTTGTGCTTCTACTTTTGTTCCCTCCACTAAAAAATGTTGTCTCAGGACTTGAATCACTTGTGGGCCTTGTCCAGTCAGAGACCTCCATCTCTTCCTCGGATGATGTAAAGGAGTTGGGGTCAAGATGAAAAGATACCGACCTCGAAAGAGTCCAGCAGGGCCTAAATCTGTCCAGGTAACTTGATCCAAGGAGAAGGTAGAGATCGCAAGTACAATAGAAGTGGTACCGGCTTCAGGTCAGAAATCATTGCCTTAATGAAGATGGTGACCTAGAACGTGAGGGGTTTGGGTGAATCAGAAAAGAGAGGCGCAGTTGGAGCCCTGATAACAGACTGGTATTGTGATGTGGTGTTGTTACAGGATACAAAACTTTCATGTTCAAGTTTTGTGTGGAAGTCGTTGGGTGCATATGCTTTGTCTGATTAGAAAACTATAAATGCTACTAATAGTGCAGGTGGGTTGATTGAGCTTGGAAGGGCTCACTCTTCTCCTTTTTATCATAGTTGAAGGGAAGGTATGTGATTATGGTCCATCTAGAGAACTCAAGATCAAGCTCAAGAGTAGTTGTTTCATGTGTTTACAACCCTATTGATCGAGCCCAAAGAACTGAGTTGCGGTCTGAGCTATGCCAGGGAAGGAGTTCATACTCGGACATAGCTTAGCTGGTGGGAGGAGATTTCAATGTCTCCCTCCTCTCGTCTGACCGACCAACGTCACAAGGGGGCAGGATCCTAGATCGATGGACTTCTCTAAGCTGATCAATGATCTTAACCTCGATGTGTTAGATGCGTCTGATACTAAATTAACTTGGAGTAGCTTTAGATCACGCTCTCGTTTAGATTATTTTCTAAGGTCTCCAAAGATTTTAGAGGAGTTTACCTTGTCCACAACCTCATCCAGACCTCGTACCAGGTTGGATCACACACCTCTGGTATGGGAGTCCAGGGGTGATTCGTTCTCCAGGGGCTTCTTCAGGTTCGAGTGGGCATGTTGCGGGAGGAGAATTTTGGAGACATGGTGTTGAATTACTAGTCTTCAACACCATGCTCTGGTTCTATGATGGCACGTATGGCCCAAAAGCTGACTTCTCTTCGTATCAGGCTCTGCTAATTAAAGAGGAAGGTTAGGGAAGAAAGAAGAGCATGTTGAATATAGGCAGATATAGAGATTCACAGACTTGATGATATGGAAGATGGCAGGGATCTTACAATAGAGGAGCTTGGAGAAAGAGAGACGATGCAGAATATTGTCGCACACGAGGATATATAGAGGGTTCTTGAGTGGAAACAACATTCTCGTTAGTCTTGCTTAGGGAGGGGGATGCTAACATGGCTTATTTCCATAGAGTGGCAAGTGGAAGATGTTGTTATAATTTGATTAGATCTATAGTGGTGAACAACACGAGAGTGGAGGGAGATAGTGAGATGGGGAGAGTTATTACGGATCACTTCAAGAAGTTCTCAAGGTAGCCAGGTGGTAGGCAGTGGAGATGGACAAGCTTGGGGGCGAGACAACTTTCTACGGAGCATGTGACCAGCCTAACTTTGAAATTCATAGAGGAGGAGGCAAAAGCCGATGTCTGGAGTTTAAATGAGGACGGTGCACCAGGATCAGATAGTTTCCCTGTGTTCTTCTTCAAGGTGTTTTAGTCAGTCGTTGGGAAGGAGGTAGTGGAGGTAATGGTGGAGTTTACAAGAGGTAATGCATGGTTAGAGAGAGTCAACATGGCCTTTATTTTCTTGCTCCACAAGAAGGACATGGCCGCACATATAGGGGATTATCGATCGATTGCTCTTTCCATTGCAATATAATTGATTCTGGTCAAGGTACTGGAAAATAGATTGAGCAGAGTTTTCGACTATATCATCTCTCCTTTACAGCCGGCTTTCATTTCTGGGAGGTAGATTGGTGACAGCCTTGCTATGGCTACAGAGATTATAGCATATTGGAAGAGACACATGTTTAGGGGTTATTGTGGAAGGTGGACTTCTCTAAGGCTTATGACACACTTGATTGGCATTTCCTTTAGGTGGCATTGTCAAAATGAGGTTTCCCATATATCTAGATCACTAGGATGAAACGATGTGTCACCACGGTCTTCTATACGGTCATGATCAATGGTCGTCCTGAGGGTGGTTTCTTTCAGCCACAAAGGGGTGTGAGACGTGGTGTCCACTTGCTCCCGTGCTTTTTATCCTTGTAGCGGATGTTTTGCCTTGCATGGTGGACCTGGTGGAGCATCGGGGTGTTACCTCGGGTTATTCGGTGGGGGATATCCATGTGCCATTGCTTCAATACACCGATGATACTATCTTCCTCATTAATGGAGGTAGAGAAGAAGCGAAGGGGGTGACTACAATGCTCGCGATTTTTGGGGATCTTTCTGGGTCTGCTCTAAATCGCGATAAATCTATGGTCATTCCTTTTTGAATGGAGGATCTGGAGGCTCGGGAAATGTAGTGCAGAGCTCTAGATGGAGATAGGTGCTCTTCCTATCCGTTACTAAGTTTGCCATTAATAGGTGGCATACTCAATATGGTTGATTGGCTTCCACTGATTGAAAAGTTGGAAGGAAAATTTTCGAGGCTGAGGGCTTCTATTTTATCATGAGGAGGTTGTGGTGCTTGTGAAGACAGTTCTTTCAGCAATCCCGATGTTTTTTTCGGATGTGAAACACATTCAAGTAGGAATTCATCGACGGATAGAGTTGATTATGAAGAGATTTTTGTGGGGAAAGTCGGGGAAGGAGAGCTTATGAGTCCATCTCATGGAATAGGATACTATCAGTCTTGACAAAGCATCAAGGGAGCTTGGCGTTCACCATCTGGAATCTTTGAGTGAGGTGCTTATGCTGAAATGGGTTGGAAGGATTTGGTGGAGGGGTGAAGATCTTTGCTGCAGACTTATCTATCACATTTATAATATTACAGCTCATGGGAACATTGCAGGGACCACAACCTATTTCCCTTCAACCTTCTGGAAGGGAATTAAACCGATGATGTCGCATTTCACTGAATTGTTCAGACCATTTCACTGAATTATTCAGACCATTGCTAAGTAATGGACAATCTTTTGCTTTTTTGACGGATAACTAGACACGATCTGACGAGTTTGTTAGGCTCTTCCTACGAGTTTATGCGTTATCAGCTGATCGTGAGGCACGTATTGCGGATTGTTGGAGGGAGGGAACTTGGGTGTTGTCTTTCATAATAGGTTTTTCAGAACAAAATTTGTAGAATTTTTTGTGCTCTTAGACGACTTGAACGGGGTCGATTGCCCAATAGAGGAGCGTGATCATTGGGTTTGGAAAGACAACGCCTTCTCAGTGAAGAAAGCTTACAAAGCAATGGTCAAAAATACACATGTTGATGAGGGTAATATTATCTAGGACTACAATCTGATTTGGACCTTGAACCTCCTAAGTAAAACCAACATTTTCTTGTGGCTTTTTAGAATAAAGGGCATCCTCACAAGAGATCTATGTGTGAGATTTTTCGATAGGATATATGATCCGTGCCCAATTTGCAATATCAAGACTGAGAGCTTGGAACATCTTTTTTTTCAGTGCATGAGGACTTCAAGTATTTTGAAAGAGTTGCTCATTACATGGCTCAACTGTAATAGTTTTGTGGTATTTTGGGACTTTCTTTATGTGGCGAGGCATAGACCAAAGAAGACAAACATTCTCTTCCCTGTGGAGGTTGTATGGGAGTTATGGCTAGTTAGAAATGGAGTAGCTTTTAGCACGCAATCCTTCTACATTAAAAATGTAATCTCGCATGCCAAAACTCTACTCGAGTCTTGTCTCCTATAAGTATTTTTGTCTTTTTAATATAATTGGTGCAAACACCTTCGCGTGCTTCCCCTTTTTTCAAGCTTCAAAAAAATGTTGGTGCTTCGTCTATTCGAATTGGATCAGTCTCTCCTTATGTGTGGCACCTTTGGCTTGGTCACCTTCCACTGCAAAAGCTTTTTCATGTGCTTCCTCATATTTTTCCTCGCTCTACCCTCCAGTTCGAGGCTTGCTAGCTTGGGAAGCACCACCGATCTACATTTTAGAGTCATCAGAGTCGTAGTAGTCATAGTATTTTTGAGTTTATTCATCTTGACATTTGGGGCTCGAGTCATGTCCCATGCCATCGAGGACATACATTTTATCTTGTTGACGTTGATGATTTTTCTAGGTTGTCTTGGGTATTTCTACTTAAAAACAAGTTTGATGTTGTTCCTGTCATCCAGTCTTTTATTAATGAAATAAAGAAAAATTTTCCCATAAATATTAAGTATATTCATTCTGATAATGCATTAGCATTATGTAACATACAAGTCTCATAGTTCTTCAGGGCCCTTGGTATTTTACATCAGACTTCATGTGTCTATACATCCCAACAAAACAGGGTGGCCGAATGCAAAAATCATCACCTTTTGGATGTCACCAGAACCCTCTTGATTCAGAGTCGTGCTCCTCATTCCTATTGAGGAGATGCGATTCTAATTGCTTGCTTCCTGGTGAATCATATACCCTCATATGTGTTGGGAGACCATATTCTATTCTTGATTGTGTTTTTTGAGAAGGATCTTTTCTCCCTCACTCCTCGTGTGTTTGGGTCTCTTGCCTTTCTTCATCATATGTCTCTTGGCCATGAAAAGCTCTCTCCTAGAGCTATTAAGTGTGTCTTTGTGCGATGTTCCAGAACTCAAAAGGGGTACCGTTGTTTTGATCATGTTCGACAAAAATATAACATTAGTGCGGATGTCACATTCTTTGTGTCTATTATGTTTTTCTCTCTTATAGGTGATAGCTTGTCTCCTTCGGATTCTAGAGAAGAGGTATACATGTGTCTACCTCCAGTTTCTTCTACCACACCTATGACTACTACGCCTCTCCCTCCATCCCCAGTTTAATCTGTCCCTTCATCTCCACCACCTTTACCATCATCACCACAACCTCCACTAGCTGCTTACATCTTTTACCTACAGGTCTACAATCATTTTCCTCGTGCTCATAGGCCTCCTTCATCATCCAGTACACCACATGAATTTTCTAAGCATTTGGCTTCTACTGATGGCGTTGATGATTTGCATTTACCACAAGATGAGCAGGTGGCTACAGATGTTCCTTCCTTGGTCACTAAGGAGGCCGAGGACCTTGATTTGCCAATTGCTTTGCAAAAGAAAATGTGTACGTGTGCTACATACCCTCTTGCTTCCAATGTTTCTATTGCACGCCTCTTAAAAGAGTTTCAGAGGTTCGTTGTTGGGCTATCTGCCGTGGACCTACCACAAATATATCAGGAGGCATTACAGATTAGTTAGTGGTGCCTTACTATGGAGGAGATGGTTGTGTTACAATCTCATGGCACATGGAGTGGTGTTCCTGCTCCACCTGGTGTTTATGTTGTGGGGAGCAAGTGGGTGACAGTGAAATATATTGCATATGGTAGTGTGGATCGATACAAGGTCAGGCTTGTCTCTCGTGGGCTCACCTAGACAAATGGGTTGGACTATAAGGATATGTTTTCTCCAGTTGCCTGACATTTTACATTGAAGATTCTTCTTTCTGTTGCTGTGGTACGTGATTGGCCTCTCTTTCAACTGGATGTCAATAACTTTATTATACGATGACTTGTAGGACGAAGTCTATATGCAACAACCATCGGGTTTTGCAGTTGCGAGGGAGTCTCATATGGTTTATAGACTTCACAAGGCTATTTATGGCCTTAAGCAGAGTCCTAGGGCTTGGTTCTAAAATCTCTTTGAGTTGATCGAGCGACAGGGTTTTGTCAAATCGACTGCAGATCACTCACTTTTTGTTCAAAGAACCCGGGGAGGTATTGTTGCTATTTTGATTTTTATGGATGACATCATTGTTGCATGGGATGATGAGTAGGGTATTCAGGTAGTTAAGGATTTCCTTGGACAACAGTTGGCAGTTGAGTCTTTCTCTCAACTCATTATCATCCATGCTTCACACTAGGCAGCCTCTTCGTGCACCCTCCTCGTGAGATTAGAGCACCACCTCCTCCTAGCTGACCCCCGCAACAGATGGACCTTCTTCCTCCTAATGAAAAGGGATTGTCATACCTCATGATGCTATTGAAGAAGAAGATGTCTACATAGTCTGGCTCTCCCGTATACAGTTACAACTCTAAGATTAGACACATCATCGAGCATAAAAACAAGAACTTTTATCCGGCATATCGTAACATGAATGATACTAACTACTCTCTAGACTTCAAGATCTTCTCCTAGTTTTCCATCTTTTCTTAGTTGTTCTTTGTTTCCTCTCTTTACAATCATTATGTAAAGGGAACTAGCTTATGCTCACAAACACTTTGTATCTTATTTCATCTTATTAATGATGTTGCATTTTCTTTTTATGTCAACCTCTTTACTAATTCTAAAAAGGGAGGGATCAATAAAAAGGGGAGAATAAAAAAAATGGATTTCTGTTTCAAACAAAAGAGGAAAAATAAAAAAGATTTTTTTTAATTATCTTAAGCCATGTTATTAGAAAAATATTTGTGCATTAAAATTAAGTTATCTTTGTAATCTCTTAAGTACAAGTGACAAGTTTTTCTACTACAAGAATTTAAAACTTTAAGCTTTTCAAGTGTTTTGTCATCATTAAAAATGAGAAGATAATTAGTTCATTATTTGCCCTCATCTTAATCTCTGGTTAATTTTAAAGATGATAAGCACATATCGCAATCTCTTGTTTGTCTATTTGCTTACAAGACTGCACCATACTTCAACAATGTAGTTAAAAAATTATCAAAATCTTAAGCTCAAAGTCCCTTTATTTCATGTTTAATCAAAGTTGTATATTTGTATATTGAATTCTACTTTGTATTGACAAGATGCAACCAAAGAGCTACGTTGTTGAACTTTCCAAATTAGGGTAGACCAGAATTTTCAGATGACCAACCAACTTACTTGACTTGATCGATCACCATTGATTGATCATAACATTAGACATGATCGATCATAATTGATCAACTAAATTCAACTACATGATCGATCATTTTTTCTTCCGAGACAACAAAAAATGCCAAATTATAAAACTTAAACATCATTATATGAAGTTTGTGAAATTATTAGTGATAAGTATGCAAAGTTTGACAAATTATTACTTCGTCAAGTTATTCATGACATGTATGCAAAGTGCCTCAAAACGCAAAAGTCATTTCTTTTATCTCTTTTAATTTAGGAAGAATTTTTAATGTCTAATGTGTATTGAAGTTTAAAAATGAGTTTGAGTCATTTTGTGTTTATAAGAATAGAAATAAATTTTGTAACTTGGTATTTATAGAGTTAGGATTTGGTTTGTCTTCTTGATTATTGTGGTGGTCAGTTTTGAGATTATCTTGATTTTTATACTTGTTTATTTCTCGACTAGTTAGACTTGGTATCTAAATTATTTTCATTATTTTACAATTATATTTATTCTTCTTTTTCAGTGTTAGTTCATACATGTATACATAATATATATCCTTAATTGTCTTTCCTTTTTTATTCTTCTTTTCTTTGTATGGTGTTTTTGGTGTTAATAAGATGTTTTTATTAATGAGGGAATTTGTATAAATATGTTTTTTATTACAGATATTTACACTCATAACCTTGAGTAGTTTTGTAATTAGTTCGGGAACCCTCAATAATCACGAATTACAGACAGGATCCTTAGTGTTGAACTCTTACATAGCGTATCCCCATGTTATCTTCCATCCAATTTCCCATTAACTATGATGGAATCCATCAAATATTTACATTTTATACCCTTTAAGTTCCCATTATTTACAAATGAAATCACTCCCCCTTCCTCCTCCTACACCCACCCCCTCGCCGACAACTTCCTTGAATTAACATAGCAGGCGGTGCTTCGTTGATCCCCCCCTCTGAGGGTTGATTTCCCTCTTCCTCTTCATCTATGAGGTGGGTCGAGAGGAAAACACTTAATCTGAGGTGGGTCGAGTTGATATCTCTGTCTCCATTTTCTTATGGTCGACTGTAATCTTCCTCTCCATTTCCTCCCTGATAGTCAACGCCCTATCTTCGGTAAAAGGGCAGGTATAAACGATAGTGGTGGAGGGGAGGAAGCGCATGCTAAGGCATGACCAAGCATCTTGGATCGTAGGGAAACAACGATGATGGGGATAGAAAATGGGCGTTAGAGGGGGCACTGGAGGGGGCAGAAGGGGATGGAGGGGGTGGGGGTCGAGGATGAGGATAGAGGTGGGCGGGGGAGGGGGTGGAAGGTGGGTGACAGAGGGGGTGCGAGACGAGGCGGAAGGGCACTAGAGGTGTGTGTTAGATTAACTTGATGATGTGGTTGGGTTAATAGTTTAAAATAACGGAGGGTTACATGTTTCTCATCTAATTATGAACTATCAAGGGTTCTGGGGGTAATTACGAAATTACTCAAGGTTAGGTGTAAATATCCCTTTTTATTAAGAGTTACTTAAATCATTTGGCCAAAATATAAGTATAAAGCAGATGAATCTAGGATTCATCAACATATTATAGCAGGTTGCATATGTGGTTTATATTTGTAGCGGGAGATTGAACTTTATATATATTAATCGCAGGAGTTTGTAACCTGCTATGAATTGATAGCATGAGTTCAATCCTGCCTATTTTATAATAGAGGTTTGAATATACTATGTATATTTATAGTAGGGGGTTTAAACATGCTATAAGTTTATAACAAGAGCTCTTGAAATTACTGTATATCCGTCCATGTTATTTCATCATTTCTTGCTACATGTTTACATCCATGTTGATTTCTCATTTTCCTCTCTATTTTTCTCAAGTGTAAGTGAACATTGAGTACATATTCTAGCATGTGATTAGAGAATTGAACATGATATCTAGGGATGTTAATGGGTCGGGTTTGGATTGATTTCAATATCCTCAAACCCGTACTCATTTATAAAATCACTACTCATACATGCCCCATTTATTAAACAAGTAATTTCTAGCGGTGTCTATATACCTGTCGGATACCCGTGCACTTAGTGGGTACCCACATATTCAACATATAAAATATTAAGTTATTAATAAATGTACAAAAGACGCATAGATTAAACATAGAGAGATCATGTAATATGATGATACATAAAGATGTGCAATGTATAGGGAATATTAAAGGTTTATATATGTTAAGTATGTAACTCTTTTGGGTTGATGATTTTTATTTATTAAAAATAGGAAAAAAAAGTAGCTGAATGTGAATAAATGGATATAGATGAGAAAATTAAGTTGGATCTTTATATATATATATATATAATTACATGTTAGATATGAAATAGATTGACTAGTTTGACTAAATGCAACACACTCACCTATATTTATATTTATTTTTTTTATTTTGGGTTTGGGGTGGGTTCATGGCTGGGTACCTACAAGGCAATTCCAAACCCATACTCATACACACATGAGTAGTAAATTCAAAATCCAAACTCATTCAAAAGTAAATAGGACAGGTTTCAGGTCCTTAAATGAGGCGGGTTAGGGTCATGTACGCAATGGGTAGACCCAAATTCACATCCCTAAGGATATCATGACATTTATTGTATACGATGAAATTTGTCAGGAACATGTTTTGGATATATATAGGAGAAACTTCAAATGAGGTGGCGTCCCACCACTTTTGTGGTGAGTGACGAGTCCGAAAAAGCCACGTTAAGAATGTGTTTTTAATGTTCGTGCGTAAAATGATTAAATGTCGTTCGTTGTAGGTGGCGATCGGAAACAATCAAGAAATAATCACAAATTTTATTCAATTTCAATCAAGTGGTTTTTATGTTTATTTTACTTGGGCAAGTCCCAAGGTCGATCACAAGGAGGCAAAGGAACAACCTAGAGTTGTGTCTATTCACTTTTGAGTTTGGTTTTCAAGGCGGTCTTTTTTTGGAATTTTTCAATGCAATATGAGATGCAAAATGCAAGTTCGGCCTATTTTAGGGACTAAAATGTAAATTTCAATCAAACGATATCCGAAAAATACGAAACTTGTCCAACAATGTAAATGACGATGAAATGAGTGCACTGTAATTTTTTTGGAATTTTTAGATGCAATATGAATTTTTTTATGAATTTTTAAATGCAAACAAATTAATTTTCAATATTTAATTTTAATAAATATTAAACCTACTTATTTTCGAGAACTAAAATTATCTAAGATCTATCACTAGGTAATGGATCTTAGAAAAATCCTAGACCTCAAAAATGTGGGATTTAATACCTATTAAAAATAAAATAGTGAAATATGCAAAATGATTTTTACAGAGCAAAGTATGCATGCAAATGCAAAGATTTTTGGGAACAATGTTAATCAAAATAATCTCTACAATATGTGATTTTTCGGGGATTTTTAGAGCTCAGGTTAATCAAATACGAAATTTAGAGCACAAATTGGGTAAACTTCACAATTTTCCACAAAATAGTAATTTATTAATTAACCACCTATCACAAAAATATCCACAATGTACCACAATGTAGAGAATTAATTGAGGAGCATCATGCAATTTTTAGATAAATAAAATGATGTAGAGAATGGGTCTAAAATGACTGGCGAACACAGGGGTACATATGCAATTTAAGTAAATAGATAAAATAAAAAAAATGCAGAACAGGGACCTAATTGAAATTACCTAAACTGGGGGGTATCTTCTGCAAAATGACCAAGGGGCACGTGCGAAGCACGTGCCATTTGGTCAGTGGACTGAAGTGCAAATAGAGGGAGCTCCCGGGGTGTTTCTGCAAATTACCCACTGGGTCACGTGCCATGCACGTGACCTGCAGGTGGCTGTTGTTCTCCCCCGTCGCACGTGCCCCACACGTGCGTGGGGAGCCTCGGGTCTGCCCCCGGCGGCGTGGCGGAGCGAGGTGGAAGGGGCGGAGGCCCGGCTTCTGGAGGCGTCGGAGGGGAGGTGTCGCGGCGGAGGGCTGGAAGGTTGTGGCGGCTACTGGAGGTTCCCGGAGCAAGGAGAGACGGAGGGGGACCTCGGGCTTCGTGCCCGGTCTGTGCTGAGGTGCTCCGATGGCTGGTGGAGGAGCTGGATGGGCCCGGCCGTAGCGGGCGGCGTTGGTGATGTCGAAGAAGACGAAGGTGGAGGCCCGGCTCCTGTCCGGTCGGTGGAGGGTCGAGCTGCTCCTGACGATGGCGCTGATGACGATGGAGAGGCGATGATCGTCGGGGAAGATTGCGTTGGCGGCTGATGCTCGATGAACGGCGAAGAAGAAGTCCTCGTTGGGTTGGTTGGTGAAGCTGCTGGAGAAGACGATCGTTGACGAGGCGGCGGCGCGAAGGTGATGATGATGATGAAGTCGTAGACGTAGCTCGACGGCACGGAGGCCGGAGCTGGGCAGCCAAGGCGGCGATGGTCGCTGCTGCAACGAGGCGCAAACCTCGGACCTCGCCGGGGAAGAAGAAGGTCGGGCTGTCACCCCGACCTTTTCTTGCGTGCAGTCGGCGGATGATGGGGGTCGAGGCCGGCGAGGCTTTTTTATAGGAGAGGGTTCGGCGAGATCGGCGAGGATAAAGGAGGTGGCTGCGTGCGACGCGGAGGGGGTTTGGGTCAACGGCGAGTGCGGCGGTTGTGGAGGATAACAGAGATGCGGGAGGAGGATTAAGGGCGGCGGCGCCTGAGAAATCAGGGGCGGAGGTTACGGGGAGGCCGTTGGGAGGTAGAAGATGAGTCCCAGGCCGTTCGATCGGCCGAGATCGAACGGCCAGGTATGGGCCACGTGGCGGGGGCCTGGGGAGAAGGCGCGGCACGTGCGGAGCACGTGCCCGGGGGCACGTGCAACGCACGTGCGCGGGTTATTTTATTTTATTATTTTTTTAATTAATTTTTTTTATAAAACGAGATTAAAAATGAGAAAAATAGCTGACACGTGGCGGCCTCTGGGGCGGCCACGTGTCAGCTCCAGAAAAATCCGCGAATAAATCCTTTGTAAAATCGATAAAAAATAGCAAATGACCTCGGATCAAAAAAGTTCCTTCACGAAAAATACTCGTCTCGACGAGATCTACCACTTTTAGAAGACATCAAAGCCAAATTCGGTCAAATGTAAAAAGTGAATATTGGGGGTATCCTATGTACATAGAATACCTTGATTTTTTAGTTTTCTAATTTTTTTGTCATTTTTTAAACACGATAAAATCCGGAAAAATATGGAAAAATCAAAGATGAATAAAAGATACTTAATTCTAATTTTTTTGGATTTTTATTAATAAAGAAAATATGTACATAAAATATAGGTCAGAAAAGCAGCAAAAATATACAATGTACAAAAGAGGCCCAAAACCCAACTTTCACATACGAGCTCCGATTCACTTGAACTTGGTCTTGTTTTGAAGATAATTGAATGTGCATTAGTTTAGAAGTGAGTAGGATCAAATCGGACACTGGATGGAGAAGATATGGGGTTTTTAGTCCGAAAATCCTGAAACTAGGGTTTGGGTTTTTGGTCTACTTACCTGGGTTATTTTTTTTGTATTTTTTTATTTATTCTTGTTAGTGATGTGTACACAGTGGAGGTGGTTTTGGGTTATGTGGTGTTAGCATGAAGGAGTTAAAAAAAGGGGAAGTTAGGCTATTTACAGGTCATTTTTGGCTTGGATTTTTGGCTTCTTATTTTATGCAGAAATTAATGCTAAAATGCAATTCTTATGAAATCATGCCTGAATGCTAATTATGCGAAATAAATGCAGAAATGCAGTTGATTTTGAGGGACTTGAGCTTAATTAATGAGACTTAGAGTGGTGAATCCGAGATTCATCATCCCCCTATACTTAAACCATGCTCGTCCCTGAGCATCAAAAAGAAATGCCATGAAGTGAAATGAGACTGGGTTCCATACCAAGACCATGAACTGAAGGTGAAAATGAAACTAAACTCGACCTTTGGATTAATAATGTGGCGGAACTTCTATGAGACTTAGAATTTTAAAATCAACAGTCCTCAAGTTCTACACATCATTGACACAGTTTCGGCTCAGAAGTCATCTTAGATCAATCCTCTTCCCAAAGTATACCCTATGAATATTGAATAACCGACTCTTGTGTGTGAAGGTTTTTAGCTCTTCCTATTCAGAATGCCGGACTACCATGCTCCTCTCCTCTCCAGTAACTCGTCCTCGGGGAGTCAGGTATTTCCTTCTAAGGTCTGTCGTGCTGTGTTCACAATCGAATGAGGGAGAAGATAGAAGAAAAGAGAAAAGAACTGGAGGGTGGCCAGTGTAGTCACCTCTCCTTGTGAAGATGGCCAGTGTAGCCGAGTCTCCACCAAGATCTGCAGGTTTTTGAAGCTTGGACCTTTTTGGTCGGATTTTTATTTGGTAGAATGCTTCTTTGGATTTGGAATATTTGGCGGTTCTGCTTGGATCTTGTTGTGCCCCTATGGATATAGAATCTTTTTGTTCCGTACATTTTTTGGGGTCTTAGACGAAATTGTGCCCAGCCGTCCATCCCTTTTCCGAAGCTTTATTTCAACCCGTACTCCGGTCTTTAGATTTCCACGCTACCAGAAAAGAGACTCACACAGTCTTCCAACATCCCGTCTGGGTTGAGCTAAGTGCATAGTGCGAGAGTGCGAATTAATTCCCTATTCCAGAGTTGTACGCAGAATGAAGAGACCAGGTTAGACACTAAGAGTCAAACGTTGTACATTGTCATGTGGAACTTAAGGAATTAAGTCAAAAAGACCTGAAGCTCTTAAAATCCTATTTCTCGGTGAAGTTCCTCTGAAAATTAGGTGGATTAAGGTCAAGTCCAGACCACTCTCGGTTTCGGCTCATAACTCGGTTCAGAACCCAATGACTTTTCACAGATGCAAATGCATGTGATGTTGGATGGAGTGCAGGTGTGTGAAATGCAGACACATTTTTTTTGAGGGATTTTTTATTTTTGACTTTTTTTTGACATTTTATGCAAGGGATTTCTTTTATGCAAAATGAAATAAGAAGCCTTCTTTTCTTTTCTTTTTTTTTTCAAGTTAGTACCCACCCCGTAAATACATATAGACTTACGCAAAAGTACGAGATATGGGTAAAATATATACAAAGTATATATACAGACCCCCCTATACTTAGCGAGTGTTGTGTCCTCAGAGCACAAGAAGCGTAAAGAAGACATAGCTCGGGCTAAGCGTAAGGAAGTGAAAAAAAAACGAAAAGAAAAAATGAAGCGATCTGGATATGTAAATGAAGAGAGTATATACAGGTGGATGTTGGTTCCCCCTATACTTAGGCTCTGGACAGCCTAAGTATGGAAGAAGGGTGGAAATGGAGCGATTACGAGTCAGGAGAAGAATGATATATACAGATGGCATCGGTCCCCCCCTATACTTAGGCCTTGGCCTAAGTAAAGGAAGAAGCTGTACAAGGAGACCGATGTGGTCGGGAGGGAGGGTGGGTAGCCGATGATTAAGGCGGTTTTCGGCTGATCTTCTTATGAGCCTGCAGTGGGAGATCATAATGATGAGATGGAGATGAGGCATATGATTCCCAACTATTGTCAGTGTCATCCTCAGACAAATTATGATGGATAGTGGATGAATTGTTTGAGTCAGATGAAAGATATCCATCATCGGAACTATCCTCAGAGGAGTAGTAATTGAAAGTGGGCATACTCCAAGTATTCTGGTCTTTTTGTTTCTTCAATTGTTTTCTCAGAATTCGTTCCTTCTTGGGGTCAATCAGTTTGTCCTCGGATGAATGCTCAGAAGCACCGGTCTCAGTCAGCTCATACGAAAGAATTCCAGTGTACTTGAAGAATGCAGGAGCATCAACTTTGGATGAGTAGTAGTTAGGAACGGGAGTTGTCCAACGAGAATTGAATTTTGGATCTTTACGAAGATATGGCTTTAGGGTTGCCGAACAAACTTCACTCATGTAAACCATCTTTTCCGGACCCGATGAGGGATCATCAATTGATTCCTCTTCCGAAAGGTCAAAGGTGACTCTCTTTTTAGTTTGTCGTGAAGGTGTCGGTTCACTCGAATATCCAGATGAATAGCCATTAGAATTTTCCTTGGTTGGTGCTTGGTCTGTGTGATTGTTCTTAGTCTCCCGAATGTTTGAGCACTCTCGATTTGGGATGATTTGGTCAAGATATTCAGAGAATGTTGCTCCAGTGTGTGACCATGCATATGTCTCTGGATCGTAGTAGAAAGATTTGTCTATTTTGAGATCCTCAGGGATTTGAATATTGGGGAGAGTCTCTGCATTTTCTTTCTCCATTGATTCGATGTTGGTGCATTCCTGAGTCGAGTTGATGTAATCCATGTAGTCAGAGTAGGTTGACACAGGGTGTGCCCATGCATAAGTCTCCGGATCATATGATTCATATACATGATTGTCCATGGTGAGAGCGGCTGGGAATGGAGCAGGGGGGAGATTTTCTAAACCAACAGTCTCATTAACAACCGCTATCTCAGGTGTCGCTGCAGGGTAGGGCTCTTCTACCGCTTCATGGTTACGGTTGTTGGGGACTTCGTGGGTTGCCTCAGAAGATCGTAGTTCCTCAAAGATAGGGTTAGATTTAAGTGCTTCCAATGCTGTGAAATTGATTTCCCGAGTCTCACAATCGATACTTGCCTTGGCCAATGCCAAGAATGGCTTTCCGAGAATGATTGGAGACTGGGTGAATTCTCCTAGATGCTCAATATCAATGATCGTGAATTCTACCTTGAGCGGAGCACCTTGGAATTTCATGATGACAGAAATGGTTCCTCTCGGCCTTTTTATCGATCGGTCTGCCAATTGGACAATCTCTCGTATCTTCCAAATTGGTCCGAGTTTGAGTTCGTGAAATACAGAGGTCGGGAGGATATTGATTGGTGAATCGTCATCAATCCGAGCATGGGTGAAAATTGTGTCTTTGATTTCACAGTCAAATCTGGACAACCGCTTCACTATGCGGCTCTTGGTTTTTCTCCTCAATACCAAGGAGGAGGCCATTGACAGAATATGTCTTTTAGTCTTTGTTCGTATCCTGCCCGACTTTCTGTTCATTAATTTATCTGTTATAAATCTTTTAAGGTCGGGGAAGTGTTCAATGGCCTGTATAAAGGGAAGTTCAAACATCAAGCGTTTTTCCAGTGCTTCCCGTATAGTTGGATCCAAATTTCGCAGATCATCTTCAGTTTTAATTTTTATGATATTTTCTGAATTTTCAATTTTTTTGTGATTTTCAAATATTTCCATTTTTTTGGTATTTTCTGGGTGGTGTGGGGGTGTGGAGTGTTCTTCAGATGAAAAGGGGCTCTGGTGTTCAGGGTGAGGGTCAATGACATAGTTATTTTCAGAATCGTCCCTAGCTCCCTGAATATCCTCAGAATTTTCAATCTCAGATCCAATAATTTCCTCATTCATTTTACTGTCCGAGCCACCATAGAATGCGATGAATCGATCGGTAAATTTTTGAAATCTCTCCTCTATTGAATTGAATCTTGTTTTTATTCTCAAAATATCCTCCTCAAGATTCTGTTCATGATTCATTATGAGAGCAGTAGGTGTATGTTCGATAATTTCCTCTTCCATTTTTCCCTTTGTGCTGAGAGGAGAGTTTCTTGGAATATTCGAAATATGATCATTATTTTCTGAAAATTTCTCCTCAAAAATAATGGAAGGAGGCTGCTCATACGGTTCAGACATGTGTCGTTGATTGGTCAGACCTTGATATTGTGGAGTCAACATACAGGGTTTATGTGTTTTTAAGCGGTCAGTCCAGTCCTCTGTATGAGTATCATGTCTGACGAGGGGTCTATCATGGTCAATCCAATGTCGATGATTATTCAGTGCATGTCTATCCATCTGAGTTTGGTTTCTCTGCCAGTCATGAGATTTGAAGGGATTTTGATCTTGAAAAGTTTCATTGGTGAGAAACTGAGAATAAGACGATTCAGTCCAAGATGGTAGGTGGTCTTTTACGGTTGGATGGTTCGAATAGAAATTTAATGAGGAGGCCGAATTTATCTGCAGGTGAAATCCTCCCGCAAATGTTGGAGGATTATTGAAAGAAGGGGATTGAGTTGATTTGGGCCTAACCGAAACAAATTCATTTTCATAGTATAGCTCTGATGGGTGTTCGGTCATTTTTGAGAGGAATGGGGGGTTGGATCTGCGAGAGTTTTTGGACAAGAGTTCCATTATGAGGTTCAAATCAAGATAGGGAAGAGATGATTGCACGGGATAGTCAAAGAGAATTTTTTTCGAATGTGCGGCTATTGATCTTGAAATCGGTTCACGCACACCAATGCAAACACAATTCAAACCTCGGGTTCACCAACTCACACAATGAAGCCGTAAGAGTTCGGCTATTATCTTTTCAATTTTAGTTGGTGATAAATTCAATCTTGCAAGCCGTTTAAACGAGATGTTAGGTTTGGAGCTGGGCTTTATCCTAGTGTGTGTTTCTCTCCTCGCTGCAAGATAAAATCAAACAATGTCGGGGTTGCTCTCCCACAAAAATTCTTGATTTTATGGGTTATTTTGAAATCGGCTATATTTAGCAGTCCCAATTTTAATGAGGCGATCACTGAAGAATTTAGATGAACACAAATATACGTCTACCGTCCAGTCCCAATTTCCTTTAGATTTATGTGATAAAACAAGAGAGAGGATTTCGGGAAAAGCCGATGCACGCAGAAAACTATGATGAATGCTCAGTTAGAAGACTTACAGTGCCTCCTCGCAATCTCCATGTGGGATGCAATACAGAATTAAAAAATTTATACTAAATGCGTGCAAGCTGATGAAAACCGCACCTAAGCAGAAAGTTCTATTAGCGGGAAGAATTGAGTTAAGTTTGGCTAAGTTGAACGATCTAATGTGCGTCTTGATTAAAGTGAAGTGTGGCTTAAGATCCTACGAGCACAATCAAAAAAAATAAAATTGCTCTGAGAGCCGTATGTGCAGGTCTATCCTAATCGCCACTCAAGTCGGGCCCCACCCTCTCCGGAGAGTGAAACAGGCCACGACACACCACAAATAGAGTTCAAGGTCTTTTTACACACGCGAGAGTCCAAACGGACACTGCTATAAATGAGCAGAAATTAAAAGTGCAGAAATTAAAAACCTAGACTCTACTCTCTCTCACGACTCGACTCGATCTTAATTTAATTGCGGTTTCTTCGGGTGTCGGTGAAGATGTGTCGGCTCCTTGAAAAACCGCTCCACGTGCGCCGGGTACCTAGCAAGAAAAATAAGAGGGAGAATGTAAGAGAGTGACTCAGAAAATAATCAAAAATAAAATAAATGAAATAAATGCTGAAAATAAATACAAGAAATAAAATGGGATTTACAGTGAAAGATTCAGGGGTCAGACTACCCGAATTCGGAAAATCGAACAAAAATTTTCAAAACAAAAAACTAAGCCGTTTGCCTCCCCGGCAACGGCGCCATCTGACGAGTCCAGAAAAGCCGCGTTAAGAATGTGTTTTTAATGTTCGTGCGTAAAATGATTAAATGTCGTTCGTTGTAGGCGGCGATCGGAAACAATCAAGAAATAACCACAAATTTTATTCAATTTCAATCAAGTGGTTTTTATATTTATTTTACTTGGGCAAGTCCCAAGGTCGATCACAAGGAGGCAAAGGAACAACCTAGAGTTGTGTCTATCCACTTTTGAGTTCGGTTTTCAAGGCGGTCTTTTTTTGGGATTTTTCAATGCAATATAAGATGCAAAATGCAAGTTCGGCCTATTTTAGGGACTAAAATGTAAATTTCAATCAAACGATGTCCGAAAAATACGGAACTTGGCCACAATGTAAATGACGATGAAATGAGTGGCACTATAATTTTTTTGGAATTTTTAGATGCAATATGAATTTTTTATGAATTTTTAAATGCAAACAAATTAATTTTCAATATTTAATTTTAATAAATATTAAACCTACTTATTTTCGAGAACTAAAATTATCTAAGATCTATCACTAGGTAATGGATCTTAGAAAAATCCTAGACCTTAAAAATGTATGATTTAATACCTATTAAAAATAAAATAGTGAAATATGCAAATGATTTTTACAGAGCAAAGTATGCATGCAAATGCAAAGATTTTTTTAGCACAATGTTAATCAAAATAATCTCTACTATATGTGATTTTTCAGGGATTTTTAGAGCTCAGGTTAATCAAATACAAAATTTAGAGCACAAATTGGGTAAACTTCACAATTTTCCACAAAATAGTAATTTACTAATTAACCGCCCATCACAAAAATATCCACAATGTACCACAATGTAGAGAATTAATTGAGGAGCATCATGCAATTTTTAGATAAATAAAATGATGTAGAGAATGGGTCTAAAATGACTGGCGAACACAAGGGTACATATGCAATTTAAGTAAATAGATAAAATAAAAAAAATGCAGAACAGTGACCTAATTGAAATTACCTAAACTGGGGGGGTATCTTCTGCAAAATGACCAAGGGGCACGTGCGGAGCACGTGCCATTTGGTCAGTGGACTGAAGTGCAAATAGAGGGAGCTCCCGGGGTGTTTCTGCAAATTACCCACTGGGTCACGTGCCATGTACGTGACCCGCAGGTGGCTGTTGTTCTCCTCCGTCGCACGTGCCCCGCACGTGCGTGGGGAGCCTCGGGTCTGCCCCCGGCGGCGTGGCGGAGCGAGGTGGAAGGGGCGGAGGCCTGACTTCTGGAGGCGTCGGAGGGGAGGTGTTGCGGCGGAGGGCTGGAAGGCTGTGGCGGCTACTGGAGGTTCCCGGAGCAAGGAGAGATAGAGGGGGACCTCGGGCTTCATGCCCGGTCTGTGCTGAGGTGCTCCGATGGCTGGTGGAGGAGCTGGATGGGCCTGGCCGTAGCGGGCGGCGTTGGTTATGTCGAAGAAGACGAAGGTGGAGGACCGGCTCCTGTCTGGTCGGTGGAGGGTCGAGCTGCTCCTGGCAATGGCGCTGATGACGATGGCGAGGCGATGATCGTCGGGGAAGATTGCGTTGGCGGCTGATGCTCGATGAACGGCGAAGAAGAAGTCGTCGTTGGGTTGGTTGGTGAAGCTGCTGGAGAAGACGATCGTTGACGAGGCGGCGGCGCGAAGGTGATGATGATGATGAAGTCGTAGACGTAGCTCGATGGCACGGAGGCCGGAGCTGGGCAGCCAAGGTGGCGATGGTCGCTGCTGCAACGAGACGCAAACCTCGGACCTCGTCGGGGAAGAAGGAGGTCGGGCTGTCACCCCGACCTTTTCTTGCGTGCAGTCGGCGGATGATGGGGGTCGGGGTCGGCGAGGCTTTTTTATAGGAGAGGGTTCGGCGAGATCGGCGAGGATAAAGGAGGTGGCTGCGTGCGACGCGGAGGGGGTTTGGGTCAACGGCGAGTGTGGCGGTTGTGGAGGATAACAAAGATGCGGGAGGAGGATTAAGGGCGGCGGCGCCCGAGAAATCGGGGGCAGAGGTTACGGGGAGGTCGTTGGGAGGTAGAAGATGAGTCCCAGGCCGTTCGATCGGCCGAGATTGAACGGCCAGGTATGGGCCACGTGGCGGGGGCCTGGGGAGAAGGCGCGGCACGTGCGGAGCACGTGCCCGGGGGCACGTGCAACGCACGTGCGCGGGTTATTTTATTTTATTATTTTTTAATTAATTTTTTTTATAAAACGAGATTAAAAAATGCGAAAAATAGCTGACACGTGGCGGCCTCTGGGGCTGCCACGTGTCAGCTCCAGAAAAATCCGCGAATAAATCCTTTGTAAAATCGATAAAAAATAGCAAATGACCTCGTATTGAAAAAGTTCCTTCACGAAAAATGCTCATCTCGACGAGATCTACCACTTTCATGCAGACATCAAAGCCAAATTCGGTCAAATGTAAAAAGTGAATTTTGGGGGTATCCTATGTACATAGAATACCTTGATTTTTGAGTTTTCTAATTTTTTTGTCATTTTTTAAACACGATAAAATCCGGAAAAATATGGAAAAAACAAAGATGAATAAAAGATACTTAATTCTAATTTTTTTGATTTTTATTAATAAAGAAAATATGTACATAAAATATAGGTCAGAAAAGCCGCGAAAATATACAATGTACAAAAGAGGCCCAAAACCCAACTTTCACATACGAGCTCCGATTCACTTGAACTTGGTCTTGTTTTGAAGGTAATTGAATGTGCATTAGTTCAGAAGTGAGTAGGATCAAATCGGACACTGGATGGAGAAGATATGGGGTTTTTAGTCTGAAAATCCTGAAACTAGGGTTTGGGTTTTTGGTCTAGTTAATTATTTTTGTATTTTTAATTTATTCTTGTTAGTGATGTGTACACAGTGGAGGTGGTTTTGGGTTATGCGGTGTTAGCATGAAGGAGTTAAAAAAGGGGAAGTTAGGCTATTTACAGGTCATTTTTGGCTTGGATTTTTGGCTTCTTATTTTATGCAGAAATTAATGCTAAAATGCAATTCTTATGAAATCATGCCTGAATGCTAATTATGAGAAATAAATGCAGAAATGCAGTTGATTTTGAGGGACTTGAGCTTAATTAATGAGACTTAGAGTGGTGAATCCGAGATTCATCAGTGAGCCATCAATATGGACT
The DNA here is from genome assembly GCA_037367405.1 of Ottelia alismoides. Taxonomy (NCBI): domain Eukaryota; kingdom Viridiplantae; phylum Streptophyta; class Magnoliopsida; order Alismatales; family Hydrocharitaceae; genus Ottelia; species Ottelia alismoides. Next base: position 100,475 of record JAZKJV010010210.1, on the reverse strand, counting down.
TTTAGATCTTAATCATGTGGTTGAGATTATATGTGGTTTAATGATAATTCTTTATTAATGAAAAACCTTTTTCATCATTGTCAAATTCTAAAAATAGAATGTGACAATCCTAGATCCTTTTTTTTGTGGTGAGCCATTATGTTTCCATTCTTGCTCTATTAATTGATGGAGGCACCCCCTCCTCCTCTCTCGTGATTCGTCGATGGCAGCGTACCTCCTCTCTCTCTCTCTCTCGATTCATCGATGACGACACCAACATCCTCTCCACACAAAGCTTCTCAATCGCAGAGAAGGAAGACATGGAGGAGACGATCTATAGGAAGACGATGCGGAGGACAAAGGTGTCGTACAGAGGAGAAAGTTTGTGCATGCGGTGGTGGTAGAACATGGATGTCACAGCATGTGGTGATGGCGGTGGAACATGGTTGTGGCGGTGCATGCAAATAAAGAGGAGTGTGATTGCATTTGGAGGTGAAGGTGAAGAGCATATCATGGATGGCCAAGGTGGAGGACCGCGCATGGGAGACGAGGCGTCGATTTACATTATGCTATAATTATTTACATATATGACATTCATATTTACATTTTGATTCACTTTTTACAAATCTCAATGCTTGTTTTCTTATTTTGTAGAGCTCTACGTGAACTTTACAAAGGAGTGAGCTACAATTACAAAGATTCATGGAATTATTACAAAACAAGATTAAACATTTACAAAAAAGATTGAAGCTTGCAAAGATGAAAATTACTCTTACAAAAACTTATTGGAGTTTACAAAACAAATATACCCATTTAAAAAATGGAAATACCCGTTTACAAAATGAAAATACAGTGAAAAATGAAAATATTAATGAAATTATAAAAGGAAAGTTAGTTTAGAAAAACTCGTTGGAGCTTATTAAGATATGGTTGAATTCAAATCGTTCAAAATAAAATTATAAATTGCTAATAAAGTTATTAATGAAAAATATCAAATCAAAAAAGCATAAAATGACAATTCAAAACTATTAAATGAAATTCGAAGTTAATAAAATTGGGATGATGGAAATGCTCTTTTAGATAAGCTTTTTTATGTAACCATCGGATTGGGATTTGACGAATCTGATTGATGACTCACCATAATATTGGTGAGACCCCACCTCATTTGAAAGTGTTATTGGATATTGTATTGTACATACAATAACTTTGTAGGCATACAAATATCTTATAGGCTACATGAAGGGCTGTGAAGTAGGCAATGTACATACTATTATAGCTACAATGATTATGATATGCATATAACATGCAGAATTGGGTTCGAGTCCTTTAAACATACTATTTTTGTTTTCTAAAAGGCTTTAAGAAAATTACCAATTTAGGTAAATAATATATAGTATGATTTAAAATACTTTGAAGATAATTTTGCATTTATATCTCTTTCTCATTTATTTGAAGATGCATGAATTGAATTATTAGACTTCTTTCTTTATTTAAGTGAATGGACTTTGAATGTTGATTTTTATTTTATTTCAATAGTTAATAAAGTAAATGAATAAATTTCAAGTTTCCTTCCAATTCCATCCATCCATATTTAAAGAGCCAATCAACAAAATCAAATATATACATTGAAAATTTTAAAATTACATCAAAATAGGGGACAAGAGAGCAACATGCTACACCGCTAGTCTTTTTTGATTGCAAAATTGATTCTTCTAAATACTACATCCATAAACCTAGGAGGCATAACATTATTGCTCATGATTTTTTAGACCCTCTTCAAAAGCTCAACAACTTCTAGTGTTAAGAATTTCAAAAGTATCAAAACAAAAACAAGATGATGGCATGTTGATTCTCAATATATGCTTTCTTGTTCTTTATCACTTTTGTTGCAGCAGTTTTAAAGACATCATGTCCCACCGTAAAGGTCCCACTCTTCAACCCCGCTCATGGAGAAATTCCTGTCAGATCTACACAAGCATGTTTTCCTTCGACCCATACAAAAATCAAAATATCATCAGGTCTACGTGTGGATCAGTTAAAAAATTCACATGCACCTCTTTCATAGAAGCAACAAGTGTACGTCCGAGTACATCAAATAAAACGTATCTAACAACATTGTGTCTGTATTTAAAAGCAGGAAGCTCCCTGCAATGAATTGTATGATCTCCAAAAGTGTCTAAGCATGCCTTATCACAATCTGGGTACATCTCATCAGGTGAAAATAAAGGAATCATGAGACGATATCTGAGGTTACTGCAATACTCCACCGGTGACATGTGTAAACCAAGTCCGTCAATACGAATGGCAAGGAGAAAATCTTAAGCATGATCAACTTGAAGACACCGAAATATTACCTTATGGCTAACTGTCATGTTGAATTTCTCCTCCATGTCCTTAATTATTTTGCTAAAAAGATCACTCGCCAAAATATTTTGGATCTTTGAGGGACGGTGTCCTTTTTAGAGAAACTACTGAGGTCAAGTGAGGCAATCGTACTATGAAGTCGATGAAGAGCATAATCAAAGCTAGAATCCATATTGTAAATCTCACTATCTCGCAAGATATGATCCTGGAGCTCTCAAGACTATGCCCTGGAAGCCATAAAGACATACAAAGAAGCTTCAACTATTGAAAGTAGCCCAAAACCACCAAGCTGAATGGGCAATGAAGCCACCCTCCATTGGAGGTCTCCAAAAAAGAGGCATCCACACAACAATATCCTTTGTAGACTCACGTAAGCCTTTGTCAAATAATATCGACGCCTCTTCCATGTATATAGGTTGACAAGTCCTCAAGCCAAATAAAAGTTTTTCAATACCCATACATGAATGGAGTAAAATAAGCTCACTCTGAGGGTCACTCAACAGAGGAAGAAGATGCATCAACTTCACAGCTTTAGCAGCCCTCTCCAAGGCCAAACCTTCAATAAAATTTTTATCCCTACTAACCGCCCCTCCAAGAAACGTCATGCCAGATAAAGGTCTTCCGATACCTGTAGGGAACACTCTTTGAGAAGCTTCCTACTATCATATGTAGGCCAAAAGAGTTCAGTCTTATGAATACTTAAAACTAGACCCAAGTCTGACCCGCACTATTGGATGATACCCAGAACCTTGGCCACCTCATCCATGTCTCCAATAATTGTACCATCATAAAGATACCATGCATGAAGAAGTAACTTGAAATTATCCCTAATATAATCGATAAGCGGGTGTAGTACACAGGAAAAAAAGGAGCGGTCGTAGAGGATCATCTTGTTGCACTTTAGTAGAAGACCAGATATGTATATTTCCTAGGTATAACCTTGTTGGTTTTTCATATGTAAGAACTCCACCCATAAAGAGATAGATGGGAATCTTACTCTCACCTTTCGTAATAAGGCAGATTTATTAACCATATTGAAGATATTAAAAAAATCCATTGTGAGCATGGAAAGATAATCATTATTATAATGAGCGTCCAATACTCATTGTTTAGAATAGCATCAACTCCACCAGAAACACCCAATCCAAACTGGAAGTCATTAAGATATTTGGCCATATCTTTACTTGCTCCCGCCATAACAACTTTAGATACAAGCCGCCTCCAAATAGTACCAACTATAATAAGACGAATATTGTTGGCTGGCTTAAGAAATGGTGTAAGCGGTGCAGACGCTATGAATTCTAACAAACACAAGGGACATATCCTTACTAAGCATAAATTAACCACAAGGGTGATGGCATGTAAAAGGTCTATGGCAACGATAGACCCCTCTCCACACATCATCAAGGAGGTGTTGGGCCCGCAAACCGTCTCTATCACATGAAGTCCCTTTAGGGAAAACTTTGATACACCCAAAAATGATGTCAACATCCGCAATAAGAGGAGCTTCAGAAAGGGGATAATCCAATCGAGATGGGGGTGGATTCGAAGGGTGCTTCACCTCCAAATGCCTAATGGTATCTTCATTGAAATATGCCACACCAGATGAAGATAAAACTTTGACCGCAGCTGTAAAATGGCCATCTGCAGCCGTGTGAAGGCATTTCTTGATATTGGGATTAATTTTTTATCTCCCTCCTTAGGGCAGCCACCAATATGGTTTATAACCTCAAGAAAAGGAGCGTTCAACACTTGGTCCACTAGCTTAGCAGTACCACCTGCTTCTCCCCGTGTAGAGAGTGAGCTAAAGATAAGACGTTGTTGTAGAGACTTTCTGTTATCAGACCTACACTTACGTATGTTCTGAGGGTGAAACACCGGTAAAGTGCAATGTGGAAGAAGCAACAACATCACCCATGCAGATATGTATCATGGCTGAACAATCACCTTATAAAGAGATGTCTTTAAAGGTTGAGAGAAGGCAAGTCGACAACTAAGAGGGCTGCTCTTCACTGTCAAGATAGGTTCTTTTAAAACCCGATGAAGGAGACCATCATCAAAGACCAATCCCTCCATAGTAGTAGCTACCTCAAGACTCTTCTGAAGAGGCTTAGTGATGCCAACAAGATGGCTTTCAATCTCTCCAGTCTCCTTAGTGACCCAAAAAATACCATCATCGTGATGGCATGCATGACTCCTTGCTTGTATCTTCATAAACTTCCCACATAACCAATGATCAAGGACCCTTAAGATCTCATCCACAACAAGAAATAAGTCGCAGTTTTTTTGAAGAACTCCATGCAAAAAGGTATAACGCTCTTCATTAGAGAGATAAACTCTTTTGAGATGAAAGATCAAACATACAAAGCCTTTTCTATCCTATCTACCATTCGGGCAACAATAAAAATCCCATAATGGACATAAAAGATCCCTCTAGATGAATTCTCATGAGGGCATAAAAAAGTAATTGATGGTTGGATACATGAGATGCATCTTTAGGAATTTCAACATCTTCAAGATCGGACATAATATTGTTATCCAAGTATTAAAGTGAGTGAGGCAAAACTCCGAATACCTACTAGCCACTCCAAACCAAAATGGAGTTCAACCTTCTTGAGTATGCGATATGCCAGAGATGCCGCAAGAGTAGGGCATGCAATGCGAAGAAAGAACTTTGGACTACTCGAGAGGAAGAGAGCACCAGTGGTGGAGCCGCACGGAGTTGTCAAAAAGGGCACACGAGCACTGGCGAAGGAGGCCATGTGGGGATGCCCATACGGAAGAGGGCTCGTGGGGGCACACATGTAGTGAAGGATGTGGGACTACGTAAGTGCTGGAAGGCACGTTGGTGCTAGCCGGCACATCGCGGTAGGGGGGATTGTTGTGCTTCTATGGCAGGTTGGCAGCACGAGGAGGAGGAGGCCGTAATGGAGGCACGATGGGAGGTGGCAGCAGTTGCACTAGCAAAGGAAGAAGACGACAGTGGGGGTCTTTACCCAAGGGGAGGACAGCAGAGAAGTGGCTTTTAGAATCTGGAAGGGGAGTGGTGCCTCTGTGCTGGAAGGAGAGTGGGGGTGTTGTAAGGGTGGGGCGGGCCGGTTGTTGCGAGAGAGGAGAGGGAAGGCGACGGCTGTGCGGGTTAGGGGTGACTGTGCAGCAACGGCTTGGGTTGGGGGTGAGGAGAGGGGTGGGGGCAGGAGGTTGTCGAGAGTGAGGAGTGGGAGAGGGGCGGGCAGCCAAGCAAAAATCCAACACGAATCCAATAGAGAGAACTAGATGATATTTTCACGGAAAAATTTAGTATGATTTGTGGCTGTAAGAATATTATTTTCGCCGAAAAATTAAAAAATATATATAACATTGCAATGATTAACATTTGTTGTTACACATTTTAACGTCCTTTTGAGTTTCGCAAGTAACATTCTTTTTTGCAATTATTGTCCATATATTCTTATAAATTTCACAATATTCCCTCTGTTACTGTAATACATGTGCCCAAGTGTAATGATAGAACAAAGCCACTGTAGAATATATTTTGACCAAATAGGTCAAGAACCGTCGCCGGTCGTTGTGGAGCCAGCGGTTACGATGACCGGGTCTCACGGACGCCGTAACCGCAGGGGGCGTGGTTGAAGGGGGCGGACGTGGCGAGGGTTTACACCCTATAAATGACCTCTCATGGGGAGGGGAACGAACACACATCCGAAGCTCACCAACAGGAGCCCCCTCCCATCTCCATAATCCCTCTCTCTCGATCTCCCTCTCACGCTCTCTCGCAGCCCAAGAAAAGGGTGTACCTCGTCGAGTTCCTCCACTGGTATCAGAGCTCGGTTCGAGCTCCTCCGCAGTCGATCTCCTTTGAAATCGGGCTCCTCCGCCGTTCATCTCCTCCGCCATGGACTGCCTCCCAGTGCATCCGTCGTCTTTCAACACTTCTCGTTCCTTTCTTGGAGAAAACCCTAAGTCCAGATCAACAAAATATGACAAGCAAGACAATTGCCACTAACGTTGGAAAAATATAGTGCCTTAACAGTACTAATTACAAATTATGAAGTAGAAAGATCTACCATGGCCTGTTGCACGATAGTATACACTCCATCATAGATAAACCCGACCCAACCTTATCTGAGAATCCAACTATGGAGGAAATTAGGTCCCGCGAACAGTGGGAGAAAACAGATAATAGGGCTAGGAGCTTTATGCTGACACACATGGATTTGAACCTGATTCGGGTCTTTGAGACCTGCGAATCAGCTTACGAGCTCTGGACCGCGGTTAAGGAGAAATATCACTCCAAATCCGAAGTGAGCGTCCAGCTTCTTCTACACAAGTACAACTCGTGTAGAATGAAGGAATCTGAAAGCGTCCTCGAGTACGTGAACAAGATGATCATGATGGCTAAGGATCTTGCCGCTGCTGATTGCGTAATTCCGGAGAGGATGCAGATCGCAGCCATACTGGGAAGTCTCCCTCCATCATTCGACATGGTTGCCACATCTCTGAGGATGAATGGCAACATTAAGTCCGTGACAGACCTACCTGCACAGCTGGCAATTGAGCAGGACCTCTCTAAACAAAGATCAAAAGCTGAGATCTTTGAGGTCGAGGATGAAGAAGAAGCAAATGCCGTGCACGCGAAGAAAAGGCTAGGCCCCTCCAAGGCGAATTTCAAGGGAAAGAGTGGGAAATACCCATGCGGCTCTTGCTACGGTTGTGGCAAATATAGCCATTTCAAGGTCAATTGCCCCAACAAGAAGAAGCCATGAAATTCTAAAATGCCTGAAAACAATGGCAAGAAGAAAATGGAATTCGCGGCTGTCTTGGAATGCTACTCCGTCATCATGGATAGTGATGGATGGTGGATCGACTCTGGAGCAACCAGACACATCGCCAAGATGAAGGAAGGCCTGGTGGACTTCAAGGAGCCGAGCAAAGGCGAACAGAGGATCTTCATGGGGAACAACATCTAACTGGACGTAGAAGGTGTTGGGGCACACAGGCTTGACCTGGGGGATAGTATTATGGTACTGAATGATATACTATATGCCCCGGGGATACGTCAGAACCTGGTATCTGTTCCAGTGCTGCTCAAGAAAGACTTTGAAGTTAGGTTTTACAATAAACATGTATCTATAGGAAAGAATAAGAAGATCTATGCGATGGGAAAGTTTGTGCCCGAGCATGACCTGTTCTGTCTTCCTGTAATAAATTCTAGTAAATCAATGAATGTCGCTTCTGATTATTCATTGTGTTATTTGTCTGATTATGACTTGTGGCACATGAGACTGGGTCATCCAGGAAATTCTAAGATGGATCAAATGTTGAAGGCAAATCTGTTGCCTAAGATAACGGGTGCAAGGACATTGCTCTGTGAACATTGTCTGACCGGTAAAATGACAAGAAGACCCTTCTCAATTGGAACTCGGTCAACAGAGTTACTAGGTTTGATCTATTCAGACATATGTGGACCACTGAGTGTCATCACACATAGAAGTAAGGAATACATTATGACATTCATTGATGACTACTCGAAGTTCCCCTATGTCTATCTCTTAGGAAGAAAGTCGGAAGCACTTGAAACATTTAAGAGATATAAGACGGAAGTGGAGACAAGATTTGGAAAACCAATCAAGACTCTTAGGATAGATAGAGGTGGGGAATATACGTCAAAAGAATTTGAGGATTACTGTATTCAGACAAGCATTCGTAGGCAGACTACAATGTCCTCTACACCACAGCATAATGGTGTAGTAGAAAGAAAGAATCGAACTTTGATGAATGCAGTAAGGTGTATACTTTCACACTCAGGACTCTCCAAGAAATTCTAGGGAGAGGCAGTGTTGGCTGCAAACTATATACATAACAGAATTCCCACCAAGTCTGTAGAATCAACGCCATATGAAATATGGAATGGCAGAAAGCCCGAGTTGGGCCATCTCCAGAAATGGGGATGCGTAGCACATGTTCTGGTACCAAGTCAGCTTAGAGACAAGCTAGACTTCAGGACATTAAAGTGCAAGTCTATTGGATATAGTGAACATTCTAAAGGATATAGGTTCTTTCATTAAACTAAAGGTCTAGTCGAAAGTCGTGATGTGAATTTTCTTGAAATTCATCAAGAAAAAGAGCATGAAGTAGAGGAATCAGATCCTTTGATTATCCTACAGGACAATGAAGATGACCTGAGCATTAGACAAGAACTTGAGGATGATATCGATCATCCAAATGTAGAGAATGAATCTATGGAACATGATGATTCTTTAGAGGAAGTGGGTGGACCCACACAACCCACGAGTATAATCGGCAACAAGAGACCCAGAACACGGCCCGCATGGATGGAAGATTACCATTTCTATGGATGTGAGGCGTCGTGCTACACCGTGGATGAGGATGTCGCGGATTGTACAGATCCCATATCCTTTGATGAAGCTATGGCTTCGTCTGAGTCGGAATCATGGCCGACCGCCATGAGGGATGAGTTGAACTCAATTGAGCGAAATGGTGTATGGGAATTATGTGATTTGCCAGAAGGTAGGCAATCCATAGGATGTAAGTGAGTATTAAAGAAAAAGTACCAAGTTGATGGTACAATTGATAAATACAAAGAAAGATTAGTTGCCAAGGATTATACTCAGCAAGCTGGAATAGATTTCCAGGAAACTTACTCTCCAGTGGAAAAGTTTGCATCCATTCGAATGATCTTAGCTATAGTCGCATATATGGATTTGGAATTGTTCCAAATGGATGTGAAGACGGCCTTCCTTAATGGAGAATTGAGGGAGGAGATTTATATGCGACAACTTGAGGGATCTCGGGTTGAAGGTCAGGAGAAAAAGGTTTACAAGTTAAGAAAGTCATTATATGGCTTAAAGCAGTCTTCACGGCAATGGTATCTCAAATTTCATGAGAAAGTTATTCAATTTGGATTTGTTTCAAATAAATTGGATAACTGTGTGTTTGTCATGAAGAGTGGGAGCAGCTTTGCAATCATGTCATTGTATGTAGATGACATTCTGCTTGCAGGTAATGACATACAAATGCTCAATGAAATCAAACAAAAATTGAGCAATGAATTTGAGATGAAGGACATGGGCGAAGCATCCAATGTTCTTGGAATTCAAATAACAAGAGACAGGGACTCAAGGACATTGAGCCTTTGTTAGGAAAGATATTTGCATACTGTATTAAAGAGTTTTGGACTGCAGAATAGCACTCCAGCTCCAACACCACTTGTGATGGGAAACAAACTCAGCAAGAGTCAGTTTCCCGGAAAGGGGCAGAAACCTTTAGATGTACCACATGCACAAGCGGTAGGAAGTCTAATGTATGCAATGCTGTGTACTCGACCTGATTTAGCTTATCCAGTAAGCTTAGTCAATAGATATCAAAGCAATCTCGGTCCAGCACATTGGGAAGCTGTAAAGAGGATTCTTCGATATCTGAAAGGGACATTACATCTGAAGCTTGTATATCAAGCATAAACGCTTGAAGTGGTAGGATACTCCGATGCTGATTTCGGAGGGGATGTGGATGATAGAAAATCCACATCGGGTTACCTGTTCATGTTTGGTGGTGCAGCCGTTTCTTGGGGTAGCAAGAAACAAGGATGTGTATCTCGACATACACAGGAGGTTGAGTACATTGCATGTAGCATGGCCACCACTCATGCTGTGTGGATCAGAAGTTTTCTAGAGAACCTAAGCCTTGAATTGGTTAAAGGACCAATTGAAATGTATTGTGACAATCAAGCTGCCATAAGCTTGATTAATAGTGGGGCTAATAGTTCTAAAGGAAAACACATTGAGATCCAATATCACTATATACAAGATATAGTGATGAAGCAAGAAATCACGGTAACCTACATACCTACTAGCGACATGTTGGCTGATTCCCTAACCAAGGGAATAGTAGCAGGAACATACATTAAACATATTGGTTTAATGGGACTCGGGAATGTATGAGTCAAGGAAGAGGTTTCATATATAATGATCCTCATATGATAAATCTCCATATATATATATATATATATACTACATGAATAGTGGGAGCATATATGTTTTGACCACTTTGGTCAGTGGGAGATGTAGAATACATTTAGACCAAATAGGTCAAGAACCGCCGCCGGCCGTTGCGGAGCCCGCAGTTACGATGATCGGGTCTTACGAAGGCCATAACCGCAGGGGGCGTGATTGAAGGGGGCGGGCGTGGCGAGGGTTTACGCCCTATAAATGACCTCCCATGGGGAGGGGAAGGAATACACATCAGAAGCTCGCCAACGGGAGCCCCCCTCCCATCTCCATAATCCCTCTCTCTCGATCTCCCTCCCACACTCTCTCGCAACCTAAGAAAAGGGTGTACCTCGTCGAGTTCCTTCGAGTTCTTTCAGCCACTGTATTTTTTGTAAGAATATATGGGCAAATGTGTAATTTCATAACAAAGCCAAGGGGTATTAAAATATTAATAGAAAATTATTTTTTTTATATTTCAATTTTGTGATAAATGGTTAGGTTTTGTGTTTTATGAAGTAATCACAATTGTAAAAGTTTCATTGCGAAACAGTAGTAAATGAAGTTTCACCAATTAGTATAATACTCATGATATTACTATCAACCAAATATAAAGCTTTTATAAATGTGTAAAAATTTTACAATAATACCTAATAAAAAATATTCATATCTACATTATTTTTAAACATAAATTTTCAATATTTATATGTACACTAACCCTAGATAAACCATCTTCTACCTCTCTTGAAAATGTCAAATTATCGTAGTATAGGGGGATAGAATGTGACTTATCAAAAATCACAAGTTTTGTAAGTATACCTAGGTTGAATATGAGGAACAATGATTATTTGTTGTGTGGTTATAAATAATTCTTGTATTCAATTATTCGCAATAATAATTTTCAGGTCGAAAAATATGCAGAAATGAGACTCTATGATGCAAAAACAAAGTAAATAAACTACTTTATTTTATTGATGTTGTTTTATAAAGATATAAAAATGGTAAACCATTCTCCCACTATAAGTAGAGTCAGCTACATGGATTCTTGCTCAAATCCGTGTTGAAAGATTTGACCATGATTGTTGACTACCTAATACAACCCCCATAAACGGGGGTAAAGAAATTAAAAAACATGCTATAAATAGTTTCTCTGCTATTTCAAGTTTTGCATTCAAAATCTAAATGTAGCTTCGAAAAATATCAATCAATTTATCCCTATAATATCTCAAATCATGCACCAAGATCAGTATAATACTTCAAATATAGTTCTTAGAATATCCTCAATTCTCCCCTTACAAGGAAATTATTATATATATATATATATATATATATATATATATATATATATATTCAAAATCAAGTAAACATGCCCTCCAAAACTTACCCTACATTGCAATGGTTCCTTTATAATTGTCTCAAAATTATCCCTGCAAATAGTGTAAGAATCAGGCTCACAAGAGTAATTCTTCTCAAAATAAAAAATATTGTCAATCAGCTCTGATCAAGTCCCACAATATCTTAAATGATAGCGGATAAAATAAGCTGTAAACTGACATAATGTTAGTAATTTTTCGATACAATATGTGAAAGTTATTCGAAGTTAAAGTAAAGGACCTAATTGTAATATAATTGTAATAAAACATGATTTTTTTTCTTTCAAGTACGTCCTGAAGGGATCTTATCTGCAATTATTCAAATCCGGCAAGGCATTCTTTGATTATTTGCCCAAATGTGGGGTAGGGATGCTTCGGCAATTAACCCAAGAGAGGGGAGTGTTTGTCCAATATGTGACCTTGTCCTTATATTGTAAGTTGGGATGAAAATGGTCGGATACGGAAACGGATATAGGTATAATTATATCCTTATTCATTTTAAATAAGAATACGAATGCGGATACGAATATTGACGGATATAAAAATGAGTTATTATATTCTTAAAAATGAATACGAATGTAAAACGAATACGAATCGGATACAAATAATAATAGAAATGTCTAATAGATTAACTAAAATATACATGTTTAGGATGGTTTAAAATAAAACAAGTATAGTAACAATTATATCAACAATGGTGGATACAATTATAAAATGTTGTTACACATAGTTATAAATAAATATATTACTATACTTATGTACGAAAACGAATTTGCGAATATGAATGTGAATATGAATATGAATGAGAATATTAGCAAATTTCAAAGTGATATCCATATTCGCGTCCATTTTAAAACGAATACGAATACAGATGTCAAAATATGTATAAAACGAATGCGATAGCAGATCGGATACGAATATATTCACATTCGTTTTCATCCCTAATTGTAAGGCGAGGGCGTGGTTCTCTGGGGTGTTGGATCGGGGAATAAGATCGTATACGGTAAGTAAATTACATTAGAGTATGTTGTAATGGGTCGGATGCATGTATGTGAGGAATGGATCCAACGACCGGGAACACCCCTAAATTGAAGCGAGAGGATCCTCTGCAATACTGCAGATTCTGCAGTAAAGCCATAGATTCTAGGAGCTGCTCCATCTTGATCAGGCGGTTCACACAAATTCACACTTTTTGTAGGTCCGTATTGTCTCGATCAAGATCGATTGGCTCCCACGATTACTACAGAGTCTGCAGTACACCACTCCAGACGATCCACCTCCCAAACTAAAACCCCCACCCGCCCCAAACCACCCTCCTCTCTCCCTCCTTCCCCGAAGCGATCCGAGCCCTCACGCACCCTCCCTCCTCTGTCGACGCCTCCCTCCTCCCCCGACACGATCCGAGCCCTCACGCACCCTCCCTCCTCCGTCGACGCCTCCCTCCTCCCCCGATGCGAACCGAGCCCACGCACACTCTTCCCAGTCCCCCGACGCGTCCCTCTCCCCCCCGACGCAATCTACCCTCGCTCTAAGCTCTCCTCGACACGTATCCTTCCCCCTCTTCCGACATCCCCCGACGAAGCTCTCCTCGATAGACATCCAGTAGCAACCATCATCCTCACAGTGAATTAATGGATTCTTTCTTTTCCTTCGAGTTAATTTATTCAAGCCATTCCTTCCAGCGTTCTTTCCATCTGCTTGTTTTTGCGCAATGTTCTTCAATCTATTTTTCGTTCTTTTCTTAGAATCTATTTTCCTTGGTGTTCTTGATTTAGTCTCAAATTCCTATGTAATCTTGGGGTTAAACTCTGAACCAGATGTGATGAGACTTCTGCTTCTTGTAGTGAGATCACTAAATTTTTTTTCTTCTAATCCATAAGATGAATTCTCGTCCTCTTCCTCCTCATAATCGACTTCTAATTTTTGGAGCTTCAAAGTGATTTAGGGCATCTTTGGTTGCTGGGTTGGGTTGGGGTACATCGGTGTACCCCTCCTTCCAACCCTCAAAACCCTCCTCACAATTTACTATTCATAGAGGTACCCCAATCCAACCCAACCCAACCTAACCCAACAATCAAACAGCTGAATTTAGATTACTGTTCAGCACACCACTTTGCATCTATTCTCACCTTGTGGCGATGTGATATAACCTCTGCAGCTCTTCCAATGCATCGTCATTCATGTTGATATTAGCAAATGGTCTCATCTTTTGAATCTCCTCCTTGGTATTCCTTTTGATTTCAACTATAACATGTTCTTCATCACGAGGAGTTTCCTCCTCTCCCTGATTGTTGTTTTGTTGTTCCTCTTTATTTAATGCTAATTTTTAGATCTCGATATTATTTTGAATAATAATATCCTCCTCCTCTTTTTGATTGTTTGTAGGACTTTATTCTTACGTTTTTTAAATACTGGCTTCTCCCTTAAAATCTGCTTGTTTGTTCTGAATCTAAATGCCTTAAGACTACACCTTCCGATATCCATATCATTATAGCATCAACACATGGATCTAATCATCATTCGAGCGCCTGAGATCTGAGCCAACTTCAACTGAAGACACAAAACCTCATGCACATGGAGACCAAGATTACCTATAAAAGCTTCATCGATCAACACTTGGAGATCAGAACCACGTGAGATTGGTTGCCATTGACGATCAATTGGGAGCAAATAACTCTTACGTAGATTCTATCAGAGCATCTTTGATCATATGGAGTATTTGGAAATATCTAGTTTGCTAGTAGTAGAAATCTTTTAATGATTTTATCACATTGTAAGTTGTTGCAGATGTTATGATATATATGGCGATAGCAATGTAACAATATATGAAAGAAACTCAAATGATGTCATTGAACGATATGAATGGATCAATTGATTGTCGCATGTTTCTTGTTGATTTCAGCTCTCAAGTTGTAAAGCGAATGTCACTTGTGTCGTCTCAGTAGGGTCGTATTTTCATTATTTAGGACAATATCAAACGTTATTGTCATACTTTAACGTGTTTATTTTCTACAAACTATGGTCAATGGTGATCGTTCTTTAATGAGTTGAATGTTTATTTCATTTGGATACAAAAATTCATCTAATACAAAGGAAGCAAGCTTACTACAGAACTCATATCAAATCTGCAACAGTGGTGGAATCCCTAAAAAAACTCACTTTAATATATAAAAATGATCACTTCCCTTCTAATCCCCGTCTTCACCATGCTTACAAAAAAAGAAAGATTCAAATAAAATTTTGCCTAGATTCCGACAAAAATGATCATTTCCATACAAGCATTCCTTTTTCCACTTTCCACTGTGTATACACAAAATGAAAGATTCATATCAATTTACACTCAGATATGCAGAAGAAGACATATCCGTACAAAATTTGTCCTTATAATACAAAATTGTTCACTTGCAAACAATAATACACCAAATACAAAGGAAGGTCATGTGATACAAAAAGTATCACATATTTGCAAATTTAAAATAGATGAGAAATCCATACAAGAACTTACTCTAATATACAATTTTTTAGATGTTCATTTCCATATAAACATCCCCTTCTCTATCGTGTTTACAAAGAGGAAAGATTAATACAAAGTGCACTCAAATATGCAGAAGAAGGTAGTATAAACTGCACTCAAATTTCATAGCAATTTCTTAGTTCAAGATCCCTCTTACTAACTGGAATAAAAGAATTATCTGTTCCGCCCAAAATGGGAATGGATTGGGGTTATGAACTTATCATGGAATCCATTCGATCATTAGATTATAATTTCATTCCATACCGGACCAGTACTGTAGGTACGTGTGAAGAAATGATCAAGGGTTGTATTTGCTAAAGAATTGGGAGTCCATATCGTAATGCATGGCTACTTAACAGGGAGATTCACCACAAATACTAGCTTGGCTCATTATTGTCGAGACAATGGCTTACTTCTCCACATTCACCATGCAATGCATACGGTTATTGATAGACAGAAGAATCATGGTATGCATTTTCGTGTACTAACTAAAGCGTGTCGTATGTCTGGTGGGGATTACATTCACTCTGGTACAATAGTAGGTAAACTGGAAGGTGAACGTGATATGACTTTAGGTTTTGTTGATTTACTACGTGTCGATGGTATTGAAAAAGATCCATTCATAATAATGGGGTAAATTCATTATTTGCTACTCTATGTGCTTTCATGTTGTTCGCAGGTGCAATTGCTAAATATGCGCAATTCCCCTTCATGTATGGTTACCTGATGCTATTGAGGGGCCCACTCCTATTTCAGCTCTTATACATGCCGTTACTATGGTAGTCACATGCATTTTTCTTGTAGCTGGACTTCTTCCTCTTTTCATGGTTATACCTTATATAATGAATTTCATTTCTTTAATATGTGTAATAACACTACTATTAGGAGCCACTTTGACTCGTTCTTAAAAAGACATTAAGAGAAGTTTAGTCTATTCTACAATGTCTCAATTGGGTTATATTATGTTAGCTCTAGGTATAGGTTCTTATCGGCAACTTAGTTTCGTTTGATTTACTAACTTTAAATTGAGTATCTGTTTCCTTCCCTTTCCTATTAGGATTGGGAATCCTGTATTTTACATATCCATACGATCGAGTCCTTGGGTTTCCGAAATAGCGTAAAGAAGTACTTCGAATCATTGATATTTGACTCGGACCTGTTCTAAAAAAGTTGAGGTATTCGAATTATTTGTTAACACGGACAAAGTAAGGGAAAACCTCTAAAATGATTTCCATATTGGTTCTAAAGAATTTAAAATAAAGTGCGGTCATTGTATCCAACCCATTCTTGAAATACACAACTCGCACATACTCTCTTTCCAAAATAAATCAACAAACCAAGAACTACGATTAGATTTATTGGATTTGTTGCTAAAATATCGGTTTTAAACCAAAAACTCCCAACGGATGGCCAATGGCCCAAGAAAATGAAAGAATCAGTTACATTTTTCATATGTTCTCCTCTTATAGATAGGACTAACAAAAAAATAGAATTCTTTTTCTATTACTTGAACCGCTTTTTTTGAATTATTTATTTATTTTATTATTTTTAAGTTTTGACCTATCAAAATAATATTTTGATATATTTTTTGGACTTAGTAATGAAATTGTGATACATATCAAATTCTATTTCTTTTTCATTGAAAAAAACTATTTTAATATTTTATTTTTGTTTTTTTGAAACCATTGGTGTAATGAAAAGGGAGATCCCATGATAATGATGGAGCGTCCTGAATATCATCTCGTTTACCGAGGAGAGTCTCGCGAAATCTTCCCTCTTTGCCTTCAATTACATTTAAAAAGGACTTGTAAACTTTATTATGACTATCCCTCATTGGTTGTCCAGGAATCCCATTATCAAGAAGCGTATCCACAACCTCTTGTACTAGTTTTTTTCCTGACATACTAATAATTCCCTTGGTGTCGATCTACTTGTTGTTAATAAATCAGTAAGAGTATTATTTCGATAAATAACTCTTCTATAGAGTTCAATAATATCGGAACTCATTAATTTATTGCCATCTATTTGAATGATGGGTCTTAACTCAGGGGAAGGACTGGTAATAGACACAAAACTATTCCAAATCGACTTCAATATGATAATTGCTCGCGTAAATAGCTAAAAAAACCTAGATATGAGATAGGAAAAAAGGGAACTGATCATAAATATCTACTCTTACAGGTTCACTAAAAACTTGACTATTGACAGGTCTATTTATATGTATTGTCCGAGAAGAGGAGGACTCAATGATTATTCGTTTGCCAGAATAAGAAGTGAAAATTGTGGTGGATATGACTAGAGATAATAAGAAATACTTTATCACCTTTATAAATGATGATAGTAGATACTGTTATGTATATCTAACAAAAATCAAGGACGAAGCCTTAAAGAAATTTCTTATATTTAAGAGTGTGGCTGAGATACAAAAAAGAAAAGTGCTTAAATGTATTAGGTTGGATAAAGGAGGTGAATATACTTCTAACTTGTTTGATGAACAATGCAAACGCTTTGGCCTAGTTCATGAAGTTACTGCTCCATATTAATCACAATCAAATGGGATAGCAGAATGGAAAAATAGGACCTTAATTGGCATGCTCAATGCTCCTATAGAGTTCTAAATATATAACCTATACGTGGTGAGAGGCATAGAATACGGCTTACCATATTCTGAATAGGGTCCCTACAAGACATATGGTAAAGTGTCCTTTTGAATTTTGAAGAAATATGAAACCAATCTTAAGGTATCTCAAGGTATGGGATTGTCTCGCTAAGATTTTATTCCCATAACACTAGAGAAAGAAGCTAGGTTCTAAACCTGTTGATGTTGTTTTCTTAGGTTATTTGGAAATTAACTATACATATTGGTTATGGTTATTGGTAGTTTGGTCTGAGATACCGATCATAGATGTCAACATTATTATTGAACTCAATGATTCTATCTTTTTTTGAGGATGTCTTCTCTAAGATTGGGATTCCTCAGAATCTGATCAATGATGTTGCCTTCACATCAAGATCTATTGTAGATCAAGTTAAAAGGATAACGAATGTGGATGTTGAGACTCAACCTAAACTCAATGACATTTCAGAAGAAATTGATCCAAGACAGAGTAAAAAACGACGAATAACCAAGGATTTAGGGAGTCACTTTGTTATCTACCAGATTGAGGGTGATCCACCAAGTTACAAGGAAGCCATAGATTCATCTGAAGCAAAACAATGGAAGGAAGTTGTTGAATCTGAGATGGATTCTATTATGGCTAATGGAGCTTCAGAACTAGTTGATTTACCAAAAGGTTGCTCTACTAATAGATGCAACTGGATATTTAAAAGAAATCTTAGGCCTGACGAATCTATTGAAAATTGTAAGGCCAGATTAGATGCCAAGGACTTTATATAAAAGAAAAGTATCGATTGTTTTGATACATATTCCCATGTGACTATGATGACTATAATCCATATGCTTATTACATTAGCATATTTGTATGACCTCTCTATCCACCAGATGGATGTAAAGATCGCCTTCTTGCATGACAATATTGAGGAAGAGATCTATATGGAACAACCTGATGGGCTTGTGACTCAAGGGAATGAGGGAAAGGTGTCCGAGCTTGTTAAATCACTTTACGGATTGAAACAAGCATCAAAGCAGTGACATGAAATATTTGACAAAAATATTTTGTCATGTGACTTTAAGGATCATGAATCTGACAAGTGTATCAATCCCAAGGTGAAAGGTGATGATTGTATTGCATTGTGCCTAACTGTTGACGACATATTATTGTTTAGATCACATGTGAGGATTATTAATGAGACTAAAGCATTCTTAAGTAGCAAGTTTGAGATGAAGGATATGGGTGTTGCTGATGTGATCTTAGGTTTCAAACTAATAAGATCAATTGATGGGATAGTAGTTCCTCGATCTCATTGTGTTGAGAAGGTCTTTGAGAAATTTGGATATCAAGATTGCAATGATGTAAGCACTCTTTTTTATTCATCCACGGTGTTATTCACGAACAAGAGTGGGGTACATGTATCCCAGTTAAGGTACTTACAAGTGATACAAAACTTAATGTATCTTGCAAATTGCACGAGACATGATATTTCATTCTCAGTTGTAAAGCTGAATAGATACACTAGCTATCCTGACCGTACTCACTAGGAGGCTCTGGATTAAGTACCGAATTACTTGAAGGGAATTATTTCTCTTTGTTTCCATTATGGTAGACATTTGTATGCACTAGAAGGATATAATGAATCAAGTTGGATAAATAAAATAAACGAGTCTAGAAATAATGGTGTTACTCGGTATGTCTTTATACTTTAAGACAGAGCAGTCTCCAGGAGGTCTTTGAAGCAGACTATTCTAGCTCAGTCTACCTTTGAGGTTGAGCTATGTGCTTTGGACACCACTGGAATTGAAGTTGAATGAGTAAGGGAACTTCTTTCTGAAATTTCCATGATAGGTTAGCCAGTTCATGCTATCTCGATACATCGTGACAACATAATGACCGTAATATCCAATATAAAGAGCTCAAAGTTCAATCATAAAACAAGGAGACGCATTCAAATTAGACATAAGATGTTAGGGGATTTGGTGTCTCGATGAATGTTGGTTGTGGATTTAGTTGGATCCAAAGACAACACGATAGATATGTTGACTAAGGGACTTAATAGATCTTTAGTCCTAAAGTCTAGGCTTGAGATGGAACTAAGACCCATTAGGAGTTCCTCTACAATAGCAACCCAACCTATTTGAGTGGAGATACCACAAAGTAGGTTCAATGTGGTAATAACAAGATGTTTGGAGAACTGGTTGGTACTCTTATTTTAATGCTTATGCATGAGTATCTTATTTCTAAAAATTGGAGTGCCATTTAAGCTGCAAGATTAGAAAGAACGTAGGCCCTGAATGGGTTCAAGCCTTTGGGTAGGATGTTAGCAGTGCATCCTTGGAGAACATGACCTATGTGAGTGTGACTGCGAGCCACAGTTAAAGGAAGAGGGTCTTTCCTCAACACACTCATGAAACAGGATAAGGGTGTATGGCCTTTAAGAACAACAACCCTGAAGATTGTACCAAGAACAGCACTTTGTTGTTTCTATCGTACACTTTAACACTAACATTTAAAGTTCAAGACAATGTTCACTTCGTTCATGTTAAAGTGAAAGCAGTAAACTCATGTAGAGGTTCAAACCAGAAGGTGCCTTTACTGAAAGCAAACTGTGGCAGCCGAAAGATGTCTTTTGATTCTCTCTTTTTTTTAATTGATGAATTCAAGGGGGGTTATTGTATTTAAAATAATGTAATTAGATCTTAACTTGATAAATCTACGCATATTAGATTAACTATTTGGTTTCATATGAAAATCCAAATGGTGTTGTAGGGAAGTTGAGAATTCCCAAATCTGAAACAAGTGGAGTCTTGAGTGGATTTTTAGTACCACATCTAGTAGTTCCAATAATATGGTGGACTTATATATGGTGTTGTAGGGAAGTTGGGA
Source organism: Ottelia alismoides (assembly GCA_037367405.1). Classification (NCBI taxonomy): domain Eukaryota; kingdom Viridiplantae; phylum Streptophyta; class Magnoliopsida; order Alismatales; family Hydrocharitaceae; genus Ottelia; species Ottelia alismoides. Next base: position 79,738 of record JAZKJV010010210.1, on the reverse strand, counting down.
ATTTCCAAATTTGAAACAAAGTGAATCTTGGGTAGATTTTTATTACGACATTTAGTAGTTCTAAAAATCTTGTAGCAATAGTAGATATGAGGAATGGAGGACCACACATGCACACACGCGCTCTTCTTTGTCTCCGTATTCAGTTTATGCTCGAGCTCGGGAGAGTCAATTTGGATCTCGGATCTCGAATCTCAATAATTTTGCTATGAGTTTATTTTTACAAGTCGAATAAATTAATCCTACGGACTATTTGTGATTCGGTCGCTATGGGAATTTGACTCGACCAAACGAATCTGACTTACCCACTATTTCAAAATCTGAAAGACACCTGTTGAGGGGTAAAGACAAAAAATCGCATGCTAGATCTACTTATACGTATCCTCGGATGCTCATTTTTTCCTACGTAAGAAAACTTTCTGTTCTTCCACCGCAATTGCGACCACATTCTTCTTCTCTTGGATGTGGTTCTTTGAGGTGCTTTAAAGGATGATCTCGTTGGTATGCGTGGATGACGATCGTGTGCCATCATATGCTTGGAGTAGATTTCCAATACCCTTCGCACTGGTAGTGTGGGGGCGATATCCTCTCTAAGGACAGTCAATTACATGGACATTTCAATGATCTTTAATCTATTTACTATTTTATTTACCACGATGTGTTTATTGCTTTACCTTTCTCAAATGTCGCCCTAATGTTTTGTTCTACATAATAAATCAGTTTATTTATGCATTTTGTATTCAAATTATGAATCGGTAATGCATGATTATTCTCCTATTAATATGTAACGCATTTTTATTGATTCGTGATGATATGGAAAATTACTATTTAATGTAAGCCTTAATGATCATGTTAACACCACTTACTTGATTGGTTTCTCCTCGCCTTGAAGGTGGAGCTTGATAGAAAGATGTTGCCCGATTCTCTCCTCGATCATATGTTGGGTTGTACGAAGCTAAGAAGCAAATAACAACCTCAATGATGTCATTAACCACCGGATCATGCCTACACGGGAGAGCTGCGGGTCGTCGTCGCCGTCAAAACCCGCCCCCTCATGTCGTCACCACTGTGATGGGATGAAGCTGGACCTATTTTATCTGTATTGGTGGATTGGTTAGATGGTGGAAAGGGGTTGGATTTTATAGGGGTGGTCGGAGGTGCGGTTGTCACTAGCGTTACATGCGGTGAAAGAGGGAGTTACATGTAGGTTGGACCTGAGGTGCAACAGGTGTGGAAGGTGTGGATCCAAGGTCATTTTTAGTGTAACCGTTGGGGCTTGAGTAGTTGACCAGGAGTCAACAAGGGTACCATATGATTGCTTGGAGAGGAGAAAAGGTGAGGGGTATGCGTGAGGTGTGTAAGTGGAGATGGGTTAGCGAATGAGATTATGCCACGTGGCTTTGTCTCTTTGACCAAACCAGAAAATGAAAGAAGTAATAAATTAAAAGTGAACTCAGATGAAAAAGTGATCTTCATGAAAAGTATTGCCCTCATTGAGATCTACTATTTTATGAAGACCTCGAAAGATGAGTACTTGTACAAAAGATAAATTTTAGAAGGTATTTTATATTTATAAAATACCTAGATTTTTAATGGTTTATATCTTTTTGTCTGCTTTTTGATAAAAACTAATGTAAAATAAAATTGAATAAAATACTATAAATAAAAATAAACACTAATCTTTTTTATTTTTAATAATTAGGAAAATGGGAATAAAAATCAAGAAAGAGAAAAACATATACATTATATATGATCACAACACATCAATTTCTCTTTGTTTTGGTATTTTTTAGATGTTAATCATTTTTAGTTAATTAAAACACAAAATGAAGAAAATAAATGAAAAGGAAATACATTAAAAATGTTAATTTATATATGTGAATTAATTAGCTCAAGATCGGTTATTTGTACTATATAAAAATTGGTCCCAAAATCCAAGTTTACATATGAACTCTGATTTTTCTGATTTTGATCTTGTTTTGTAGATAATCTAGAGTATATTAAGTCAAAAGCAAGTAGAGTTTCACAGGAATATATATGGATGAGATATCAAGTTTTGATGGCTTGCTAACTCCACAACTAGGCTTTGAGTTAATTGGTCAGATAGACCTGCTAGTATTTTTGGGTTTTTCTTTGATTAATGTTAGTGTTATCTACACAAAGGAGTTTGTTTTATTTAATTTGGTATATGTGTGAATTAATTAAAAATTAATGAAGGATGGCTTATTTACAAGTGAAATTTTACCGCAACAAACTCTGAGCTTTGGTGCCTGTTATGAAAGAATGTTCATTAGCATATTTTACTTATATTGCAAGAGATGTTATTTACAGGTTTTATTGGATTAATTTCTCAAGGATTAGAGCTAAGATCACGTATTTATAGTTGATGAATCACATATTCATCAACCCCCCCTCTCTCCCCCTCTTAACAACTTAACTCTCCTCAAGAACCCTCTCTTACTTCCTCCGAAGTATGGTTATGGCAACAACAACTCGAGTTGAAGGAAGTGGAAGATCGTAAGAAGGGGTGTATACCCTCAATATGGAGGTGAGGTTGCAACATTCTCATCGACGTGGTCGGGAATAACATGGTGTAAAGATGTTTGTTTATTGAATTAGTCATTATGATGGGATGTCGTATCAGTATTTGCCATGCAAATGAAAGCATGAAGTCAATGCAATGGTTGAGATGTCATTGGTCCCTCAGCGAGGAGTTGGTGGTTCCATTGACTACAATAGCAGAAGAAAACCACAATAAAGATGGGGTTGTTGAGAACTGGAGCGATATGGTTTTGAGGGTGGATCTCAAAGAAACCCGATTGTGCTCAATGATAAGGGAAGAACTTCCGTGGAGATGGGTCATGATGAAGATCAAATAAGCTTTATCAAGAACTCTCTCCACGAATTTCAACACGAGCATGGAGACAACGGTTGCCATGACCAATATAAGGCTCCATCTTCCTTTGAAGCTCTAGTCCTTGAAAGAAGAAGAAAAAACCTCATAAAAAAATTCCAAATTTCTTGAAAATTCCGATTTATTTGCCGACCAATAAATCCAGATCACTTGAAGGGTTGAGAAGGGATGATATATATGACATGTGAGAGATAGAGATGTTTCGATAGAGAAATAGAGGTGTGTTATTGCGCCGCACGATAACAACCTTCTCTTTCTCTATCAAAGCATCTCTATTGTGCATAATCTGGTATATATAGTTTCCTGCTATTAGGCTAAGGGAATCTATTTTTGAATTTAGATGACCTCCTAGTGGACTTTATTGGCTTTTGGGAAGCAATAATTTTAAGGATTTTTACCCCACGAACCATATAAACTTTGTAAATTACCTTCTTTACCTTTAAAACAACATAATTCCCCTCTCGACCCTGTAAAATCGCTAACCCTTACCGCACATACCCTGTGATTAAGCCCCATCCATTTACCCATTAAACCTAACGGGATTCCATTACGTTCTTTTATATTATACCCATTTTGTTTATCAAATTTACATTAAGTGCCCCTTAGTCTCACCCTCCTCATCGTCCCCCTTTCCCCACCTAGCACCCAACCACCTCCTCGACCTCCACCGCCCTCGCCCTCCTCCTCCTCGACCTCCCCTTCGCCATGCTCCTCCCCGACATCTGCCCTCTCTCTCTCCACCTCCCCGATCTCTGCCCTCACCCTCCTCCACTAACTCTAGGTCCTCCCGTACCCTCACCCTCCTCCCCGACCTCCTCCCTCACACTCCACTTCCCCGACCTCTGCCCTCGCCCTCCTCCTCCAGGTATAGGTCCTCCCGCGCCCTTGCCCTCCTCCTCCCCGACCTCCTCCCTCTTCCTCCATCGCCCTCCCATCCTCGCCCTCTTGTTCATCATGGGCCCTCCAGACCTCCTCCCTCGCCATGTAAAGTCTTAAACTAGGCCCCTCTCGGATCATATATCATAAGATATGGCTCGTCAAGAGGAAACCAATGGAATTTGTTCCATGTGAATCGTACTTTGTTTCAAATTTTTATTATTTCAGAAGAAAGAGAACTAAGGAGGCTTAATATATCATTAACTCTTAATGACTACCATTAAGACTAATTAATCATGATTAAAGAAACTAACGATAGATTAAATACCATTAATCATCCTTAGTGAACACTAATCAGAGGTCAGTAAAAGTTAAGTGTGAGTCGTAAAAGTTAAATCGTGATTGGTGAAAGTTAATTATGATTAGCGTTAATTAAGTGTCATTATTAAATCTAGAAGCTTCTTGAAAGTTCTAACTTAAGCTTTAAGTTTCGAATAAGCTTTGGCAAAACCATGAGCCAAAACAATGGGTTGTTGACCATGATTAAGGGTTAAACCATGGTTTACTAACCATCGTTAGCGATTTTCTGAAGTGTATAAATAACCCCTCCTACCCATTCATTCTCTACAACTTCCACTACACCACTACCCCGAGGGCTAGGGTCGAGAGGTCGGGAGTAGGAGAGGGAATAGGGGAAGAAGTGCTAATGAAGCATTGCTAGGAGGATAACGAGGAGGAATACGATGTGATCCTCTCCTAGTTGACTTCGTAAGTAAGCTCTAACTTGAGCCAGGTTTTATATTCATCTTTTTTTCAATTCATTTGATGTTGTGGTTTGAGGAGAAATCTGTGTAACACCCTACTTAGGTGCAGGAGACTAGGCACGTCTGTGAACCATGTGGTTCATCACTTGCTTCACTCACCTAAGACGTGTGGTGTCTACCGATTCTTCATCGCTTGCAATTTTGTTATATTCTTTCTGTTTCATTATTGTTTTCCTCTCACTGATTTTATAGAGGAAACTCTTTCCATTTTTTTTGAAGTATATCCTGATATAAGGGGAAACTCTACCAAATTTTTCTTAGAAATATGTCCTGATATAAGGGAAAACTCTAACGAAATTTTCCTAGAACTAACACCCCATATAGGCGGAAGTTCCATTGAAATTACGAGAGAAAATATATTCTTCACGTTCTTCGTATTCTTTGTTTGTTCTTCACGTTCTTGGCACGTTCTTAGTGCTCCTTATATGAAAGTGAAATTCAATCATGTCAAGAGCCTTAAATCACCTTTATGAAAATGAATCATGATAAAGCATTGCAGACACGAGAGAGAGCTTGATTAGGTGACAAAATCATGCTTCTTGTTGTTGAGTTTTCAAGTTAAACTGTATAAGAATATATGTTTGTCATGCTCGGTATTTTGAAGAACATTCACATGCTTGTTTCATGATTTACTTTAATTGTTAAAATAGAATTGGTGAAAGGAATCTTCCTTGCAGTTGATGTGATAATTGTGCAAAATGATACTCATACTAGGTGAGAATTGATATGGCATAAATGAGATTTGGTTTCAAGTTTCATACTATCTTTTATGATAAGGAAGACTTGGAGTAGATACTATAGGTTGGGCAAGCAACATGTAGGTTTGTCAGAAGAACATCCATATTGACAGGCCAAACCAAAGTGGTATACGGTTGCCTGGATATGTTGAGCACATGAAATAAATTATTTACAATGCATAGTACTCGTCTTTCATTAAGCGGGTTGATTGACTGAAGATGGGGTCGTGCCATGCTGAGGTATGGATGGATTCATAGCAGCTTGGCTCAATATAACATGTATTTAACGCTGCTAGTTTATGTAATTAATGGTTAGCCCATGGTTTTAAGGTATCGAGTCCTCGGAAACAGTGCGCTTCTTTGTTTGTCAGGCTGAGGGTTTGGAATCCTGGATAATAAAAAATAAAAAATGTCAGTGTAGTATTAGAGGATTGGTTGAGGTGACATGCGGTGGAATAAGATCATCTGATCAACACAATCTCCAATCTTGGAGTATCCACAACTTCGGGGTCCGTGGAGGGGAGAGGGCCAATCCCTGATGTGGATTAGAATGGATAGGACAAAACAAAAATAGAACAAAGGAACAACTATATAATTTGATGTTTTGAACCTTTCAAATATCATACTTGGTCTATGTTTCTTTTCTTCATTATTGAGCCTGGCTCATCTCTTTCCTATAATCTCTAAAAACTTAACATGAATCAGAGAGTCGTCACATGGAAAGTAGCCATCTAACTAGCCACAATAGCATTCCTCTATATGATAGTTGGTAATCTTTTTATTCATTTCCTTTCCAGCCGATGTACATGTAAATAATTATAGTGGGACAATGTATCATGCAAACTTTATTTTATGAATGGAAAAATATTGAAACACTTCCTTCTTAATAATTTTAATTGCAGTCTGCTCTTGAATGTTAGTTGTGATTGGTGAATAAATTATTTTCAGTAACCAGATCAGGATATGGGAGGATCTGGCGATCCGAAATTGGTGTCGTGACAATTTGGTATCAGAACCCGATTATTCCAATAAGTTATTCAATAATTAACAACTATGAGTGATATTCGGAAACTAAGAGTGTATTAAGATCATTTGATCTTGATAACTGACTGTAGTACCATTCACAAGTCCTTGTCCCTTATGTACATCATGTTAAGACATATAGGACCTAACTTTTGGCCTTGATCCTTCCTACAATCATGGCTGACCAAGACATGTCTAGGCAATTAGCAGTTATGATGGCAATGCTTCAAGAGATGGGGAAAAAGCAGTAGACATTAGAGGATAGGTTCAATGCATAAGATGGGTATCTCGAGACATCTAGACATGTGGATGCTAGGGTTGAGGGTTTTGTCCACTTTTCTGAGAAAAAATCGAGTTACCATCCTTCCACTAAGTTTGCTCCTACTCCAACTGAAGGAGCAATGGAGAAGGCCCTTCTTAGACATCAAAAATTATTTGACAATTATTGAAAGAGAAAGATTCATCGATTCAAAGGTATAGAGATACTTGCTGAGGCTGAACTATGGCTTGATGATGTCAGCATGATGTTGAGAATAATACATGCACTGGCTAATACTTGGGTGCACTTTGCTGACTACTCCCTAGCAGACTATGCAATACGATAATGGAGAGAAATTTTCAAGAAATTAGTAGATCTCGTTCCATGGGATGTCTTTGAAGAATGGTTCCGAGCTCGCTTCTATCCCTTCCATTGGAAAGACTTGAAGAGGAGGTAATTGACTTCTTTGACCTATGGTTTTAAGACCGTGCGAGATTATCATATTCACTTTACTGAGCTATTATGTTACTCCCCAACTCTAGAAGCTTCGTCACAAGAGTGTCTTACCAAATTTGTTAGCAAGATTCAGAGAGATCTTAGAGAGAAGCTTACGGGTTTTAGAGCCAGTACTATAGATGAAGAAATGGGCATTGCCTCTCGTATTGAGATGGAAATGGATGAAAATCGTCAAAAAAAGAGGTTTCCACTTTAGTGGTGGACCATTCTAACGTATGGGGAATTATAACCGCATAGACCATTACTATCATCTAGTTGGTTCCACTATACGCTTGACACATACCTTAGGCAAGTAATTATCAAGAAGAGAGGGTTTCTCTAGACCTCCACTATACCCTCACGACTCAACAAGTTAGTACCTCTGTGTTGGGTCTTCAGCTCTGACATGAACACATACATGTTACTACTATCATCAAGAAGGCCACTTTAAGAAAGACCGACAAAAGTTGGGAGGATTAGGGTTCATGCCAACTCCAATTAATAATATACCATCGATCCTAAGCAATGGAGCAACATGTGGAGGAAGAAAAGGCAGAGGTCTAGGCTCATAAGGACCATCTTCTATGTAAAAACCTCCACAAGGCATTGCGGGCTCTAATTTGCTTATTCTTAATGGACAACTTAATGCAATCACTGGCGAAAAAGCCTATAGTTCAGGCACGATCGTATCCGGTATAGTTACTATCCATGGCTTTTCAGTACATGCCTTGTTTGATTCTGGTGCTTCACATTCATTTATTACTCGACGGTTAGTACCCACTTTGGGTAAGACACCAATAGAAGTACAACAGTTATCTGGTCAAGGGATCAGGAGGATAAATATTTATAATCTGAAAATCCTAGATAATTTTTTAGTACATATAGTAGGACATCAGCTACATGTTTCCCTACTACTTATTGAAATGGGTGACTTATCTTATCATGAGAAATGACTGTCTAGAAAGGCATCATGCATGCCTTGTTTGTTTCCAGAAGATGACAACTTTTCACATGCCTAACTCGATAGAGTTCTAGTTTTTTAGAAAGGCATCTATTGACGATCTCAAATACATCTCTACTCTGAAGGCACAACAGTTGCTAGAGCAAGGGTGCCAAGGTTATTAGCTTATGTATCCACTACATCAGGGTCAGATAGAATGATAGAAGATGTATCTATAGTATACGAATTTACTGATGTATTTTCAGATGAACTACCTGGATTACCACCTGAGAGAGAGAGAAATTGAATTTGAAATCTCTCTCACACCTGATACTCAGCCTATTTCTATCCCTCCACATAGGATGGAACCAGCTGAATTACGGGAGTTAAAGGTACAATTACATGAACTGTTAGACAAAGGATTCGTTCATCCTAGTACTTCACCATGGCACATGTTTTATTTGTGAGGAAAAAAGATGGATTAATGTGGTTGTGTATTGACTATAGACATCAAAACAAGAGTACACTAAAGAACAAGTATCCTGTACCAAGAAAAGATGATCTCTTTGACCAGTTACAAGGTTCAATTATGTATTCCAAGATTGACTTAAGATCTGGATACCATCAGTTGAAAATTAAAGATGCAGATATTCCCAAGATATCCTTTCGAAGTAGATATATGCATTATGAATTTTTAGATGTCGTTTGGATTGACAAATACCCCAGAAACATTCATGGATCTCATGAATAGAGTATTCATGGAGTTCCTAGATCACTTTTTACTAGTCTTCATTGATGACGTTTATTTACTCTAAGGATAAGTACCAGCATGAACACCATCTCCGGCATGCACTTGAACCGGGTTACCTCAGGGTAACCCGGTTTATCTCTATCTATTCTTGGTTAGAATTCCATCACAAATCAACTGACATCACATCACATTCTTTATTCTAACCCTCTTCAACCCACATAACCATCCCAAACAGCTACTATTCACATCAGGTTACCCCAACCCACCCCATCCCAATAACCAAACATGCCCCAAGGAAGAAGAAATTGTATGCTAAATATAACAAATGTGACTTTTGGCTATCTGTAGTATTCTTCTTAGGCCATGTTATTTCTGAGGCAGGTATATCAGTTGATCCTGCGAAGGTTAGTACGGTAATGAGTTGAGAACGTTTGAAGACTATCACAGAAATACGATCTTTTCAGGATCTAGTTGGGTATTATAAAAGATTTGTGAAGGACTTTTCACGAATAGCATTGCCAATGACAAGACTGACTCAGAAGGAAGTCTCATCCATATGGTATGTTGCATACGAAACTAATTTTTAGATATGGAAAGAATGCCTAACATTTGCACCTATCCTTACTCTACCCTTTGAGACTGAAGGGTTTACAGTGTACACTGATGCATCGAAAGAAAGACTTGGGGCAGTTCTTATGCAACATGGTAAGGTAGTTGCTTATGCATCATGACAACTCAAGATACATGAGAGGAACTACCTGACTCATGATCTTGAATTAGTTTTCGCAGTCTTCGCTTTGATGATAATATAATACTACCATTATTGTATTACTTTTGAAATATTTACCGATGATAACAGCTTGAAATATCCGTTTGACCAAAAGGAGCTTAATATGACACAGAGGCGGTGGCTAGAGCTATTAAAGGACTATGATTGCACCATCTCTTACCACCTCGTTAAGAGGAATGTCGTAGCTGATGCACTTAGTAGAAGAACTTATTCACCTGGATTGGTGAGTGCTATCTACTTTTGGGGGTTACTATCAACGTTGAGTGAATGGAAATCATTTGATAGTAGTGCTGATATTATAACTATTCCTTATCAATACAAACCGGAGATCTGGATAGAATAAAAAAGGATAGGAGGATGACCCGGTCCTTAAAGACTTAAGACAACAATTTGAGAAGAATAAGATAGAGGGATTCCGCATACAAGATGAGTTACTATATAACCATCACAGAGTTTGTGTATCAAATGCACTCGAGTTAAGGAAACACATCTTACATGAAGTGCATTGCTCCAGATTATCTATTCATCTCGGAATTACAAAAATGTATAAGGATATTCGTTCACACTTTTGGTGGCTGGGAATGAAGAATGATGTTGCTGAGTTTGTGAATTCATATATCATCTATCAACAGGTAAAGGCTTTACACCAAAAGCCACTAGGATTGTTGCAACCTCTCCCTATCCCTGAATGGAAATGAGAAAGCATTTCCATGGACTTCATTATTGACTTACTGATGAATCCGTGATTTATCATCTCAATATATTAATCTTAGAAAAATCCCTGAGTAAAATATCAAATAAATGTTCATAAAATCCATAAATTAATAAAATGACTCTTGTAAATAAAATACATTAATTATTGTATATTATATTGTACAAAATAAATTAACAATAAAAGTCGTAAAATAAAGGAGTTTTTCACCTGTAAATAGCCCAAAACTTCAAAAATTTTTAATAATTTCATTTCAATCTTTTTTGGTTAATTCTTTCTCTAACTTGTTATAAAAATGTATATAAAAATAAAAAATATAAAATAAATTCCACCTCAAATAAATACTCCTAGATCCCAAAGATAAAAAAGTCGTAAAGTCTAATTTCCCGGCCAAATTCCTGCTCCGTATGAACTCCAAATTCACCAAACTCACTTTTAAAATTTAAGTTAGAAAATTATCTATCCAATGAAAGGGATTTCATTAAAATCGGAGCTCGTTTGCAAAATTTGAGTTTTGGGACCTAGGTGTGCATTGTATATATTGTACATATCTTTCTTTCTTCATTTTTTTATTTACTCTTCTTAATTACTAAAAAAATCTCTTTTATGTTTCATTTTATTTCTATTATTTTATGTTATTTTTATTTTGTAAATTTCTTTTATTAAAAATATAAAAAAAATCAAATTAGAAAAGTAAAAATTCCATGTACATAGAGTTTTTATGGACCTACTTTTGTAAATCTTCCATTCTAATTTTGTGCTTTATTTTAATCTCTTATTTAAAGTAGGCTACTATTTATTTTTTATTTTTTATTTAATTTCCATTCTCTACAATGACCACCCATTCAACTCCAACACTCTACCGTTTTTTTCTAACTTCTAATTCAACTCTATCATTTTATTACCTCCTCTCCACCACTTTCATAACTTCTCATTTTTTTCTCTTTATATACATCTCATTCTCCTCATTTTTACTTTTGATTAATCTTTATGTGAGGAGAGCCTAGTTTCCAAAGTTGAATCGGTGACAGCGATGCAACTATGGTCGAGCGACCCGCCACCTCCAGTCGACCGTCACCTCTTCAGCACCCCGCCCAGGCGCGCGGCGGTTCGTGCTCGCGCTCCTCCGCTCCAGCCGCCGCCCAACGCAGCTCCAGCTGTTGCCTTCACTACTGCAACCTCCCGCCGCGGAGGCACAACCGTACGTCCACCTCCCCAGTCACCACCCGCTGGTGGCGCTCCGTTGCTGCACCGCGACAGCCCTCCGACCTCCGCCTATGCGTGGGCGGCCACCACCGCCCCATCCATCTTCCCAGCCCTAACCGTCTAGAAAAGGTGCATTTTCATTTTTTATCATTTTATGTAAAAATTGCATTTTTCTTTTATTAGTTTTCTATTATTGCAAAGACATCCATGTACATATTTGTTTGTAAGTTTTTTTAATTTCTATTTTACACGAATAGCCCTCTGTTAATGCATTGATTTGGACCTCAATTTCACATCATTTATGTTAATGAAAAAATATCATGGTGTTGAGCAACTAATTGTCTACTATTTGGCTATTTAATTATATTTTACTGAGCTTTGGGTAATTAATTAAAATTATCCAAGTGAAATTCTGCGTATTTTACCCAATTTGAACTCTTAAAAATCATACTAACTCACGATTGCTTTATAAATTCCAAAAAAATAGAAATGATCCAGTGAATTGTGATTTAATTATATCCAAATTTTATTTAAATTGGAGTTATGATGTGTCTTAAATAAATTGTAGAGTGATTTTCGTAATTAATTTTTAATTACATCTACACATTATTTTTACGAAATTTTAGCTCTTCTAGATTGCTCATGTAAATACCTTTTTGAGATAATTCACACTCTGGCCAATTTAACAATATGGATTTATTAAGAATTAATTACTCATTGTCACTTTGTTTTCATTAAAAAATCAACAAAAAAATTCATAATTTTTCGAAAAATTCTAAAAAATACTATAACCTTATTGCATCATGGTTTATGTCCAATAAATTTTTAATAATTTTTGCATACTGTTGGAAAAAATTTGCGTAAAAACTCATAAAAAGTATTCATTTTTCCTTGTTGCATGTTAACCCTTAAATTTTCAAACTAAATGTGTTTTGTTTTCATCACTGGATTAGGTTTGTAGGAAAAATATAATTTATCTAACTTGAACTAATTTGACACTAAAACTTAATTTGGCCAAGTTGTATGGTTCCTTAGTAACAATTCACCCGCATATTGCATCTCATTTATTTTTGCATTAAAAAACAAAAAAATAGCTTTTGGAAACCTTAACCTAATTTCTCTGAATTAACCCGAAATTGATCCTTTACCTCCCTGTGTTCGACCCCGAACTTACCTGGGATATAAATTCAAGCCGAGTCCTCTTCATGGAGATCTTCGATTCGGTTCCTAATGGTTCGCTAAGTATCCATATTACAACGAGTGCAGATTACATCACGTGCTTAGCGATCGATCAGATGGCACCGTTGTCAGGGAGGTAAACGACTTAGGGTTTAATTTAGAAAATTTGATTTAGGTTTTCTCTCACGTGGGCAGTCTGACCCCCGAGCCATTTTGTAATTAATCCATTTTTCTCAATTATTTTTCTTCTCATTTTTGTATATATTTTATTTTTTATATCTCTAATATAAATTTCAAGTTCCTTGCGAGGGTTCGGTGGACATGGAGTACATCGGAGGTCAACGGACGAGATGCGCGCTGACTGTTGAAGATTAAGGAGAATTAAATTTATTTTTGAGAGCATTTTTTCTAAGTTTTTGTAATTATTGTGTTGTAATAAATTAGGTAAATACTCTTTACAGTGGCTCTTGTTTGACAGCTCACGCGTGTAAAAAAAGACTTGGACATTATTTTGTGGTGTGTCGAGACCTGTTTCACTCTCCGGTGACAGTGGGGCTCGACTTGAGTGGCGAAATTAAGGATAGGCACACGGTAATGTAGCATCAAATTTGTTTGTGCCCTTCGTAATTTAGGCCATATATATCTCAAAAGATTCACACATCTGATAAGATTCATAATGAGATGCACATAGACACGTACTACTTAGCTTAAATTAACTCAATTCTTCCCCGCTAATAGTATACTATTTAGGTGCGATTTTCTCGATCTGCATGCATATAGTGTAAATTTAAAAATTCAATTTTGCATAACACGTGAAGAGTACTGGGAGTCACTGTAAGTATAACTTCTTCTGAGCATGCATCATTGTTTCACGTTTGCATTCTGATTTCCGACTCTTTCCTTGTTTTGCAGCTTAGGATTTCAAAGGAAATTGAGACTGAATGGTAGATGTGTTTGTATGTTCAGATTAATTTTCAAGTGACAACCTAAGTCTAAAATTGGGACTAAATTGAGCAGGTCGATTTAAAAAAACTTGGAATAAAAAAGAACCTTGTTCACGAGTGTATAAAGCCCTCATTGTATGATTTACTTACAAATAAGAGAGAGACGACACTAGGATAGAGCCAAGCCACGATTTCTTACATACTACTGGTTCTTTCTTTTTAAGCAATTAGTTACTTCTCAGTGAGGATCTATGGGTAGTCGGTAAACGGTCTGGATTTCCTTAGCAGAGTGGAGGTTTAGAGGACATCTTAGTCCTCAAGGAATGGGTAGTCGTATTTATACGGTCCGTACTTACTCCTATACTGGCTGAAAGTAGGTCCAACTAGTCGTAAGAATCGGGCCAGTCTTTATAAAAATACGGACACCTAACAACTCGTTAATCTTTTCAAGATTGCCTTTATCACAAACTAAAATTGACCAGATAATTTGGCCGAACCTTTACGGACATCATGTGTTGAGTTGGTGAAATTAAGGGTTTGAATTGCATTTGTATTGTGTGAATTTACTCCGCACATTTACGTGCATCGTAGAACTAGCGCCTCATTGAATATCGTGTTCTAATAAATTCTTTTGGCATCAAAGATGACTAATTGGGGAGATATTTATTCAGACTTTGCGAATCTCTCATTGAAGCGTACAAGAAGTATGTCTTCAAAGTTCCAAGCATAACTTGGGCCAACCTAGACTCATGACCCTCTTGAGCCCAGGATTACTCACTCTCGAGATGGTTACTCTCAAAAGATTCCCTTTCTCTCTTCCCACCTCACCAAGGAAGACCTTCGCCTCAGTGAGAATATCTTCATTCCTAAATCCTCTTCTAATCAAGACCACGTTACTGATTCAGGACATAAAGAAGATTCAAGTAAAATACCTTCAAAGAAGAAAGAAGAGGAAGAAGAACACCCTAAGGACCCGATTAGAATGGTACTAGACAGATTAGCTGCATCTGAGCAGCAACACGCACTACTCAGAGCTCAATTATGATAGCTCAATGTTGAGGTCGAACCACCAATGGATGCGGCGTATAACCCTGGATAGTATAGAATTCGGAACTACTTGAGTCCGGCCGAACCCACAGTTAATTTTGAGTTGAAGCCGCAATTTATAAACTTGATGCCATACTTTGATGGGAATGCTTCTGAGGAACCATATGCATTCCTAAGAAACTTCAAGCTTGTCAGCGCTAACCTTAGACATCCTAATATTAGCCAGGATTATATTAGGCTCACAACCCTTCCATTTGCCTTGGGTGGGAAAGCCAACTACTGGGTGAAAAAACTTGGAGTTATAGTCACCACTTATGCCCAGTTCAAGGATATATTTTTGAAGAAGTTCTACCCCCTGAGTAAGACTAATATGATGAGGACGCGCATTACGAGCTTTTCCCAGTTACCCCATGAAGCCTTCTGTGATGCATTGGAAAGTTTCAAGGACATCCTGCAGAAGTGTCCCTGTCATGGACTAGATGACAAGATCTTGGTCCAGTCATTCTTTACTGGTTTCAACCCTGAGATGCAAGGTTTAGTGAGCGTTGTCTGTGGAGGCAGCTATACATCACGAGGATCAGATACCGTCTGGAAGGTATTCGAGCAGATGGCTGAAACCAGCCGCTCACAGATGGCCAGCAGGGCCTATACATCATCCCCCAGTTCACTCTCATCTAGAGGGGGACAGTCAGGTATAGTCTATCTCTCTCAGGATGTGATCCCTAGCATGGGACTTCTTGCAGAAAAACTTACTGAAGTTGAGAGGATTGACATGAGGATTGATGAATTGGACCGGAGCATCTCCAAAAATCCAAAACAAATGGAGGAGTTGACTGATAGATAATCTAAGATAAAGATACCTTTCGTGACTGCACCCTCTACACCCGTATACCGAGGTCACCATATTCAGGAGCAGTTGGTGTCAGGGCAACCCCAGTCGTGGGAGTAGGACCCGTCCTATGCCTACTCTTTCCAACAGCCACCTCCATTAGTAGAGACAGTTCAGGAGGAGCCTCCATTGATTTGGGAGGTGAATGGAGTATGGTATACTCAGGACCCTACCATGCAGGAAAATACGGGAGATCGACAGACGTACCTGCGTCCCTGACCTTTCACAACATCGCATTCACCTCCGCATCACCACCTTCACATCAGAGCCCTAAATTCCAGCTACCCCAGTAGCAGCGACAGCAGTACCAACAGTATGGCTGACAGAGCCACTGCCAGGCGGGCCAACAGGGCCCGCAATTTCAGCAGATTCCCCAGCAGCAGTAGCAGAGGCAGAACCCTGGCCAGTAGGGACAGTCTTCCCATTCTTCTTACCAGGCTTATCCTCTTCCTTCTTCGTCTAGTCCTGTGGACATAAAGCAACAGATAATCGATGAGCTCCGTTCCTACAGGGACAAAATTCATGACTTACAGGTGGATGTCAATCGCCTGTCCATATGGCGAGACGAGCAGACTGCACCCTCTACCTCGATCCCAGCCCAAGTTCAGGCAAACCCCAATAGCCTAAACCGATCTAGTTCTCAGCAGTACTTTGGCCAGGTATACTATTTAGCATCTCCTAGATCTGAACATGATATTCTTTCATGTGATGAGGCTAATCACATGTCACTCAGGAGCGGAAGGACCGCGACCGTACCTGACCAAGTGAGGGACACGAGGAGGGGCATCTCTGGAGCTCTACCTAAGGAGTCTTTAGAGGACGAGGAGAGACATCATATTCTGGAGCCCCATCAGCACCATTTGAAGATTTCTACTCAGGGAGCTGAAAAGAGAAGGAGAGTGTGTATGCATCATCGGTAGCATGGATATTCTTCTGAGTCTACAGAGGACCTTGCATCTCCGGTTGTGGCAGATACCACTTCAGCTTCTATTCGACAACCTATAGTAGATAGTCTAGATTTTGATTCCATGTTGCATCAAAAAAAATTCTTGTGTGAAGAACTCTTTTTTTGTTAATGCAAAGAATGATCTTTAAGTTCATGATTCAGATTCTTCATCTTCTGTTTCTGTAGCTTCAATCCCTTTCCCCCGTGCTCTTATGGCGTGAAAGCGCATCAAAAAGATTTAGAAAGATGACCCCGATATGGCGCATCTATAAAGAAAATATCATAATAAAGGTGCCATTTGATGAGTATGTGGCTAACCATCCTGCATTCTAGAAATACCTTAAGGTGAGATGCACACCTACTAGGGTTAGCAGGAAGAAAGAGAACCAAAATGTGAAAACACATATCTTGTCAGTAGCCACAACCTATTGTCTCAAGAATCAGACATTGCAAAGGAAAAAGAGAGAAATGGGTGCTCACTATGTGGAGAGTCGTATTGACGACATTGCGTTTGCACGCACGCTCTTGGATAACGAGTCTTCAATCAACTTACTTCCCTTAGCCTTATATCAGAAATTGGAGTTGGGACCACTTCGAAAATCTAGAGCTTTACTCCAATTTGCAGATTGTCCAGTGAAGAGATCTAAGGGAGAAGTGAAGAACGTCGTTATCTCGACCGAGGGTCAGAACTATCAGGTTGACTTCGCAGTCTTGGACATGGAGACCCCCAATCATTGGAGAGAATCTCATATCATTCTCGGGTGACCCTTCCTTAGGACCGTAGGCGCAACTTTTGATTATGGTACGAGAATGATGAAGTTCCATTCTCCAAGCGTAGAAGTGAACCTTGAGATGAAGAAAACCAAGTGTCAGCGACCCGATTCAGAGAGTAGCACAGAGTACTCATCTTCAGAGGCAGATTGCAGAATGATTAGCACCATTGGGATTTGGGGACAGATTCTTTCATGATAGAGTGAGACCCTTTCGTCTGGAAAGGACATAGTGGATAATGCAGTTTTCCATTTATTTCCTGATCTTTTTAGAGATGCATCTACCTATTCCCATGATGACGTAGAGATCCATCTGGATCTGTCAGTTCCATCCCATTCGGAACGGTCATGGGACATAGATGATGAGTCAGACGTGGCTTTGGCTGACTTTGGCAATCTAACT
The DNA here is from genome assembly GCA_037367405.1 of Ottelia alismoides. Classification (NCBI taxonomy): domain Eukaryota; kingdom Viridiplantae; phylum Streptophyta; class Magnoliopsida; order Alismatales; family Hydrocharitaceae; genus Ottelia; species Ottelia alismoides. Next base: position 62,036 of record JAZKJV010010210.1, on the reverse strand, counting down.
CCCTATACTTCTGAGTTTGTGGCGAGTACTACGCAACTTAGCCTATCTTCATGCAGCACGAAACCAGATTCAGATTTAGTTCAACTAGATTTGCTTGATGATACCACCTTGCCAGAACTGAAATCACTACCTCCTACACTCAAGTATGTCTTTCTTTTGGGACCCAAAGAGAGATATCATGTTATCATAGCCCAGACTTGACTTTAGAACAAGAGTCTAGGTTGTTAGAGGTCTTAGAGAGGAACCGTAAAGCAATAGGCTGGACAGTGTCGGATCTCATGGGGATCAACCCCGCTCTCAGCTCGCACCACATTTTTACTAAGGATAATGTGAGACCTTCTTGTGAGTTCCAGAGGAGACATAACCCCAATCTACGGGAAGTGGTGAAGAAAGAGATTGAGAAATGGTGCAAGACAAGGTTTATGTACCCTATTTCTGACTCCAAGTGAGTGGCCCCGCTTCATGTTGTCCCAAAGAAGTCAGGAATTGAGATGGTCAGCAAAGAGGAGGGGGTAGAGATCGTGATACGAGTACCCACGTAGTGGCACATCTGTGTCGACTACAGGTGATTGAATGTCGCGACTAAGAAAGACCACTTTCCCTTGCTTTTTATTGATCAGATTTTGGAGAGACTTACAGGGAAAGAGTTCTTCTATTTTCTTGACGGGTACTCATGCTACAACCAGGTGGCCATAGCCCTTGAGGACCAGGAAAAGACCACATTCACATGTCCATTTGACACTTACGCTTTTAGGCGCATGCCATTCGGGTCTGCAATGCCCCAGGCACATTTCGGCGGTGCATGATAGCCATATCTGCGGAGATGGTGGGAGATTTTGTGGAAGTGTTCATGGATGACTTCTCGGTCCATGATGATTCCTTTGATACATGTTTATCCCACTTGGATCGAGTCCTCAAGAGGTGTAGAGAGGTAAATTCGGTACTCTCCTGGTAGAAGAGTCACTTTATGGTGACGGAGGGTATCATGTTGGGGCATGTCATCTCCAAAAGGGGAATGGAGGTAGACCCTGCCAAGGTGGAGGTGATCAAGAAACTCAATCCACCTACCAACGTGAAGTCAGTGAGGTCTTTCTTCGGGCATGTTGGATTTTTATAGGAGATTTATCCAGGATTTTTCAAAGATCGCCCGCCCACTACTGAGCTCTTAGGGAAAGACACAGAGTTTGTTGTTGATCGCAAATGTCTGGAGGCCTTTGAGCTCTTGAAGATGAAGATTCATGCCTCGCCTATCCCACAAGCTCCTGACTGGTCTCTCCCCTTTAATATCATGATTGACGCTTCAAATTTTGCTATAGGAACTGTGTTAGGACAACGACGAGAGGTGATCCCATTTGCGATCCACTACGTGAGCAAAGTGTTAGACCCTACACAGAATAATTACACCATGACTGAAAAGGAAATGCTCACTGTAGTATGGGTCCTCAAGAAGTTCATGTCATATATTTTGGGCTCTAAGTTGACAATCTACACTGATCACACATCCATTCGATATTTAATGGAAAACAGGGATGTGAAGGTACGTCTTCTTAGGTTGATTTTACTCCTCCAAGAGTTTGATTTGGAGATAAAAGATAAACCTGGAGTGAAGAATGTTGTGGCTGATCACCTTTCTCGAATAGAGCTTAAGGATTCTCCTGATTATGAGCGGATTAGAGAGACCTTCCCAGACGAGTCAATTTGTGTTATTGACTCACTCCAATGGTGTGCCAACACGGTGAACTATCTTGTCTCCCAGCAGGTTCCCCATGGTTGGGCTAGGAGCAGCATTGACCGACTGAAGTCGGATTCGAGGAGATACCACTGTGACGATCCTTTTCTTTTTTTCGAAGGATCGGATTGTGTTTGGAGAAGGTGTGATCCTCAGGAGGAGTATCAAAGTGTCCTCACATATTGTCATTCACTTGAGGCTAAAGGACACTATTCGGGGAATAGAACCACTCATAAGGTACTTCAATGTGGATTGTATTGGCCGACCCTGTTTCGAGATGCTATTGATTTTGTACGATCGTGCCCGATTTGTCAATGGATGGGAGGGACAGTTGGATAGAGAGATGAGATGCTCATGCAATCAGTGATTATTTGTGATGTTTTTTATGCATGGAGCATAGATTTTATGGGTCCCATTCCCAACAGCCAAGGACATGAGTACATCTTGTTGGCGGTTGACTATTTATCTAAGTGGGTGGAGGCTATCCCAACCCGAACGACATACATCAAGACTGTATTTAAGTTTGTGAGAGACCATATTATTGCTAGGTTTGGCGTGCCAAAAATTTTGATATCTGATGGGGGTAGCCACTTTGTGAATCAAGATGTGAGATCTTTAGCTAAGGACTACCGATTTGAGCACAGAGTTACTAGTCCTTACCACCCAAAGTCTAATGTCATGGCAGAGGTTTCGAATAGAGAGTTGAAGAGTGTTTTGCAGAAGTTGGTTTGTCCCTATAAGAAGAACTGGTCCCAGTTATTGGACCAAGTTCTGTGGGCCTATAGGACAGCCTACAAGACACCATTGGGTACTTCACCATTCAGAATGATCTATGGCAAGCCATGCCATTTGCCCACAGAGCTGATTCACAAATCTGAATGGGCAATTAAGTAGATTAATTGGAGTTGTCACTTAGCGAAGCTTTGTCAAAACTTGAACAAGCTCGTGGAAATCTGAAACAAGGCATATGACAACAGTTGATTTATAAGGGCAAAGTGAAGAGATGGCATGATCAGCACATTAGGTGCAAAGACTTTATCCCTGAGCAAAAGGTATGTTTGTTTAATGCCAGGTTGAAGATGTTCCATGGGAAGCTCAAATCTAAATGGACGGGTCCCTTTGTTGTTAAGAAAGTGCACGGGAATGGAATTATAGAGATAGATGATCTCACAGATGGTGCACAATCCCATGCGGTGAATGTACAACTGTTGAAGCATTTTGTAGATTCTAAAGAGCAGTTGGTCCAAGTCGAGGTCATCAACTTCATGCAGAGTGAGCATAGAGCAGATACATCATATTATTCTTCATGAAGATGCAACATCAAGATTCAGCAACTCAGAAGATTCATTCAATTATACATTCTCCCTTATTTGTATATTCTCCATATCACATCGGTTCTCACACTTACTCATGTCCTATACTTAGGCTGACACGAAGTATAGGAGGGACTGATGCCCGCCATATGTATATACTCATACATTTATCCTCTTAACCTCGTCAGCCCCATTTTTGCTCTTCTTCTACACTTAGGCTGACCAGAGCCTAAGTATAGAGGGACATATCGACTTCTCTACTTTTTGTTATTTTAGCTCTCTTACGCTTAGCACGAGCTATGTCTTTTTCTCTCTTCTTGTGCTCTGAGGACATAGCACATGCTAAGTATAGGGGGCGTGTATATATTACATATATACTTTACCCATAGCTCGTACTTTCACGTATTTTTTTGTATATATTATGAAATAATTGCGGAGTGGGTAAAAATTAGTTTTAAAAAAACTAAAAAACTAAAAAAACTCTTCTTTTTCAAAATATATATATATATATATTAAAAATCCCTTTTTCTTTCTTTATCTCCTTAAAAAATAAAAAAATGTATCTTTTTCAAAAAAAAGTCTTTTTCAAAAAACTTTTGAAAAACAAACATCTTTCTTCCTTTCCTTTCTTTTTCAAAAAAAATCACAAAAATCAAAATCACAAAAAAAACTAACTAATAAGTTGGTTTAATCTTACACTTTTACACAAGACTTGTGATGTTCAAGAACACTTGGTTTATGAGGTCTTGAGATTTTGAGTTAATCAGCCTTAGTCATTAGGGTCTTTGACTTAATTATTCACATTTCCCTAGTTTGAAAGATTTGTGTGATATATTACATACTTCGTCTCTACCTTAAGAATATGATCAACACTTCACATACACGACTGCATTTGTGATGAGATGAGTTGAAATTTCACTTGAGGAACATGGATGAGGGATTTGAGTTTGGACCTTATTTGATGATACTCGAGGAAGGGATAAAATCAATGAAGGCTTCATGAAACCTGAGTGCCAGCACCTTTATCCAGTATAAGAACATGGTTCTTGTACTATCTCTTGACATTTACCTACGTGCTAGGGTGTGATAAAATAAAAAAATATTGATCAGTGTGCGCCAACTCTTGGTAAAAGCAGTGGAGCTAGCCAAAAATAATACAAAGAAATATCAAATATTGAATAAAGCTCTCACCCTACAAGTCAAATATCAAAAGAGCTTCCACGAACGGCAGCGCTCCTAACCATTTCAAAGTGTCCACTTGGACCACCGTTATTTAGGATCAGGAGTCGGACTTGCACCAAAAAAGGGCTCTGCATCATAAATGCTACAAGTTTGGGTGTAGAAGGTATATTAGATACTCAAAAAAGGCACACCCCGGTGTACTCCTAGGAAAACAAGTGCAGGCGACTCCAACTTCTCTTGACGGACACATTGATCAACAATAGAAAAATGCATGAGTTAATAAGGCACTCGAGAGGATCCTTATTCCAATGAGAGGGAGAGAAGAAATGACACAAATCCTAAACCCTCCATCAACTGGCCTTCCATCTACACTTATGAGTCTGACAACTAAAGAGATGGTGGATTGGATGCAAGAAATGATTTATTCCCTGGTGTTGAGGATCAGGTTCTTAGGAGAGTCTCTAGGACTGGAACCTTGGGTGAAGTTGAGACTTTATTCTTGTAACTGCAGCCCACACTTAATGTCATATCCCTACTATATATGTATACAGAGAGAGTCTGACGATTAGGGAAATTGGATACCTTTTGACTAGAGCTTGGTTCAGCTTAGAATTTTAAGATCTCTAGAATCGAGAGTTCTTGAACGGATTTAGTCTTGTATTCACATGCACAGTCAGGGGTTAATCCAACTTATTCATTCTTTATTTGCTCAAGGACTAGCAAAGTTTAAGTATAGGGGGGTGATGAATCTGTGATTCGTCATCTCAATTAATTAATCTTAGCAAAATCTCTGAGTAAAATATCAAATAAATGTTCATAAAATCTATAAATTAACAAAATGACTCTTTTAAATAAAATACACTAATTATTGTATATTATATTGCACAAAACAAATTAACAATAAAAGTCGCAAAATAAAGGAGTTTTTCACCTATAAATAGCCCAAAACTTCATATATTTTTAATAATTCCATTTCAACTATTTTTTAGCTAATTCTTCTCTAACTTGTTTATAAAAATATATATAAAAATACAAAAATATAAAATAAATTCCACCTCAAATGAATACTCCTAGATCCCAAACAAAAAAACCGTAAAGTCCAACTTCCTGGCCAAATTCCCGCTCCGTATGAACTCCAAATTCACCAAACTCACTTTTAAAGTCTAAGAAAATTATCTATCCAATGAAAGTAGTTTCATTAAAATCGGAGCTCGTTTGCAAATTTTGAATGTTGGGACCTAGGTGTGCATTGTATATATTGTACATATCTTTCTCTCTTCATTTTTTATTTACCCTTCTTAATTACTAAAAAATCCAAAAAAAACTCTTTCGTATTTCATTTTATTTCTAATATTTTATGTTGTTTCTATTTTGTAAATATCTTTTATTAAAAATACAAAAAAATCAAATTAAAAAAGTAAAAATTCCATGTACATAGTGTTTTTATGGACCTACTTTTGTAAATCTTCCATTCTAATTTTCTCCTTTATTTTAATCTCTTATTTAAAGTATACTACTATATATTTTTTTATTTAATTTCCATTCTCTACAAGAACTACCCATTAAACTCCAACACTCCACCATTTTTTCTAACTTCTAGTTCAACTCCATCAATTTATTAACCTCCCCTCCACCACTTTCATAACTTCTCATTTTATTCTCTTCATGTGCATCCCATTCTCCTCATTTTTGCCTTTGATCCATCTTTATGTGAGGAGACCTAGTTCCCAGAGTTAAATCAGTGACAGCGACGCAACCATGATTGAGCGACGACAACCCTCTCTCCGGTGAGATCTGTTGGCGTCTTGGCCAACATCGCAGCCGCATCCGCGTGTTGCTCGAGCTCATCGCTCGCCGACGATTCAAGCGAGGACCGTGCTTCTCGTGAGCACACCATATGCGCTCGCTTCCATTGTAGGTATTTTTCCATTTTTATCATTGATCATAATTTTTATTTTTTCAATTTTTTTATCACGTCACATTACCAACCACACCTTCATTTATTCATTTGCTTTATCATATCATCACCATACCATCTTCTTTGGATCTTTGATTCACATGTTTTAACAAAATAAAAAACCTAAAAATTAAAACAAAAAAATATTATCACAACAGCAGAAAAAAAATCAAAAAAATTAAAAAAAACAAAAACAAAAGCAGCGGGTGCGGCATCCCCAGCCGGCGCACCCCTGCCCCCACCGCCGACGCCACCCTTGCGCGGCCGCAGTCGACGCACTGCCAGTCGCCTCCAGCTCCTCCGCATAGCCACGCATGGCCACGTGCACCGACAGCCACCAGCACTTCCAGCCGGCCATCTCCTCCGAGCGGTGCCACCGCGCGTTGCCCCTCCGCGGCCTACCACCTCCATCCAACCGCCACCTCTCCAGCACGTCGCCCAGGCACACGGCGATTCGCACCCACGCTCCTCCCTCCAGCCGCCACCCAATGCAGCTCCTGTTGCTGCCTTCACCACTGCATCCTCCTACTAGGAGGCGCAACTGCGTGTCCACCTCCCCAGTCGCTGCCCGTCGGCGGTGCTCCGCCGCTACGCCGCGGTGGCCCTCTGTCCTCTGCCTGCACGCAGGCGGCCACCACCGACCCATCCATCTTCCCAGCCCTAGCTGTCTGTTTCCATTTTTTTATCATTTTTTATTAAACATGTATTTTTATTTTATTAGTTTTCTATTATTGTAAAGACATCCCAGTACATATTTGTTTGTAAGTTTTTTTTATTTTTGTTTTGCACAGATAACCATCTGTCAATGCATTCATTTGGACCTCAATTTCACATCATTTATTTAATGAAAAAATATCATGATGTTGAGCATCTAATTGTCTACCATTTGGCTATTTATTTGTATTTTTCTGAGCTTTGGGTAATTAATTATGATTGTCCAAGTGAAATTATGCATAGTTTACCCAATTTAAGCTCTTAAAATCATATTTAACTCATGGTTGCTTTTTAAATTCCACAAAAATCAGAAATGATCTAGTGAATTGTGATTTATTAGATCCAAATTTCATTTAAATTGAAGTTATCTTGTGCCTTAAATAAATTGTAGAGTGATTTTTGTAATTGATTTTTAATTAAATCTACACATATCATTTTTACTAAATTTCAATTCTTCTGGATTGCTCATATAAATACCTTTTTGAAATAATTATCACTCTGTCCAATTTGACAATATGGATTTATTAAGAATTAATTACTCACTGTCACTCTATTTTCATTAAAAAATCAATAAAAAAATCATAATTTTTTGAAAAATTATATAAAAAAACTGTAGCCTAATTGCATCATGTTTTATGTCCAGTAAAATTTTCATATTTTTTGCGTATTGTTTGCAAAAAAAATTACGTAAAAACCCATAGAAAGTGTTTATTTTTCCTTGTTGCGTGTTAACCCTTAAAATTCCAAAAAAATGTGTTTTAGTTTCACCATTGGATTAGGTTTGTAGGAAAAATATAATTTGGCTAAATTGAACTAATTTGACATTAAATCTTAATTTGGCCAAGGTATATGGTTCCTTACTAACTTAATTCACCCACATATTGCATCTCATTTATTTTTGCATTAAAAAATACAAAAAATTGTATTGAAAATCTAGCCCTAATTTCTTTGAATTAACCCGAACTTATTCCTTTGCCTCCCTGTGTTCGACCCCGGACTTACCTGGGATATAAATTAAAGACGAGTCCTCTTCACGGATATTTTCGATTCAGTTCTGAACGATTCGCTAAGTACCCGTACTACAACGAGTGTAGATTACAATCATGCACTCAACGATTCGATCACTTACCTTAGAGGATCGGTTGTAAAGATAATATATAGGTCATAGTAGATCGTCTAACCAAGGTAGAATATTTTATTCCAATAATCTTATCTTTCACTCTAGACTAGTTTGTTGAGTTATATATTATACATGTGATCTGTCTCCATGACATTACAAAGGAGGTAGCTTCCGATCGAGATTCACGATTCACCTCACACTAATGAGAGAACTTCATGAAAGCCTTAGGCACACAACTATGCGCGAGCACAACATATCATTCACAAACAGATGGTCAATCAGAACGTACTATTCAGACTCTAGAGGATGTGATGCGAGCATGTGCCTTAGAATGGAATGGATCATGGGTTAAACATTTGCCTATTAAAGAGTTCACCTACAACAATAGTTACCATGTAAGTATTGTCATGGCACTATTTGAAGCACTATATGGACATAGGTGTACTACTCCTCTGTGTTGACAAGACGTCGGGATAAAGAACATTTATGATTTAGATAGACTCCAAGAGACAAAGTGAGGTATAGAGCTTGCTCAAAAAAGACTAATAACTGCTTAGAGTCACCAGAAAACTATAGTGATACTAGACGAAAAGACCTTGAGTTTGATGTAGGTGACTTTATTCCTCAAAGTATCGCCTATGAAAGGAGTTCAGATGTTTGGCTTGCGTGGGAAGTTGGCACCAATGTTTGTGGTGCCTTTCAAATTATTCGGCCGATTGGAAAAGTTGCATATAGACTTGCACTTCCTACACATCTTTGAGCAATACATGATATTTTTCATATATCAAATGTGAGAAAGTATATTAAGGATCTTGAGCATAAGATAAGCTACGATGGTTTGCATGTTGAGCTAAATTTGACATATCTATAAGTACTTGTACAAATACTAGATAAGGATATCAAGAAGTTGAGGAATAAAGAGGTACCTCTAGTTAAAGTATTATGGTGGAACCAAGAGTTTAAAGAAGTCACATGGGAACCTGAGGCAGATATGAGAGATAATTACCCTTATTTGTTTGAATGACAACACTATGTATCGTGTATATCTTCATTATAAATAAAAGGACGTTCATTCTCTTTAAAGTTGTTCTGGTTTCAATCCTCTTTAAGGTTGTTATGCCTATACTTCAAGTCTCAAGGATGATACTTCCTTGAAGGTTGTTATAATTATAAAGCTCTAAACTAGACTCCTCTCGGATCCTATATCATAAGATCCGGCTCATCAAGAGGAAATCAATGGAATTTATTTCATATGAATCGGACTTCGTTTCGAATTGAAATGATTTCAGAAGAAAGAGAAGTAAGGAAGTTTTGACATGTCATTATCCATTAATGACTATCATTAAGACTAATTAATCACGACTAAAAAACTAATGATAGATTTAAGACCATTAATCACCATTAGCGAATACTTATTAGAGGTCAGCAAAAGTTAAGTGTGAGACAAAAAGTTAAATCGTAATTAGTGAAAGTTAATCATGATTAACGCTAATTAAGCATCATTAGCCAATCTAGAAGCATCTGAAAAGTTCTAACTAAACCTTACATTTCGGATAAGCTTTAGCCAAACCATGGATCGCTAACGTGGTTAAGGAATAAACCATGGTTTATTAACCATGGTTAGATGTTTTTTGAAGCCTATAAATAGTCATCCCTACCCATTAATTCTCTACGATTTCCACTACAACACTACCTCGAGGGCTAGGGTAGAGAGATCGGGAGGAGGAGAGAGGCGAGGAAGAAGCGTTAGCGAGGCGTTGCCGGGAGGATGAGGAGGAGGAAGACGGTGCGATCGTCTCTTGAGCTAGGTTTTTTATTCATCTTCTTTTTCAATTCGTTCGGTGTCATGGTTCGAGGAGAAATTTGTGTAGCACCCTACTTAGGTACATGTGACTAGGCACATCAGTGAACCATGTGATACGCTTCACTCACCTAAGACTCATGGTATCTACCGATTCTCCACCGCTTTCAGATCTATTATATTCTTTCTATTTCTCTATTGTTTTCCTCTCGATGATATTATAGAGGAAAGTCTTTTTATTTTTTTTAAATATGTCCTTATATAAGAGGAAACTCTGCAAAATTTCATAGAACTATGTCCAGATATAAGAGGAAACTCTATCGAAATTTTCCTAGAAATATCATCTCGTATAAGGGAAGTTCTGCTAAAATTACGAGAGAAAATATGTTCTTCGCGTTCTTCGTGTTCTTCATTCATTCTTTGCGTTCTTGACATGTTCTTAGTGTTCTTGATACAAAAGTGAAATTCGATCGTTTCAGGAATCGTAAATCACCTTTTCTGAAAACGAATCACGATAAAGCATTACATATTCGCGGGAGAGCTCGATTATGTAACGAAATCCTGCCTCTTGTTGTTGGATTTTCAAGTTAAACTGGATATGGATATATGTTTATCATGCTCGGTATTTTGAAGAGCGTTCACATGATTGTTTCATGATTTACTCTAAAATAATTGCTCAAATAGAATTGGTGAAATGAATCATTCTTACAGTTGTTGTGATAATTGTGCAAAATGATACTGATACTAGCTGTGATGTGATATGTCATAAATGAGATCTGGTTTCAAGTTTATACTATCTGTGACGATAAGGATGACTTAAAGTAGATACTAGAGGTCGAGCATTCAACATGTAAGTTTTTCAGAAGAACATCTGTATTTACAGACCAAACATAGATGGTATATGGTTGCATGGGTATGTGAGCGCGTTAAATAAACTATTTGCAACGCACGGCTCGGCTGGACTTTGGCAAGCTGACTGACTAAAGATGGGGTCGTGCCATGTGGAGGTGTAGGTGGATTAATAGCGGATGGTCATGATAACATGTATTTAAAGTCGTTATTTTATGTAATTAAAGGTTAGCTTGTGGTTTTTAGCTATCGAGTCCTCGAGGACGGTGTGCTTCTTTTTATGAGGCTGATGGTTTGAAATCTTGGATAATAAAAAATAGAAATCATGGTAGTACTGGAGGATTGGTTGATGCGACGTGCGATAGCATAAGCTCACCAGATTAATGCAATCTCCAATCATGGAGTGTCCACAGCTTCGGGATCTGTGGAGGGGAGAGGACCAATCCCTGATGTGGATTAGAATAAATAGGATCTAAAAATAAAAATAGAATAAAGCAAGTATATAATTTGATTTGTTGAACCTTTTAAATATCATGTTTGTTCTATGTTCCTTTTCTTCGTTATTGGGCACTAGCTCATCTCTTTCCTATATTCTCTGAAAATCCAACATGCATTGGAGAGTCATCACAGGGACAAATGCCATCTAGCTAGCCACCGTAGCATTACTCTATAAGGTAGTTGATAATCTTTTTATGCATTTCCGTTCCAGCTCATGTACATGCAAATAATTATAGTGGGGTAGTGTACCGTGTAAACTTTATTTTATGAATGGAAAAGTATTGAAATATTTCATTCTTAATTATTTTAATTGCAGTTTGTTCCCGAATGTTAGTTGTAATTGCTGAATATATTATTGCTGAGTAACCATATCTGGATATGGGACGTTCCGATGCCCGAAATTAGGGTCGTGACATGCCCTCCTGCCATCGCCCTCCAGTAACGCATGCGACCCTCCCCGACCTCCGCCCTCCCCATCCAGTTCAGGTCGTGATCCTCCAATCCTCTCACACCCTCGCCCTCCTCCTCCATGTCCGTCGCTGTCACCGGGATTGAGATGAATTAGGAGGCTTCATCCTGCAAGAGTGAAGAAGGAAGGAAAGAGAGTGGAAGAGGAAGGAGGCGAGATAATAAGGAGGAGTGTGTGTGCGTGTAGAAAAAAGCATACCATTCGATTTGCTAGGATTAGATTAACTCAACTTAAACCCAAGCTAGTTAACAAAGCAGTCTCAAATTAACATCAGGATTTGAGGGTAAGACGGAGTAAGTTTACGAGATTGAAGGGGGGAATTGCGCTGTTTTAAAGGCCGATAAAGTTCTTAGAGCTCGTGGGGGTAAAAATCCCATAATTTTATCGATTTTACGCTTCCATTTATTATCTAGGTTCGTAGGATTACGTGCTCCATGTATGATGTAATTATATATAATGCAGTTGAATTTAACGAAATTTATTTCAATAATAAAGAGAAGTTGTTGGCAAAAATGGTGACTGAATTCATACTATAAAATATTTTGAAAGGACTATATGTAAAAATGGATAATTTTTCGTGCAAAGCAAGTGTACACTGGTCAATGTAAAAGTTGTACAAGAATGACGAGGTTATGTAAGGGACTATGTCATCTTCTCAGATAGACGTGGACAACAGCGTCAAGACCGATAGAAAAGTAATGGACGTGGGAATATTAGATGGCGTTTATGATATAAATTAGAAAGAATAGGGGAAATTTGACGTGTAAAGAGAATAAAGGAATAGGGCGGCAATCTTTCCAACGGCAGTCAAATTTAATTTGCCGGGCCATCTGTTAAATTAAATAAAAGGATTTTTATCCAACAGATCCCGTAAACTTTGCCAATCACCTCTACGATCTTTAAAAGAACCTAATTCCTCCATCGAATCCGTAAACTTTCAATTCTTGAGATAATTCACAAGATGGATGAGATAATTATGTTGTGCAAAAAGTTGCAGAGACATTTTAAAATGTATACAGGGTCTCTTTCTCGGGGGAAGTTTCTCGGGGCAATCACGTTACTTTGTTCTTTACTTTGTCTGCTGGATGACGTTGGAATATTGTGTATACTGTGCTTCTCTTTAGGCGAACAGCTCTCCGTTTTTATAAATGTGGAAGGGCCGCTGTTCTTGACCGCAACAGGGGACCTTCCTCTCTGCAGTGCAGATCACCACTGCTACAATCACAGTAGTCCCCACAAGCTCAACGATCACCATGAGAGGCTGCAATGCAGCAGATCACCAACTCTACGACGCCAACTTCGCCGGGCCCCTCCCGTGGATCGGCCTCTACGTGGCCGGCGCCTCCCTCCTCTGCGCTCTCGCCATGTCCCTCGACGCCCTCCGCGGCTTCCGCAGCCGCAAGCTCTGGTTCCCCTGCTACTGGTTCTCCTTGAACGCCACCACCCTCACCCTCCTCGGCATCGCCGCCAAATTCCCGGTTGACCTCAACACCTCCATGCCCGGACGCATCGACCAGCTCTCCAAGCTCTCCGGCACCGTCCTCCTCTGCATCGTCATGGGCAACTTCATGCCCTCCCTTGGCGACATGAGCGGCTCCGACATCCTCTCCAACGTCGTCGCTCTCGCCATCCTTGTCATCACTGTTATAGCCAACATCTGCATCCAGATGGGTACCGGCGTCATCTACGTCTTCTGGTTCGAGCACATCGTTGTGATGTTCTTCCTCGTCGTCGTGTTGGTCACCTTCGTAGCGACCGCGTTCGCGGTCCCCGTCATGAAGAACGAGATGGAGGAGAAGTTCGGTGAAGCGCTCAACACCATGTCCGGCAGGGAACAAAAGGACGACCACAGCGCGGAGAGCTTGAAAGATAAGGTGGAGAAGTACTGGCTCATGGCGCATACGGGCAGCCCGCAGTACGTGGTCGGCCGCTCGGCGACTTGCATAGCTTCCGGGGCCTTCTGCCTCGTCGCCGGGGGGATCCTGATCGAAGCATATTTGCGGTCTCATTTCCAAGGCTCCATGTTCTGTAGTGGGGTTTCCGACTACGGTTGGTCCACCAAGCTGGTCTTCTGCTCGCAGGCAATTGCCATTTTTGTGGGCTCTGTGGCTCCTGCAATCAGATGGTTCAACGCAAGGAGCTTCAGAAGCTCGCATGAGTGCCGGAGCTGCTGGAAGGATCTCACAGTGGAGGAGCATTGGGTGGAACGGTTTAAGGATTGGAAAGACGCTCATATGCCTTTTATTAATAGCGGAAGAAAGAAGAGGAGAGTTATATATATTGGAAAGAACTTGGTCTCGGATGTGTTGATAAAGCTTCAGGAAGTGGAAATCATCCTGAGCAAAATCGTAAGGATGCTGTCTGTACTGCCGCTAAATGGGATTCTGGGATGGAGAAGGTCGAGTACAAGCACTAGCAACAGGCTGGACAATCCGAGCAGATTCGTACTGCACTTGAAAGGAGAAGAGGAGTTTGTAGACGTCATCACGAGAAACGAGCGCGAAGATGTCAAGAGATGGATAGAGAGAGGGAGGAGGAAGAAACCCACCAAATTGATCAAATTAATCAAAGAGAATAACTCGAAATCCCGAGGTGGTTTCGCCGGCCTGGTCGAACTCGATCGCCATAAGGTGGTATCCTTGGTTCCTCCGAAAGACGAGCCCAACAGATGCTGGGCCATGCCAATCGTGAACCTCACCGCCATTGCCATGGCACTGCCCAATGTCCCCAAGAAGGAGAAGGAGTCCCTGCTGAAGCAAGTGTACCAGGGCCTCAGGTACGTTAGATTGGTAGAGAAGAACCTGGACGGCAATGGGTTGGTCTACGTGCGAGATGTTGCGGATAAACTATGGACATCGATCGAACTGCACCGCATGTGGTTTGGCATTGACCTACAAATGCTTGCTTCAGATAACGACGACTGCACATCGAGCATCAGACATCTTGAACAGCAAGCGAAGTCCCGATTTAAAGTATTTTGGGATGAACAAGTTGGAAAAGGAGATGTAAAACATCACGTTGAATGGCCAGGGGAGGAACTTGCGCACCACTGCATGTACAAAGTAGCACGGACCATTCTAGATGACTATGAAAAGTGTCGAGTAGGCAGGAACAGCTCGTACCCTTACCTTCCAAGAACAGATGACAATTTGTTCAGGTGGATCCAGGAAACGATATCAGATGTCATCCGTGCATGCCTCACCAACATTCCCCGCGTGATATACTTGGAGTGCGTGTGTAATAAGATCGAAGACAGGGAAGAGAGAGTCAGGAATGCTGCGTTGTTGCTCGGAGAAGCAGAGGAGGACATCCTGCCAATTCTGGAGGAACAGAAGGCCCAGCTGACACTTGAAAGCAGTGAGAGGTTTTATATTGACACGTGGATAACGAGACTTCAAGAGAGCAACATGCCATGATTCATTTATCTGATCTTTGTAAGAACTAAGAAGAATGAAAGCACTACTCTTCCAGACCAAGCCCATGTGCAGTTAGTTCCATTGAGAGATCAGCATGTTTGGAAATAAAATCAATCATGAAATTGCATATAATTCCTTGTGGAGTTCATCCTATCTGGGTTTCTTGTGTTTTTGGTATTATTCCTATTATGATGATACATCTAATTGATAAATAGGTTTATGGTAAAAATTCTTCTTTATTTGAGCTAGTACATCTTGTTGTTAATGAGCTTATTTTGCAAAATCAAGGATTTAATCAAACTTGTCAAAATAAAATACTCTTCATTATCAACATATTAGAATGAGAAGAAAAGCATGTTAGACTCATTATATCTCATTATTAATTTCAGCCCACTAACAAATGAACCCACCAAATTTAGTATGATTTGTCTTTCAAAATCCAGCATAAAAGACTAGCTTCTCATCATATTTGATATACATTTTACTTGCTAAAATCTCTACCATGGATACAATGCTTTCCCTTCTCCCCATGGATGCCATGCATCTTTCCAATTAACAAACAAGACTATCTGCACATCTTCAATGCAACATATTCATGTGAGATAAGTGATGTACATTCCCAACAAAATAAAGAATATAGTGTTCAATGCAACATATTCAAGTGAGATAAGTGATGTACATTCCCAACAAAATAAAGAATATAGTGTGTCTATATATAGAGAGAGAAGATAAAGAAGAACAAAGAGAGGCAACACAAAAGGGAACCAAACATCTTCAACCACCATCTTTTTCGCAAAGGAGAAGAACACAAAACCAATCGCCTTCTCCTCAAAACTCCAAGCCACTCCGGTCCCGTGCATCTTCACGCTGATTATTGACGATAGACGACGAGGTATGTCTTCCTTCGTTGGCTGCGAGAGAACAAGAGAGAGATATAGAGGATGGGAGAGGGCTCCCTTGCGAGGGTTGTTCTTCCATCCATGCGGACCGTGTTCTGGGTCTCTTGTTACCGATTATACTTGTGGGTTGTGTGGGTCCACCCACTTCCTCTAAAGGATCATCATGTTCCTTAGGTTCATTCTCTATATTTGGTTGATCGATATCATCCTCAAGTTCTTGTTTAATGATCGAGTCGTCTTCATTGTCCTGTAGGACAATCAGAGGATCTGATTCCTCTACGCGCGCACCTTGACGCGGGCACCTGACCTCCGCCGCTAGCCCCTGTGAACTATCAGTCAGTTGGCCCGCGCCGGCCTTGTGCCTTCAGCCAGCGCGCCTTCGGCCCCACGCTCCTCAGTCCGCACGACTCCGCGCCTCCCAGCCCGCGCACTGCCTCTCGCGCCCCCCAGTCGCACACCCCTGAACCCACACCCTTTAACCACGTGCCACCAGCCCCGCGCCCTTCAGCTCGTGCCTCCGCCGTTGATCCCTGAGCCGTTAGCCCATGCTTCTCCTCCACTGCCGGCTCCATTTATGGCTAGGCTAAAGCAGAGAAAAGAAACCCACGCTCTCCCCCTTGTTACTCTCTCGCTCTTTTGTTGCTTTCAAATATTGTTATGCCTTGATTTTGATTTGTTTTGGATCTAACTGCAATTTCAAAAAAGTTGAAATATTTTGCTTAAGTTTAATTTTAAAGTAATCTTCTACTACAGTTTGCTCTTTATTTTTATTTTGAAATATTGCATGTAGTATCATTTTAAAGTTCATTTTGTTCTTCCATTTTCAATTCAGTCCTTACATTCTGAAATCTTTCATTTTAACCTCTGAAATATTCTTTTGATTTTTAAAAATATTATAATTTTTTAGAAAAAAATTATAAATTTTTTAAAAAGTTTAAGAAGTATTTATATCATTTTAAAATAGATTCCATCTCTCTTTAAGGTCCTCTAATGTAAAATCAAAGAATATTCTCATTTGTTGACTTTAGAAATCAAGCTAAGTTAGGAACAAAACAAAATTTGTGATTTGTTTGTTAGGATTCTTGTGGTTCGAATATAAAGTTGTCCTTTACCTTATTTTATTTTATTTTTGGAAAGTAGTTGTAATTTTATTTGTTTGACTTTGATTATCCGTGATAAAACAATTTGATAAAATAAACATTTTAAACCCTAAAAATCTTGTCATCATATTAGTGTTGTTGCCGGTGACTCAAGTAACGCCTCCTAAGATTTTCTTGATTTCTCATCTTATTTTGATTTCTAATCCATCTTTTGATCTTATTTTAGTTACTTTTGGTGAGATGTTTTCTTGTTTAATTTTCCAACTGAGAGTGACACCATCTTTTGTGAAATTAAGCTCAAAGTTATGACCATACTCATGGATATTTAATTTCATAATGCATTTTTTGAGTGTGGGATTTCTTATTAGTGTGAGTGTTTAATGTTAACATATAATGCTTGCTTTTACCATCACTCAGGCCCTTAGGATTACTAAAAAACAACATAAAATTGAAAAGAATACAAAAATCATATCACATTGTAGTGCATATTTTTGTTAGATTTCAAATTCTGAATCAATTATGCATGAAGAGTGATGCATACAAGGTATGCATCGCATCATTTTCACTCGAATCACCACCGAATTAAGTAAAAATATCGCGAAATATTGGTTGAACTGGTAACAAATGCAACCTAATTTCCTTGCAAAGAGCACGAAAAAAATTCACTTTTCTTGCCTCTTGTGTGCTTGTTTGATTAGCTTGATACATCGTATTGCACCACATAAAATCTTATGATAGAGACAAAAATCCTTGGTGCCGCGTGAGACTGCAAAGAGAAATTGTATGTTTTTGATACGTTGGATACAAGTTCTTACGGTAAGAGTAGATCACTCATGATCTTAACACGCACCCTGGGCCCCCAAACTGATGAGAACATCATTTTTCACAATCTATGTTAAACACCTCTTTAATTAGGAACAATAATTGTTTGACAATATTTGTTAAGGTACCAAAATTACAATCAACAAGATAACTGCACATGTGACAATTTGTGTAAAGTTGGTGAATCAACCAATGATTTGTGTTGTGTATGGTTGGTCGTAAATCTTTGAAAATCAACTACATGTACCACTTGATTACGACCTGATTTTTAATCAAAATCCCACTCATCCAATCCTTCTAAGAAATCCTATTCTAAGTCTGATCTAGAGGATATGAGGGAAGAAACTGTCCCAACCTCTGCAATTGTTAAGAGAAGAGAGATATAATTCATCAAACATTGCTCATCTAAGTAGACCACCACATATTAGCACACATTACAATCTAGTTGTTGAGGATGTGGTTCATTGGGTTTAAATTCCACCAGAGGTTGGAAACTTCAAAATAAACAGTCTCCATCTCTCTAATACTCAAATTTTATGAAAATGGGACCGATGACCCCTTTCTACTGTTGGACGTGTGAGCCCAAGGTGAACCATTATGCAATAAATGTTATTGCAAATATCATTCACTGATCTGAAATGAAGAATAATTAATTTGCAGATCCCTTACCATGGCCGTCTTGATGATCATATAGCCGTTGATTCAATTGTTGAATTAGAGAAGCTGGTGCTTGTGTGATATCTAAAGAGTTAGATTGAGGACTCATCAAGCACCGTCAAATGCTTATTAAGTGACGATCTTCTGCCTGAGTAGGAGATGGCAATCCTTTCTCTCATGGGCTGATATCTAACCGACCTCTTGATGCAGGTCCTCTACATAAGAATAGAGATTTAGAGGTCTTAGATACGTTAAGACAAAGAATTGACTTAATGAGATCGAGACAACTAAAGACCTACGCCATATGCTGTCACGATATAGGCACGCATCCTCCGATCAGATATAGATGTGTTACTATATGTCTGAGTATGTCCATTTGGCAGATCGATAGGTTGATGGCATAATCAAGGTCTATACACCCGTGCTAGTGTGCATACAATGACATATGAGTAATATGATCTCTCAAAAGGATCATATAGGTTCGTTACTGAATCGGAAGACATGAGCTCACTCATGAGATATTGGGATCAAATCCATGCATGATTGTCTTGCTTTTGAAACTTGACTGAATTTGTAGTTTTGATATATATATATATATATGCGCTTTTTGGAAAGTATATGATCAACACCTAGGTATGATATATGCTTTTGAAATGTATATGATCGATACCAACTCACAATGTTCAAATGAGAAACTTAATGATAAAACCCTTAAGAAGGAAGTCTAAATTGATCTAAAGCTTTGGGTTTAGGTCTTCCAATATGCATGATGTACTTGTATTAGAAATACCCAAGGGTGATGTGATCATAAACAATTGTATAATTATCACGATTCCATTCCTAGGGAGTGATGAAATAGTTTAGATTCTATTGACTCCTCTCAATAGAGAAGCAATCTGATCTTGATCCTAATGTTGGATAGTGAACTAAATGTGATTCAGATGCAATGAAAATATTAGATTTACGGTTTTGATTTAATTAAACATATATGGAAGGTCCACAAGATCTGTATTTGAGATATGATCTCAATATCCAAGTCACTGTACATGGAACGTACGATCGCCCTGTCCTTATCTCCAAGTATTCGCGGAGAAAGCGCATTATTCTAGAAAGAATTCAAGAATAATTTCATTTTTGATATTATATCTGAGCATTGCACAAAATAGATAATTAAATATGACTTAATTATTCTGAATAATATGAAAGTAATGCATATTATTTGGGCACATGAGAAATGGATAATTAATTATGATTGAATGAATAATGTGAATTTGATTCATATTGTTTTGGTGTATGAGAATGTTGATCTAAGGTAATTAAATATGATATGATTATTATGGATATGAGTGATGTGGCTAGCATTATCCATAATGATCATATATATTATAAATGTGATTTATAATATATTAGAGAGCCATTTATAAATAATATTTATAATTTAAATATTGATGTGAATTGGATTCACATTGGATATTTAATTGAAAATGTAATTTACATTTTATTTTAGGTTGTGAATGTGATTCACAATTTCCAATGGCATGATTACAATGTTCACAAAATAAATTGGATTTATTTTTGTGAGATAATATGCAACAAAAGTTGTTGAAAATGTTTGGAGAAATTCATGTAATAGGAGATTCCATGTATTAGGAAAAGGTGGCTCCACTTCCTATTAAGGAGAGGGGACGACCACCAAGTCCTATTAGGACTTGTGGCTGTCCACCCCATTTATGGAAGGAGACTAGCCTCCTTCCTATTTCTTCAAGGTAGATTGATTTATTGTAAATTAAATTATATTTATTATTTTTCAATATAATTGATTTAATTAAATTAATTGTTGTTGTGTTTTTAGCAAAATTATGGTCATTGAAAGAAACACAATCAATGTGAACCATTGGAATTGTACTGTTTATGGATTGAGATCCATGGACTGCCAAAATAGTATAAATAGAAGGGTAACCCTAGCCTTTTAATAAAACATACAAGTTGAATCCCATTCTCTCTACAAGCCATCTCTCCTTCTCTCTCAACATGTGGTCATCTATATGTTAATCTAGAAAAGAACGCCGTCGTAGCCATGCTGTCGAGATACCGCTTCGACTACTCATGGATCTCCATCTTCTTCAACGCGCCTTGCTCTTGAAGAAGACGTCGGATCTCGTAAGATGAGATCAGGAGATTCGTTGCTCAGATAAATAAGTTGGATTGCGAGAAGTACGCGGTTCATACCCGCACTCGCAAGCGTCTCCTCTGATGGGTCAGGCTTGAGACAGAGGTCTCTTCGTTTAGAGACTCGATCGCAACCATGCTTCAAGAGGTAAACCTAATACTTATTTGTGGTTTAGATGAAATGTTATGAGAAGTATTCTTGGATCATGTGGTTTCATCGTTTAATTTTTTAAATCACATTGCCCCAAGCAACTAGTATGACTACTCGCTCCCGATCGCATATGATGCGGTCCTCACGCTTTCATGATACGTTTAAGGATTTTTCCATATCTTTCAAGAAGTATCAGATCTAGGTTGGATGTTTCTGATATGATCCATAATCCTAGGACGACTTGAGCACTTTAGGGTTTGTGAATTTTTATCGCATTTTGTTCACACAACCCTGTATTGTGCGATTTTTCACCCTGTTTAAGAACCTTAAAACATTATTTTATCATTGTATTATGTTCTTCATTAAATTAGCAAACCATGGGATTTGAGTTTGTGTGATTTGGAATCTGTTTGCTCAAGTTATGATTGTTTTAATGGACATGTATCCACTGTTGCACTAATGTTTTTTTAGAACGTAATCAAGGGATAATCACAGTTTTAAAACACCTTGAAATACATGAAAATCACTTGGATTCTGTTGTAAATCAAATTTGAAAACTTAAAAAACTCGTTTGCGTAATTTGGATTTAAATTGATTGAGATATGCTAATTTTAAGTAGGGGTCACTGCTAAAAATTACTTTCCCAATCAAGAACCTTGTGAGTGTCATTTAATTAATTAGTGAAAATTAATTATTAATTTCCTAAAATAATTGTTGATGAAATTTTTTTGAGATATTTAAATATGATTATTTCATCAAATGGCATTACCTTAATGAAAGTTGATTAGATATGATCTAGATCACAATTGATTACATCAATCCCAACAAACATTGTTACTTAACTAGGAATGGGAATTTGTTTAGCAAATTTCCTTATAATATTATCAAAAAGGTTTTGATGAATATTATATATGATATAACTTTGATTGAAAGATCGATTATCATTTCAAATATAATTTGATCAAATCACATTGTCCTGACCTTAGGCAAATATGATGTCTAGTCAAGGATCGTTGGGGTAGCAGGTTGCTCCGTGAGTGGTCTATCTCACTCCCATCAGTACTGGCCATGACAACGGGTAAGTAAAATATAATGCTTGAAGCGATCATGATGTATTTTTCTAATTATTAAAATTTGAATAATATGTATTTTGTGATTATACCGTCCTTCAAGTAGTAATCAAAATTGTTTATTGGTTAATTGATTGGATTGATAATTGATTTAATATAATTAAATAAATTAGATCTAATTATACTACACACTCTATTATGGATAGAGTTGTAATTCCCTTGAAAGAATTAATTATGTGAATATGATTCATAATAATTAATTAAAATTTGAACGTGATATGAAGGATCGCATAAGTGACATCCATGGCCACTCATCAAGGCAAAGGGTTCCGTCACCAAGGATTGTATGTATGAGACGTCTGTCCGAAGTGACAACTCCTGTATACAAGTGCATTGGATCGGGCTCTTTGCTTCTCGAAAGAGTATGGACATATGCGTAGTGACCCCAATGTCAGTTCCTCATATTGTTGAGACGATATTGGATTGCGCATAGCGAGTGCTATTCTTGTTGACGGTTGGTTCAATTAACAACATGTCAACATCTCCTTAGGAGTGGTGGGCCCTGATGCTAAAGATCGAATCAGAAAATGCCAGTTGAACATGTAAGGTGGAATGAGTTCCGCTTCTTTTTATCCAAGTTACAGTTTCTCATATCATTGGGATGTAACAAAGATAAGAAAGGAGATCACAGATCTTGATTGAGATATAATCATAAGTATATCTCTTACATTGAAAGTGAATAAGGGAATGAACTTTCAGAGTTAACATGGCAATACAACTTTGATATAAAAATTCCTAAATCAAGGTAAAATATGCATTTATACTGTAATTATGTAAATATCTTATTTTATATAATCCTCATTAAACCCACTCATTACTATGCTCAATCATAACCAGTAAAATACTGTAATTATGTATGTGGTTGCAACATGCAAGTTTCTTCATAATAATAAGGAGTGACAATTAAATAGACAATAGGACAACATTCTATGGTTTGTATGTCTCCGTAGTCTTGATCTCTCATCGAGTGTGCTTTGGAAGTATCCGTCGATGATGATCGTAATTGTCAATAATCCTTATGAAACCTAAAAAGATGTTTTGGCATATATATATGTTCTCTCGACATTTAATCATGAATGACATGGTTTACTGCATTATGTATAATGATGGCTCGATAAGAAATGATGTACTCAATATGTTTGAATACCTGCCTTAACCAAAAGTCTTTGAGAGTTAAGATGGATGTATATATGATGAGTGTCATCATTCTACTATCTATACTCAATTCATTCATGAAGCTTCATAATATTCATATTGTATGAATTGAATGAAGCATGCTAAAATGCTCTTATTTTGAAATATGTTGATCTCAACATAAGAGATCCTTCGTCTTAAGCGATGGTTGTTTATAGATGAAGGGAGCGCAGTGGAAGCATGGGTTTGACCCAAGTAAGAAGAAAAGTCAAAGAGTTGAGTGTACTTCCGTAACTTCCATATGACATCCAAAGAGTTGGATAAATACCAATATTGAAATAAGTTGATGTACTAATAGTGTGACTATTTAGACTATCTAAATTCCTTAGAGAAGGACTCGGATAGTGCATCGTAATAATGTGCATTTGATCATTGAAATAGACTTGCTTATTAGATAAGATCAAAGTCTAATAATTGTATCTCATTCTTCTAATAACACTTGCAATTGGTTGCATATGTTTTCGAAGATTAGAAAATCTAATCTTAAGGTTTAATAAGTCATCCACATGGATGTTGATGAAATTGTTGCAACAATCTCCATTGAATAGATAGACTATATTTTTAATGGGAGAGCCCTTAGTCGTAGAGAATATCTCTATGGCCTAGATATTAGAACACATTCATTGTTTATTTCTAAATATTGGAAATGAACGTGTATTCTAGAATAGACCTATCATAAAGAGTTATGATGGATATATTTCAGATAGTAATCTAACATCTAGTGGACTCCACTAAATTAGAATATTAATGAATAGTTTGTTAATATTTCTAAATACTGAAAATTAAACCTTAAAACATCAATAAGAGGATGAAGATCATATGAAAATGATATGACATCAAGCCTTGGACATAGTCTGTTGATGAGATCAATAGACAAGTAAGAGATGAAACTTTAGAGTCTCTGAAATTTCAAATCTTACATACTTGTGAATATTGTATTCAAAGTAAAAAATGTCCAATGCACCCTTCTCTGGGAATGGTATTAGATGCCAAGGTATTCAAGATCTCATACATATTGATGTATGTGAATCATCTATATCATAATAAACATTAATGATATGTGATATCAAATGATGATTTTTTTGATATGAGATTTTTTCCCCTTCTTATTAGAAACTTTTGGAGTGTTCAAAGATTTCATAATTTTGATTTTGAACCGAAGTTTGAAGGAAGATGACATGAATTTTGATCTAACCTAGATAGTCAGTACATATTAGATGAATTCATGGAATACCTTTTTGAGAAAGGAATATCATTCCTATCTCAATCCTCCTAATGCACCTAAACTCAATAGAGTTGTGGAGAGATACAATTGGATCATGTGTGATATGATTTGATAAATGATGAATCTTAGCATAATTACCTCTTAGTTTATGTGTATATATGTAGTAGAGACTACAATATATATCCTTAATAAGGTTCCATGCAAGTAAGTTGGAATCTAGCATCATAGAGTGATACTTCATTAGGAATATAAAGGATGGTATTGGATACCTACTTTATGACCTTGAGATTCTTAAAAGATCTCATCTCTAAGGATGTGATTCTTAGATGATGATTTTCTTGAGAATCAATATGAAAATGAGGTGAAGGAACTCATTTAATCCTGAGAAGATAACGAGGCTTCTAAAATCGGAAACTAAAAGGACAATTAAAGATGAAATACTCATACCTCTTCAATTGGTTTTGAGGATAGATTCCATGTGTCAGTTAAGTCTGAAAATGATCTGACTTCATATGATGAAGCTTGTAAGGATCATGACATGGAGAGATGGATGTTATCGGTAATTTCTAAAGTAGACTTCATATACAAGTGTTGTATATGGACCCTTGAGGATCAACCTATAAGGGTAAGATCCGATAAGTGTAAATGGATCTTCAAGAGAAAGAGGGAATCCGATAAGAAGGCAGAGAACTTCAAAGCACAACTCGTATCCACAAGATACACACGAAGAGTAGACATCGCTTGCGATGATAATTGCTCTTCAATGACCATGCTTGAATCCATAAGAATATTGCTAACTATAGCTACACAACTTGACTTCGACATCTACAAGATGGAAGTCAATATTGCATTCCTCTAGGAATACCTCAATGAGGATATTCACATGAAGTAGCCCCAGAGCTTCATAGTTGAGGAAATCAAGGTGTGTAGGCTGAAGAACTCCATCTATGGACTCAAATAAGCTTTTTGTAGTTGGAACATCAGATTTGATGAATTATAAAGGTTATGATTTTAGATAGAATCTTGATGAACCATGCGAAGCCTAATGGGAGTACCATTGTATTCATCGTCTAAATATAGATAAAATCCTAATCATTTGGAATGATATAAGGATGATAATAAGTGTTTTATAATATGATTGTTCCATAACTTGAGATGAAAGATCTCAAGGATACTTCTTAGATCTTAGTTCTGAAAATGTTCAGAAGCAAAGAAAAGAGGGTATTGGGATCACCATATTAAGTGATACACCTTGGACTTGTTCCATTCTTGGAAAACCCCACGGAAGGCTTCCTTCCATTAAGATATGGTACTAACCTATCTGAAGGGATAACACCTCAAGGAGTTGAGGAAGTGAATGCTAAAACTGCTTTCCCTTGCGCATCAGTTATGAGAAGCCTGATGTATGCTAAATGTGTAAAAAGTCATATGTCTGCCATGCAGTGGGCGTAGTAAACTCTTACTAATCCTACTATGGAGATAAAATACTTGATTGCAATAATAAAAACATCTTCAAAGAGGACAAGACTTTTGAGATAGTGATCTCAGTCTTATCTTCAAGAACTTAAGACTTTACATATGGTGATCTAAAAAGTCGTAACTACAGATACCTTTCGATATAGATATCTCCGAGAATAAGGGAATTCTAATAAGGATAATAGAAATTACACACTGGTTGTAACGATTATTGAGTTGTAGCGTCAAAGACACTATAACTGCTTTGACAAGATTGAGTATTGATTGCATAAGATGCAACATTCGCATTGGATGCGAGCATTGTTACTAGGAGATATGCAAATACTATAAAAGGACTTGGCGTAGTCTTTCGAGAACAGAGTGACTAATCAGCTTACCTGGTTATATGAAATAGCTCATAATTGTCACATGAGTGTGGGTTTAAAGATGAGCCCATTAATAGCTCTTTGGGCTAGTGGGAGATTGTTGGACATGCGAGCCCACATCAAGCTATTATGCAATAAATGTTATTGCAAATATCATTCCTTGATCTGAAATGAAGAATAATAATTTGCATAATAAGTCTTTTAGTACAATTAGGGTTATGTACCATGACCATCTTGATGATCATACAGTTGTTGATTCAATTATTGAATCCTAGAGGTTGGTGTTTATGTGATAACTAAAGAGTTAGATTGAGGACTCATCAAGCACCATCAAATGATCACTAAAAGATGATCTCCAGCCTGAGTAGGAGATGGCAATCCTTTCTCTCATGGGATGATATCTAACCAATCTCTTGATACATGTCCTCTGCATTAGAATAGAGATTCGGAGGTGCTAGATAAGTTAGGTCAGAGAGTTGACTTAATAAGATCGAGATAATCAAAGACCTATGTCATATGCTGTCACTATATTGGCACGCATCCTCTGACCGGAGACAGATGTGTTACTATATGTCTAAGTATGTACCTTTGACAGACTGATGGGTTGATGGCCTAATCAAGGTCTAACATCGGTGCGTTGGTGTGCATACAAGGGCATATGGGTAATACAATCTCTCAAAGGGATCATACATATTCATTACTGATAAAGAAAGATTTTCCCGAAGTCGTGTCATTTCACAAGGCGGAAGGACAGTCATTGATGTGACCTCAGACAAAATCTCTGTTTCATCAACAAATAACCCACAACAATAAAGAATCAAGCAATTAAAATAAAAATGTGTGTGGAGCTAGAATTTATTATAACTTTACAACAATGTCTATAACGTGTAAGTGTGTGTAGTGGTCGAACACAGGGAGCAAACAGGAGGAGGATGCATAAATAATGCTCAAAATTTCGACTTTTATCTCCTGTCCAAGTTATTGTTTTTGTGGGTTTTTAATTTTATATTTTTTACTTTTTTTATTTTTATTTTTTATTTTTGTTTTCTATTTTTATATTTGGTTTTATATTTTCAATTTTTATATTTTCTTTTTATATATATTTTTATATTATTTTTATTTTATGAAAGCAATATAGCATATATAGGGCTTTATATGTACAATATCTAGTAGTATATTTATAATTATTAATATATATACAACCAGAAAATATTTATTTTGGGTTTTTCATCTTTTTCTATTTTTTATTTTCTAGGATTTTTTGCTAATTTTTATGTATTTTTAAAGTCAAAAAATATCCCAAATATGGGATTAATAAAATACCCAAAATTAATTTAGATTTTCAAAATAGAAATTAAACTCCAAAATTATATATATAAATTTCAATACATAAATATTTTAATAAATTAAATTATTAAATTAAAAAATATATTTTTGGATTTTTCATGAATTTTTAAGATTTTTATAAAGGATTTTGGTGTTTTTAGATTTTTAGGGTTTTTGTTTTTCCAATTTTAGTGATTTTTGTGTATATAAATTAGGTCAAAATATACTATACATAATTTTTTTGGAATTTTTAGAGATGTTTTTATATTTTTTGGTTTATTAATTAAGCAGGTAATAAATAGGCTCCATGATATTTTTAATAAATAAATTAAATGCAAAAAATGCCAAATAAAAATAATGGCATGAATATACATGGCATGAAGTATATAGCTCGATTTTCGTGAATTTTTAGGAGAATGCTAGGTATTTTAAATAAATAGATAAAAACATAAAAAATATATATCCTAGTAGGGCATTTTTGCAAATAAAATAAATGACAGGGGCACAAGTGCAAATTTGCTAATGTAATAAAACATTATTTTAATTTTTAAAGACCTTTTCATCATAATATAACCCGTCAAGGCTTTGACGCAATTTCACCATTATGTGGGACTACGCGTGATGCAACCTAGGAAGGACCAAAATGAAATTATACTAAAATACAGGGGCCTTCCAGCAAATTTTACCAAAAATATATAATGTGCATAAAACATTATTGGACTTTAAATGAATACAAAAACTCATAGGGGTGTCCCTACAATTTTCCCAGCTCACGTGGAACAACACGTGACCGAGCTGGATATGACAAAAATGTAATTATAAGAAATGCAGGGTCTTATTTGCAAAATGTCCAGTTATTTTTTAAAGGCTAACTTTTATTTAAAGGGCTAAATATTAATTACAAAAAGAAGGGTGAGAATATGCAATTTACCCCAAATGAGCGTGCGATCCAACGGGTGGGCTTCATCCACGTGACTCCACGTGACACGCTCCGCTCCACATCACGTGATGACGTTTCGGTTCCAACGGCCAAGATCAGATCGCACAGATAGATCGATGGTTGGAGTGGGCAACGATTAGACGACTGGCCTTTCATCTGGGGGCTTGTTCTTGATCCAACAGTGGATGAGGGTCGAGGAAGAAGAAGAGACGAACTCACCTGGGGCGAGTTTTGATCTTGAATAACGGGCTCCTCCGATCTCAATCGATGTCGTCGAGTGGTCGTACACCTTCCTGCCGCCCCTGTGAATCGTCTATGTGTCTCAGAAATGTCTGGGGACCACTGGAAGGTCCTTGGAGCTCGAGGGGTTGCAGCCGAACCTGCGAGCTTTGGGTCTAATCAAATCGAACCCAGGAGGGCTCTGTTGCGCGTGTACCCTGCGCAGAAAGAAAGAAGGGCTCGAGGGGTTGCTCCTCGACTGGAAACGAAGCGGAAACGCATATAAGGTGAGGTGGGCAAAGAACCTCCTCCCTCCATCGACCGCTGCGAGCTCAGGGGATGCTCCACCTGTCACATGGAGTCCTCGCTTTGGTTGAGTCACGTGGTTTAGGAGGGTGAAGATGACCAAAATTGGGAGGAGGACGGAGGTGGATTATTTATAAACATTGGAAGCACCCTTATTTGACTAGATAAATGATGGAGTTTGGGGCTATGTACAAGTAATCGAAGAAAGTGGCGTGTATGTATATTGAACAATGAGCATTTCTTGTGAAGGAAGTGACGTCGATTGAATGATAGATCATCTGCGAAAAATGGCGGAAACTCAGGGAAAATAAAGACCGCGTCAAATTTGGACCAGAGGGGCGAGTTGACCGGTAGTCAACCTTTGACGTGTCCTCATTGGTCCACATCAGCCGCTACGCGACAAAAATGCAGATTTTATTCAAAAATAATTATTTTAAAATAAATAAATGATTTTATTAATTTTTGTATATAAAATAAAAATGTTTATTATTGAATGTAGTATTTTAATATGATTTTTATTTATTTTTTGGTTTACTTTATTAGTAGTTAATTTTTATTAGTGTATTTATAGGTATATTTGCCTATATTTTATACATTTTTATTTTTATTTTATTATTTTATTTTATTTATTTATAACTTATTTTTATGAGTATAAGTATAGTTTTATTATATTTTTATGATGTAATTTGTATACTTAAATAAATAGATATGTATATTTTATAGGTATACTTATAGGTATTTTACCTATGTATTATATACGTCTTTTTATTTTAATGTATTTTAATGAGTTTTATTTTGGCTTTGTATTTTTAATATAATATAGGTAATATTTACTATATTATAAAAACAAAAAATATGATTCTTTTTTATTTATGTAGAAGTAATAACATAGGTATTTTGCCAATGTTTACACATAGACTTATTTTATTTTATTTTCCTTTTTGGTTTTATTTTTAGTTCCAATATGCACACATATTATAAATAATAATTACAAAAATATAAAAATATATTTTTGTAAAAATAATGAATAATGAATAAATTGAATATTTTAATCGGTATATAACTTTCACATAGTAACTCTAAAAAACATAAAACCACCACCATTAAATAGCTTGTGAAAAGTTATATACAATTAGAGATGATTTTGATATGTTTTGAGTTTTTATTTGAAAGATATGGGTCTGGGAAGTTGAGTTTTCGGCTTTTTATTTCGTGTATGAAATGAACACTGTGTATTATTTTTGTACAAACTCAACTTTTTATTTTTATTTACATTATTATCTACAATTTTCATGTACAAAATTTCTTAATTTGATGAATAAATAATAAAGAATAAAATATGGGTCAAAAATGCTTAAATAATGAATAAAAGAATTGGGTTTTTCTTCTATTTTTGACCCTTGTCTCCCTTTACTTTATTCCTTGTCGACCAACTCAATTCTTGACTTGGTCTCGGGGTTCAAGGTCATAAAATATCTTTGATATTTTATTCATTTTTCTTTTCTTCTCTTTATTCTAAAATTTTGACATTAAAAACATGTTTTATATACAAATAATACAATAAATAGTGAATGCTATCATGCAAAAATTAATGCTATTTACATGCATTAGCTAGGGTTTTTAAGGCCAAAATGATAGAATAAAGGTGATGAAATGGAGACTCATCACCCCCTATACTTGCCTTTGCTAGTCCTTAGCAAACACTTATGTAATAAGTATAAAAAGAATAAAGAAGAAATGAAAAAGAAAGAATAAATGGAATTGATTTCAATAATCAAACTTGTCACCATAAAATCAAAGTTTGGAGCTCAGGTTAGACCTTCATGTGAAAATGTGTGTGTAACCTGGCCGGGAACCAAATTTAAAACACAACAGCCTTCGAAAGTCACAGAACTCGGTTCAAACCACCTCAAATAGCCAGATCAGAACTAGTCTACATCGTACGCAAACACTTATGACTATGAAGCTGACTTGTACAGTGTGAGTGATAGTGGCTCTCCCCAAATGAAATGACAAAACAACTGACTTCTTTGGAATGACAACCCAATGATTCCCCAATCCAGCACTCTGTCCTCGAGGAGTGGGGTATTCCCTTCTAAGTTCAAGTGGCATCCAACTGAGAGGTGAAGAAAAGAATAGACGGTAGCCAGTGTAGCTACCTATCCAGGGATGCATGACCAGTGTAGTCAAGTCATCCAGCTGTAGGCTCACATGGTATAACTTTGACACTCAAGCTTGCTTATTTTCTATACAACATATATACATACTCCGGCAGTCATTTTATTTTCAATCAGGCCTGTCCACTTTTTTGGAGTTTTTTTAAACATATTATTTACAACAGCATTACATAAGGAGTTTTTTCCTCTTGATCCAGAAGACTATCCCTCTTTTGAAGCATTATTGCAACCCACACTCTCCTATCATTCGACTTCATGGTAACTGGACCAGGTTGGGGTGTACTTCCCTCCCTAGACGAGGATGAATGTTTCCACCTGTGTGCGTCTCAGACCGGCAAATCCAACCCCCTCACCACTCCAACTGAGTCGAGCCAAGTGAAAGGTGCAAATGTCCAAGTTAGGTCACGACCGACAAGAGTCATGTGTGTGTCTTAAAAAGTTCTAGTTAGTCAGTTGAGGTGACTTGAACCTAGCCCTAAGTCTCAAAGAATTAAGTCCCAATAGATCTGAAGTACCTTAAACCTAATTCCCAAAAGATTCCAGTGCAATTAGGTGTAGTAAGGTCCAATTAAGCTCCAATCTTCGACTTTATTGGACTAGTTCAATCATCAAGCTCAATCGAAGAATATGAATGCTATGCAAATGCTATGTACAATGCAGAAAGAATGATGCAATTTTTCTAGAAGAATTTGAAAATAAAAAGAATCTTTGAAAATAAAAATTATTTTGGCACAAGAAAATATGTTCAACTATTTACACAGGCATGCTGCTTTTTATTTATTTACAAGGGTTAAGAATTTAAAGAATTTACAAGTTTTCACAAGTTATTTTTATAGGTATTTATGCATAATTGGTAAAGAATTTTATTTATTTATATATACATTTTATTCCTATTTAATGATGCATTTACTCCTCAAATTTATTTGAAAACAATTTCGAAAACTATAGTACACAATAATTTTTGCAAACATTTGAAAGTCATTTTGCAAAGATTTTTCACACTATATATACATTTTTCACAATATGTTTACAAGCATTTTAAAAATCATTTGCAAATAGATTTTTCAAATCCTTTTATTTCACACAAAGAAAAGGATTTTTGCAATCAAAATATTTTTACAAAGGTTGAAAACATTTCAAAAAAGTTTTCTAAACGGGCCAGGCCATTTTTCAAACCATTTTGCAAAAATATTTTAACCTGATTTATTAATCAATATATATAAAAAGAATTTGAGGAATGAATTATGTTGTTAATTTAATGAATTGTATATGCATATATAGTATATTTAGTCATATTTATTATTAATAATGCCCAAGTATGAGTTATGGCTAAAGTATATACAGAGTATATATGACCCCCCTATACTTAGCATGAGCTATGTCCTCATAGGTCGAAGAGAAAAAGAGAAGACATAACTCATACTGAGTATAGAAAAGCCTATAATACAACGACTGAATAAGAAATGAAAGAATGAAGAGATAAATGAATAAGAAGGTTGCCTTTCCCCCTATACTTTGGGTTAAATAATCCTAAGTATAGCAGACTGTCCACAAGGCAGGGAGGGTCAAGGGTGGGAATAAATAGATCACAGCTCGGTCTGTCTCCTCCTATACTTAGGGTGAGATATCCCTAAGCATAGTAGAACAAATCAACAAGAGAGGAGACAGTGGAGGGGATCAATGAATGAAAGAATCTGGGGTGCACCCCCTATACATAGGACAAAGTACACCCTAAGTACAGAAAACTAACACGAAGGGGAGACACCTTTTCTGTAGAAAATGAAAAATGAAAATGAAAATAAGAAAAGACAAAGATATACAGAAAGATGGAAAAGATCATGGAGAATATACGCATCACTCCCCCTATACTTAGGGTGAAAGATCCCTAAGTATAAGCAAAGACAAGAGTGATGAAACAGAACGGAGAAAGAACAACACGGTGTGGACCCCCCATCCTTTGGACAAGGCACGTCCTATGTATAGACATAAAGATATGGCGCATGATCTGGGGTACACATGACATGCGAGAGAAAGAAGGAACATAAGATAAGACACATATATACAACAAGGTAGACTGATGAAGTCCAGGACGGTATCAGACAAGTGAATACCGTACTCTTGTCATCGTCTCCATGTGAGAACGAAGATGCAATCATACAGTGAAAAGACACCCGAGTATACAATCAAGTGGGTGTCGACTACCAAGGAAAGTAAATCGAAAGGTGATACAGGGTCCGGTAGCGGAGAGAGGAGAGCATCGGCTCATAAGGAAAGAATGAGTGAGCGGAGCCGATACTATAAGACTTGGAGGAAGAAAGAACAATGCAGACTCCTCCACGTCAATCATGGTCTCAGAAAGATATAAAAAGCGAAGTGTAGGAGACTTTCCTAATGCAACGACATGGTATCCGGTGAGCAGAAGGTCGAAAAGCCGCAAGAACACACTGAACACCACAAGACATGGCTCAATCCTGCGAGGGTCCTCAAGCTGAGCGAACTCAAAGATCTCAGAATAATCAGATTTCTCGGCTCCGTGCTCCAACAGACAGGAGACACAACTAGGGAGGAGATCGGTATAAAAATCAGAAGACTCCGCTCCATGCTTCGACAGACAGGAGACACCATAAATGAAGCTGAGTACCTAGAAAATGATGTACCCTTACGCAAATAACCCTTGTGGACTAGTACATGCTAGTCAACGAATAATCAAATAGAGTTCACCCTTGCGAGGGTCATCAAGGTGAGCCAACTCCAAGGAGCCAGATCCATCACACAGATCACAGAAGTGGTCTCGGTAGGCGAAAGATCGGCTACCAGCAGTAGAGACCGACAACTCAAGAAAATGTGACAACGTCCCGCAGATAACCCTCGGGGAATGTGCTACCAACTAGGCAAAGAATAATCAGAGAGAAATATCTCGTCCTCATGCATACCGTCAAGGAGAGCAGACTCAAAGGAGTCCAGTCAGATAGGTCCCCAGGATCCAACAGATCGGATACCACAAGGTAGGGATGAACCAGAAGATACCAGACGACTCGATTCCATGATCCAACAAATAGGAGACTCACTCAGAAAGTGGAACCGAGCATAAAGAATATGTTGCATTTTCCCGCAGATAATCCTCGGGGAACAATGCAAAGTAAGCAAGGATTGGTTGGATCAGATCTCAGCCTTGCGAGGGTCATCAAGGAGAGAGGGCTTGTAGGAGCTAGATCCATCAAACGTATCCTCAAAGGTGGTCTCAATAGGCGACAGATCTACTACCATCAGAAGAAACCGACATCTCAAGAAGTTGTCATAGTCTCTCCTAGCTAACCCTCGAAGAGCACTATGAACTAGGTAATGAATAACCAGAATAAGTGACACTCATCCTTGCAAGGACCGTCAAGTAGAGCGGACTCAAAGGAGTCCATGAAGTTGGCCTCGTGCACTGACAGATCGGGCACATATTCCGACAGGGAGGCCAATCAATCAAATCAGACGAAACAGTCTCAGGTTCCAACAAGGTGGAGACAGAGTTAGTGAATGAAACCGATCGTAAAGAAATTGTTGCACCATCTCGTAGATAGTCCTCAGGAATTGATGAAAACTAGGTCAATCAAATCATGGGAATGTTGGCAACACATCTGAGGTCCTCAAAGTCATCAATCGCTTAATCCTCATGAGGGCATAAGATCATGTGAGGGACAAAAGATAAATCTCATCAGTCACAATGCGATCCCTCGGGTCAATCCAATCGGCTGAGATGTCGCAAAAGATAAGCATAAATCCTTGAGGTGCCACAGGTGGGTGGAATAGTCAGGAGATCAAGGATGAATCAATCAAGGAGAGAAGGGAGATCATGTGGGTTCCAATCACTATGGAGTATAAATCAAGATTAGTCAATCAAACATATTAATCGAGATGGAGGGAACCTCAAAATATATCGATCATTCATAGTTCATGAAATCATCATCAAATCATCACACTATATCACACCCTCAATCCGGTGTGCGTGATTAAAAATCCTCAATAACAAGTTACACCTAGTAATTGTGCATCGTCAAAGTCCTCAATAAAGTCCAAGCACATATCGAGTCCAAATCCACCAAAGCAGCATATCACTCTCAGTATCCTCAAAAACTACCTAGCTTACTCAAATAAGCAATGGAAGTCATAATCCTCGATGCGGGCTATATCTGTAAGCACAGTAATCCCGGGTAAGAGAAGAGATGATACGGGGGATACTAGGAGGGTGGGCGAGAAGATATTAGAACAAAGACAAAATTGTGTGTTCCACACAAGGCAGGAACACATCCAAAATTGTGGTTCAAGGAGAGGGTTTCCTCGAACCGGACTTGATATGGGTGACATGGGTAAGGAGAAAAATTGCAAGATCCGGTGAAGACGATGAAGCTCAAGACCCAATATCACGACTGGAATGCAAATGAGGAGATTTATATATAAGAGAGGTAGAAGGACTCAATGATGAAAAACACACACACGCGGGACCGATGACTCTAAGAATGAATGAAACACAGATGGATCCAAAGTCACAATCAATGCATAAAGCAAACCCCTAGTTCACCTACTCAACACAATGAAGACTGAGATGTGGTCTTTTTATCTTGTAGATTTTAGAGTTAGGTGATCATCCAAAAATTGCACATACCGAAGATAGGCTTGGATTTGGGCCCTAATCCTTAGCGTGTACGTAGGAATAAAATGCGCATACAAGGAGGGGGTTGCTCTCCCCAAGACAAGGAATCCATTACGTTTTATTTTAGAGATTAAGTAGAGTTCGCAGTCCCGATTTTATTTTGGTTATCACTTTTTTGGTTTATTTTCAATGCACGTGCCTAACATTTTTCCAATTCTATTTGACATCCTAGGTGAGCAAAATCATAGGGAGAAGGTCGGAAAAGCAATGTAAGTCGGAAAAGCAATACAAGTCGGAAATCAATGATGCATGCAAAGTTAGAAGACTTACAGTGCTTCCCAGCTCTCTTCATGCGAGATGCATAACAAAATTGAAATCCTAACTAAATGAGATGCAATCAGATGAAATCACCCTAGATGAGAATGTATTATTAGCGTGAAGCACCATATTGCAAAATTTGACTAAGTCCAAAACACAGTCTATAGGTACATGCAATATTTGTTAGGTGTTTGGCCTTAGTCTATCGAGCAAGCACATCCTAAGCTAGGGCTCATTCACACAAAATAATAGAACAAAATCATATAACAAATAAAAATAAAGCGAAAAAAATGCGAGAAAACCAACGAGGCCCCCAAGGGAACAATCCCTCGTGCACTGGACCTCGCAAAGTCGAAGTACCTGGGAGAGTCCAAATAATTACAATTAAGTGTCACTCTTTCTCACATAAATATACATAATAATAAAAATAAGAAAATGCATAATGAAATAGACTGTTTTCAAAAATTCTTCTCATTCTGCCCTTGATGCTCTCTCATGTCATCCAAGCAAGAAAGGCTGACTCCACCTTGCTTGGGTGCACTGGTCCTCCTATGAGGTCCTCCTTCGCGCATCGATCCCTCACATCAAAGACAAATAGAGCAGATGGTCAGAACAATCAACAAATAATATTAAATAATTAATGAAAAATAAATACTGATAAAAAATAAATAATGCAATAAATAAATGGACAAGAGAAAAGATACAACACAAAATAATCTCCTAAGCGGCGCTGCTCCCCGATAACGATGCCATATGATGAAGAGAGATTTTACCCAAGTCGTGTCATTCATCTTTGTTTAATCAACAAAAAACCCACAACAAGAAAGAATCACGCAATTAAAATAAAAAAAAGTATGTGGAGTTAAAATTTATTATAACTCTACAACAATGTGTATAGCGTGTAATTGTGCTTAGAGGTCTAACACAGGGAGCAAACGGGAGGTGGAGGCACATATAATGCTCAAAATTACGCCTTTTATCTCTTGTCCAAATTATTATTTTTGTGGGTTTTTAATTTCATATTTTGTTTACTTTTTTATTTTATTTTTATTTTTTCCCTAATTTTCTATTTGTTTTTTATATTTTCTTTTTATATAATTTTATTTTATTTTTATTTTATGTAAATAATATAGCATATATAGGGCTTTATATATACAATATATAGTAATATATTTATAAATATTAATAAATATATATAAATCAGAAAATAATTGTTTTGGGTTTTCATATTTTTCTAATTTTATTATTATTTTCCAGGAAGTTTTGCTAATTTTTATGTATTTTTAAAGTCAAAAAATATCTCAAATATGGGATTAATAAAATATCTGAAATTGATTTAGATTTTAAACTCCAAAATTATCCAAATCAATTTTAATATATAAATATTTATATAAATAAAATTATAAAATAGAAAAAGATATTTTTGGATTTTTAAGAATTTTTAAGATTTTTATAAAGGATTTTGGGGTTTTCGATTTTTAGGGGTTTTGTTTTCCCATTTTTAGTGATTTTTTTCTATAAATAAAATAGGTTAAAATATACTATATACATTTTTTTGGAATTTTTAGAGATGTTTTTATATTTTTTGGTATTTTATAAAACAAATAGAGAATAAACAGGCTCCTTGATATTTGTAATAAATAAATTAAATGCAAAAAATGCCAAATAAAAATAATGGTGTAAATATACATGGCATGAATCATTTAACCCTATTTTTATGAATTTTTAGGAGCATGCTTGTATCTTAAATAAATAGATAAAAACATCAAAAATATATGTCCTAGCAGGAGCATTTTTGCAAATAAATAAATGATAGGGGCACAAGGGCAAATTTGCTAATGTAATAAAACATTTATTTAATTTTTAAAGATCTTTTCATCATTACATAACCCTCTAGGGCTTCTATGCAATTTCACCATCACGTGGGACTACACGTGATGCAACCTGGGAAGGACCAAAACATAATTATACTAAAATACAGGGGCCTTCCAGCAAATTTTACCAAAAAATATACATCATGCATAAAATTTTATTGGACTTTAAATAAATACAAAAACTCATAGGGGTGTCCCTGTAATTTTCCCATCTCACGTGGGACGACACGTGAGCTGAGCGGGACATGACTAAAAAGTAATTATAAGAAATACATAGTACTATTTGCAAACTGTCCAATTATTTTTAAAGGCTAACTTTTATTTACAATGCTAAATATTAATTATAAAAAAAGTGGGGCAAGAATGTGCACTTTACCCCAAAAGAGCACGCGATCCAACGGTTGGGCTTCATCCACTTGACATGTGTCTGCTCCACGTCGTGCGATGACGTTTTGGTGTCAATGGCCAAGATCAGATCGTGCGGGTTAGATTGACGGTCGGAGTGGGCGACGATCAGATGGCTGGCCTTTCATCTAGGGGCTTGTTCTTTATCCAATGACGGATGAGGGTCGAGGAAGAACATTAGATGAACTCACCTGGGGCGAGTTTCGATCTTGAATAGCGGGCACCTCCGATCTCAATCGCCACTGCCAAGTGGTCGTACACATTCCTGCAACCCCTATGAATCATCCAGGTGCCTCAGAAATGTTCGGGGACCACTAGAAGGTCCCTTGAGCTCGAGGGGTTGCTGTCGAACCTGGGAGCTTTGGGTCTAATCAAATCGAGCCCAGGAGGGCTCCGTTGCGTGTGTACCGTGCACAGAAAGAAAGAAGGGCTCGAGGGGTTGCTCCTCGATCGGAAATGAAGATGAAACATGATGACACGCCCCTGGCAACTCGGGTAAAGGTAATCAAGGGTCGTTGCGACCCAAGTCACCAAGCGGTGCTCAATCGAGAAAAAAATCAGACCACCAAACAAAGTCAAAAATCAAAGAAAGCTCAAGTAGCGGTCTTGCTATTATATTAACCTGGTATAGCGACCAGGGTCGAACTCAAGGAGCACGTGATGGCCTCGCGGCCTACGAAGTAGTCTAACAAAAGAAATAAAATAAAATAGAAGGCTTTTTGGTGGATTTTTAATGTTTTTATATTTTTTGGATTTTTAATATGTAATTAAGAAAATAGAAAAGCAATAAATCAAGCAACTCCCAACAATTATTTATCTACTCAAAAATCATCCAAAAATTCAAACAAAAATGTTTTTATGTTTTTTTATATTTTTTACTGTTTTTAAGTAATTTTTGATATTTTTCTGATTTTTATTGGATTTTATAAAAATCAAACAAGGCGAAAAATAAAAGGTATTGTCCAGTCAGGTTTCATGGCCAAATTAAAATGCAAATTGGCCCTACTAAACCTGAAGGTAATTTTCCTGTAAAGATCAAAACACAAGGAAAATTTAGCCACTGGAATTATTAATTTCTGGTTTTTCTTTTAATTATTAGAATTTTTATGGGTTTTTAGGGGTTTTGTAATTTTTATAGGTTTTATAAAGCCAAAAATGACCAAAATTGGTCAGAAAATCAAACAAGGCAAAATAAACACTATATAATTTTTTTTGTAATTTTTAGAGGTGTTTTAATATTTTTTTGTGAATTTTAAAAATTAGACAGTAACAAAAATGCTTTTTTTGAATTTTTAAAAATAACAAAAATAATAAAAAATGTCTCTAAAAATTAGAGACAATTTTACACTATGGCAGAAGTCATATTTCCAATTTTCATCGAATTTGGAGTTGGTTTGCTATTTTATTAAAAATAAAAACAAGGGTACAATGCACAGGGACCTGTACGCTAATACAACAAATTCCAGGGGGTCCGGTGCTCACGTGACCTGGGCACATAGGGACCTAATTGCAAGAAAACTAAAGTTCCTGGACTATTTAGTAACATGTACTAAAAGTCCAGGGGCTTTAGTGTAAATAACCCACGAAATAAAGCACATGCACAATTAAACCACGCACAGGGGTATTTCTGCAATTAATAAAAACTTAAATCCATTCATTAACACCCTGAAACATGAAGGTCTTACATGCAATTAACCCACAAAAGCACGTGTCGACGCACGTGTCCCACTACAAACAGGGGTATAAAGCAAATCCCAGGAATAACAGGGTCCTCTATGCAAATTACCAAACAAAAATAAAATGTCTAAAATATTTACAGGACTACAAATTAACAACTAGAAATCTAAGGGCCTAAGAGATATTTACCCTTTATTTATTATCAACGGCTGCGGTGGCGCCACGTAGATGATCCAACGGCTGAGAATAATGGCGCCTTAACCAAGGAATGCGGGCCGGATCGAACGATTGAGGGTCCACCACGTGGCTAATCTGACGGATCTGGTGCGCTGTGGCTAAACCCTCGGTGGATCAACGGTGGTGAAGACGACACGTGGAGATCGGACGGCTACGGAGTCACTGGTGCCTTGTCATCTGATCGTGCGGCCCAGATCAGTCCTCCTATGGATCGGACGGTGACGAAACTCCTCAAATGGGTGGCCGAGATCTAATCTGGAGCGAGAGGATGATCTGACGGCTCGAGAAGGTCCTGGATGAACTGTCGGCCGATGAACTTCACCGGCTCGAAACTCGGGCGTGGGGACTCCTCGACGGCTGCGGAGATGCTGGAAAGATGCGCCTTGGGACTCCGCAGCCAATGGACTGCTCCGATGATGGCGGGGAGCTCTGGAAAGCTCCGGCTGTGGTGAAGGACCTGGAGCACCTGTGCCCCACTGTTCCGACCTCTAGATGAGGACGATTAGACCTGCTACCTGCACAGGAAGAAAGAGGGGTCAAGGGCAAACTGCCTCGACCCGTTAGCGCACGTGAACGATGAAGGATGCAGCGGTATGGAGGTCCTCCGGCGAGCGGCGGAGGTGGAGGACCGAAGTCCCTGCTCCGGGGCGAGCCAGGGGGAATGGGTAGGTGGAGAAGGTGCGGAGGAGGCTCGTGAAGGTGTTGGCGATGTCGGATGGGTGAATGGCTGGACAGAGATGACGGGCGGAGGCGGCGGAGCTACGGCTACAGAAATAGAAAAATGCGAATCTAAGCTAAACTAAGGGCTAAAGAAGCTACCTGGCGGAGGCATTCGACTAGGTTGGAGCTCGGGGAGCTCCTGGGTCATTGCTTGCAAGGGATCGTCGTGTTCCCGAGGCTGGGCAAGCTCGCGGCAGCGCTCGGTGACGAAGCCACCGGATCAGAGGCTTCCCGAAGTCCTCGAGCGTCACTTCCACTCCGGAGAGCACCGCTGTCACTCAGGCACACCGGAGGAGTTCCTTGGCTACGACGGGAGGTTCAGAGATGAGGAACAAGGCTGCCGGAGGCGATGCTATATATGTCCATGGGTCCGAGAAGACATGGATCGGGCGAGACGCACACAACTCGGATCCCTCAGACCCACCCCAGGCGTGGATCTAGGATGAACAAGGATTAATCGGGGACCGGGGTTAAGGTATTTGGCAATCGGGTCGAATGGGGAGAAATGGTAGAAATCGGGTCGGGCGAGACGAACCCGGCTCTGGTGGTCCTAGGGGGAGAGTTGACCGAGGGTCAACATCCCCCGTGGACCAATCAGAGCCTGCCAATTATTAGGATTTTGTAAATTAAATAATAAATAGAAAATGAACGAATTTCAAAAACTCAAAACATGAAAAATATTTGTTTTAATTTTTTTCTATTTTTTATGATTTTTAATTATTTTTTTGATATAAAAATAAGGTATTTACACTAGAGTGTTATATATAGGTATATATACAATATGGATATTTTTTTGATTTTTAATTAGTTATTTTTATACATTTTTATTCCCATTTTATATTTTATTTATTTATAGCATAAAATTAGGAATAAAAAAGTATTTTTATTTTATTTTTATTATTTATATCCAAGGGGTAAATAAATAGATATATACATATACATATATATATACATGGTATATTTACAATGTTCTTTTTGGTTTTTAATTTTGTTCTTTTTATTTTATTTTTGTTTTTATGGTTTTTCTTTTATTTATTTACATCATAAAAGATAGAGTATATACAAATTTTTAGGGATTTTAATTTATTTATTTACAAGGCTAAATAAATATAGATAAGTGTTCTATGTACAAGGTGAATATATACAAGTGAATATTTTTATTTTCTTTTTAATTTTTTTCTATTTTTATTTTGATTTTGTATTTACAAACATATACAAATATATACAAGCCCATTTTATTCTATTCTTGGAGGAACATATTTTTTATTATATTTACAGGTATATTTGCACACATGAGCTCCCTATCTCTCTCTACTTTGGCTTTTATGCGGTCAGGCCCATGCCGAGCCCTCCCTTGGGATTAGGTTGATAAATATTTATTCTAAATATTTCCCTCTTTTTCTTTTTATTCTTTATTCTTTTATTTTTACACAAAAACATGCTAATTATTAGTTTTTACACTATGCATGCCTTTTGCTAATTATTTGTATTTACACATATCTACATGTATTTGCAAAGATTTTTGTAGCTAAAATATAAGAATAAAGAGTGATGAATGAGTATTCATCACCCCCTATACTTAAATTTGCTAGTCCCTTAGCAAACACTTATTTGAAAAAGAAGTGAAAAAGAGAAAGAAAAAGAAAAAAGGAGAATGTACATGGATCAAAGTTGAGTATTAAACTTTCCTTCATTAAATTGAAATATGGAGCTCGATCAGATCTTTGGATTATTAATGTGTCGGAACCTTATTTGGACTTAAGCTTAAAACTCAATAGCTTCTAAGTTCCACCAATCTATAATCAAGACTCCTCAACAATCCAGATCAGAACAAGTCACCAAACACAAACCCTGAAGACCATGAATCTTTCCTTGTACTGTGAATGTGAAGTATAAGCTCTCCACCTCAGAAATGGCAACTTGACAACCCTCCCTAACAAGGTAACTCTGTGACCCCAATCTGGCCACTCTTTCCTCGAGGAGCGGGGTATTCCCTTCTAAGTTCAAGTGCAACCGGCTCAAGAAGAGGGGGAAGAAGAGAATGGACCATGGCCAGTGTAGCCATGTATCCTTGGGAGCTCGACCAATGTAGCCAAGTCTCCCTGCTGCAAGCTACATAAGGTGGGACATAAATCTCAAGCTTTGCTTATTGCACTATATACATACTCCGGTGGGATTATCATTTTCTCTCAGACCCACCACTTTTTTGGAGTTATTTTC
Organism: Ottelia alismoides; assembly: GCA_037367405.1. NCBI lineage: Eukaryota > Viridiplantae > Streptophyta > Magnoliopsida > Alismatales > Hydrocharitaceae > Ottelia > Ottelia alismoides. The sequence continues at coordinate 18,742 of JAZKJV010010210.1, read as the reverse complement.
TTTTTGCATTTTTTTAGTGCATTATACAACATATACATGTGCAGCATATATACAAGGAGTTTTTCCTCTTGAGCCAGTAGACTATCCCTCTTTTGAAGCATTATTGCAACCCACAACTCCTGTCGTTAGACCTCATGGCAACCAGACCAAGTTGAGACGCACTTCCTTCACTAAAAGAAGAAGAGAGGTTCCGCCTAGAAGTACTACCCTCATATGCTACCCCAAGTCAAGGAAGACCACCTCCTCACCATCTCATCCGTAGAGAGCTTGGTGCAAAGTGTTGGTCCAAGTAAAGCCATTATCTATATGAGTCATGTGTGTGTTGTTAAGTGCTCTACTTAGGCTCATTGAGATGACATGTGATCATAGCCTAGTGGACTCAAAGAATTAAGTACCATGGACCTGAAAAGCCTTAACCCTAAGCCTTATAAGGTTCCTCTTAGAAATTAGGTGGATTAAGATCTTAATCAAGCTCCATTTCCCAATTTAATTCCAGGCTAGTTTAAATGTCAACTATAATCCAGGAAAAACTATATACATATATACAAATATGCTATTTACACAATATTTACAAACATGCAAAATTTTTGAAAAATGTTTTGAAATCATGGATGAATGAATGCATGAATGCAGTTTCGCAAAAGTATTTACACAAATTTACACAAGATTTTTGCAAGCTTTTGATTTTCAAAACATTTTGGAAAAATTTTGTACTATATACATAATAATGAAAATATTTACACAATCTTTAAAAAAAGGTTTCTGAAAACATTTTTACAAAAATAATTTGTACACTAGCTATGTATGTGCAATAAAAGAATGTTTATTTAAAGGATTTTTTTTTTAATTTTTGTGGTTTTTAGGGTTTTTAGCCATTTTTATTTATTCACACACTCACACAAAGTACGAGTTATGGCTAAAGTATATATGAAATATATACATACCCCCCTATACTTAGCTCGAACGATGTCCTCAGAGTCAAGAGCGATGAAGAAGACATAACTCGCGCTTACTATAGGGAAGTGAAAAGGACGGCTATATACAAAGATAAATGAATGAATAGAAACTCAAGAGACTCTCGGCTTTTCCCCCTATACTCAGGATCAAGTAATCCTAAGTATAGCAGGTTGTACACAAAAGGGAAAACCGAGTGGAGAATGTACAGGTTCTACCCCCCCCCCCATACTTAGGGTAAAATATCCCTAAATATAGGCAGCACAAACAGGGGTAGCAAGTCACGAAGAAAATCAACCGATATATACAAGAAGGATGGGACATCACTCCCCCTATACTTAAGGTGAAGAACCTTAAGTATAGGCAACACAACAGAAGTGATGAAACATAACGGAAGAACAACCCGGTGTTTTCATCCCCCTATACTTAGGATGAGGAATATACTAAGTATAGCAAAGATAATCCTAAGCGAGACCTGGGGTGAAAACAAGAACGGAAGACAGAAAGATTAAACTAAGACAAAACACGTATTTACAAAAGAGTACAATGTTGAGGTGCCTCTCAACAAGCGCTAGATTTTACGCCCCTAGCTGGGCGCAAAGGCTAGGACAATGCTGTATCAAGGTTTAGTACGGCATCGGTAAGTCGAATACCGTACTGTCGTCGCAATCTCGGTATGAGAACAGCGACGAACTCAAAAGTGTAAAGTAAGACACCCAAGTATGCAATCAAGCGGGTGTCTGCTACCGGCCATGGATGTGGAAGTATGTGATCGAGATCCGGTAGGACAAAAGAGATTGTTGGCTCTGGATCAGACTGGAGTGAAAGTGTGGAGCCGAAGAAATCAAACGTGGAGAAGGATGGATCAGTAATAGAATCCTCCATGTCAATCAGTGTCTCAAGAAGATATGTGCAGTCAAGATTAGGAGACTCTCTACGAAAACTGATATCCGATGAATGAAATAGAAGTAGATCAGACAGATCATCGAATATCTCCAGGATGGGCTCATCCTCGCGAGGGTCGTCGAGGTGAAAAGACTCAAAATCAGAAGGATCTAAAGACTCGGTTTCGTGTTCGACCAGATCGGAAACACTCTCAGAAGGTGAAACCGAGTACTCATCAAGTGCGACATCCTCCCGCCGATAACCCTCCGGGAGAGATGCAGGATCATAAGTGACAAGAAGAGGACCAGGATCTAGATGGGCATCTGCGCTGCTATCAAGTATCCACTCGGTGCACCAGGCTGCATCGTCATCGGAAGTGTATCTCTCGGCAATCTGGAAGAAGGAGAAGGTACCGGTCAACACCGCGGAAGCTGGCAAAGTATCTGCGGTTGATCTTCGCTCTGCGGCTATGCTGGCTGCCAACTGGTCCTCAGCAACGGTGTCTCTCTCGTCAGAGTGGAGGACAAAAGACTCAAATACGGGACTCTCTGTGTCTGTGCTCTCAAAGTGGTGTCCCATATCGAACTGTGGCTGCTGGGCTGAAACCTGGTAGCCGTCTGCATACAAGAAGTATCTCTGCAGAAAGGAAGCTGACTCCTGCGGGACTGGAAACTGTAGTGGCTGAAAGGGTGTCTGTAGTAGCGGGGGCTCCTCCGGTTCTTGGAGTATCAGAAGATCTGATATCCAAGACTCGTATACTATAAACTCTGGGGCTTCCTCGAACTCCAGCTAGTAAACCAATGGGAACTCGAGAAGACTCTGGGACCGAACCTCTACTAACGCAGTCATCTCCTCTGTCTGTGGTGCTGCGTACTCCAAGTCCTCTGGCTGGTGTGTAGAAACTGTCTCATCCTATAAAGCAACACACTGCACTGGTATTGCATCGTCCGCCTGTGTTGTTCCGACGAAGGCATCTCGTGAAGATGATCTCTGTGAAAGTAGCCTCGAGATGATATCCAATAGGTGAATGTCGGAACTGCGGTGTGAACTGCCACATGTGGTAATCACCAGTGCTATATGCTCCGCGGTCATCCCCCTCATGGAGATCTCTATCAAGTCTGTCACTGGAAGTCCGTGGTCCGGAAATCTCCTCAAGAGATCAAGAAACCTCGGCCATGCCTCCTGCAATGGCTCCTGGGGGTCAACTGAAAAGTCGGTGATCAAGGACCGCATAAACTCTGCTCTAGGCGGGGGGAAGTATCTCTGTAGAAACTTTCGGCGTAGCTCTCCCCACGTATCGAATGTCCTCCCCAATCGTCGGTGTCATCTCATGGAGCTCTCGTGAAGTGTAAATGGGAAGGTCCTCCTCATCAGCTCCTCTGCATTGACGTCTGAATATCTCTGTGCTCTGCAAAACTCCTCGAATGCGGACAGGTGAAGATAAGGCTCCTCGTGCGCCTCTCCTGAAAATGTCGGCAATTGCTGAATGTAATCCAAATCCAAGACGAATGGACGTAATGTAGAAGCTGACTCAGCTCCCTGTGCTATCTGTTCCTCCATCCTTCTGGAATAAGATCTGTCTACTGATCTCCACTGCTCTCTCTGATCACCAATGGAGTGCGCTCTCAACTCAGCAAAAGCATCGTCCGGGTCTCGCATCTGCTCTCTCTGGTATCCTCGGACGTCAAGCGCAGCATGCCCAGAGTAGAGAAAGGGATGGTAGGGAGGGAACGGGAGGTTGGTCGGAAATCCGACCTCCCTAGAAGGTGGACTGCATTGATGGTCAGAGAATGGTGAAGGAGCCATAAGAGTCGGCTCGAAGTGAGGAGAATCCATCATCCAGGGGTCAAGGAGAAGAAGAATGAAGGGAGGGTGGGTGGGAGACAGAAGAAGAGAAGAAGAGAAGAAGATGGGGGAAGGCAGAAAGGATCTGAAAATCACACAAGATGAGAAAAAGCAAACCCCCAATTCACATAAGCACACGAGCTGAAGACCGAAGGGATCGGTCAATTATCTTGTCGATTTTATTTTAGGTGATCATTCAGTCTATCAGAGCGATTACGTGAGGTAATAGGAATCCGGGATTTCTCAACCGACTGTCCCGTACCAAAGAGCCGGTAATCAGTCGAGAAAAATCGGATGGCTCTATCCTAAGGTGCGGGTCACTCTCTCGCTCATCCAAACCAAACAAGGAGGGGGTTATTCTCCCCAAGACAAATTTTTCAGTTCGGTGTCTTTTAGGTCAAGTATGATTAGCAATCCTGATTTTATTGTTTTTATTTTTAGGTATTTTTCAAATAAAAAGAAATCGCCTAACAAATTTTTTAGTTCTCCTAATTATTAAGTCAAAAACAGGGGGAGAAGATGAAAAAGCTGATGCACGATGAAATCAATGATGCATGCAGAGTAAGGGATGCGTACCTGAGTCCAGCAGTCTACACGCAATATGATCCACGCAGAATTGAAAGACAGGAAAGAAACTACCTAAATGGTGCAGCGGAAAAACCGAGTCCTAAGCAGGCAACTTCTACTCGAAAGAACCGTCTAGCTGGTTACCAGTCTCCGATCCAAAAGGTCCCGTCTCGATCTACCCCTCCTCCTCCCGACAAATCAGTTTCAGGAGCAGCGCTTGGCAGGGTAGACTGCAGCACGTAGGCTCGAAGGAAATGAGTCAGCTATTTTTATTAACGAACTATAGGCACAAGCAGTCTATTAGGTGTTTGGATCCTACTCAGTACGACACAATCAAACAGAAAGTCCTAAAGCTAGGGGCTCGAGAAAAACCGCGTGAAACCGGAAAAGGTAGCGAAAAACAAAAACCGCGAAGAAGGCCGCGAAAAAGCCGACTAACTAAAGGGTCCCCCGAGCACATCGGTGCTCGGCGAAACAGACCCGAGAAGGTGTCCAAGTCTAAGTCTGCTGTCCCTGTGTTATTACAACAGATCAAATGAATAAAAGTCTAAGCTAATCTAAACCTCTCCCACTCAGTTACTCTCGCACGCTCTCCTGCGGCTCCGTGCAGAAGGGAGCTGCCTCCGAATCCCGCGGTTGCGTCGGCTTCTCGAGAGTCGCCGCCTCGGTCCTCAGGCCCTCGCAAGAAAGAAACAGAGTGTCACAGACCAAATAAAATAATCAAATAAAGGTAAGAAACTAAACAGGGGTATATGTGCAAAAATGGCAAACAAAATAAACAAGCAAAATCAAACAAAAACAAAAAATAAAAGAAAAGAAAATAAAATAAAATAAAACAAAAATAAGAGAAAAATAAAAAGCCTCGAAAAGTCGCAAAAAAGAAAAAGAAAAGAAAATGAAAAATAAAGAAAAAGACTACTAAGCCGTGCTACCCGGCAACGGCGCCATTCTGATGAGCGAGCCGAAGTGAGTGAGGTAAATCAGGTATATCTCATGCGGTCGTTGCAACCTCAGTCTCTCGGGTGCTCAATCGAGAAAAAATCAGACCACCAAACAAAGTCAAAAATCAAAGAAAGCTCAAGTAGCGGTCTCGCTATTATATTAACCTGGTATAGCAACCAGGGTCGAACTCAAGGAGCACGTGATGGCCTCGCGGGCTACGAAGTAGTCAAAAAAAAGAAATAAAATAAAATAGAAGGCTTTTTGGTGGATTTTTAATGTTTTTATATTTTTTTTGGATTTTTAATGTAATAAAGAAAATAGAAAAGCAATAAATCAAGCAACTCCCAACAATTATTTATCTACTCAAAAATCATCCAAAAATTCAAACAAAAATGTTTTTACGTTTTCTATATTTTTTACTGTTTTTAGGTAATTTTTGATATTTTTCTGATTTTTATTGGATTTTATAAAAATCAAACAAGGCGGAAAATAAAAGGTACTGTCCAGTCAGGTTTCAAGGGCCAAATTAAAATGCAAATTGGCCCTATTAAAACCTGAAGGTAATTTTCCTTTAAAGATCAAAGCACAAGGAAAATTTAGCCACTGAAATTATTATTTTTTGATTTCTATTTTAATAATTAGATTTTTTATAGGTTTTTAGGGGTTTTGTAATTTGTATAGGTTTTATAAAGCCAAAAATGACCAAAATTGGTCAGAAAATCAAACAAGTAAAAACAAATACTATATAATTTTTTTTGTAATTTTTAGAGGTGTTTTAATATTTTTTTGTGAATTTTAAAGTTAGACAATAACAAAAATGCTTGTTTTTGAATTTTTAAAAATAACAAAAATAATCAAAAATGTCTCCAAAAATTAGAGAAACTTTTACACTATGGCAGAAGCCATGTGTCCAATTTTCATCGAATTTGGAGTTGGTTTTCTATTTTATTAAAAATAAAAACAAGGGTACAATGCACAGGGACCTGTACGCAAATACAACAAATTCCAGGGGGTTCGGTGCAAATTTTCCAAGAAACCATGCGCGAGGCGCGTGACCTGGGCACACAGGGACCTAATTGCAAGAAAACTAAAGTTCCTGGACTATTTAGTAACAGGTACTAAAAGTCTAGGGGCTTTAGTGTAAATAACCCACGAAATAAAGCATATGCACAATTAAACCACGCACAGGGGTATTTCTGCAATTAATAAAAACTTAAATCCATTCATTAACACCTTAAAACATGAAGGTCTTACATGCAATTAACCCACAAAAGCACGTGTCGACACACGTGTCCCACTACAAACAGGGGTATAAAAGCAAATCCCAGGAATAACATGGTCCTCTATGCAAATTACCAAACTAAAATAAAATGTCTAAAATATTTACAGGACTACAAATTAACAGCTAGAAATCTAAGGGCCTAAGAGATATTTACCCTTTATTTATTATTGACAGCTGCGGTGGCGCCACGTAGATGATCCAACAGCTGAGAATAATGGCGCCTTAAACAAGGAATGCGGGCCGGATCGAATGGTTGAGGGTCCACCACGTGGCTAATCTGACGGATCTGGTGCGTTGTGGCTAAACCCTCGGTGGATCAACGGTGGTGAAGACGACACGTGGAGATCGGACGGCTACGGAGTCACTGGTGCCTCTTCATCTGATCGTGCGGCCCAGATCAGTCCTCCTATGGATCGGACGGTGATGAAGCTCCTCAAATGGGTGGCCGAGATCTAATCTGGAGCGAGAGGACGATCCGACGACTCGAGAAGGTCCTGGATGAACTGTCGGCCGGCGAACTTCACCGGCTCGAAACTCGGGCATGGGGACTCCTCGACGGCTGCGGAGATGCTGGAAAGATGCGCCTCTGGACTCCGCAGCCAATGGACTGCTCCGATGATGGTGGGGAGCTCTGGAAAGCTCCGGCTGCGGTGAAGGACCTGGAGCACCTGTGCCCAACTGTTCTGACCTCCAGATGAGGACGGTTAGACCTGCTACCTGCACAGGAAGAAAGAGGGGTCGAGGGCAAACTGCCTCGACCCGTTAGCGCACGTGAACGATGAAGGATGCAGTGGTATGGAGGTCCTCCGGCGAGCGGCGGAGGTGGAGGACCGAAGTCCCTGCTCCGGGGCGAGCCAGGGGGAATGGGTAGGTGGAGAAGGTACGGAGGAGGCTCGTGAAGGTGTTGGCGATGTCGGATGCGTGAATGGCTGGACGGAGACGACGGGCGGAGGCGGTGGAGCTACGGCTACAGAATTTTGAAAAATGCGAATCTAAGCTAAACTAAGGGCTAAAGAAGCTACCTGGCGTAGACATTCGACTAGGCTGGAGCTCGGGGAGCTCCTGGGTCATTGCCTGCAAGGGATCGTCGTGTTCCCGAGGCTGGGCGCGCTCGCGGCGGCGCTCGGCGGCGAAGCCACCGGATCAGAGGCTTCCCGAAGTCCTCGAGCCTCACTTCCACTCCGGAGAGCACCGCTGTCACTCAGGCACACCGGAGGAGTTCCTTGGCTGCGAGTGGGAGGTCCAGAGATGAGGAACAAGGCTGCCGGAGGCGATGCTATATATGTCCATGGGTCCGAGAAGACATGGATCGGGCGAGACACACACAACTCGGATCCCTCAGACCCACCCCGGGCATGGATCTAGGATGAACAAGGATTAATCGGGGAACGGGGTTAAGGTATTTGGCGATCGGGTCGAACGGGGAGAAATGGTAGAAATCAGGTCGGGCGAGACGAACCTGGCTCTGGTGGTCCTGGGGGGAGAGTTGACCGGGGGTCAACATCCCCCGTGGACCAATGAGAGCCCGCCAATTATTAGGATTTTGTAAATTAAATAATAAATAGAAAATGAACGAATTTCAAAAAATTCAAAACATGAAAATGTTTGTTTTAATTTTTTCTATTTTTTTGTGATTTTTAATTATTTTTTTGAAATAAAAATAAGGTATTTACACTATAGTGCTATATATAGGTATATATACAATATGGATTTTTGATTTTTAATTAGTTATTTTTATACATTTTTATTCCCATTTTATATTTTATTTATTTATAGCATAAAATTAGGAATGAAAAGGAATTTTTATTTTATTTTTATTATTTATATCCAAGGGGTAAATAAATAGATATATACATATATATACATGATATATTTACAATGTTCTTTTTGGTTTTTAATTTTGTTCTTTTTATTTTATTTTTGTTTTTATGGTTTTTCTTTTATTTATTTACATCATAAAAGATAGAGTATATACAAATTTTTAGGGATTTTAATTTATTTATTTACAAGGCTAAATAAATATAGATAAGTGTTCTATGTACAAGGTGAATATATACAAGTGAATATTTTTATTTTCTTTTAATTTTTTTCTATTTTTATTTTGATTTTGTATTTACAAACATATACAAATATATACAAGCCCATTTTATTCTATTCTTGGAGGAAAATACTTTTTATTATATTTACAGGTATATTTACACACATGAGCTCCCTATCTCTCTCTACTTTGGCTTTTATGCGGTCAGGCCCATGCTGAGCCCTCCCTTGGGATTAGGTTGCTCAATATTTATTCTAAATATTTCCCTCTTTTTCTTTTTATTCTTTATTCTTTTATTTTTGCACAAAAACATGCTACTTATTAGTTTTTACACTATGCATGCCTTTTGCTAATTATTTGTATTTACACATATCTACATGTATTTGCAAAGGTTTTTGTAGCTAAAATATAAGAATAAAGAGTGATGAATGAGTATTCATCAAAACACATAGAAGGTGAGGTGGGCGACAATGCTCCGGTGAGGGGCGGCATATTGGCTTCGATTCGCAGAACCCATGGGGTTCCGGTATGATAAAGCTGGTTGGTAGGTGGAGAAACGACTAAGAAACGAAATAAGGGCGGTCGGGGGGTCGGAGACACACGGAACACTATGGAAAGGGAAACGAAATGAGGGCGGTAAGGGGGTCAATTGAAGGATAGATCATCAGCAAAAAATGGCGGAAACTCGAGGAAAATACAGATCGTGTCAAATCTAGAGCGGAGGGGGGAATTGACCACCGGTCAAGTTTTAACGTGACTTCATTGGTCCACGTCAGCTGCTATGCGACAAAACTGCAGATTTTATTCAAAAATAATTATTTTTAAATAGTATGATTTTATTAATTTTGTATATAAATAAAAAACGTTTATTATTGAATTTAGTATATTAATATGATTTTTATTTATTTTTGGTGTATTTTATTAGTAGTTAATTTTTATTAGTGTATTTATAGGTATATTTGCCTATATTTTGTATATTTTTATTTTTATTTTATATATTTTATTTTATTATTTTATTTTTATATATTTATAGCTTGTTTTTATTTGTATAAATGTATTTTTGTTATATTTTTATGATGTAATTTGTATACTTAAATAAATAAATATGTATATTTTATAGGTATACTTATCGGTATTTTACCTATGTATTATATACATCTTTTTATTTTAATATATTTTAATGAGTTTTATTTTGGTTTTGTATTTTTAGTAGAATATAGGTAATATTTACAATATTATAAAAATAAAAGAATGTGATTCCCTTTTATTTATATACAAGTAATTACATATTTATTTTACCTATGTTTACACATAGACTTATTTTATTTTTTTGGTCTTATTTTTAGTTCCAATATGCACATATGTTATAAGTAATAATTAAAAAATATAAAAATATAATTTTGTAAAAATAATGAATAATGAATAAATTGAATATTTTAATCGGTATAATATACAATGGGGGTTAAAACCTAACTTTCATACAGTAACTCTAAAAAATATAAAACCGCCACCATTAAATAGCTTGTGAAAAGTTATATACAATTACTGTAATTTTGATATGTTTTGAGTTTTAATTTGAAAGATATGGGTCTGGGAAGTTGGGTCGTTGGCTTTTTATTTCGTGTATAAAATGAATATTGTGTATTGTTTTTGTACAAACTCAATTTTGTATTTTTATTTACATTATTATCTACAACTTTCATGTGCGAAATTTCTTCATTTGATGAATAAAGAATAAAGAATAAAATAGGTGTAAAAAATGCTTAAATAATGAATAAAAGAATTGGGTTTTTATTCTATTTTTGGCCCTTATCTCCCCCTAATTTATTCCTTGTCGACCAACTCAATTCTTGAATTGGTCTCGGGGTTCAAGGTCCTAAAATATCTTTGATATTTTATTCCTTTTTCTTTTCTTCTCTTTATTCTATAATTTTGGCATTAAAATCATGGTATATATACAAATAATACAATAAATAGTGAATGCTATCATGCACAAATTAATGCTATTTATGTGCATTAGCTAGGATTTTTAAGGCCAAAATGATAGAATAAAGGTGATGAAATAGAGATTCATCAATTACATAACCGGAAGACACGAGCTCACTCATGAGATATTGGGATCAAATTTCGTGTACGGTCGTCTTGCTTTGGAAGCTGGACTGAAATTGTAGGTTTGATATATGCTTTTGGAAAGTATATGATCAACACCTAGGTATGATATATGCTTTTGAAAAGTATATGATCGATACCAACTCCTAATGATCAAATAAAAAGCTTAATGATAAAAACCTGAATAAGGCAGTCTAAATTGATCTAAAACTCCAAGTTTATTCTAGGTCTTCCAGTATGCAAAAATGTATGGGTATTAGGAATACCTGAGGGTAATATGATCATAAACAGTTGTATAACCATGACACTTCCATTCCTAGGAAGTGAAGGAATGGGTTTGGATTTTAGTGATTCCTCTCAATAGAGAAGTAATATGATATTGGTCCAAATGTAGGATAGTGATCGGAATGTGATTCAGATGCAATGAAATGATTAGATTTACGATTTTGATTTAATCAATCCGCAAGTCTGGATTTGAGATATGATCTCAATATCCAAGTCACTATACGTGGAACATGCAATCGCCCTGTCTTTATCTCCAAGTATCCGCAGAGAAAGTGCATTATTCTTAAAAGAGTTCAAAAATAATTTTATTGTTGATTTTATGTCTGAGCATTGGGAAAATAGATAATTAAATATGATTTACTTATTGTGAGTAATATGAATGTGATTCATATTATTTGGGAAAATGTCAAGTGGATAATTTAATGAATAATGTGAATTTGATTCATATTATTTTGCACGAGAATATTGATCCAAGGTAATTAAATACGATTTAATTATCATGGATATGAGTAATGTGGATAGTACTATTCATATTAATCCTATATATTATAAATGTGATTTATAATATATTAGAGAGAGCTATTTGTAAATAACATCTACAATCGAAATATTGGTGTGAATTGGATTCACATTGGACATTTAATTGGAAATGTAATTTATATTTTATTTTGGGTTGTGAATGTGATTCACAAATTTCCAATGGTATTATTGCAATGTTCACAAAATAAATTGAATTTATTTTTGTGAAATAATTTCCAACAAAAGTTGTTGCAAATATTTGGAGAAATTCATGAAATAGGAGATTCCATGTACTAGAAAAAGAAGGATCCCCTTCCTATTAAGGAAAGGGGACGATAGGACTTGTGGTCGTCCACCTCATTTATGGAAGGAGGCTATCCTCTTTCCTATTTCTCCAGGGTAGATTGATTTAATATAAATTAAATTATATTGATTATTATTCAATATAATTAATTTAACTTAATTAATTGTTGTTGTATTTTTAGTAACAAAATCATGGCCATTGGAAGAAACGCAAATCAATGTGAACCATTGGATTTGTGTTGTCCATGGATTGAGATCCATGAACTCCCAAAATAGTATAAATAGAAGGTCAACCTAGCCTTTTTCTAAAACACATAAGTTGAAGACAACAACATGCTCTCTTCCCATTATCTCTATACGCCATCTCTCCTTCTCTGTCAATATGTGGTCATCCATATGTTAACCTAGAGAAGAACGTCATCATCGTCATGTTGTCATGTTGCCGCTTCGATTGCCCATGGATCTCAGTCTCCTTCAACGTGCCTTGCTCGTGAAGAAGATGTTGGATCTCCTGTGACGAGATTAGGAGATTCGTTGCTCAGATAAACAACTTGGATTGCGAAAAGTGCGCGGTTCATCCCCGCACTTGCAAGCATCTCCTCTGATGGGTCGGACTTGAGACAGGAGGTCTCTTCGTTAGAGACTCGATTGCAACCATGTTTCAAGAGGTAAACCTAATACTTGTTTATGGTTAAGATGAAATGTTGTGAGAAGTGTTCTTAGATCATGTGGTTTCATCATTTAAATTTTTTTAAAATTATGTTGCCACGAGCAACTAGTATGACTAGTCACTCACGATCGCATATGATGCGATCCCCACACTTCCGTAATGCGCTTAAGGATTTTCCCACACCCTTCATCTACATATTCAAGATTTCCAGTCTGCCTGTGACACAAATAGCATCCCTTCCTCACTCGAAAATGATCCAAGCTCTCTCTAGTGGATAAGAAGAGAAGCTCACTCATGTTAGATAGATATTTACACCTAGTTTGAGTGGATTCCACATTCATTCTTCTATTGGAGACATGTCATATCTAACCAACATTTCCTAGCATGATATCTTGGCCCTACCCCTTTTCCTCTAGCTCATGATTCCAATCTAAATGAAGCGTGAATGACTCCTAGGGTCAGGAGACAAAGGATCAATACCGGCTGCTATAGATTCCCGAATGTAGTTTCTCTTTCAACTCTCACTTCTGATTGATGATGGACTCCTAGTCTAGCATCCAGATGCCTTTAGAGAAGTAGATAGATAGTCTCCCATGACGATCAGGACCTAGAAAGGGGGCAAGACCAAAGTCCAAATGGATATATATATATATATATATATATAGAGAGAGAGAGAGAGAGGAGAGAGGAGGAGAGGAGAGGAAAGGGAGACTACTTCATGAAGTAGGTAACCTTACTTACTTCATGCCCATTTTGGCCAATTTTTTTATTTTTTGGAAAATAGGAAAATGGATTTCATCACTATATCCTCCTAATATGTCATTCCAATTTCATATAAAACATAGGCTCCTCTCCATCTAGAATATGTAATTTCGACGGTCTTAGAATTGTAATCAACCTATTTTGGATGAAGGGCCTAAGAGTATCTATTTTCTGATAAAATTGAAATGACATACTAGAGGGATATAGTTATGAAAATCTATAGTGGTATTTTTCAAAAAAATTGGCAAAAATGGATATGAAGTAGGTAAGGTTACCTACTTCATGAAGTATGCTCACTTTCTTCTCTATGTATTTGTGTAGGGATTTTTACATCCATAACCCTGAGTAATTTCATTATTACATTCACAACTCTGCGTAATCACGAATTACATCTAAGACTCTGAATAAATGATCTGTTTGACACCCATAACCTTCAGTTAGTTGAGTTCATTAACTCAGCCAAATGATTGAGTTAATCTAACCCATCCATGATCTAATGGTAGGGATTAATCAAAATAAAAAAAGGAATTATTTTTTTGAAGGATGTGAGGATTTGCATGTGGTGGGGGAAGAAGGATGGCAGGCAGTGGGGGCAGAGGCGCATCTAGCAGACAGTCGGAGGGGCTTCTGGCGGACAGTTATGCAAGCTACAGGACAACGAGAGGGGCGGGGGAAGGAAAGGCATCGGTGGGGATTGGGGTACGAGAGCTGGAGGGCAGAGGCCTGCAGAGGGTTCGATTGCGAGGGTGGGGGCTGGATGGCGATCGGGGTGTAAGGGGGAGGGGGGCTACTGGAGCTGGAGGTGGGTCAGAGTCTCGCAGGCAGGAGCTGGAGGGCATCCCGGGTCGAGGGCGTTGCGGGTTGGAGGCTGGAGGATGCCTGTAGGGCACCCGGGGGGACGTATTCGAGGAGGAGATTGAAGGTGGGTGAAGGGCTTTGAGCAGGGGAGGAGGAGCTGGAAAAAGGAAGGCGGGGGGGGATTTTGAAGGGGATTGGGGTACGAGAGCTGAGGGCAGAGTTCTGCAGGGGGTTCGATTGGGAGGGTGGGGGATGAAAGGCGATCGGGATGTGCGGGGGAGGGGGTTATGGGAACTGGAGGTGGGTCGAAGTCTCGCAGGCGCGGGAGTTGGAGGGCAGCCCGGGTCGGGGCGTTACGGGTTGGAGGCTGGAGGATGCCTGCATGGCAGCCCGAGGGTGGGGGGGGGCATGTTCGAGGAGGAGATTGGGGGTGGGGAGAGCTTCGAGCAGGGGAGGAGGAGCTGGGTGTGGGGATCCTCGATGGTGGGGCGAGGGGGAGGGGGGGCTTCGAGCATTAGAGGAGGAGTTGGGGTGCGGGGCTCCTTGGTCTGGGGGGGTTCGATGTAGGCCTGCTCAGTCTTCGAAGCAGGGGAGGAGGTGGTGCTCGGCAAGAGAGGGAAGCCCCAACCCCCCGGATGCCTGCAACACCTGACGAACACCTTTTCCAGTAGCCCCCGCAACCTCTGGCTTCCTGCGACCTCCAACCACCTCCCTGTCCCTCTCAGACGATGGAGAGAACGATGCCATGTTTTGTAATTAAGAATGAGCTTCAGGGGCAGTTTTATCTTTTTCAACAGAAACCGTCAAATATAATGGGTATCCCAAACGGAATATAACATAGGGTTATGTCATGTTTTAAGCATTACTCGAGGTGTCTCAAGTAATACGTGATTATGCAGGCTTATGATTGTAATTGCAAAATTACCCAGGGTTATGGGTGTGAAAATCCCATGTATGTATGTATGGAGGCTTTCATGTTCTCTGTGAAAGAACGAACACTGCAATGGATTTGAAACTATGGAACTCCACCTACCTCATGAGATGCCTTGAGTGTAACCTTCATCAAAAAGTATTTCCCTATGGGAAAATGCAATGCTTTGTGACAATCTATCTCATCGTTCACACAAGAAAACAAAGAATCCACTCATGAAGCTTGAGAACACTTAAAGAATTACTCAGAAAATACTCTCATCATGTAATCCTCAAATGGAACTTAGTTCAATTATTTTATGGATGCATATGTACATCATAAAGAAAGTTATCGATGACTCTTGAGATACTAACTAAATAAGTCGCGATAAACACTTTGTGTGGAATTTATTTGAAAATATAGTGGATAATTCAGTAAATAATTTCTTCATTGAAGAGTACAGTAGGTTCATGAGAACAGTTAGTGTAGTCAATTAGGTGAAACCTACCAGTGACTCCTCAAATCAAAAGCCTAATAAATGGGAAACATTTTACAAGGAGATGGACCTCATGACTCAAGACATGTAACTTGGCTCTAAATAATGCCCAGAACAACATCTATGGGTTACTTCGAACCCTAATATCCAGAACATTGGCCAATTATTTCTCTCTCTCTCTCTCTCTCTCTCTCAAGAACAAGCGCTTACCCCTAAGACCATATACTAGGTGCAAAGAAAACAAGAAACCTCATTTGCAAACACTTACAACTCTAAATGGAGAGACCAACCTAAATATGGATGGAAAATTCGGAGTCCTGTACAACCCCAATAACGGACTAGATCACCAATAAATAAACCAATCTCATATGTGAACTTTTACGCTCTGACTCAAGCCATCCATCACCTTACTGCATCATAACAATAAGCCAACAAACTGAGATTGCTCAACAATTTACCGAGATTCGATCTTACAGACCAGAATTGTCACCTCAATCTCTGCCTAATCCTAATACCAATAGAGGTAGTTTGTCTGTATCATTCCACATCACACCACTTTCCAGATATTTCACTTCACCCCCTATATTTCAGAATCAACCCTAAGGACTTTCTACCCCACCTCGGAAGTTCATTAATTCTACCCAAGGAAATCAAAATGTAGGATTTTCTACATCCGATCAAGGAACCACCCCCAAAACAATTTAGGAATCAAGTGTCTTTTAAAATACCAAACCGGTCTCACCAATTTGCCAAATGTTGTGAATTTACATAATGGAAGGACTCCCTTTGTTCCAATCAACTCACCAAATGAGACCTACACTGTGGATGGAGATGAAGATGAAGAAGATCAAAGTGAGATTGAACCACCCTTTCTCACCTCATCTTTACCAACTATTTCCATTCCATTTCTAGAAACTTTACAAAAAAGAACCACCAAACCCACCGTTCTTGACCATGAAATGGAAAAACTCTTCTTGGATACTTTGATTGAGATCCTATTGTTAAATGACTTGGAACAAGTCCCTACCTTCTCTTGTTTTCTGCAAGAAATATGCATACCTAAGGGAAAGAATAAGAAGAGTGAAGAGGAAACTGAGAGACACATGCTTCCCAGGGCCACCACTAATGATATATCTTACCATCTTCCCATCTAGAAGAAAGATCCAAGAGCTCCTTAGTGAAATGCAAAATTGGTGATCTGATTTTTGAGAGTACTTTGCTTGATAACATAGTGTCCCTCAACCTCCAACCTTCTAAGTCTTGGAAAAATACAAGTTAGGAGAGTTGAAACTTGATTCGATGATTTTACAATCGATTGATCGATCAATGAAGCAACCTAGAGGGTTATTGAAAGATGTGATTATCACGATCCAAGGACATCAATTTCTAGTCGATTTTATTATAATTGATATGAAACTAGCCAAGACTTTATCTCAAACCTCATCATACTCGGACGACTA
Source organism: Ottelia alismoides (assembly GCA_037367405.1). NCBI lineage: Eukaryota > Viridiplantae > Streptophyta > Magnoliopsida > Alismatales > Hydrocharitaceae > Ottelia > Ottelia alismoides. Next base: position 1,917 of record JAZKJV010010210.1, on the reverse strand, counting down.
TTCCTTGCCACTGATAGAGCACATTTTGATTATTGGAATGGAAAAATTGAGTTTATGGTTAATGGTGCATTAGTTTCTATGGATCTAGTGACACCTACTACATTTAACTCTGATAATGAAGAGTACAGTTGGATTGAGGATTTTGATATACTAAATATTAAAACGAATTTTATCCCAGCTCGATTGACGAAGGATCCTCTAAAGTTTATTCTAGCTACTCCTGCCTAACGCACATGACTCCAGCTCATTCGAATGGGATAGTTGCTTTAGATGTATTCTACAAGCCTACAAGAAATAGATAAGGATGAAATAAAGATAATTCTCAACATGGATGACTCTACACACCATGATTATCCGTTTATACCACATTTGAGCATTGAGAGAAATAAAAGTTTGCTCCCCACACTAGCTTTGCCTTTTGTTAGGCCCATCTTAGCCGCCATATCACCGCATTCGCCATTCACCACATTCACCATTCACTACAAAGAACCTCAATAGACCAGCCCATTACCCCTCATACTCTTTTCAATCAACTCATCCACCCTTCATCAACCCACCCCTCCACTTTAGCCTCACAAGGGGTGGAACTAATATATGTTATGGGGGAGGGGCATGCCTTTCTCCCCTATGATTATTATATGTCACTTATTCAATGTATTAAGTTTTTAATACGGTCCCTCCCTAATTGTATTATAATTAATGTTGTTAGAGAAATGTTGTAGAATCATTAAATGGTCAAATGATAGAGTAACATGGTAATTTTGGAGATCAGGGTTCGAATCTTTTCTCCCTCAATTTTACTTTCTTTTATATGATTTATCCAACCATATTCAAAGTACCAAGATAATTTGATATAAAATTGTATTCATGTTTATTTATCTCTCCCATTGTTTCTACTACTCCTTGTAAATAAAATAAGTTTTATTATTTCCTTTAACCATGAAGTTTTTGTTTCAAAATTTCATTTGATAATTTAGCCTTTTTAGGATGGATTTAGAGAGCCTTTAATTATTATATTTATCAAATTTTAAAACTCACCATTGAAAATACCGATCTATTTAAAAAGCTAACATTAATAATAGATTTAAATTCTACATTTATCAAAATTAAAAGAGGTTCATTTTAAGAATATATATTTTATTTAAAAATATCATTCAAAAATACACACATTTTCCCATTTTTGAATATACATAGTAGTCGTATACTTAGCCCCTCCTTGATGAAATTCCCGGTTCCAACCCTGAGCCTGACCCACTCAATCCACAATAAGAGCCCTATTTTAGCCCCACTCCCACCCCCTACCCCATTTATACACACCCAACTCAAGTGCTACCTAGTCACTCAAGATCAACCTCCATACTCAATACACAATCATTCACTCAGGTAGCATTATTTTCAAACACCACTCAACACAATGATCTCCTATCTAACAATGATGCCACACTCACTTATCGCACTGGCTACTTTTGAGAAAACTAGCCACATGGTTGAGGAGCTAAACCATGCATTGTAGCGTCCCAAATATGATACCACATCTAGTAATCACAAAGTGTTGAGGTAGCTTATAAGTAGTGGGGCTACTACTCGACAACATGGACATAAGAATTTTAAGCTGTGGCCAAAGGTTCTAGTTGAGCCCAAGCCCAACAGGTTGTCTGCGCTAGTAGTACCCAATAACGGATCGGGTCTAGGGCTCAGGATGTTTGCATATGGTATCAAAGTAGATTCCCTATAATATTAGAAAGGGCTACTTAAGAGGTGAAGCCGTAACTACTACTGAGAATAGGCCATGGGCACTACGTAATGAGGATGTTGTGAAAATAAGTGAGGGTGATTGTAACATCCCAAACATATTACCACATCTAGTAATCACAAAGTGTGGTGGTTGCATATAAGTCTGGGTTTTCCATTTTTTTA